>OX104069.1:37663916-37808738 GCA_944474145.2 Dicrocoelium dendriticum
TAACAATGAATTTATACGGGTTAAGAAGCGTTGTTTTACAAGTCCCGTTGGATAGTTGCAGGGGATATCAACATAACAATAATGTTGATAAGGATAGTAAAATAGTTAATACTTTAAATACGAAAATAAGGACTTATCGTTTGCTTCGCTGCAGTCCTGAGATCCTCCTAAATTCAAAGCATTCACAGTTAACAACAAATAATTCCATGGTAAACACCAGGTGTAGGATGGATACATAGTGTTAAGTAACAAAGTGTAAGCGGATGAGTGCATCGCCCAACCTTCTTTTAAATATTGTTAGTGTCGGTGCACAGACGACCGATTCTGTGAGAGTATTACACAGATGACAGACACGGATGGAAAAGAAATTTCTGCGGCACTCCAGACGACTGTATTGTTCTGCGAGTTTTAATGAGTGGCCCCTCAGGTTTGTATTGCTGTTGAGTTGCAGTAATGGGCGGCACACATGATCTGGGTCTCGCAGAATCAAGTATGCCATAATCAGGTCGCCAAGTAGTCTGCGATAGCTTCCACTGAACAATCCCAGTCGTCGCAGCCTCTCCTGGTAGGAAAGATTGCGCATTCCAATTACGTTCTTAGATGCCCGGCGTTGTGGCTGCTCCAGTGTATTAAGGTCGTGTTTGAGCCATTGATGCTAGGCTTGAATTGCGTATTCGACATGGGGGCGAACATTCGCACTTAGCATTTGTCGAAATGTTGAGTTGTTTATTTGTCATAACGCCCGCTTCAACAGAGCCCGACGTGTTGGTTCCCGGTCTTCGAGGCCTTTTCCGATTGCCTGGAGCAACCCAAGTCATCTTGAACCAGGACACCCAAGTCACGTTCGAGAGTTGATTGTTGCAGTACATCCGTTCCGAGTCGGTATGAGTAGCTGCTTTGTTGTCGGATGGAAAGCACCTTGCATTTACTGACGTTGAAATGCAATAGGTTTTGGGTCGACCATTGATACACCGTATCTAAATCACTCTGAAGCATACGTTGGTCGATGATCGCCTGGATCCTGCGCCAGATCTTGATATCGTCGGCAAACATTAGAAAGTTTGAAACGATTCCCTGTGCAAGGTTATTAATAAACACCAAAAACAAACGTGGACCTAGAACCGAGCCTTGCGGCACACCACACTCCACTTGTATGGGGTCCGATAAAGAGCTCCGAACTCTTACCACTAATTGCCGTTGAAATAGAAAGTTGGCGATCCAGCTTTAAAGAGGGTCTCCGATCCCGTAATGCTGCAGCTTGGATAGTAGTATTCGATAGTTTAGACGATCGAAAGCCTTGGAAAAATCTAGGTAGATCACATCGACACCTTCTCCAGCGTCGGCTGCCTCGGTCCAACTACTGCGTGCAATTAGTAAATTTGTTGTACCTGACCGCTCTCGACGGAAACCGTGCTGTTCAGGAGTGATGAGGTTGCAGTTTTCCAGTTAGCACACCAGTGCATCGGCAACTATGGATTCCATGACCTTGGAGAGTATAGGAAGAAGGGATACTGGGCGGTAGTTGGAGGGATCAGTTCTGCTTCCACCTTTGTGAATCGGGCTTATTATTCCAAGCTTCCATATGGTGGGAACGTGGTTCTGGTCTAAGCAGTGCTGGAAAAACTGAGCTAAAAGTCCTGCCAGTTGGTTTTCTGCTGCTTCCAATGCTTTTGGACGAATGGTGTCGACACCCGGCGAGCTGTGTTTGCGTAGAGAAGTCAGCTTTTGCAATACAGCCTCTGCGGTAAAATTGATGTTGGTTAGTCCTGGTGAGCAGAAGACAAAGCTTGGTAGATCGCTTGGCGGCAAGACTTCTTGAAACGTGGGGGCGTATTGTGTGTTCTTTCGTGGTGATACCTACAATTTAGCAAATTTGCACATGCTGACCGAAAATGAATCCATATGTCGGTCGCTTATTGTTCTCGGACTATACCTAACAATGATATTCTATAATGTGAAATAGTTTGCGATCACCGTACAATCCAAACTAATTGCTCCGATTTACAAGCTGTTTTGTTTGTCCCGCAATATGCGTTGAGCCCAAAATGACATATGCTCATGTTGTTTGTCACCACACTGATTGACAGCTAAATGACCTACGCAAAGTGTGTCAATTACAGTTGGTGCTACAAGTCACCAGAAAACGCAGTCAGAGCATCTCAGTGAAACGATTTACCCTAACAAGCGCTTAAGTATCTAGGGACATCAATGCTGGTCTTCCAAATGGCTTAACCAAGGCCAAAGTCAACCTACTCCCAGAAAACCCATGGGACTGCAGTAAATGTTGGAAAATACATGTTTCGATGAAATAAGCAAATGCTGCTTATAAGACCCCTCCAGAGCCGACCTAACATAATTCTATCAAATAAACTGCAACCTCCAGAAGACACGAAGAGAGTTAGTGACTTCATTTGTCATGCATCAGGCACACGTCGGTAGAATGCACGGTATACAAAACACGTCGGCAAATGTTAAATGTTTATTCTCTCATTTTACCAAAGTTTCCAGATCCAACTATAGGAAAAGCTGCAGATCAATTTTGGGCGCCATGCAGTAACGTCTGCACCATATGTAACTAAATCAATACGTTTAGTTTCAAGACAGTGCAAGCATTATCTTTATACGCACACTAAGGGTGCATTTTCAGCCGCAAGAGAAACGAAGAAGCAACTACCTAGTCACTTGAGTGCAAAAAGTGCTAAGACAAACAAACAGCAACTGCGTAACTAGCAAAAGAACAGTGAGAGCGAACTGCGTATAGGTTGGGTTCATGCATTTACAGGGTGTTATGTTCGATATGCATGGGTCAGAGAAACGTGATAAATACCGTGTGTGCGATTAAAGTAAACGAAGCATTGAAAATCAATTGTCTTAGTGGGTTTTACTGGAAAGCGCCTTGTTCTTTTCACCCGCTTAAGTATCAGTGCATTAGGCTGTGCAATTAGATCGAACACATGCCATTGGTCATTAACACGGTTGAAAGGCAAGACGTCATATTGTTTAAATAAACTAACTGATAGTTTTATTCTAGAAAATCCGTGGCACGCCATTACTGACATGATAAAGTTAAGAAAACAAAGTGTGCTCAAAAATACTGCATATATATACGTAAGTAATTGTGCACGGGTAAGCTCTCGTGTATTCGGAGAAGAGACGGCAGGTGCGGAAACGACAGTTGCCGATGTATTGCACTCCAACGAATTCGAGCACATAGTACTGTAGCAAATACGGTCGCTATTGCCTGAGTCAGGCAGGCCATTGTAGCCACTAGAGAGATTAATCGGGATCACTATCGAAACGACGACGGGTCCTGCTGAGAATGTAAGCGGAACCGGCGAAGCGTTAGTAATTACGCTGCATGCGCTTCCATTCGATTTAATAACCGCGTGCTTAGGTGCTGAGTTTATTTTTTCAGGTGATTGCTTGGTTATAATGTCTTAATTCGTATTTCGTCAACTTATTGTTTACCCAAATAATTTTCTATTAACTCACGCATGTCGCTTAAACGAAAAATTTTAACCGTTTTATTTTATTTTGTGGTATTAGCGTTTTTGATCTGCCATATTGAATTTTGGCGGATATTTTGCTCACCCAATATTTGAGATGCTAATTTAACGGCATATCCGTATATCGTTTTCGATCTGTTTTATCTGCTGTAGACAATTCAAGTGATTGGCTGTTGATTGACAGCCCCTGTGTGACTGCGTTTCGTGTGCATCTTGACAAGGAGCCTACCTGTTTTTTTACACACTATCTCGTCCATACTGGCTACAAGAGATAGATAGTCCTTGCTGGAGGGAAAGGGTGCATGTTTCTTGTAGCCCTGCTAGGCTCGAATGGTCCTACCATCCAGTGTGGATGGGACTCCCGTCCAGCTGCCGCTTTGCGTGCGCTTGCTTCCTCAAATACAGCTTGCTTGTGTATGATCGTGAAGGAGTGTGGGCCGGTTCCATTGATGAAATGTGGCTCCAATGCATATGATTCCCGGTCATATTCCTTCAGATTTACACTGAATATGTGGGTAGAGCTGCGGGTGGTGCAGCGGCAGCCCCCCAATAGTCCCTCTCTAGTCCCAGGCATCATGTGGCTATCCTGTAGTGGTCGCAGTAATAGGCAAATTGGGAACCGGATGTCGCCAACCATTCGCGTTTGTGTGTAGCTATGTAGTTTGTGCATATACGTGAGCCGCTGCATTCTTGTCTGTTTGATAGAGACGGTGATGTGAGACTAAGCGGCTGATGTCCGTGGGTTGGATAGGATTATCGGAATATTCACCTTGCAGTGACTTTAGTTTGTGTATAGTAACAACCACCGCGTCCCAGGATTGATACAAAGTCATTGGTGAGCTTTTATAGGGAGAACGCTTGACAAGCGAAAATACATCACGTCCTGGAACACTGCCGCCAAACTATTTATCGGAGCGAGTTTAACCCGAACCACCTAGCTGGCAATACGAAGAGCTCAAATGGTTGGCAATTCAAGTGCAGAGTCTTTGATTCACACAAATTCAAAAAGCATATTCCGCTGAATCCGGATTCAATATACGTTTCTCAAGATGATTGGGACATTTACTGAGGGCTGGCCAGTTTTGCAACGAGTAGATAAGTGCCGGTTTGTTCGTGGTCAGACGACTCTTTTTATCAAAAAACGCCTTAAAAACAGACTGCCACTTCAATCCCAATCAAGTAATCCGTTTCAACTTACTTGCACACGACCAGAGGTCTGTACGGGATCCCTACAAAGAATAACATTCATAAATATTACTATTGCTACCATGCAACGATCATGCCAAAATGACCACAAGATCCGGACAAATGATTCATTCTGAATCTTCTACGCGTTATCATTGCAATATCAAAATGTGCTTGGAAATGGCATCTAGTAAAAGTATGAAGCGATTGCAATCAGAGTGACTCGGTCAGAATTGTGCAACCAAAGGGGCCTTTTCCAAGGCCATTTTACTATTGCCGTGTGGCCATTCCTCAGCAATGGACGCTGACAGCAAATGAGGATGACCTTCAGCCCAATGGCTGTCACGAGTCCTTCCTTGAGTGAATCGATGTTACTATTGATTGATTTGAGCAGCTTTACTCAAAACAACACTTTTGCTATCCTCAGTACTGCTTCCTGTAGAACACTTAGTTAACTTAGACCTTCTTGTAAATGATTACCTGAAGATATTTATCGGAAAGTGTGTGCCTCTAAGCAACTTGGATTTCTGATTATCATTGACTGCCATTGGAGATCGTGCAATATATATCCTAATACCACAATCAGCGTGTTTTACTTAGCCGGAATACAAACATGTCGCAGCCCGCTAGGATGTCCTTGTTCGGAAAGATGTGTATAATTTACACAGGAAACTTTTACTGTCCTCATTATAGAATCGGACAAAACCTGGTACTGATAGAAGATATTTGTGTTGGATGGTCAGCTGCCAACAGTTTTTAGTACAATGTAGGTGTGTGAAAATGAGTTGAGTATTGTAGCATTGAACTTAACACTAACACCGAACGGTTTACATTGGTGTGTAGGACGTGATAAAGGTTTTGGGTAGGAGCATCTGTGCTTTTCGTGTTCTCCACATTTGAAACAGTTAGTTCCCTTTAGTAATTTGAAAACAGCAGTAAGAAGACTAAGACTGGCAAATGCGCGCATTTCGTATTGTCTCAGCAGTGCTCTTCAAATTCAGCATTGCATTACTTACCGCTGTGCCAAGCGTTGCTCGCGGATCTTAGTAGCAAAGTGTTTAGGGTGTCAGCCGTGTACTGCTAGGCTCTGAATTCCATCCCAGCTCAGGCTATCTCCACCTGAGGAGACAAACAAGGACGAAAAGGCGGTCGCGGTGTCTTAGCGTTGGAAAGAGCAACACCCAAATATGTCCATTCAGGATAAGGTCCTCGAGATCGGAATGACCGAAGTTTATCTCAAAGTGAACCGAGGTTTCAATAGAGGTTGCTAGTCGCAACCCAACCACAGAGCGTGCTCCCCAAATTCAGCTTTGAACTCGCAATAATATTTATACAGTGAAGTGTGCAACCAAACATGTTTGGCTGCATCCGGTTTCGGATTTGCCTGTCAATGTGGCCAGCCACAGGACACCTGCGACTACAGAGGGACGGTGGATAGCTTGTGCTCCACCACCCACAGCTCCATCCACACACTCCACATCCAGTGTAAACCTGAAGGAATAAGACCGGGAGGCATGCTGATGAAAGCTGACCGATAATTGTTTCTGAACACAATGCATCGGCTTAATCCGATTAATTGCAATCGCCTCTGCGAAACAGAGGAAGCCAGAAATGGTGTGCTGTACTAGGGTTGTAAACGCCGAAGTGACCTCGACTTGGTGACCTGTGATCAATATTTTCAGCCGATCGAAGAGACTGGTGGCTTATGCATACAAGCAGCCTGACTCTGGCTTGTTTCTTGTGTGGTCGAAAGTTGAACCCACTTAGGTACATGCTCCTTCATTCAGGAACTCTATGTTCTATCGGTCCTGCCTATGTAACTAGCGCCGTAGTCACAAATGAATTAGTAAACGCAATGCGATTTGGCCCTGATAAGCTGAGCCTCCTTTACAGAAGAAGTGTCAGTTGTTGGGTTTTGTTAATGACAACGACCTTGGCAGCATAGTCATTTGTCTTCATGACACAGATCAGATGCCTTGTGGTCCTCAATGAGGAGACGTCCAAATTGAATGGCAGTTCAATTATTACAGGCTTCTTGGATACCGTATGCACTAGGTTCCTTGGTCGCATTTGACTATATTTCTCGTTGAACCTTCGGGGGTATGAGTGTGTTGGTAAAAACCTGCAGTCCGTCAGCCAGGCAATCAGCGGAGCAGATTCGTCTGGCACGGGTAATCAGGGTTCTCACGAGCGTCTGCTTGTATCGCATTAGTGTGAAGCTGGTGAAATGAAGATACTGCCCGGACCATGTTGATTTCCTGTAGACAGATCCCTTAATCTGTCCGTTTTCTCTGCGGCTGATGAGGTTATCCAAATACTAGAGGCAATTTTGCTTATTTACCTCATAGAAGACCCGCAAGTTGACATGAGCAGAATTTAGTTGCGTTGCCAACTGCTCCATCTCATGCTCTAATGAACAAATTGACAAAATATCATCCACGTAGCGTTTGTAGCATGCTAGTCGAAATATTTCTCCAGGCATGACTCCTTCTACCAATAACATTAAGAAATCAGCAAGTACCGGGCCCAATGTACTGCCCATCGCTACTTCACCAATCTGACAGTAAGGAGTGTTTCTGAAGGGAAAGTTGGCATTCTCCGTAAACAACAACAACGAGTCTCTTAGTAGAACAACTGGCATCAGAAGAAGACACCACGAATTTTCTGCTAGTTCACAAATGCGGTGCAGGGGAACATTGTTTAACAGCGATTCCACGTCTAACGAGCACATGACCTTGTCCGATACATTAAGTATGTCGAGGTCGTCGCCAAGCTCGGAAGAATCTTTGAGGCTGTATGGATTGGCCCACTCTCGCAGCGAAGAAAGCAATTTCACCAGCAAGCGAGCTAGTTTATGTTGAGGCGCGTTTACCATACAAATTTTTTGGTTAGAATGCGATCTTTTCTTCCTTTGCTTGCCGAGGTACCTCTTTGTATCGGCAGATTACAATGACCCTGTTTCATTTGTGCTCAGTTGTAGGCCGTCGCGAAATCTCTGTTCGCTTTCAAATAACTAAGGTGCAATCTGCCTCGTTTGAAACGCAACTGCTGCTGCTGATTTTGGAGTGCTCTTGGAAGCAATTGTTCCTCAGTCACTGACTTGCTTCTGAAGTTTTAGTAAATCCTAACGGGAAATGATCTTATAAGGTGTGGGTAAGAATTGACTGGAATAGACCAGTTTTGGTGCGGCTGCGCCTTTTGGATGTTTTCAACTTGGTGGACTAACATACTTGTATGTGTTACTTTGTTAAGATTCTTGTGTATTTGCAGGTTATTCATCCTGCTTTTTGTATTTAGTGAACCAGAAACGTGCTCAGTGTTTTCACAGACGTTGCTGCCAGACTTTCATACTTATATTGCAGCAACAATACAGCCTTACGCAGTGGGCTGGCCATACATTTAGAATTAGTGACTGGCCTGAAATTTTGAGTCTGCATTCCAACATTCAATTTCTACGCCCACCTGGAAATAAATGCGTGGAGCAGGTAAAAAATGAAACATCCATTTTGGCAGACTACCGCATGGTTCATATGCACATTTAGGCTCAGTTGACCTGGAGCACAGGCCGGTGATATCACGTAGTTGGTGATGAAGAGAAGTTAAAAGCTGAATAGCCGGTTGTAAGTTTCCTTGTTTCAATCATCTCAAAACGCGTTGCTAGTGGTTTTTTATCAACAATCGCTTATAGATTGACGGATTCGAACCACTCTATGACTCAACAATGAGTGCGCAGCTTAGTGTATTTATTCTATGAGGATCTCGAGAGCAGATTCGACATCGTTACTAATTGTAATTATGCCGTAGATTTATCCCTCGGTGCATTTCTCATGAGCAAGCACCAGCAACCACAGATTTAGGCAGTGTTATAGCCCCTCAAATCAGCAGCTAACCTCTAGTTTGTACGCACGACTACCTACTTTGCTGACTATAATTAAACTTATTTTTATAGAGGATGATTCAGTCCGGAAAGACTACCATCAACTACTTGCGCCAAATCCCAGATAAGTTATTCAAGTAAACGTCAAATGGGGATATTTGGTATTGGAGAGCAAAACCCTGTTCGTTGCGCATGCCACGTATGTGTGTTAATTCAGATTGGCAGCCATAATGGTATATGTAAAACATCAACAACACTTATCTGTTGACAGCCAACTACAACCAATTGGGAAATAACAAAATATATCTAAGTGGATGGCGCTAATTTCCCATACGAGTTTCTGGTGACTGATCCTCTCTTAATTCTAGTATTCAGCGTCAAACCATTCAGCGTAGTTGGTGATCTCAACAAACCTTCATATGTGTGGAAGACGCGCTTGCCAAATGTCACAGCAGGGTTTAGGAAAAGTAGTTATGGACATAATTAAAGGGAATGATTAACATATGTTCCATAAGCAGCAATGTTTGTACTTCAACAAAGTGACGCTTACTGAACAGAAGCAAATTCTAGGCTTTCTGGTTATTCTAAACCCATTATATTTGCCAACTTATATCAATAGTGTGTACTCAATTTCTATTACCAAACAAGCCTGGCCTCGTTATAGCCCATTCCCGATTCTCCATATCAGATTGCTTCTGTGCATGTTCGGCTTATCGCGTTGCACTAGTATGGTTGCTTGTCATTTGAACTTGCACGTGACAAGGAAGCTGCTTCCGCCGAGATTGTTATCAAAACAATAGCTGTGATGTCCTCCAATCAATTCTTATGAATATTACTTCTTGTTTATCTAGCTGTGGCGATCTACGTCATAAGCGATTTCAACTGCTAATACTTCGATTTCAATAGCTTTTACATTATCACGAATTTGGATCACAATTAGCAGGTCGCTGTACAAGCACCGAGCAAGTGATTCATTAAAAGTTTGACTCTTGCGCAGCTTCTTATGCGAACTTACTTTGCACGCATTCATCAATAACATGTGATAGCAACTGAATTTTCTGGGCAACTTGTCAATCAGATTCTCAGTAACGATTTATAGAAGATATCAGTTGAATTGCACGACTTATTTTCTTTATTGAATCCATCGTTTATTCCAAAATGTGAGTATTTCCCAGCAATCATTGATAATGCATCAAGTGGAATTACGAAAATTTTGATAATCTATATGGGTTACAGAAATGTACCCCAACTAGCCCGGTTGCGTCTTTCAAGCACAGAGGAATCATCTTTGCAGATAATAATCATAAAGAGCCCTTAACGGCTTCTGCTTGTCTCTGGAGTATTTGTTGACCAGATCCTGACCAAAGAGCCGAAGGATATCACTTTCAACGAAGCAGTGGCAACACTCAAATAAAGTTTTGGTGAGTCCACGTCTTCGTTTAGCATTCCATACCAATCTAAAAATTGTTAAGCCTGATACAGGCGATTATGTGGCATTAGCAGACATGTTTAATCGGGAAGGTAAACTTTTCAAGTTGGCTGTTTGACGGATGACCAGTTTAAGTGTCTCATATGTGTCAGTGCTTTACAATTTTCAAGCCATGCGGAAATCCGCAATCGGTTCCTCCCTAAATTGGACCAAGATCCAGATGCGACATTGAAGTCTCTTGTATGCGAATGAAAACGGTTGATTAATTTGAAACACGACAGCTATGATGGAGCAGAATCGCCCCAACATTGCCGATACTGTTCATGCTGTGGAAATAGCAAGAGAGTCTAGCTCAAAAGGCCGTTCAACAAAGCGCCGAACAAGCCGCCTACACCGTGTTGGTCATGTGGTGAATGGCATTTCGCCCCATACTGTTCATTTAAGCATTAGATTTGTGATAAGTGCCATAAAAGCGGGCACAAGGAAGATGTTTGTCACCACTCCCGGCCAAGAAAGGTGAAGCACTCCAACCGAAGAAAGCACTTTTGGAAGCCTGACGCAGAATCTTTATCGGTGATTACCACGTTTCGCAGCGATTCTAGAACACGCTGCCAATTTATCCCTCTGCTTATCAACGGAATCCTAACCCAGGTGCAGTTCGATACTGCACCAGATATAACGGTTATTTCCAAGAACACGTGGAAGCACATACGTAAGCCGAAGATGGGTGTTTCTAACAAAGTCGCCCCCAACGCATCCGGTGGACTGCTGAAGCTGGTCGGAGAAATAACTTGCAAATTTGCATTCAACGGATTGGAACAGGCCGGAACCTGCTACGTGTCTGACCGACCAAACTTGCATCTCCTTTGGCTTGACTGGATGGAAAAGTTACAAGTGTTTTATGTCCCTATGAGTTAGATTTGCATTAGAGTTCAAAACGACTCAGTTAATGCATCATTGTCAATAGAAGACATTCGCTGTCCACTGTGAATGACTGCATGTTCTCGGAGAGAGTAGTCATCCCGCAGATGTTGTAAGAAACAGAGTTGCGGGCAGTTCTTTACAGGATATCCAGGGCTCAACCGAATGAAAGTGCTTGACCGAATTTATGTGTGTTAGCAGTTTGTGGACAGATAGCTGGAGCAGCTAGCTAGAAGTTGTGGCAACTGTGCTACCGCTTCAAGGGCACCGCCGAAGACTGAACTCTACTTGTGGCCTAAACCAACTAAACCTTGGAAACGTATTCATCTCGACTTTACAGGTCAAATCAATGGCCAAAGGTTTCTCATATTGGTCGACGCATACAGTATGTGGCCTGAAGTGTCCATCCCGAGCAGCACAAAACCAGCGCAACAGTCTCGAGATCGCCGCAAATCTTCGTCAGGTTCGGCTGCCCTGAAACATTGGTGACGGACAATGGATCACAGCTTGGCCACATTCACGAAGTTCTGCACATGCTGACATTAAACAGGGGCGAGCAACACCATTCCACCCACAATCGAACGACCAAGAAGAGAGGGCTGTGGATAAATTGAAACATGCTCTCCTCAAATCAAGAAGGGATGGAGACATAGAGTATGTGATCGACCGCTTCCTCTTTCTGTATCGGTCTACACAAAATTCACAAACGCCGGGTGAAATAACACCAACAGAGGCAATGATGAAGAGAAATCTTCGCATGCCATTTGATTCAGTTCGGCCATCCTTAGAGTCCACAGCTGGTGAAAGGAACCTCAAGATGGAATGTGAGTTTAATCGGCGGTATGGCGCTAAGCGACGTTCGTTGAAACTGAGTCAGCCAGTACATTTAAGTGATTCACGCGATGAATAGGCAAAGTGGACATCAGGCAAGATCCAGGGCAATCGTGGGAACGTCATTTACAAAGTGCTGATTGCAACGCATGTCTGAGTACGCCATGCAAACCAACTGCTAGCAACAATGCGTCAGGCACAAGCAACAGAATCCACCGAGCTTCCATTTGACATGTTGACAGACAGCTTCAACTTACCTTAAGAGACCTTAGAAGAATCCTGTCATCAGATGAGTGATAGCAGACCGCAGAGAACGGAATTTGAATCCAGAACACTACGGACAAGGCAATAAAACGATAGGTGTAGAACCCCTTCCAGGCAACAAGCTGAGACACCTGATACAAAACAATTAACCGGCTGCTAATAGGTAAAAACGAATCAAGTAAGAAAATTAAGCAACTTTCTTAAGTTAGTAGCTGTTAACGTATTACACAGCAAGCCTTTCCGAGGACATTCTGCGCAATTCGTTTCATTTTCTTTTTGTATTAGCCCAATAGCAAACAATAACAGCAATCTGCATCTACCAGATACAGCCATTTGCATTAGGCAACCATGCGAAAAATTTTCTGTGCACCCAGTTTCTTTTTCTAATTTTCTTGCATATCGTCCCAGATAAAAGACATCATGCAGCGGCTGAAAGTAAGGAGGAAACATTTCAGCCAGCCAAACACTAAATCAAAATTCTCTGAAAAGCCCAGTTAATGAACTTCATGTTTGAATGCATTAAGCCACATTCGACTGCTGCGAATTACTTTTAGACTTCCAGTTGTTTCATTAAACGTTTCAACGCAGGATGTGTGATAGCAAGGAGGTGGTGGACGGTGGCATTATTTTGAACACACTTTTGCATTTTTGCCTCCATTCGGATCCCCCATCTTCAACCGACGTTAAACCCAGTTGTCTTCACGAAAGCATCATTAGGCTCTCTATGCAGAAAGGAGGTTATGAGAGCCGTTTGAAAATAACGTGCCTTCCAACCCTCGACGTCGCATTCCACCAAATTGGTATGCTTTGGACCAGAAAGAGTAAACGTTGGAAGTGAATAATCAAAACTATGCATCCGAAAACGCCAGCTAGTGCGCCTAAAAATAACCGGTGATTTTTGTCCCCCTCCGTGCGACATCGGCGAATAATAAATCATCCCTTCGGATGGAAGCTATGTATTTGAATCGCAGCACGTTAGAACGTCTGAAATATGGAATTTTTTATAAACAAATCCCTGACATCTTAATTTTTGTAATGTGCTAGTAACCGATCGAGAAAACATGCTTTATCTATGAGACAAAAGATGAACAAAAATTATGTATTGAAAATTTTGAAAGCATGAAGCTGATTGACCCGAGTAGCTCACGGAAAATCCCATAGCGCTTCGTAGAACAAAATTTTCAATTTCAAAACAGATGAATAACTAGGAGTTTCCAAACTAATTTAACTCCGATACAAAAGCTATGAACATAACGTTGGAAGTTGCAATTCAACTTGGCACATTGCCAATTCTAAAATGCAGTTCACGGAATTGAGGGCTTTCTAAAAGCAGCAATATTTTGCAAACGAACGGATAAATTTGCGGTTCTTCGCTTTAGTTCAGGTCATCCAACAATTGCGTATGTTGTGGTTGCTTTACCTATGTTTCCCATAGATTATACCCTATGCAAATGGGAAGAGGATGAGATGACCACCTGAAAAGAAACAATGAACCAAGTGCTGGATACTTAGCAGCAGGTGCGGGTAGTGAATCACAATTTGTAGCTAACTGCATACCTGGATGTTTCTAAACAGGGAAAATATAACATTGATTTTTCAGAAGTTTCGGGGCTCTGTTTGGAAATGACGTACTTCAAATGCTTATTACTCGCAGATAGAACCACTAATTACGTCTATAATATAAGTTGCGAAGACTGTATACAGGTGACCATAGCCAAAATCACTAGAGATCTTATCACAAGGATGAAAGAACACAAGAACCGCAAAGTTTGGGTGTCCAGAAACGAGCTTGTATACATGGCTTTATTTACGGATTCGGTAGTAGCGATAAAAGCGCTGGAGACGGCATGGTTAATGTCATAAACCTTAGGAAGGTTTGCGAAAAACGCTGCAAAGGCTGGCTGCTGAGGCAGAGCAAATCACAAATAGCCTCAGCCACATAAACGGAATGGAGAGCATTTCTTCATTCGACCAGTCGTAGCAGCGTCGGCAGACGAATGTGGGGCAGAGAGTGAACGTCAAATATCGCCTCCACACCCATCACTGACAGGTAGTTGGGTGTGATGACCCTGTAACCACTTGTGCTTCATCCACCACGTGAGGTGATACTTTTAGCAGCAATGAGATAATCTTCCCAGTCTCCTATACTTACTACACTCGAAAGTGCCAATCTCGAAGTCCTAGTTGCAGATGCTAAACGTGCATCTATTACCTTAAAGCATGTTCGCATTTTTTCACTATTCTGCTCGGTTATGCCAAACTGACAATCCGCAACTTCAAGTAGTTTTGCAATAAAATGCTAAAATATCAATGAATGAAATCGGTTTTTCCAACTTTGTAAATATTTATCACAGCAATCAATAGTATGGCATCCTACACAATCGGGAGACAGGCTATTTGTTTAATAATTCCGTGGCCATTTGTTTCATCCATTTTGACTTATGTTTTTAAATTATTCTACCTGCTTTTTCTTTGTTGGTCAAAGCTGGGCCCAACACATGAGGTGACAGAACGAAGACTCCAAGCAGAATGTTTGCCTACACAAGGCGAACAGTCATAGACTCCCTGGTGAAATCAAAAATGAAAAAGCAGTACATGCTGAAATGTTGCATTCTACTTAGTGGCATATGGAACAATGCAACAATGGTGTAGTACTGGTATAAAAAATGTTTAACAAGTCACGTGGTATGGAAATTATTGCGAAAATTACATTGCATGATAAAGTGAAAGCGTTCTGTTGGATTAACCATAGACTTATGTAGAATAGCAGAGATATTCGTGTAATAAATGTATAAGTCAAAAACCCATTGGTTTGGAGTTCAGTAAGACACCGTTTGACTGCGTTTTGTAGCTACTGGCGATCAAGTCATATTATGAAATGCAAATAAGACAACGCATCGTCAAATTGCTTTTAAATACCGCTAGATTGGGAGCAGAGGCAACATAATTAGCGGGGGACGTTCCAAAGCTGGCACACACAGAGCGAAAAGAAATTGCTACTGCACTCAAGCTGACTGTACTGTATTGCCAGTTTCAGAGGATGACCTCTTAGTTTAGTGTTGTGGTTCAATTCTAGCAGTGGGCGGCAAATGTGATTAGGGTTCCTCAGAATCTGGTAAACCATTATGAGATCTCCCCGCAAAAGCCCATATCGGCTGTTGTAAATTGTTAGAGCTTTTAGTCTAAGCTGATCATGCAGATGAAATAGGCCCCTGACGTTCTTGCTTGCCCTTCGTTGTGGAGTCTAGAGAGCAACGAGATTCTGTTTCTGCCACGGCTGCTACGCCACGTGCGGTCGCACGTAGGCGTTAAGCATTTGCGGAAATATTGAAGGTTTAAACAAACCGAACACTGCGAAGCAGTCCGAAGAGTTGATTGCCGGTTCTCGACAACTTCTTTGCTTGTTTGGAACACCCAAGTTCTTCGTGTACCAGTACACCCAGGTCACGCTCCTGAGAGAACTTCTGCAAGGTGTCGTGTCCAAGCGTGTAAACGTTCACCGGCTGGTGGTGCAGATGGATCGCCTTGCACTTAGCTATGTTCAACTGAAGCAGGTTCCACTTTGACTATTCATAAATGCAATCTAGGTCATGTTGGAGTAGGTCGTGATCTTTATTGTTACAAATCACCCGCCATATATTGACGGCATCGGCGAAAAGCAAGAAATTTGAGGAGATTACCTTTGACAGGTCGTAGTTAAACACCAGAAATAAGCTTGGTCTCAGCCCTGAGCCTGGTGGGACACCACATTCCATATCAATCGGATAAGGGAGTGATCCCCCAACGCGTAATTAAAGCTTTCGTTGGTAAAGAAAGTTGCCACTCCAACCAAACACAGGATCTCCGATTTCGTAGCTCTGTAGCCACCTTGGTGAAATCAAAAGCTTACTGAAATGAAAAGAAGTACATGCTGAAGTGTTGTACTCCACTTAGTGGCATATGCAGCCAATTCCGATGAAATCGGTTATCATAAGCACAAAAGTACAATGAATGACTAACGAAGTGACCGGTTAGAGAAACCGGCTTTCGAAACAATGAAGCCCAAATGAGAACTGAATTTGTTGGTGGTGGCTAGTCCGCTTTTAAGCCAGGCCGACAGACGACCAGATGGGGTGCAGATGTGCGGGTGAAAACTCTCGAGGGACTACCCAGTATGGAAGAAGTTCCCAAGAAGAAAGTTCCACGGGTGACCGTATTATTTAAACTGATGTTTCGAACTATTCTGCTTTCTTGGTCTTGAATCTATCGTGGCCCTTGTTCATGGTTAGTTCATTCATACTTTCCTATATTCTCACATAAATTACCCATAAATCTACTCACTAAATCACATTCTTGCTTGCAATGCCGTGCTGTCCTTTTTGTTTCAGTGCATTAAATAGGTTAGCTATATGTATGCTTTCCAAATCACCCTGTGTCCGCTATTTCTACAAGTCCGTTATTTGCTGATCATGCCTTGATGGGTGTGTCTATCATTTCATGGAACAAACGCCTACTTGTAAGTGTATATTGACTTCACGCACCTCAACAGTACCTGTCCCGTTGCACGGCCGATCAAGCCATATATATTCACCTACAAGTGCAGTCTGAGAGGAAAATCATTGAGTCCACATAGTCTCACAAATACTCCGTTGCACACAAGACATCTTATTTGATCAAGTTGATCCGATATCTAAATCTCGAAGTGTCTAGGCACCTGACTTTGCTGTAACTCCCCCACTATGTGTGAACTACACTAGGATACTCGGCTAAAGCTGCTGAAGATTTGACAATTCATACGAAGGCATGTTGGTGTATTAATCCTAGCATCTCCTTCCCTCTCGTATCTGAGTAAAATTGCTCCCAATATAGAGTACCGGTATTATTCAAGGCTGCGGTGCACGCTGGCGTATTACTCGCATGCTTGTAGCTAATAACCCCAAGTGCTTCCCATTACACGCAACCGCCTCCTTCATGGTGCCTCCGAACAACACCGAAGCCCAACCATTCCGAATGTACGTGTAATAGATTAAGACGACACCGAATGCCCCAAATGAAAATCTTCCCAAGACGTATCTATTGCATCCCCACTTAAACCCCAACCATTGACAGGCCTGCATGAGTTAGCATGTTGTACAAGTAAATACGACCCCTCCCTTTTCTGAGCTCGGTCACTGGGTATCATAAGAAACACATGTTATCATACATCAAAAATTTACTGGCTCAATCGGCTTAAGGAAGATCTTTTACCAGAAGCAAACTGATGCCACCCGTAGCTCTTAAATCCTTCTCAAAATGCATCCAACTAAATCAAAACCGGTCCGAATATCAAGCGTGTGTTTCACACCAATTTGAACTACACAAGATCTCTTAAAGTTTGATGACGACTAAAATTGCGTAGCTAGTTTTATTGCTCGATTTTCTCAGCGACTTCACTTTATGGCCCTGGAATGAAAAACCGATCCTAGCTTGACAACTGATTACTGACAGATGGTTACTCGAGCATTATTTAAACAGCCACTAGATTGCAACTTTCACAAAGATGCAGCTGAAATGCTCTCACTTAAATGCTTCTAAATTTTGCTACCAGATCTATCAGGCTATTACACACCTACCAAATGCCGCGACCCAGTTTCAACATTGGAAATATTATTCCGTTAACATTGAAATTGAACTTGTCTGAAGTCCAGTGCATTTAGGAAATTTTGCATACATCGAAGGTGAAATGTCCACATTGTCGGCGGTTCATAAGCGGTCATTCCATAGCGGGTAGTTTCTCACAATTGAGGATGAGTCTAAACCACGGATGTCGAATTCACTCACGGAAATTAAAGGTAAGCCTATTCATTGACACTCAGTGTAGACAATCAGTTTTTCTCATGCAATTTATTGCACACAGCCCTGCAAATCTTATCGGTTGTTATAAGTACAGGCCTCATTTGAATGAAAGAAGACATTTCTCTTGCGGAGTTTTCTGCTACATCTACCGACTAGCTACTCTCAGTGGAGTTAGTTTCTCGGAATTGCTAGACCTACAAATGAGTTAGTCCCCGTTGCAAAACTAGGTCTCTGCTACCAGGTTGGCACAAAGATTCTAACCAGCGCCGCTTGCCTAAGTGGAATCTTCAGTCCCGCATAATAGCCCACCTACGGTTCAAGCATAAGCTGCATTCAGCAGGAAGTTAAGATTTTCCGCCAGCAACCTGCTTGTTGGAATAGCAGCACTTATCAGCCAACATCTACTTTGCGTATATAGTTTGGAAATAAATGACTGGTTGATGCCCAACAACCAGCAAGATATTGTTTTCTATTGTCTAATCAACAAACCCCTCAATTATAACGAGAGGAGGAATGCGCATTTTGAGGACACTCACTCTGACCATTTTTATAAACGTCGAAAACGAATTCCGACTGTAGTTATCCACGCACACAATAGCCAATTGAAATCAGATCAATACAACTTGAGAGACATAGGCACCTGGCAAATCTATACGCAAAATGAGACCGCAAACGAAATGCGTAACCTTGCACGAATGCAAGAGACGTAGCAAGGCGAGACTGGCTGATAGCAAGGGCCTGTTTTCTGAATCAGCTGAAATCAAACTTGCTTTTTATTATTTCGTATCTGCATTCCACTAACATAGCGGTGTAAGGCATAAACCGCAAGGAAGTTTGTTAGCAGTGCGGCACATGAGCGGACACTAGTGGCAATGTTCTGTAGATAACTCAGTTGTGATCAGTGAGGCCTGCTTCTGTAGAAAAGTAGCCTCACTGGAAACCGATTTTGATGGAGTCTGCGCAGTTTGCGTTGATGCCTAACGGCGGTATCCTGCGGACAACTCAGCTGTGGATTTCGCGGTTATAGTCGGGGCGAGTTGACGGCGTTATTGACTCTGCTGTGAAACCTCACTAAGGCGAACTCTGATAGAAGTACTCCAGATCCATAAAGCATATCCGTCTAATTAATGAGTACTTCATATACATAGTTTTCTTTCGTGTGTCTAAGCCCATTCGCAAGTGATCGCTGACAGGTGTCACAGCAGTCCGTCCCTTTAGAGAGTCTCCATCACCAGAATATCACAGGATGGTGAAAGAGCTACTCAGAGAACACCATCATCTCTGACTCACGGTGCAAGTGATTCAAGTACTGTAGCCGTGTGATTAAATTCAGGCAAATAATTCCATTTCAGTTGCGCTCTTCATAATTTCATTAGGTGAATGTAGGAATAGCAAATAAGTGTGATCAGAGTTGTAGAGCACAATTCACCAACAATGGAAGACTGTACCCAAAACGATCATTGACAAACACATGAATGAACTGTACACATCAAAAACGTAGACTGTCAACTGACCATCAGCATATGTGAATGTACTATGCAATGGCCTTGTCTATTTTAGTTACATTAACAGAGTCTTGCATGGAACCACAGCCTGGCAATTTAGTGTCCAGTAGTAAGCAGTTGTGATCTACTCGACTCCGGAGACGGCAAGAACGCAGGTGAACAAAAACTGTGAGATTACTCATAGCAACACACTCTACCTTACGGCCAAATTGATTATGATGTTACATGCCTAAGTTTAGGCCAATGGCGGCACTGATCACCATATATTCTTACTCTTAACCACTGACTACGAAAGACGGCGGATCCTGATTTACACAATAATCAGATGCATTGTGACTGGTGACGACTTCCAAAGTAACCAAACGACCGTCCATGAACTAAGGGGGTTGAAGATATTAACTCAGCCAAATCACTAAATTTGCTACAGCAAGGATTAGCCTGTACTGACTTGAGCGTTACTATCCAGTAAAGGATAGGAAACCTGCGAATGACGGCTTCTCAAATTGCAGTTACTGATTGACGTATGGCACATTAACCAGTCAGCATGATTGCCATTTCACCGCTGCGCAGTAGTCTTTATCACGGAATGGTAAATTTAGGTAATGGCACTGGGCCTCCAGGTATTGCATGGTAATCGCAACATTTACGAATCTCTATCGCATGCAACTGTGATTGCAATGTATATCCTAACGTATATCCTAACCTATAGATGTACTGAAACCAAAATTCCTTGAGACGCCCTCTTTTGACCTTACCGTGGAGGACGGGTCGAGCTGTATCTCAGTTAGATTTTAATCGTTGATAGGCGGTTATCATTCATGAGTAGGATTTTCATTATAATGTTACCGTATTCATCCCAGCAGCTCACAAGCTAAATATTCGGCTGTCATCCCCAATGACTGGGTGATATAAGCTGCTGGCTAGTGCTGCAGGCCATTAGCGGTCATCCGTTCGATCTCCAGCAGGCGACCAAGGAAAGCGCCGGCGCTTTTCCGGATTGGTAGCTTGAAATCCGATAGCAAATAAACCGAATGAAATCATACTCAAACTCTCCGACTCCCTAATACGCGTAAATTTAAGCTAAATCAAGTCATGTCAAAATAGGCTTTGTGTACCCGAGTAGGTACATTTTCAGCGTGTTAACCTATCACTGCGGATGGTGATGCATATGAAATCACTGTCACATAAAAATAAAACTCGTAAAAATGTCTACATTTATCACACGAGCAAATAATTTTGCGTCATTTTGATAGTTTTGGTTGGGTTAACAAACATGCGGGACGGGTACGGTAGCACATAAGTGGTAAGATGGGTTATGTGAATATGGGATCTTAACTTTGACGCCGGTAAAGGAAATAGATACGGTTTTTGATAAGTCATAATATATTGGATGAAGGTGGTTGTTAAGAATTTTAGAGGAAATATTGGTACAAGCGTCTAGTTGCTTGTTGACAATAAAATCCATAAGTGGCTAACTAGAAAATCCGCTTCATCTGGAAATACTCTTTATGTACCGTGAAATAAATGTAACCCAGGGAAGATTACAGGGAACAGTAGAGCCAATATGGTAGTATACATGCAGTCACAAATCTCAGAATCAAATCACGGGATACTGGCAGTACTTTAAGCCGTAAAAGATGAAATGCCAACCGTCTAACCTTAGAAAAGATTTCGGAAGCGTGAACGTACCAAGATAAGTTTCCAGATAATAAGAACAATAGAAAGTAACTACTTGACGCTCTGTTTATGAAATGCTCACTCACTGCCAACTGAGAAGTTGCGTCCAAAACAACTTGTAACTTTTCAGCTCTGCAAAACAAGATTGTTAAGTCACAAACATGTGGAGTTCAAAATCAGGGATCGGGATGAGGACCAAAGCAGGAGGTAATCTAGACCATCTTAAAAAGTAGTAGATGTCATTGCCGTTTGAGCTACGCATCCGAATACCACATCGTCAGCATACGTGCATTCAATCTAGTTAGATTTTATGCGGGACTTTTCAATATGTGTGGAAAATAGAGCGGGTGAGAGGATGGCTCCCTGAAAACACCCCGACTAGAGAGCAGTGCAGCAGACTTCGCTCCATTAATCTGGTTAAAATGAGTGTGGTCTGTGAAGTGGTATTTAATCAGCCCGCAACCCTATAATTGGAACTCTAGTTGAAGACCACTGGTTGTGCAGCATTTATCTGTCACTGCTATCGAAAGCATCTGCATAGTCGAGAAACAGGAGGCGAACTGCCCCGCTTTCTTCATCCAGTGCAGATGCTACAGAATGCACAAGATGAGACGCCGCATCCAGTGTGGAGCGGCCATGTTTTTAAGCGTACTGGTATATACCTTTTTTGATGGTACTTGTGAAAATCTGAGGTACAAGCAGTTTCTCCAAGACCTTCAACTTTATAGGTGTACACTCTATTGAACGATACTTTTGAAAGTCCGTCATTGGAACAGGTGTTGAACTAACGGGGCTCCGAATGTTAGGAATGGTGTCCTACATAACACATCAGTTGGAAATTGCGCTCATTGGTTTCGCTAGCTAGTCTGCACCGTGCTTGAGGATAAGCGGTGATAATGCATCGGAGCCAGTAGACTTATTTAATCTCAAATTTTTGATTTCACGGCAAACATAAAAACCCGCCAAAGGCGACTCTCTGACCTGTGTTGGTGAAGTGGGGCAAAGAAATCATATCCTAGTAAGAAGAACAAAATTCAGCGTTGAGTTTGTGCACATCCACGTTAACAATGTACTGCAACCGGAACTGGACTCAGCCAGCACGCAAGCATATGCGATTAGTCACTCACTGGAGTTTATACCTTCAGTAAATAAGATGTTATTATTTATACCTTTACCTAGCCTTCTGATTTTAGAAGCCGTCACAAGTATAGGCGCACATATTATGCTCCTCTAATTTTCCGATAGTCGCTGTAGGTTCAATCAAACCGTCGCCAGTACAGTAAGTAAGAATATGAACACCTAACGGACAAGAATACGTTGTGTACACAAGTCCAACTCATTGGTCCGTTTGATAAAATGGACATTTATTCAAAAACATTGCACATGCATCGCCAGACAAACCGTGGCTCATGTAAACAACCACAAAAGTAACGTCGAAGAAAATTTATGAATATCGTGTGGTTAACGTTTTGCTACAAGCATAGCAAATCTTTCACTCCGGCATTTCTTTTTCCTAACCAAGCATTCGAGGAGGACTGTGAGTCGCAAACGTTTTGAACCAGGATTAATCTTCCTCCTTATGGATGTTAAGCGTGAAAAAATTTCCACATGAACCATGTCCAAAATTTCTTTCCGCGATCCATAGCAATCATCAGCTAAATAGTGGAGAGTTTGTTGACGGAGTTTTCCTTAGGGTAGAATTATGTCAGTAACTTGAGAAGAGTCGTGTTGCTGCAACATACTTGCCGAGCTCGTTGACTGCTAATCAGTGACAGACTTGCTTTGAAATCAGTTCAGTGATGCCTGCTACTGCTAATGACATTGAAAATTTCTATTAGAACATGTTACCAGGCGGTGCGATGTGTGCTTCTAACTATGCTACTAAAACGATTTTTCAGTCATCGCATTGGATAAATAGGAGGACTCCTAGATCAAAAATGCCCGTCAGCGATCATAGTGGTGTTGGCTGCATTATTTTATTGCAAAAGTATTGTTGTTCAGAAGTTTGTACCACGTTGTCTGACGGTAAACGAACGAGTTTATCAAGGATGCCGAGCGCGTTTGATGGATGCTGTATGCAAGAAAAAGCCTGAACTATAAAAGAAAAATAGACTTGGACCTTGTTTCATGAATATTTGCAGATTCAAGTGTTGCTATTGTTCGCAGTTATCTAGAAAAACATTAAACTCCCGCCGTATCCTATCCACAGCGTTCTCCGTGTCTAGCCCAAACAGATATTTTCCCTTTTTCCAAGCTTTAAACCATTTTCAAACTATGAAGGAGATTGCGGAGAGATCGACTGTAGACCTGCCGTCATACTAGAATGTGCATTTCAGCAAGCTTCCAAAGATAAAACAATGGTTTCGAAAAGTAAAATTGTTCATGCTTAAAATATCTCCAAGGTTTTTAATGAAAGATAATTAAATTCAAATGCTACATAAATGGACCAAATAATATACCCATCGGTAAAGCGATAGAGTAATGGCGTTAAGAAGGATAGATGTGCAGTAGGATGGAAAGAGGCAAAATGAAATCACGCGACAATATGGTTAACGCTCATTGCAGTTAACAAGCATAGTACTCGCCCATTTGTACAGAATAACGTGCGTCACTGTGGAAGTATCCAAAGAGGCTAGTTAGCCCGAAAATATACAGTATATCCGTTTATGGGACAGCGCGTACGGCATTCAAACATATATACATGCGTTCATAAAAATAGCTAATTTGAGAGAACAGACAAATGTGTTTGGAAAAGCCCTCCAGGTATCGTAGGTCTGAATGGATAAATGATTCCGTCGACACTCCAGGCGATGGCATTGTTGACTCGGTTCCACCCCGGTAACTCTGAGTTTGGTTTTCGGGCTGAGTTTCAAAAGGTGGCTGCATACTTCAGTGAGGACGCTTATTATTTGGTAAACTAACATGAGGTTTCCAAGTAGCCACCGGTATCCTCCACTGAAAACTACAAGAGTCTCCAAAATGTTGGTCCTTTAAAGAAAACGCTCTGGAGGTTTGGCCTGAAGTGTAGCGGAAAACACGCTGTTGCGGTACTTTGCAACATTGGATTTTACGATATTTTAACCTTCAAAACATCCACTTGTTTTACTGATGGCACATCTGTTTTCAAAAAACCTTTTGCGAGTACCTTGCTGCACCGTTTCTCGCTCTGGCTGATTCGCGTTCTATTTTTGTAGCCTGCACAATATACGTTGAGTTCAGTCGCCTACGACTTCTATACTGTTTAGTGTTTGACACGTCTTACTTGTCATTGCATACTGACTAGTATCCCAGGCTCCGCCCAACAATTGGTGACCCTTGTAAGGAATACGCCGTCCACCATTGTGAATTTTCATTCTGGTAAGCTCGTTCCAGTGATTTTATGATCAATTGGTTTCCTACCTACCACATATTTTATCTGCTTTTTGCAATGGATTGTTTAGAGGATGGGCAATCTCCATACGCGGTTAACGCCGTTGAGCCCGTCATAGACAATTCTGTTGCTTTAGCCCCTCCCCTTTTTTGGGAGAATGATCCTTTCCTATGGTTTTTGAACCTAAAATCCGTTTTTTCATCTGTAGCATTGCTTCTTATTTCGCCAGGTTTAATATGCGATTACCTCGTCTTGCTCAAATTATATACTCGTAGATGAGAGACATCATATTTTGCTCCCTCAAGTAATTAAATACGAGAATCTTAAACAGGCTATTATTCAGCGAATCACGCCTTCTGACAAAGTCCGACTGCGGCAACTATTTAGTGATCGGCAACTAGGAAATAGGATGACCTCAGCCTTGTTGAGCGAAATGCAACAGCTCATCGGCACGTCCAACATAGACGTAGGGAATCTCCACGATCTATGGATGCAACGCCTTCCTGAAAGCATGCAGGCTATGCTTGCAGTAGCAAGTGACTTGCAAATCACAGCAATTGCAGATCTGGCAGACCGCATCATGGAACGGCACCAGCCATAGAGTGAAACCAAAGCCCCTAAGCAGCTTTGTGCTGGCGCAACCACACCGACACCCGCGACTAGCCAGCCGTCGGCGATAGACGCATTATCATCGCAGATAGCGTCGCTTCAGCGTTAGATCGAGAAACCCACTTTAAACCGTAAGCACCGCAACAGCTCTGGATCATCACCTTGTCTCACAAAACCTGGTACTTCAGGTTACTGCTTTTACCACTCGCGTTTCGGTAATAAAGCGCGTAAATAAGTATGGCCATGTAGCTATTCCGCTACAGATAATCCGCCACGCCGACCTGTAATGGATACTAACGGTGTCGGCAAAGCCCAAAGTCGTCTCATATACATTAGGGATTATGATCCCGAGTCCCAGCTCTTAGTTGATATCGGGGCAAAGTCAACGTCACACCCCCTATGCCAGGTGAGCCTCTCGCTTCTTTGTCGACAAGCCTCAGTGCCGCCAATGGCATGCCAATAGCCATCTATGGTAGTCGATGGCTTACCCTGGACCTAGGCCTTCGACGCACATTAAGCTGGGTATTCGCCATCGCTGCAGTCCCCTTTGCCATCATCGGCATTGACCTCCTGATGCATTCCAACCTATTTGTCGATGCGAAACGCGTGATGATTGTCTACACTTCAACGAAACTTATTGTACGTGGCATCACCGTCGATATCGCATCTACAACACCAGTCTGCGCCTTTCCTCAGACCTCGCCAGATTACGTCAACCTCTTTTCTCAGTATTCCAAGCTCGTCCAGCCAATGAAAGCAGCTTTGCCCGTGACAGCTCAAGTCACTCACTACATACGAACGAATGGCGCACCTGCGTCATGCCGTCCACGCAGACTATCGCCCGAGAAATTAAAGGTTGCTAGGGCGGAGTTTGAGCACATGCTTGAACTAGGAATAATCCGCCCTTCCAACAGCCATTGGTCCTCGCCCCTGCAGAGGGTCCCCAAGAAATCTTGTGACTGGCGCTCTTGCGGTGAGTACCGCGCACTCAATCGCCTAACCGTCCCAGATTGGTATCCTATCGCACAAATGCAGGACCTTACCGCGTGCCTCACAGGTAGGACCATCCTCAGCAAGATCGATCTAGTACTCGCCTATCACCAGATACCTGTAGAAGGAAATGACATCCCCAACACAGCAGTTATCACTCATTTTGGCTTGTTTGAAGTTTTAAGAATGCCATTTCGGACTGTGCAACGCAACACAAACCTTCCAACACTTCATCCCCGATGTTACTTTCGACCTGGACTTCCCTTATTCCTACCTCGATGATATTTTAGTCGCCAGTTCATCGGAACAAGAGCACCTTGAGCATTTTCGAACTCTCTTCCAGCGTTTGACCCAATGCCGTGTCACAGTCAACCCGAGTAAGTGCGAACTGGGTAAATCAACGGTCGAATTCCTAGGCCAAATCGTTTCATCGTCTGGTACCGAAGTCCTTCCTGATAAGATCCAGGAAATCAAGGGCTTCTCAGCTCCAACTGCATTCAAACACCTCCGTCGATTTTTTGGTTTGGTCAACTAAAATCGACGCTTCATTCCGCGCTTAGCCTAGCTCATGCAGCCTCTGACCGACCTACTCAAAGGGAATGAAAGTAAGTTCGTTTTCGCTGACACAGCACAGGCACCCTTCGCTGAGTTCGAGGATGCTATCTCCAACATAGCCCTCTTAGCTCATTCCGAATCGACTGCACCCCTTTCTATTACGACTGATGCCAGAGAAGTCGCGGTAGGATCCATCTTTCAACAACACATTTGTGGGCAACGGCAGCCCCTTGGGTTCGTTTCCAAAGGCTTGCAGCCAGCGGGATCCCGCTACAGCACGTTTGGCAGAGAACTGCTCACCATTTACCTAGCCATTCGTCACTTTCGGCACAAACTCGATGGCTATGCTTTCACGGTCTACACTGACCGCAAACCCCTCATATTCGCCTTCAAGCCTGCTTGCGACAAATACTCAACACGTGAAACACGACACCGAGACTTTGTCACGCAGTTCACTGCTGACAAACGCCATGTCTCAGGTGTCGACAATCCCGTCGCTGACGCTCTACCACGCGTCAACCTCACCCTCCATTCTTTGCCTACCGTCTACCTTGCCGCTTTGTCAGCGGCTCAGGCTAATGTCTAAGACATACAGCGCACTCTGCAGTCTCCTTCGCTGCATGTGCAACATGTTCCTCTCCAAACCACGGAAGGAACCATTCTCTGTGGCACTTCCACAGGTTGTCCTAGACCCCTCGTACCCGTCTCCTTCAGAAGCACAGTTTTTGACGCACTGCACTCACTTTCACATCCCGATATCCATGCATCTTTGAAATTGCTCACCAAAACGTTTCGTTTGGCCACGCGTATACAAAGATGTTTGCACCTGGGTTCTCGCCTGCCTTCAATGTCAGCGCTCCAATATACATCTTCACACCAGCAGTCCACTTGGTTCATTTCTTGCCCCGGACTCTCGGTTCTAGCATGTTCACTTAGACCTAGTAGGTCCCTTGCCGCCGTCACGCAGATTCGTATACATTATTACATATAACGACCGCTTCACCAGATGGCCAGAAGCTATTCTCGTAGCAGACTGCACAGCCGTGCCTGTTATTCGGGACTTCTTGGACTGGTGGGTCTCGCACTATGGATGCGCATCTACCATTACAACTGACCGAGGAACGCCTTTCGAATCTACACAATTCGATACGTTCTGCAACTTTTTAGGTTGTCGCCGAACTCATACCACAGCGTATCACTCAGCAGCCAACGGTTTAGTTGAACGCTTCCATAGACTTCTTAAAGCCTTGCTCTGGGCCTCCTCCGACCCTAGCTGGAGTGAAAACGTTTCGCTCGTACTCTTAGGCATTCGCAGCAGCATCAAAACTGACTTGCAATATGCACCAGCGGAGCTAGTTTACGGCACAACGCTAAAGTTGCCTGGAGAATTCGCTTCACCTGCCGCATCGTCGGGTATGCTTCCGCTTAACTTTGCATCCTCCCTAGCCCAACGCATGCGTTCGCTACGCCGACAT
The DNA here is from genome assembly GCA_944474145.2 of Dicrocoelium dendriticum. NCBI lineage: Eukaryota > Metazoa > Platyhelminthes > Trematoda > Plagiorchiida > Dicrocoeliidae > Dicrocoelium > Dicrocoelium dendriticum. The sequence continues at coordinate 37,691,925 of OX104069.1, forward strand.
CGCCCTGTGAACAGACTAGAGATGTGAAAACGCACAGCGGACTCTCAACCTGCACTCACTTCTTTCTCCGCACCGACCTCAGTGCGCCGCTCTCTCCAGCCTCATTACACTGGTCCTTTCAGATTTCTGCAACGCCCTCCGAATCACTTTACTTTAGACCAGAATGGTCACCGAAAAGCGATGTCCATCGACCGCCTCAAAGTAGCTTTCTTTGACGAACCTATTGCTACCCATCCCGACGTTATCACACAAGCAACCGCACCTATGGTGACTTCGCGAGCAGTGGATACCCCTAAACCCTCCGTTCTCCTTGACGCTTAACTCACCCCGCCTCAACCCCAGGCAACCGAACGACACGGTAGACAGGTCAAACGTCCGGTCCATTTTGCAGATTTTGAAAACGTTTTCCGCCTCCATTAATACGCCATTTTCGTCTTTAGTGGTTATCGTGCGTCATGTTCACAAATATTTTGCAAAATCGACAAAAAAACACAAAATATGTTGAAACCCTAAAATGCGTATTTGATTTTATCATGCATGCCATGTTCCCCTTTGGCGTCAAGCCACTTCCCCGACCCTTGCCCACCTCCGCTGAGTTATACCTTCCGGAAATTAAACCGCCGGAGCTGCCCAGTCAACCCTCGAGTGACTAGCTAACCGGCTCACCGAAACCCCCGCTTGATCACCAGCCGACCCAAGGCCCCCTTCCTCACGCAAGGAACAGTAAGTTGCCTTCAGCCGCAGAGAGCCAGGAACACGTTGATCCAAAAACGTCTGACTAGGCATTGCCAACGAAGAGACCCGTTTCCTTCGTAGGACGAGGACCGTGGACTGAAGTGCGGTGGGGACAGTGATACTCCCTAAGTGCACCGTCGGATCTGCAGCAAAGGGAAGGTCCTGTCGGCCTATTTTCTGGAATAGCCAGTTTTTTGGTTGTCCGACCAGCCTGCCCGGACGGCCCACCGATGATGCACTCTGGTCCACACGATTATCACAAACAACAACTAACAAAAGCCTGGACCCAGCGAACTCTGCCACACACCCTACCTTGGAAGCCCTTCCTCAAGCCCATGCAACTATCCGAACCCATCCTCAACTTCTGTTTTCCCCTACTAAAAGTTCCATCGAAGGCTTCCATCCTTCAGCCATCTACGAGCAGGCCCTTGTAGTATACTGGAAAACACGCTGTTTCAGTAGTTTGCCACATTGGATTTTACGGTTGTTTTAACATTCAAAACGTCCACTTGTTTTAGTGACGGCACATCCGTTTTCACAAAGCGTTTTGGTGAGTACCACGATGCACCGTCTCTCGCTCTGGCTGATTCGCTTTCTATTTTTTGTAGTCTGCACAACATACGTTGGGTTCAGTCGCCTACGATTTCTATGCTGTCTAGTATTTAACACGTCTTACTTGTCATTGCTTACCGACTAGTATCCCAGGCCCCGCCCAACAACCTACCAACTTCCCACAAATAAAATAAGTGTGAGGCCAAATCGAGTACGCGATATAGGCCTGGCAAACCCGGTTAAAAGGCATTCTGGTTGTGCTGGAAGCAGCGCAGCTTGCAGCAACAAAAACGGAAAGGAATCATTCCACGTGCAGACCTTCTGTGACTTGAAGGCAATGGATTGTACAGTGGGACCTGACGTTAACACTGCGACCACATACTGCCGTACAAGTACTTGAGAAAACATTGCCACGCTTACCGCCACCTCCTGATAATTAGCCGCAATACATAGTTGAGTGGTCGTAAGTTTAAAATCGTCACAGAATACTGTCGGATGGAATTACGCCAGAACAATTCCCCCCCAATATTTCAACCGTTGCGCGCTATCCCAACATTTATGATTTCTATGCCCACGCTACCTAATTTAGAAAACGACTCGAGGGCGCATCACAACTCTGCAATACTGTATTTTTGGGCTATAAGGCTCAGCTAACATATCCATATTTGCTAAAAATTCCATTAGTGTGAATGATATTCCGGTTCGTTTTACGTATTAATGGTCATGCTGAGACCTAGTGACCTCGAATCAAATTCTATGTTCACACCGCATTGAAAAACTGTCGAAAAGTCTTATTACGACTTCAATTGTCGAAGCATAATCACTGGTCAGGAACCTCACGGAGTCAGTTTTCTACGTTGTCTGGACAGACTTGTTTTGGGGGTGGCGAACACTGTGCAGGAGCCAACTGATTCGAGCTCTTCTGCGACGACAAACCAACCAACTATTTGACCATCCACGCTGGTATTCCATATTGTAATATATGTGATGATTACTCCACGCGGCAAAATCACTTGGTCCAACAATGCACCTTGCAAACTCTATCCAAAACAAGCATCTGTATCCCGCTGGTTGCAGGTACATTTTGAACACACGATCTGCGTTCACACCAGTGTTCCAAAGACGTGCGTTCATCCAGACAGTCGGCGACGCCCGTGTGAGCTTCACTCACTTCAACATCTAAACCAAGATGTTGGATAGATGACCGGAATTTACTTCGTCGTGCGTGTGCTACTGAGGGCGTGACAGTGTCCAGAAATGCTTGATAAAGTACAATCAGGTCAACACGTGAGGTCATGCACGGAAACATCTTGCAGCGCAAGTTGCATGCTGATGATCAAGAGGAAGCATGTTCGCTTATCCCTACCATTTTTCCTGTTAAGTACCTTGCTTCACCATACAGGTAATTAAGGATCCCAAAATAACACCTGTTAAGCGACATGCTACCGAAGCGGATTTCAAACACAAGGCCATCAACCACGCAATGTAACATGGGAATAGAGCAGCTGCGAAACAATTCAACATTAATAAATCAATGGTACGAAGGTGGAGAAAGTCAGAAGATGAGCTAAGCCAAGTAAAGAAGATAAAAAAGAGTATCCGAGGGAACAAAGCAGGATGGCAACAGTTGTAGGACAAAATTGAGCAGTGGATTACTGAGCATAGGACAACAGGTAGAAGCTTCTCTCTATTCTCCATTCGCACCAAGGCCATATCGCTTGCACCTGATATGAAAATGAACGACTTTCAAGGCGTCATCTCTCCACACGCACAAGAACTACTACCTTGAAGCAGCTGCCAAATATTACGAAGAAAAGTTGGCCATCTTCCGCACTTACTACAAGAACAAGAGCAGAGAAAAGAAGATCCAGCCAGACCACATCGCAAGCATGGACGAGGTTCCTCTCAGCTTTGACATCCCTGTGAACTGTACTGTTGAAAAACAGCGACGTCTACTGTATCTATACGCACCGCAGAGAACGAGAGATGATCCTTCAATGTAGTTCTCGGTCGCCAGGCTAATGGCCAGCAACTTTCCCTGGTGGTTACTTTTAAGAGGAAGACTTTTTCAAAAGATAGGTTTCCTGTTGAATTCGCCGTCAAAGTCAATCCAAAAGACTGGATAGAAGAGGCGCAAATGAGCGAGTGTCTGAGTGAAGTTTGCGTCAGGAGACCTGATGGCTTTTTCCTCACATCGTCCTTATTGATCTACGACTCCATGGGCGCCCGGCTCATCGAAACTGTCAAACACCAAGTGAAGAAAACTAATTCGGAATTCGTCATCATTCCCGGAGGATTAACCAAAGAACTCCAACCGTTAGATATTGGTGTCAACAGGGCGTTCAAAGTTAAATTGCGAGCCGCGTGGGAGCATTGGATGACAGAAGGTGAGCACACATTTACCAAGACAGGGAGGCAACGCTGGGCTAGTTACGCTAATATGTGCCAATGGATCTTCAATGCATGGGCCAAGGTATCGTTCTTAACTGTCGTCCGAGCTTCCACGAAGGCTGGCATCATCAATGAACGAATAAGCAACAGCAACCAAACTGACTCAGATGAGGACGAGTGAGATCCGGGTTTGCTTTCTGCCACTATGGCCCAACTGTTAAACTCCGACAATGATTTGTAGAAGAGGAAGGGTTGAAAAAGTGAGTGTATCTTTATGTGTGTTACAAGTGAACAATATTTACAGTTATTGCTAATGAGTTGAATAAAGTCTGACCTATCAGACTATTGTGTTTCGCTTTATGCGCCTTATAATCCGGAGCGCCTTATATGTGAAAAAAGATATGTTCAGTGATGCTGCATCTTATAATCCGGTGTGCCTTATCGTCCGAAAAATACGGTACTTGATTAGACCTGGGTTTCTTGATTGACGACGAGGCACGGATAAGCTTTGTTATCACAGCCGCCCATGAAATCGACGTAGATGGATATAGTTTTGTGGTACGGTGGATAATATGGCGTGTCCAGATGTGGGTATCACATTTTCGTAGCCTCTTTTTGAACTCACTTGATTTCTTAAACCATCCCACGTGACTTGTTCACACTTGGTGTTCTTATCCGTATTATACCATCCTTCCAATGTTCCATTGTTCCAGTCGCTGCTGGTACGGATGGTTAGACAAACCTTTGACCAATTTCGTCGCTTGACTTTTAGGCTTTCGAACGCTACAAGTCTACTAAACCTGGATGCTGTATTCGAGGTAGGGACGCAAGTACGTATTAAGCTCCAGAGAGGATGGATGAATTCAAAATCTTGAATGCCCTCCTTTAGGCACCAACTTGTTTTTCACTAATTTTGATCTTATTGTCTGGAACAACCGAGGTCGTCACGTTCTTGAGAGCTTGTCTGCAGATCGTGCACCCTAAGCTTGTAGATGTAGGCGTGTCGATGACAGATGTGTACAACAGGGCACGTTTTCACATTAAATGACTGTGCGTTCCCCACCGACCAATGTTAGTCCTCCTCGAGGTCGCACTGGAGGATCTCTTGGTAGTCCATCCACTATATCTGATCGTCCGTGAAGAGTGGAAAATAAAAGGCGATGACTCCCGCTAGATCGTTAAGGAAAACTAAGAACAGACGAGGCCATATTACCGAACCCTGCGATACGCCTCACTCCAATGGAATCGGGTCGGATGAAGAAGCTCGGAATGTAACCTCCAGTTGCTCTTGTCTGGGAAACTTACCAATCCATCCTAATAATGGATCTCCAGTGAAGCAGTGCAAAGGTATGGATGCAGGATTCGGTGGTCCAATGCTCGAGGGCCTACGAAACTTCCAAGTAGCTAACATCGGTTCCTCTCCCCTCATCGACTGTCTCGGTCCAGTTGACGCATGCTACCAACACCGTTGAGAACGGTATACTGCCAGTAATGGGAACTACTTTGACGGACATAGTGCTCCAAATGCAGTACAGCAAGCAAGAACGCGTCACTGAAAACGTTTACTTTCTTTTTGTACACGGCTCGGATAGTTGGTTTGTTCGATTTGCAAGCAACTCGTAAAACCACCGGGATAAACCAAGACAAGGCCAAAGGTTAAATATTGTACTACTCAGCTGAATGACAAAATCTAATGCGCACATGCCTCAACGATTCCTGCATAGTGCTGAACCGATCGGGTATTTACATGACAAACTAGGACGCAAGAAAATTTGAAATCACTGTTCTTGCAACCAGGGTACAGCCAGCTCGCAAAACCCAGAGTTCTCGAGTCAAAACCCATGGTTATTTAATTGGGTCACATAGCTGTACCTAAATGATATGCCATTCAGCAAATAGCTGGATACAAGCGCTAGTTTCATAGGTGGATTTCGGGGGCCCTAATGTGTCATGGGGCGAGTATGTGGTGTGAAGTTGACAAGTGACGCATCTGATCCCTGAAGCGAGAATGGACCAATGAAGAACATGCCATATGAAGCACTTTTTGACATGTGGTGTGGCCTCTTGAGCAAGGTGTACAACGAGTTGTGACGTCTAGGTTGGAAAAAAACTAAGGGGAGATGGAATAAGCTGTGTAGTCAGATGGATTTTTGCCAGATTTACCAGGTCTAGTGCGGAATCGGGGCGCTCAATGCAGCCTTCTTATTGTTTCAAGGCAAATGTAGCATAGACTGCCGGCGCAACAGTCTGTATAGATTCATGTTGGGGATTTCGCTGTCTTATCTGGCGACAAGCCTTGAGAGATTTTCCTATCAAATTCATGCGCTTTAGTATTATAATTCGATGATTTCAAACACGCCTAATATCCGCAGCCTGGGAATCCTGAAAATCGATTTCTGTGAATTCGCAAATAGCAGCTCAGTTGATCTTGGTTCAGTGGGATTACATTAGATTTATCTCACATTTCCCCAGCACCAATGTTCCACAATTGGTCGTCTATCGATCGCTCAGACTGGATTACTTGCCTTCAATGAAACCTCATGTAGCTTTAACTGTACACAAAGGAAAGGAAAATTCTTTTTTCTCATCTATGCTGGACAAGCTTGTTTAACATGTTAACACTTCATATGAGAATTGCCAAGCTCACCATTATTTCACATACTTGCTAAAAGTCATCGTAAGTTCATAGACAACTGGCTATAATTGGTGGTCAATTCATCGGTTAGTATCTATTCTCCGAACACTCGAAATATTACATCAAGGCTGTTTCCTATGTTATGGGACGGCAAGTGCTATCCTATTTGCAAAAGTCGCCTGGCGAATATATTGTTTATGAGACTACAATCCCACAGACCGCTTTGGACTTAGATTTGCTTAATTTATTTACGATGAATATACGTTGGGGTAACGAATAGTCTAATGGACAATTACGAGTGGGTTTGATGCGCGATGCGTACTCAAGGCCAGAACAACATCACTGTTTTGTTGCGTACTTTCTGTTAAAATGTCACTAGTTAGTATGCGCTGGGTACTAATTGCGCAACAATGTTTCCTACGGCTATAAGTCGTCATTTTATACTATCTGAGTGGAGTGCACAATGTTTCTTGCACTGATCTATTCGTCCCATTCCCTTCCTCAAAACTATGAATCGCCGATGAAATCCACTGAATCGGGAAAGCCAGACCTGAAAGCGTCGTTAATAGATTATCCGTTATTGTGTACGATAGACTGTATGAAGCACCTGCCTCCATTATGGTTTTTAAAAATGCGACTTCATCATCCAGCTTCACGTCAAGCATATCTGTAGGGTGTGGTTCATTCAGCATCTAAAGCTACAGAAGCTGCTGACTGTTGCCTCAACCAGAATATCAACCACAATGGCAATAGCCTGAAACGGATGCAACACCACTGTCGTCTAAATTATCGACAAAATTACTTCTCTCATCGGGTCTACCAACCCTAGAACGCCCTTGTAAACTGAGTTGTCTGAGCCCCCACATTAGCTGTTTTCATAAACCATTGAAGTTTGAATTGAACGCTCAATAGACTTTATTGCTTGAACGGATATTCTGGATTTATTCTGGTAAACTAGACACTGTGGTATAACCCTCATGTGAGAAATTCTTCTTATGGCATCGTTTGTTTCCTTCTTATGCGTTGGAAAGAGAAATAGTGGAAGTTTCTCCACCCTACCGCTATGTGCATACATCATGTTCACCGCCATGAAATAATTGTGGGTTTTACTACTTAGGCTAATGAATGGTCAACGTGATTGATTACGAAGCGCAGTGGATGGTTAAAGCAACTCAAAAGATTTAATCTTTCCGTCATTCCATACAGGCTGGGAACTGAATGTACCACCAGTAGCAGATAAACGACAGAATTCTGGATGAGAATATTTGATCAAAACTTTTTAAATGCAGTAAGTTAAGTAGTTAACTCTGGTATTTCCTGCTGAGTAACTACTAACTATACCATTAGTAGGAAGTGAGCCCAAACGATTTTAAACTATAAAAGAGTGCTTTAGAAGAAGAAGCAGTTTAATGGCATTGCCACCAGTTAAATTCCATTGTAAGTAAGGGATATCATCGAGGATCCCAACACTATGTACAAGAAACAGTAGGCGACAACGCATGCAGATATCAGCTGTAACTTAAAAGAAAGCAGTTACACATACGTGCAAAATATTCATGTCTGCTAATAAGCAAATTTATCACTGATAAGAAACTTATAGAACTTTTCGCAAAGCCAAGGAGACTCAACGTATTTGGAATGGAACAATTATAGACCTTTTTACTAACTAATATTTTGCTAAGGTTGATGAGATAAGCAAGCAATTGTTAATCCGATCGTGTATGTGCTTTCTACAGTAGGCTCTCGACAACAATAATATTGTTCGTCCGTTTAATAACAGCATGGACATCCGTCGCTGACTGCAGTGCTAGGCAGTGACAGCCTGTAACACATGCTTATCGGTGTCATACACGTCAATCACATTTCCTCATTGTACATTATGCCTTCAAATGTCAAACCAGTCTTCAGCTGCCTTTCCAAGATCCTTTCCAACCGGCACGTACTTCCTGTACATTAGTCTACCAGTCGCTCTTGAGCAGACAATGCTGCGGGTTACAAGTTAATAACCGAATGAAACTGTTAAGGTCCAGAGTACTCGCTGCCTTCCCATAGACTGCTAAGCTTGAAGAAATACAAATAAACGTTACTTTTCAATGAGAACGTTAACATCTTCACCCAGTCTGACAGAGAAAGAAAAATCTGCAAGCTAGACAAGCTAGATGAATAGATACGATTCCTCATTAGCACCTAAGAAGAAAACAGGTATCCAACTTCTTTCCTCGCAAAATATAATAAGAAGAGGAAGAAACGGAAGATGTTCACCGTACCAACCTTAAAGTTACACAGAAGCTACCGTTGAAAGGAGATGATGTAGGCCAATTATTTCAACGTCGTTTGAAATCCGCGGTTGCACGAGTGTATCCCGCTACCCAACCCGTGCTGGTATACACCACCATGCGCATTCCCATAACTTTGGTTAAACAGCAGCTGCCTCTGTCAATCCATTCACAAATCGTTTACAAATTTACATCTAATTGTAAGAGCACTTACATAGGCACGACAAAGCGCTAGTTGCGGATAAGAATCGTGAAGCATATCGCAGCGTTGGTCAAAAATCACATTTCGAACCTAGCCCCATCCACCAGCCAACGTGCGCAGCCAAGGAACGAAAGTGGTCAAACATTCAAGACGCCTGCCTCCTGCAGCGCCTGCCATAATCTGACCGACAAACACTGTGTTGACCCCACGCGTAGGTTCAGTGTGATCTACGCATCAAACAACACTCATGTGCTGCGATACGCTGAGGCGGTCGCAATCAAACAGCTTGACCCTAGTCTGCGTGTGCAGAAGGACGCGTTCGTCACACTGGCTCTACTCTGTTAATAAGCAAATAGACAGCTGATGAATTGACAAAGACGTGTGAGCGCTTGTCTATAGTGAATGTATGTTGGTGCATTTGATATTTTAACTCTCTTAACTCTTCATGGTGCTATCAATTTTCACATGTTCTGTAATACGCACTTTCGTATATGCAGAGAAATGTTTCCGGAATTAAATCGTGCGCTGCTTTGGTTTTAACGATTTTATTAAAACTTTCATCAGAAAAGAGCTACTTTAAGAAACGTTAATTGTAAAGTCTGTTTTAGGAAGGTAGTAACTAAACTAGAATGCACCAACTGCTTAAACTATTTCATGCTTAACGTTCTCACCATAGTTTGAGCGGGGTAAAGAAACAAAATAACCCTCATGATTTCGTATGGCTTTGCGCAAAATGTACCTCCATTCTGCTTGTCGCATACATAATAATACGCTTCTAATTGTGTGACTGCCTGCCAGAGGTTGTAGAGCCGACAACTTCAGAAAGAAATGCCTCTCTACATGTAAAAGAATCTGTACTCCGAGCTAGATGTAGGGAATTAAACTCCAATATCCGACTGAGCAATCAGTTTCAGCATGAAAGATTGTTCATGTTATGCACCCGAACTACGCTGAGTTCGGCCAGAGTACGGGGCTTACAGTGCATGATGCTCTCGGGCAGAACACTTCATCAACGTCTCGCGATAGGTTTAACTCCGCCAAGGCAGATACAAATACACAACCATTTTGAAACCCACATGACCGGCGCCACGTCTACCATAAATTCGACCGTTATACAACTAGGAGCAGTTGAGACTTGCAGTACAAACCACATGCTTATTAGGCCACTCGTTGTCAGACAAAGAAACGGCCACACGCTCCTCCGAAAAAGATAACGCAAGCAAATACCATAATTATCCTACACATTATGCTCAAATGTGATCGGGTCCGAGGCGACCTCCATCAAAACCCGAATACTAGATGACCGGAAACAGTGGGACGCTATCTGTCACTTGATGGATGCCCGAATAAAGCCGTACTTCATGATGCGCCTTCGTCCAAGCTCGTACACTACGGTGCACCACAACTATTCCAGTTAAACCTTCAGTCAGGAGATGATGCAGAAAACGTTCGTTTTTAAGTCACTAGTTTCTGAACAAACCACTGCAATGGTCACACTTTTCCGTATGTTAAGGAAAAGCAAAATATAATGGGATGACTACCGTAAAAGTGATCATTCGCTACGGTGCCCTTGAAGTTCAGATCATAGGCGAGCTGGAAATCTAAGCGCACGATTTCAATCAATGACTTTCCTCAGGGAAGTACTCACACCCAAAAAGGTAACTGCCACTTTAATCACAAGTTTGAGACCATCGCGCAAATTAAAAGGAAGCTATCCAAGACTAATAAATAACACTATAACCCGACCCATAGCGAAGAAACTAATAAAAACCTACCCCGAAATGCGCATAAAGCAGTCATGAGAAACCACTATAAACTCGATGGATGACAGGCCACAAATAGACGAGATAACTCTGAATATGCACCCGTTATGTGCGACTTCGTCAACATGTTGCTCAGAATCAGGATACAGTCAAAATACTCGGTCCACATATAGGTGTCAGTAGGGTGAAAGAAATAGTTTCTGACCCAACGAAAACGTAAATGGACTGAATGAAAAGTAAGATTACAAAGTTATCAACTTCTACATTTATTAGTACTAAGCCTGAATACTTCATCTTTAATTCTTGCTGGTGAAGATTTATTGAACTGACCTTGGCTGCTTAATTTCTAAAAAGGACAACTTCGGAATTCGTGCTGTAATAATGTGCCTGAAGAAAATGGGTATGACCCCAAACGAAATCCATACTTGTATGGTTGAGACACATGATGAGGACTCCCCTTTTTATTCCACTGTTAGGAATTGGTCTGGAAAATTTCAGGCAAATTTCGACCGGTTTCAATGCAAATTTGGCACATGGTTTTACGTTTTCTTACTTAGGAAGAAATTTGAGTACATTACTTTTGAACCGGGTCCATTACTTTGAACCGGAGTCAAATATTTAAAGTAAACGTTGAAAGCACCTTGATTATACACCCCAAAATGGTTCCGTCAGGTGACGTCCGCGGGAAAGATGATAGCCACTCTTTTCTAATCATGGTAGAATGCTTGTGTTGGGGCCATACCATCACAGACAAGTAAAACGTCACAGGATTACTGCAAGTGAAACAAGCACTCGAAGAAAAATTGTGGGGAAGCTTGCAACAAGACGTTTGCTTTTCCATGACAACGCGCAGGCTCACACTTCTCAAATGGCTCTGAGAGAAGCAGTCATATGTGCACACGCGTTGATGCCACACCCCGCTTATTGATCAAATCTGGTTCCATCAGTATTTTATCTATTCACATAGCTAACATCTCACCTCCAGGTTCACTGATTTGCCGAAGATGAGTTGATCAGTGCTGTGAAGGCATTTTGGGGCGGCTGTATTCGACCCTTTCCCAAAAGGAATAGCAATGCTTGAACACCACTGGACAAAGTGCGTTTAACCTTTGGGAGATTATGTTAAATGGTAATAAGGCATGACTTGGAAAGTTGCCTTCCATGTCGGGCTGAGAATTCTTGATCCACTTTTGTAGATTTGCAATCGCCTAATGACATCGAGAATTCTACATGCTAACCTGGACCAGAAGTTACAGTTCAACAAAAATAACGACCGAAAACCGACTTTACAGGTGTCGGCGTGACGTCCTACACAGGAGCCAATCCTACAAATAAATTGCTAACCTCTGAGGCCCTCACCTACTTCAATACTAACGCTTAATGACTTCTCAGTCAGTTACCTGAACTTCGTACTTTTCAGGTACTCACTTCATTGAATATTGTCTTGATAATTAAAACACGGCTAAGTACTGAGATTACTGATGCCGAGGTGGCCCTGCGCTTCGCAACTCCCCTTTGAAAAAATCGATCAAGCAGAGAATGTAGTGTACTCCTGTATTATGGATCTGACCTGCATATAAATATCATCGACGATCCATTTACGCACGTGGTTGATTCTCTCTGATTTCGCCTGCAACTGAAACAGGGTGAAGTGAGCTTACTTTTGCTAACCTACCAGCTCCAAGTTCCACACTAGAAAGGGATCGCCGCCTGACGTCTGCTATAAAAACAAATCCCGGTACGCTCATATAGTCCCGTCCTTTTGGTGCGGAGTTCAACCTGCAAGCAATCGAATTAACAGCATTACTCAGCGAAAAACTTAAAGCGGATATTCAAGGTGTAATCGCTGCTGTACCGTTATAAGTCCACGTCAGCGCTCGCACATAATGCAAAACTAGCGACGAACTATTTGTCTTAGACCGTGTGTTCACCAGCTAGAAACTAAAGGTTGATGCAGTAAACATAAGTGCACCCCCGGCCACAGCGACCACAAGACGCTGGTATTTTGCTACATCTACTAAGCGGAGTTCAAATGTGAAAAAAGCAAGAAGGTTTACGTTGTCACACAGTGCGGTACACCGTCTATCTCATTCAGGTAACTGACTGATGTTTCCCAGCCGGGACGCCTTCCGACGTTGCCACCATGTTCACCGCGCTAGTGGCAAATGCGTTTGAAACAAAAGTTTTTCGTATGAAGCAAATAATATACTTACTGAGGTGCCAGACACGAAAATGCATGGTCCTAACTAATACGGCTAGGCGCGTTTATTAAGCCTGTCTGGATGCGCAGACTTGGGATGCCTACATAACTCAGCGTAATTGCTGTGTCAATTTGGTCCTCGGACACAAACACAAGCACCAACAGGAATTAACCATGAAATTTGCTATTACTCCTGCTATTCTCTACAGGTACTTAAATAAGCTCTGGCGAGTGCAGCGCGTGATATCAATTCTGCATGCAGTGGAGAGTCTGACGCTCACGAGACAAGATGCGGTGAACAACAGTTTACCTGCACATATGAAAGCGAATCGTCACCACAATAGTTCAGGGCACATATAACTCTTTTCCCAGGATTCAGCCACTTATTTTTCACTGTTGCATAGGTGCTATAAAAGTAACTGTCATTTCTTGTGTTTAGATCTTCCGATATAAACATTAGCAAATCAAAAGCATTAAAACAGTCGCCTTAAACCTCACTGAAATGTATGCCTAGTAATTCCAATGAAAGCATGAGGAAATGCAAGTTCCGATCATGTGGGAACAGGGAACAGGCATTTTTATTTTCAACTTATCCAAACTTATGGAGGAAATAATCGCAGTGGCACTCACGGGATAACTAGGGAGCAACAAATTCATAATGTTGCTTTGCTCCGCCGATATCGGTCTTACACCGCAAAATTGTTCCAAGTCTGAGCAAGCTGAATGAAGCCAGTCGAAACCAGATAAGTCGACGTCAGATACCTGAATTTCTTTAAAGCGTTCGATTAATTCGACCACCGGATTATTCGTACCAAACTTCGGAGAGATGAAATGAGTGCCCAGTGTTAGGCTGGATAATCAAGTTTCTCATTCAAAATCAGCTGAATTGGGTCGGCACCTCTATCTTCAATACAATGGAAGTCACATGTGTTGGACCCCAAGGATCTGTACTAGGACCACGTTAATTCCTGATTATCATTAAATACCTTGTTGGGGTGCTCCATTCCGAGTTTCTACTACTTGCAGAGGAGATCAAGACCTGGCATGGCGTAAAGACAGTGGGGATCACGCAGCATTACAAAGAGAACTCAACACGACCTACACATGGTCGTCCGAAAATCAGCTTCAGTTTAAATTGGCGAAACGCAAAGCTCTGAGGAAAAGCCAGCAGTGAACCCATGAATATCGACTACAACCCCTGTGTAGCATATTTAACGTGCCGTCGAATGTAGGCGTTAAGCATTTGAAGAGAAATTGAGTTTTCAAACCGACCGAAGGCTCTGCGAAGCTGGCCGAAGTGTCGATTGCCGATTCTCGTCGCCTTCTCTGCTTGTTTAGAACACCCGAGATCCTCCTGTACCAATACACTCAGGTCACGCTCCTTAGAGGCCTTCTGCAAGGTGTGGTCTCCAAGCTTGTAAGCGATCGCCAGCTGGTGATGCAGATAGATCACCATTCAATTAGCTTTGTTCTATTGAAGCAGGTTCCTATTTGACCATTCATAAATGCAATCTAGGTCATGTTGGAGTAGATCGTGATGTACCTAAACAGAGAATTCCTAAGCGGATGCGTCAACCAGTTCTTCCAGTACGTGGCAGCGTGTGAATGTACCAGTTAGTTCCGAGTGTTCAGATGGATACTCTGCATAACACAAAGTTGAACGTTATCACTACATAGTCACTGAGACCCAATAGAGTGTACATTAAGAACTTTCAACCACGAACTCTTCATTCGTGAGCACAAGGTCCAATATGGACGGCTTGTTTGCTGTGCTGAATCTAGTGGGCGTATTGACGTGATTGTACAAGAGAATATTAGCGAAAAGTTCATGCAAGTTTGCTTTGAACTTTTCACTGGGTGACGCTGATACCTCTAAAACGTGTGCATTGAAGTCTCTGGCGATGAGAATTTGGCTGTAGCTAGTGCGTGTTACCCGGTTCAGGACATGTATCAAGCGGGAATCGATTTCCGGAGTGCATGTTGGGGGGGGCATGAACGACGACGTTGTGTCTTAGTCCGAGATTGCAACAGAGTGAGTAGGTAACGTGAGTTTCCAACTCATCAACTATTGCACATTTCAGGTCGCTGCCGCAGTTAGAGTAGGACCCCACCTCCTCTGTTTGGGCCATCGTTCCGGATGAGTGACATTCCGGTTACCTCAACCTCAGATTCAGTGAAATCTTAGTGTAACCAATCTTCGGTAATAGCAATTAGGTCCCAAGTATACGCAAACTGACGTAGCCGAAGTTCGCTAAGTTTAATGAGGGATCCTTTAACGTAAGTGTACATATATGGAAGTTTCTAAGATGTAAACAATTTTTCAAAGGTCGTGCAACTCATACGTGACATTACGCCGACCAGTGAATGGCCGGCGACTAATCATTTTTTCAGTGTGTATTTGGAGAAAGGTTTAACGTCTCATTCATGGTCTGCGTATTTAGTCCCATGTCTAATCAACGTACAGTGTAAGGTGTCTGGTCAATATCGTCTTCTACAATTGGTTTGGGCTCATTAAGCACACTACTGATACATTATTCTGTTATAGGTACCATCGCGTTTGATCCTCTGAGGGACATATCATCACTAGGAGACATATCACTGTCTGTCTTTAGCCGAAGCACAGGTGGTAACCTGCAACGGAAAGTGTATCAACATTTTAGTAGTCCCGCTACCATATGTTTTTACTTTAGGATCTTCTTTAACACTCTCGGGCTACTTCCTTTGTAGTTCGGTAAGGTACGCAGCCGTAAGACGGATTTCGCTAACACATAATCCAAACAGATTGCTTCACGAATACAACACCACTGTTCTTTATAACGGATTATTATTTCATGCTCATCACATACTTCAGTTTCAGGAACCCCGTGAATAAGTATGGTACTGGTTAAAGTTTCCTTACGGTAGTCCACTATGTTGCGGTTAACTCGATAACGCTCGCCCCATGAGATGTCTGGAAAGATACGGATGGAGCAGTATTCATATCTGAGACTACCTGTTGACTGTAGTACTGATACTACTTCAGTGATGGAGTTCAGCACAACGAGCAGAAGTCTTGGCTCTACGAAATGCTCAGAGCTAGGGTGTCACTTAATACGCATTACGTGTACAGGCTTCAGTACAACTCCGATTAGGTTACTAATAATATCCCACTGATTGAGGTCATCCAACTGCATGCCTCTTATTGATGTCGACTTTGATTCTGGGATATTGGAGCACAGTACGCTCAGTAGGTAGTTGTCTCTTTACACCTTTCGATATGTCACGTTTAGTGATTGAAATACTCGGATATTTACCGCAGGAAACCGGTGGTGCTTGCATTATAAAAACTCTGCTACGCTCCACTGTATCCCATCCATTTGGGAGTGCTTTTACTTTTACACGAAAGCTCTTCTTAGAAAAATCCTTAACCCCATTTTTGCTAGTACCGGCTTGCTCTTTTTCTACACACTCCGTCAGCTGTTTGGTAGTAGCTTTAAGTGCAGTTACTCCGAGCAAACTGAGAACCGCATTAGTCAAATGTGAGCCGCGTGTGGTATTGGAACAGAAGTTGATGTTTTGGACTCTAGGTGTCGTTTTGCTTACGGTGTTACTAGCAGTTCTTCTCGGGATAGGAGCAGCAATTACGGGGGAGGATTGGGTTGCATAGCCAGCTATGTTTACCCTAACAGTAGGGATTTTGTGGTCACTATTTCCTCAAACTTGGCTAGGAGCTGGTCGTACTTTTGAGGTAATAGGAGCAATCTTTTTATCAGTGGGACAGATGTGCATTCCACTCAGAACCATAGCGAGTCTGGTTTCTTTAATAACTTGGCCTGACTAGGTTTAATTCGGAGCATCTCGCATTGAAAAACTTGCAACGTTTAAGGCACAGAATGCTCCCCTAAAAAGTTTGAAACATGAACCACATACGTAGTTAGACTGCGAAACACTGGACAACACGCGTGTTAATGAAACGTGACGAACCATTTAAATGACTCACTCTATGGTGAAAAGTTGTTCTGTTACTGGTATTGTCGGCTAGGTCACAGTGGTCACGTTGCAGTTCTGTGCTAGCAGACTGTCCCATCTGAGGTGCCAGTTGAATGTATCAGTGTGAACGAGGGTGTGATGGAGAATTTCCGTGGCTAAACCTATGGATCGCGCCGGGTGAATTTGCCTTGAGACCTGTAGCTGCTTTAATTAATGTTGCAGTTGAACGAGTGGCACTTCGAATGCCCTTGAAATGGTCTACCGAGTGAGACCAAACAATGTTACCGCTGGTTAGAGTCACGCAACTTTTGGCGCTTGGATATCGGCGACACATCGCCCGGAATTTAGAATTCTCCACTGAAGTATACTCGAGAAAATAGCAACACAAGATGGAGCTTTTAAACACACGACGATTAAGTAGAGATCTAGATATGTGCGACAAAATGCCGCTGAGCCACAGTGAAAAAACCACGGGTGCACAAGTGAACCGTTTGCAGTATGTTCGCTCAGTTGCTTACTGCCAGTAGCTCAAATGGCGCGAAACCTCATATTAAAAAGTCCTATCTTTCAGTAAAATGCACCATATCCAGCCGCATTACTCGGCTTAGTCTTCAATAAAATGAACAGGTAATTCATCAACCTGCTCAACTGTGGAATAACTTCCATAGAGGAGCTCCATCGGCTTTCGTGAAATGCACACCTTTAGATGCATCACAGAGGTTAGTTCAAATTAACCAGAAACATTTTGCATTTCTGAGATCGATGAAAGTTAGGTTGTTTGACAACCATGTGCCATGTGAATAAATGTAAGTTGCATGTTCCAAGTAACCACACAACAGTCACCAAATTGATTACATTTGTAAGAATCTGTTAGGTATGTAAAACGAGGCGACCAATACATTTGTGCATGTATCCATAATTTACCATATTACTGCTGAGGGAGCAATATTAACAAAATCTACCATGGAATGTCAAGGAAAACATTTTCCGACTTAACTGATGTGTTGTTGAACAGGGAACTACAAGAGTTTCGATTCGGGAATAGCTGCGTGTTTGCGTAGGCTGTCCATCAAAAGCTTTCCTATGAAATCAGCTATAAAAAGGTTTAAAACTGTAACCAATCTATGGGGCTCAAACTCATAATTCCGCCTAAGGCATGTACAAAAGGATGAATCACCTAGCTCCAGCTGTCTAGAAGAAACTGAGGAACATGGTAAATAGTTGTGATAAATTTGCTGTAGAGAGCGCTTTATTATGTTGTGGTCAGATGGATCGTGCTTCGTCACATTGATCACCCATCAAACAAGTCAATGATACATTGGTTAGTTACAGGAAAAGACAGCATTCTGATAAATCTAACCATCCACGGACAAACGCTTGAATCCATTGGCAACTTTGTTGCATTTTCTATGACTTTAATAATTTTACTGGGGCCGAAGGTGCATATGTGTACGAGAGTATATTGTAAATTTCCAGGACAGGCACACCATCATCAAGCGCAACTTCAATCATACGATGAACTCAGGTAGTTCTTAAGCTCACCAGTTTGGAGTATTACTGTAACTGAAATGGGTTGTAAGTGTTGAGGTAGTAGATCAAAACAGTTAACTTGTAAACTTAGCCAGGTGTACTGCAGAATGGCACAAATATTGCACGCACGACTAAAATAAGGTTCGTCCTCAAATAGATACTCTGTAGATGAGACGTAATTCGCAGCTGTGCGAAAAGTGACAACATCATCAGATCGATTTGCGTTGAGAAAATCGTATTAACATAAAAATGAAAAGGAAAGTACATCATGCGCTAGTTTTGCGTTGCGTTTTGTTGAACCACATCAGTATTGTTTCACTAGTATCCAGACCTAAAGCAAACTGAGAGTTGTTCACGCCAGCCACACATTTACATGGGAAATCAAATCGGTTTAAGGTCGAATACCGCACATTATCAAATAGCTTTTGAGCGTAAAGGCACCTAACAGTAATGCCCATCATACCCATAGTAAAAATTCAGATGAGCATCAGGACAAAACAATACTTTGTAGGAGAGTCTCTACCGGTCTAGCTTCCTTTCTTATCCCTTAACTGAAACAGATATTTTATTTGAAACTACATCTCGCCGATCAGAAACAGCCGCGCGCTGGATTAGGGTGTCTTTGTATACATCACTTGAGACAGAAGTCTTGTCAACGGTTGCCAAATAGAAACCAGTTAAACTATGTCATATGGTTTAACCCTAAATACTGCTAACTTCGTGAGTGTGCGATATTTCAAGTTGACTTCAGTATAAGAAGCTTTATCTCAAATGAGTACAGACTCAGTAATCAAATAGCCTTGAGTCAACTTCAGAACGAACTGATTGAAAATAGACGAACCTGCCCAACACAGACTAAAGGAGATGATAAACTGAGAAGTGTGTTCGTTTGCCCATGCGCCCAGCAAGTGGAAATACATATATGCAAACGTGAAACTATAAAGGCTTATGTCGAAGTTTACAAACTCTGTTGCTATAACAACGTAATGACAGCTGGGGAATAAAGTGCACATCATAGAACAACGCTACATGACCTGGTGGTCCTCCAATAACATTAGCTGTCAGCTAGATGGTGGCAAAATGTCAGGCTTACATTATGATGAATACAAAATGTGTCTTGCGAAATTTTCAGAAATAGGCATTAAGAAGGTGTGTTAGCAATGGAAAATAATTAGGTTATGCTATACGGCAAAAGAAAGAGTGTTTAACGTCATAATTACCGCTCAAGCTGAATTTAAGCACGAGTCTCTTAACTAGCTACACTCTGTAACTGGGGTATAAGCTAGCTAAGAGTCGAGCATATTAAGCGCAGACTGCCCTTTGACACAGCACATCAAAGAACTGTGGAAAAACTTGTCAGAATCTTTAATCAACTTCCTGGAAAACTTGTAAATGTCGATGAAATGGATGATGCATAAAGGTAAATTTGGATAAAGTTGTCTCGATGTCATCTATGCGAAACAAGCCATGGAGGCCGAATTTGAAAGCAATAAATGATGGGGCTTGTTTGTTCCTCCCTATCCAGCACAACGCACAAATTCGGACTCAACATATAGATATAGCAGATGTGCCGCTTAAAACTGGAACTCAAAACAAGTTCCGCCTCAAGCAGCTACTATGTTAATGTTAATTGTTGGATCAGTGATGCACCGTATGGTTCAACAACAAGACATTATCTGAAGATTCGTATAAAATAAGTGTGTTAGGTCGGACCAGTTTGTTCACAACACTGCGTGCCCACAATGACAGATGTCGTCAGCACGATAGAGAAGATCAGAACCATGCAGATAGAACTCAGTTTAACAAAAACTATGGAAAATTGCCTATTTCAAAATTCTGGAAATAATTCCTTGAGCACGATGCTTCGAAATGACTCAAAATGTGAGCAGTAAACTGGCAAGGAAGATCGAAATATTATGATGTTCTTACAAACCCTTGATAAACAAGGAAGCATGCGATCGCACAGTAAAAACTTACGAAGTTGGAACATTTTGTAGCTGTAGGCCAATCAAGATGTTAATCCTGCGACAAAATTGCTTGGATAAACGCATGCACCCGTCGAAATCGCACTGCTTAGCATTGAATGCATCCAAATGCAATGCCATTCGGTTCTCGTGCATCAATAGTGTTATCACTGGTCAGCATTTCACTCCACGGGAAGACAATACCTTCGTTTCACTCAACCGTTTATTGTTTCAGGCAGTTAATTCCACCTTACCAAGAATGTCTGCTGTATTCAAGTATCAAATCCACTCCCAGCTGCATTACCCATGTTGCCTCAAGTTGCATGCATCTTCCTGTACATAATTCTACAATCTGCTATCGGTATGTTTAAATCAGCCAGGAACGTAATAGAAATGTAAAAGGATAATATATAATTACACAGTGTTTTATCACACAAGAGTTCACCCCAGCGAACAGCTCATTCTCACAAAATTAGCACAGTCGTGCACTAATTGCTCAATATTCCCCTGCAAATGCTTTAACCTATTTTGACAACTTGTGTGATTCAAACGGTTGCTCTCAACGAACAATTCTCCCTTTCTGATTTCCGCTTCACCTTAGATGAACGTGACTACATGAGGCCGTTCAAACTCCATCACGCGAAAATAAATCGCCCAGTTTGCCGAATTGCGCACCGCGTTTTCCCATTCATGCATGAAGTGGAGTTAATCCGCTTTATGTGACGTCATACACATGCTCAAACATGCACATCATTGGTGTGCTTAACCAAACCGCTCTCTTTGTCTCAGCTCAAATGCAAAGGACATTATTGCAGATGCACATAATGAGCACTCGCGTCTAGCGTTTTTCTGATTTACTGTATCTGGTGAGTGCCCCAGTCATCAGCAGGATGGGCTGTATTTTTCCATCGTAATTACTTGATAATAGCTAGGACACGAGAAATATTCGCTTCGTTTTAATGCTGAACATAAGTTTGAGCGAATTCGTCCGTGGTAGATTGGGGGAATGGTACCTCGGAAAGATTACATAGAAGTCATCCAACATTTAATCAACAACTATGAGTGGAAATTTTTCAGCAACCCTCTATCTTTCGAAACATCAATTGCTAGGAAAACATTTTGTAAATAGTTCCTGAAGCTCTGTAAGTGGCAGGGAGGAATTATTCAAACAGCACTTATGTGATTAAAAAAATAGCAATTTACCGTCCGGCATTGCGCGAAAAATGAATTATAGTGCCAGGGAAGTATTTTACTCGACATACGCGGACCGCATTCCACAGAAATCAAAGGTACAATCAATTAGTTGAGACAAAGTTCACCGCATTCGACCACATCATGTAACCTAAGATAGAACTATGCAGCATCAATCGGGATTTGTGCTAAAATTTCGAAAGAAATCCATTGGTCATGGACAACAAAGTGCGGTATTATAATGCCAGCAATTTGTATACCGTATTTTTTGGACGATGAAGCGAACCGGATTAGAAGGAGCAGTATCGGTGAACGGATCAAATTTTATATATAAGACGCCGAACGGGAAACGAACTAGTCGGATAGGTCAGATTAATTCAACTTATTAACAATAACTGTCGATATTTTTCATTTGTAATACACATAAAACACAGAAAAATACAATCAGTTTTTCAACCATTCCACTTCTACAAGTCCGTCAAATTTCCTTCAGTGTCGGAGTTTAAAAGTTGGGCGATAGACGCATCAAGCAAGCCCGGATCCCTCTCGTCATCATCTGAGTCAGTCTCGTTTCTGTTGCTTTACTGTTCGTTGATGATTTCGGCTTTCGTTAAAGCTCGGACGACAGTTGATACTGATACCTTGGCCTAGGCATCAACGGTGCATTAACACATAGTGGCGTAACTAGCCCGGCTTTGCCTACCTATCTTGGTAAATGTGTGCTCACCCGTCATCGAATGCTCCCACACGGTTCGCAATTTAAATTTGATTGCCCTGTTGACACCACTATCTAGCATTTGGAGTTCTTTGGTTAATCCTCCCGGAAGGATGGCGAGCTCCTCTTAACTTGGCTATGACAGTTTCGGTGGGGATAACGCACGTGGAGTCGTAGATCAATAAGGACAGAGATGTGTGTGTAAATAACCATCCGGTATCCTGACTTAAACTTCTCTCAGCCACTCGCTCATTTGCTCCTCTTCCATCCAGTCTTTTAGGTTGACCTTGACGATGACCCCAACAGGAAACCTTTCCTTCGGCAAAGTCTTCCTCGTAGATATGACTATGGTGAAGAATGATTTCTCGTTCCCTGTGGTGCTTATAGATACCGTAGATGTCCCTGTTTTTTCAACTGCACGGTTAACGGCAATTTCAAAGCTGAGAGGAACCTCGTCCATGTTTGTAACGGGGTCTGGCTGGATCTTTTTATCGGTGCTCTTGTGCTTGCAGTAAGTGCGGAAGATGGCCAACTTTTCTTCGCAATCCTTTGGCATTTGCGGCGAAGTAGTAGGGCTGAAGCCTTGAACGTCTTTTATCTACGTATCACGTGCTAAGGATATGGCCTTGAATCGAATAGAGACTGTAGAGAAACTTCCACCTGTTGTCCTATGCTCAGTAACCCACTGTTCAATTTTGTCCTCTTACTGTGGCCATTTTCCTTGTTCCCTCGGAAACTCTTCTTTGTCTTCTTTAATTGGAGTAGCTCACCTTGCTTTCTCCACCTCTGTACTATTCATTTATTAAAGGTGAATTATTTCTCAGTTGATCTGTTACCATGTACTGCATGGCTGATGGCCTTGAGTTTGAAATCTGCTTCGTAAGCATGTCAGTTAACAGGTTTCATTTTGGGTCCTTAATTACCGGTACTTTGAAGCACAGTAAGTATCAGGTAGAAGTAAGCGAAAACAAGCATCATCTTAATCCCCAGCATTCGACTGGCGCTGAAATATTTTATGTTGACCAGGTTGTACGTCATCACGCATTGCTGTGAGAGAAGCTCAGACGGGCGTCGCCGACTAGCTGCATGACCACAAGTCTTCGGAACACAGCGCAGATCGTGTGTTAAAACATTCACATGCAACCAGTGAGATACAAGTGCTTGTTTTGGACAGTGATAGCTAGGTGCGTTGTTGAACCAAGTGCGTTGGCCGGGTGGAGTAATCATCACATATATCACAGTATGAGAAATCAGCGTTGATGGTTATATAGTTAGTTGTCTGCCTAGACAACACAGAAAGCTGACTCCACGAGGTTCCTGACAAGCAATTATGCTTCCACAATCAAAGTCGAAATAAAACATTTTGACAGATTATTAGCGCAGTGTGACCACGGAAACTGATTCTAGTTCACTAGGCCTCAGCACAACCATTCATATGTAAGGCGTACTGCAATATAAGGCACACTGCCGATTTTTGGCAAACAAGGATTTTAAGTTTGGCTTATGGAGTGTTGCGACTTATAACTGGGATTACATAACTGTTTATCTCAGTATGTTTGTCAGAATATCACTGCTTACTGTGTGCTGCCAACAAAATCTCAGTTTTGGCCAAATCAACTTGTTGCATTAGCTGTTCCACATGGATGCGCAGGTTCGTGTCTACACTTTATATGACATCACTTCACGGTGTGCAAGCAAATGAAAGTGACAGAGTCGGTAGCCGCAAGCGTGAGTTTTGTTTTATTGTTAAGATCTGTGAGGGCAAATGCTTGAGGAAGATGGTCAAAATTCGCTGCGTCAGCGGAACTATTCACCACAATATTTTTTGTACGGCAACATCCACGCAACCACAGCACTCAGGTCTTGTTTCAGCGTTGCTTCAGTATGAGGCTGTTGGTTGACACGGTCGTTCCTGTCCGGAGGTTTAACAATGGACAGCTCATTGGAATTGTTGTATTCTGTGAAGAATTGCCGATTACCGAGGGTCGTTAACCTCGGAATATTGTAGCAGGCCAATGGAGACAAACTATCCCCTTATCGATATAATCACTGATGCAAGCTTGGAGCAATGCAATCTTGCGTGTTTATGAGTTGCGGTTAGCAAGGCAGCAAATGCCTAGCAAGACATGAACAGAGAACAACATTCAGATCGGTTTTTAATATTACTGCGTCACATTTTACACAAAATGTCCATCATGCACACTAGCTCACGGTCACTTTAACATATGTTCTTCTCTCTAGAACAATTTCTCCGATTTCATTGCCTTTGTGCTTTTCTTCACTAGAAGTTGGGCCACTAATGACGTCATTCAGGTTATTTTCACAAGTCTCCACATTGATGGGTAATTGAATACATCCTATCAAATGTGTCAACTACGGTTAACTCTAGCGGTTCCCAAAATAATTCCAGAGTAATGCAGGCTAAGAAAAGTCCGAAGGCGACCGCGTATGCCTTAGGCGTTAGTTTAATTGCCCTCCGGATCGGTCATAAGTATATGTTTCCAAATGCAAAAATTTACTACTTTTTGGTTTCCTGATGTGTCTGGAATATCTTCTGTCGGAGGAATGTGATGTTGTAGGTTTGCCGTTGATGATATCCTACTTTCTTTCGAGTTGACTTAAGAGGAACAATTTTGAAGACTTCGGAACCGTGCCACGGGCCGTCCATTTATTGAGACCGATGATTAAGTGTGGCCTATATTTAAGAAACAGCTTTTTATGCTGAAAACTGAAGCAATTCTTTATTCTCTGCATTTGAATAATCTGTCTACGAAAGCACGGAGCAACGTCAGAGAAATTGGTCAAAACATAAAACAATTCCGCTTGCGTCGGAAGTATCTATTAAAATCATTCAGTCTGTTCTTCTTTCCACAGACACCATGCTGTGAAATCCGACGCGCTCCTTTAACATGGTGATGATATAATTGCATTTAAAATACTTATGTGCATGACAATTAGCCTACTTAAACTAACACACAGACGTGACACATGTGTAGTGTGATGAGCTCTACTTCACCATTCGTCCAGAACTATTCCTGTTCCGCACATCATGTTTTCTTCCAACACTCACGCTGTCAGTCACTAACGAGACGTCGGGTTTGCAGCAAAGACTAAGTTGCAACAACTTTCCAGGCAAAAATTAATGAGCGCACTCAAGGCGTCTTTAATTTTAGCCCTACAACGTGTCTAGAATAGTTGATTGCAACCAGCAGTTGAGTTTGACTCCAAACTCATACCCAGAAGATTACTGCTGCCTAGTTTGTTGAAACTTATTTTAACTGAAAAGGAAACCGATCTACACCCACTGAGTCAAGTATTGTATTGCTTCCAAACAGACAGTTCTTCTTAACGATTTGCATTGAGAAATGCTTAAAGGGACAGAGAACTTCGATTGTCGATGTCATTTTGGCCAGCATAGTGAATCATAATTTGTCCGCTCAATTTCACTTCATTCAGATCACAAGCCGATTTCTTGCATGAAATTTGAACTAAACCTTCATCAAATTGACTTGCAGATGTGATGATTCTCACATCGTATGTAACGTGATGATCTGTGTGAAAAACGATTGTCCTGTTGGTAGCAGCATAGATAAATCCGAGTATGGACATCAAAATGGCATCTTTTGACATCACCAATTATCTCGCTCACAACCAAGACATAAGATCACACGCACAGCGTTTAAACAACGGCCAATATGTAATAACGAGTTCGAGTGCACACGTTACCATTGTTGTTCCTGAAAATACTGTGGATAACCATTTTCTTGCAAATCTATGCAAGTCGTCTCTTACTCTAAACAGTGCCTGTAATTCGTAGTTTTAGGCGAATCTCAACCGTAGTCGGATGTTCAGTGCATAGAACATGCTAGTTTGTAGTTAATAGTTCTCATTGCCAAAGACAAATGTATGTGTTCCTTTTGATGTGACTTTTAGATCCGTTACGTAAAAACAGAGATGGACGAAGAGTGGCGTCAGGGTTTTTAAATCCAATCATTGTAGTATTAAACCGCTGGAGGTTCGTGCTTCTCTATGACTACCATCTACTGTGTCCATTCGGTCATCGTCAATCAGACCGCCAAAGCTGGCTGACGAGGTCAAAGGCTGTTAGCAAGCTTAGGCAGTAATGCCGTGACGAAGTTGGCAAGCACTACTTCTTGAGTGGAGTTAAATTGTATGTGTTTAGAGGATGAACCGCACGAAAGTCACAGCTAATAATCGGTTATGGCTGTCAGCAACTGGCGCCGATAGCTTAGTGGAATAAGCTGTAATTAGACACTAACTATTTTAATCGAACAGGCAAGCTTTCTACCACTGACGAATCCAAAGGAAAAAGAAGTAATAATCGTAAAAGCAGCATCAGCGAGGTACACGTAGCATGCTCAAATGCGCTCGAGGAATAGTAACTCCTGGATGGCTGTCGAAATTCGTCTATTTAGGCTACCAATTTTCAGCATGACCATAACCCCACATTAGTGACGGAGAAAGTAGGACAAGTTGTTAAACTTGCTGTTCACGTGCACCATGAATTTGATTCCGTATTAGTGAAGACAATTAGGAGAACTATTCAACCCATACAGGTTCTTTTATGCGTGTCAAAATTCTGTGTATCAACCGTCCTTTAAACAACAGCAGGGCTCAATGAAAACGTGGGCAAGGACGCCGGTTCTTAGTATGCATAACCCATATACTTGTAGTTTACGTCATTTGTAAAAGCATCTCAGTAGTGCTTTTAGAAGGCGGCTTGACCCACTCTGTTAAAATGCAGATCGTTCCAAAATTGCACCAACGACATTTTTGTGAAATTTCTTTAATTATTAGAGACATGTGTTTTCTTACACGTTTACATTCCATTCACCACAATCTGCCTTAGTCAAGAGAAATTTTGCTGATCGTCTGTGGACACAGTAATTAAGCGGCGACACGCTACATTTCATCATCCACTGCAATTTTTTCCAGTTTCGCCAATACATAACTTCTCAAATTTCAACCGGACCGCATAAAATCTGTTCAAATGAAAACACTTCGGCTGAGGCGGGCGAGTTGAGTAGTTAGAATTATCAGTGTTATGGAAGGTCAACCTAATAGGCAAATAATTCCCTCATTTCGCGCGGAAGATAGATAAATAATCTGCTTGTTCAATGTCATTAGAACAGATTGTTTCTGCCCCACTAAAACTTGAATAAGTAGTAAAACCCATTTGCGGCACCCGTAAAGAATACGAAAAGTTAACTGCCCCCTAATGTCATCGCGGTCCGAAATCTAAATTTGCCCAGCATTTCTCTTGTAGACGTGCTGATATCCACACAGTAATTAAGCAACATTGTCTGTGTAAACGGTAGTGTTTGGAACCGCGAACCAACGGGTTTTCACCCGAATCAAAACAATAGAACAGAGACTAAATAATGTCACTATTTTCAAAAAATAGCCAATAAGGATTTACAATTGCAACGCAGTTTGGAATCATTTTTCAATCCAGAAAATATGGCTTCAGGTCATACACACGTCGAAACAAATGGCGGTATAGTCCTTGGTGCCTAGTACCTAATAAATAAATTGGGCGCAATATTAAATCGCGATGTTGCTACAGAGTCCTGTGCGTTTTCTCCAGGTTTTACGCACACCGTGATTGTCTAAACTTCTAGTGGTCAATAGGTACACAGAGAAGCGTGCTGAAGTATGGTGAATTGCACGAGCGAATTGATTCTCAATTATGGCCACAAGTAACATCAAAGTTGATAGTGTGGTCGCCAACGATGAGAGGAAACACACAAAATTACCGAGATGCGCACAATAGGCCAAAGTGTACCCATTGAGTTCGGAATCTTACACGGAATATTAGGGAGTACTGATAACTGGTTGGAAGCAGCAAGTGGAGATATCTCTGTGTAGCTGCACCTAATATCACTCAGGTACAAAGAACCGTTACGTTGGAGTGCGCATTATAATTTTTATATTGACAATTGCTTGTCCAGGAAATTCTTAGATTCTGACACCGACTTTGCCTCAACTACGTGCGGCGGCAGTTGATTTCACATATTCGCCAATCTCCGTACGAAACAGAGTTGATGAACGACTCGCTACAAATCTGGTACGACAAGCCTGTACCAGTGTCCTCGTGTGTTGCTTTATTTGTGCAGATGAAGCAGCAGCCGTAACATGGGGTGTTCACCGATATGTAATATCAGCGGCGTCATGATGAGGTCAACCCGCAGTCGACGATAAGCTAGAATGTAAAATCCCAGTTTCTTTCACCGGTCTTTGTACGGCGCACCTCGTAAACTGGGAATCAGCCTGGTGGCCACATGCTGCATTCGCTCAATCTTTTCTACCTCGCCAAAGGTGATAGGAATACGCGGGAGAGCCATACTCTACCATTGATCGCATTATTGTGACAGAGGATCTAGTGGCAATCTGTTCGGAATAAGTGCTGAAGCGGCGCGTGGTCGCTCAAAGCGCACGAAGAACGTTTTGGTAAAGCCTGTTCGTCTTGTCCATGGACTTTAGGTCCTAGCGTGAGAGTACACCGAGGTCTTGCATGAAAGGAGCTGCATGTAACGGTTGACCTGCGACAATGTAGCTTTGACTGTGCTTACTTACCCAACCTCATTAATTGCAACTTGACCGTCATAATGGGAAGGATGACCTATGCAGACCATGAGGAGAGGCGGTCGAGGTCCTGCTGAAGCAACTCACAGTCACTGGGGGCTCGGATTAGTCTCCACACCATCAAGTCATCTGCCAACATTTCACAGGGTGAACGGCGTAGCTGAGGCACATTGTTTACATGCATCAGGAACAAACTGGGCCTTAGTACAGTGCCTCGGGGCACTCGCCAGCTCGATAAATATCCGTCGGTCAAAAGGTTGTCGACCTGGACACTCTACGTTCGACCAACAAGGAATTTCCTGATCCATCGGTGCAGCGAACCGCCAACACCGCACACTCTCAGATTGTCCTCTCCTCTCTGACAGAGGAGAGCGCGTTTACTATGCGACCAGTCGATCAAGTAACTAGTTACAGTGTAAGCCGTCATAGGCACATGTGCTATCATTTTAACAGTAGCCTATCCTAGAAGTTCGTGGCAAATGTATTTAGTGGAGAACAATATCAATTCTTTACTGATAGGGAATGGCATTTTATCCTTAACAATACGGTTAGCCACCAAATATGACGCTCTTTATGCATTCTCCTTTATTGACGAGGTGGACCTTATAAATTTCTTCGGTCATTCGTGTTTCAGATTTTTCTTACGATATACTTCAGGTGCTTATCTTTTAATCCAGAGTGCTTGGCGTTAAAGTGGCGAATCAGTTCCGAAGGTTTCGTTGTACCATTAGATAATCAGTCTCCGCGAAGTATGAAGAGCGAGGTTGGTATGTGGGAGTTATCTGCCCCGATAAATCCATGTTTCAAGCAGGACTCATGGTATTGTCTGATGAAGGTTGTATGTCACATTGATGTTGCACCGATTATTCCGTCTCTGCTAGACCTTTTTGTTTTTCCCAAGGAAATTTCCTAGCGACGTCTGTTTCCTACTCATGTTGGCAATTTGTGGGTTTGCTTTGAGCGCTCACGTGACCGAGATGTAACCTAGAAACCAAGACATCCTTAAACTCAACTAGTACATGTGGACGAAAAGAGAACAAAAGTAAAACGCAACATGCATGTACACCAAGCACTGTTAAACATGAGAAAGTACCGGTGAACAGAGTGAAGGGCGGTACACATTTGCTTCCCTCTACCAAAGCTATACCGCTACTTCCGCTCGCAGCCGCTCAGCTCCCGGTTAAGCTCTCCTCCACGGATAGTCGCACAGTCCCCAGATGAATACACCACAGTAAATAACATGGAAATAATTTACTCTTTCTTGGGCGGCCCGCTAGCATTTGATCCACGAACCGGTATCGGTACGCTGCCAGTGGCTTAAGGACAACGTTTTAAGACGATATGACGAGAGAGATGTTGATACCAGAAGCATGCGATTTGCTGTTCCAACTCGATGAGTTAAAACACGAATTAGATCCGCCGCATTGCAATACAGAACATCGATTATTGTGGATTAACGTTTAGCTGGTAAGTGTACCGTGGATGGGTGGAATTAGATTAGTTTCATCCCGCATTTCCCCAGCACCTTTGTTTCACAATTAATTGCTCGTCAATCAAGACAACCCACTGTTAGTTTCCTTCAAAGCAGTTTCAGTTATTCATAACTATACAATAGAACATGAGTAATTAGCTTCCTTTTCATTAATAAGAGACGTTTATTCAAAATGTTAACGCTTGACACAAGGCATAACACACTTAGCAGCATTTAACCTGTTTGGTAAATACAGCTACAAGTTCCAAGGCAATTATTTGCACGCGCCCAATTCAAGGTTGGTATATACTCGACAAAACCCCGGAATATTCCAACAAAGAGTTTTCAGACGTTCACATTTTATGTGACTACAAATGCCACGCTGTTTTCAGACTAACTCAGAGCGAACATATTTCTCCATGCGAACATTCTAATACCAGGTTCCGAACGTAGCTGCATTTCAACTATTACGAGGAATTAACATTAGGTGAACGACCGATATTACCGAGAAGGAGGGAAGGATTTGAGGCGTACTCGAGGCCAGGATAGCATAACTGCTTTGCTCCACTGTTTCCGATTAATGGTCTACACTTACTATACGCTGGGTAGTAACTGCATAAAAATACACAAGCAAAGCTAGTAATTTCCCATTAATTTTGATCGCTGCTTTGTAAAGTTATATGTTGTCAGTGGATAGGATTGGTTGAATTGAGAAGACAATGGTTCGTGCATTGGTTCGCTCCTCATATTCACTTTATCCAGACTATGAATCGCTGATAAACTCAACGGAACCTGAAATGCCAGTCGTGCAAATATTTCCAGACAGATGATCCGTTATGGCATGCGATAAGCTGTACAAAACAGTTGTCTTAGAATACGGTCTCTGTATTGCCGTTTACAACTATAAATTCATCCCCTCGCTAATTTCAAACATGACAAGAAGGGCATGTCTATAGGTGCAGCTAAATTTGCAAAAGCTGTGGACAAATCAGCAGCAATTATATTAGCGATTTTAAGTTTGGGTATAGTAGTTTGTGAATCATCTGGGAGATAAGCCTAGGTACCTAGTGACATACTGTCCGTCAGTGAAATTGTTCGGTGTACATATTTTGATATTTATTTTCTTCAGTGGCAATTAGGAGCAGCCTTAGGCAGAACACATTTCACCTGTTCATTGCATTCAAATCGCTTGTCTACATTAAATGATGATGGGGAGAATCAAGTAGTATTTATGTCAACCGAATTCTGATATTGTTGACGGATAACCATTATTACTGATCGAATACATGGGATTATTCTTCGCTGGTTGTTGACATCTCGGATGCATCATGGATCAAACTTTATTTTGCACGGCTACTCAAGCGGCTATTGAACCTTGTACATTCATTCCGTTGACGTTTGCTCTTAGTGAGTGCATAAGTAAATCCAGATATTTTATGGCAATGTCAGAATGTAGGAAATGAAACGTGGCTTTCCTACATAAAGAATGTTGATTTGTAGAAACAAACAGGCTCCAAGAAAAAATCAAGCAACACTACACGATTTATCTGGTTGTTATGTGCTTCAACCAAAACGTTCCACATGGCCCCATTTCGAATTTAAAATTAATTGTGAAGTCTCCACAACAGCAAAAGACGGTTGGATAAATGCAATCGTATTCCTTTTACACGCACCTTGATACGCACTGATATCAGATATCCTGGAACGCTTATTTGCTCACAGATAAATCAAATTCCTTCCAGCGAAAAGTAGTGAAATGGCTTTTAGCACTTGTATACAACTAGAGAATCAATGGTTCCATTCGGGATGCAACAGGCACATATATGTAGTATGTAACTTATAGTTTAACACAGTATATTGTCTAAAGCATACACCGCGAACCAGCAAAATACTTGTGCTTTAATTTTGTCAGATTTTTCACATCAATCTATAGGAAGTGATGCAGAAAAATAGCGGAATTCGCACCGATGGTTACTTCACCATACGTAACTAAATTAAGCACGCCAACTGGGTTCAAGTAAATGCAAGAAAAGCACGTTTGCCTTTTCATCCATACAGTAATCAGTGCACCAGACTGCTTAATAAGATCTAACACGTCATAATTTCTAAAAATGACTGAAAAGCTCGACACCCTTTTCTTTAGAAAACCAAGTATTGCTTTTATTCTCGACAATGCAAGGTACATATTTACTGACAAGATCATGTTAAGAAAAGAAAGTGTGATCAAAAACACACTAAGTGTTTGCCACAGCAGTGAACGTTGTGTAGGGGTGTTTAGGTAAGTAATTGTAGGAAAAAGCCTTCGTGCATGTGGATAAGCAGCGGTAGGTAAGAAAGGGACAAGCACCGATGGGTTGTACTCCATCGACCTCGCGAGCATGGTGCTGTAGCACATGAAGTCGCGAGTGTCTGAGTAAGGCCGGCCAACAGCGAGGCTACTCGGGACCAGTATCGAATTAAGGACGGTTCCTGCCGTGAACGAAAGCAGAACCGGTGCAGAGTTGGTAGGTACACTGCGTATGTTTCCATTCGATTTACGAACCGCGTGCTTGCATGCTGCGTTTCATTATTGCAGATGATTGATTTACCATATTTTCTTTATGCCCATGTCCTGACCTCATTTCATTACCTACCTCTATAAGCTTATTTTCACTTGCACATGTCGCATAAACGAAAGGTGGTTACCATGGGTTTTTTACTTTGTTACACATGCCGTTACTATTGCTAAACATGTTTACCCTTTCGTTGGAATCAAGCTGCTTTACAGACCAGTGGAAAACATCGCTCATCATCCTCCGTCACAAGGATGGTTTCAAACAAAAAATTAATAATTACCCGCCAATCCATCACACTCTTGTATTAGCAAGAATTTTAGAGAAACTGGTTAAGAATGGTGTGACGAAATTCAGCAATTCGCTGGAACTAATAGACAGATCACGACACGGTTTCCTGGACAAACGATCGGGCATAACCTGCCAATTTGATTATCTACATCATGTTTCGGATTCTAATGACTCAGAATACGCAGTCATACTTCTGTTCCTGGACATGGCAAATTCATGCAAACGAGCGCTTCATAAACGGCTACGGAAAAAGCTTGCTTCCTTTAGAATTCAGGACCCAATCCTAGGCTGGCTATTGTCATATCTGAGCGGCCGTTCTCTGGTAGTTACCACAGCCAACCACAACTCTTCAACACGTCCAATCACTAGTGGTGTTATTCATTTGAGTGTACTTGGTCAGTTACTGTTCTTGCTCTACGCCAATGACATTAATGCGGTTACCACTCAGGGCATGCCTTTTCTATTTGCAGATGACATAAACATAGTCTACAAATTCTGACGAGCTGAAATTCAAGATACACTACTACTCATACAGGAAGATCTCCACTCTCTGGCGAAATGGTGTGACATCTGGAAGATGAAGTTCTCGGCAAAAAATTCTCGTATCATGTATCGCGGCTGTTCGATACCCGAGGGATCAATTACACTTAACAGCCAACACCTTTGTGTACAGCTGTGTACCGCGACTTCGGAATCAGGTATTCGTGTGCCTTCGACTCTTCTGAACAAGTGGAACACCAGCTGGCTAGAGCCAGAAAATCAATAACTAATATATTACATAAGATCCACATAACCCCAGTCAGAGCAGAACTCGTCAAAATCCTCACTCACCCCATTTGGAAATACTGCAGTATCATTTGTGGCAGCATGAGAAAAGCTGGCAGTGTATATTTAGAAAGCATACAAAGGTCATTTACCAAACGACTGTTAGGCAAAATATCCACTAAGAACTTTCGGGAGCGCTGCAAACAATTGCAGCTTGATCCGCTTTGGCTACGAAGATTGAGACATAACCTGAGCTTCTGTACAATATGATTCATCAAAGCGTCAACTGCCATTTGAACAATGAACAATGATTTATCATAGGTAAAACGGCATGCACTTGACTAGTCCCGTAGGATGATTGGAGTAAAATTAAAATTTGAAGGATCATCGAATAAGTAAATGTTTATTTCAAGCGTCCACCGAGTTAAATGCACTACTGCATAACGATATTTTAAAGTGGGAATTGGATGTACACGCGCAAATAGTATAGAGCTGTTATAGTATATTAAGTGCATAAAATAAAAAACGACAGCGCTCACTCGTTTGTTTCTTCCTTTGACAGAGTTGGCATGTTAATCCAGTTTAGCAACGTCCAGAGTATTCACACGAACACTTCTGCATGTATCCTCACCGCCACGTTGCGGAGAGAGCCATTAAGCACATGGTAAGGTTTGCGTTATTTCGTTCTCCAAGTGGAACGGACTGTATCAACTAATGTCAGTTTGAAGGCGTTTCCCCAAGTCGTTTTTTTGAAAAACGTCAATGTAGGGGCAAGGATAACGTGAGTCGGAAGGGCGTTCCAGGCACGGGACGCACGGAGGGAGAAGAGGTTTCGTGGACGATTAAGTCGACTGTGGTGCGTAGCCAGTTTTAGCTGATGGCCTCTCAGCTACGCATTAAGGAGTTTACATCTAATTAGTCAAAAAATCATCATCCAGTGTGACACACCCCTAGTGCTGTTACCATCCACTATTCCAACTAGTGCACATTACGATGAAAGACACCTGTAAGTTAATACAAACCGTTGAGACAGCGAAAGCAATGCAAATGACATAAATGTTTATCACTTATGCATGAGCATGGCATATTCTGTAAAATATAACCTGTGCCAAATACGTCCACAGTTTCTCGCTCGATGAGAAATATACGTAATATTAGTATTAGTAGTATCTCTTGATCATGCCTGGTATGGCATGTTTCGAAACATTCGAGAATGAAACCTCTATTTGTTTCTTTATTTACCTTGATTTTCTCGCAAAGTTTTGGTAACCATTAGTTCATATGCTAATTTAGCGGCATTCCTCACGTCACAGTGTTAATGAACTGACCTTCGTAGCTTCTAATGGTGAGAACGCTTGCCAGGCGGAAACCCACCACCTCCTGGAACAATGCCGCCAATCTATTTGCTGGAACGGGTTAAACCCAAACCACCCGGCTGGCAATACATGGAGTTCGCGTGCGGATGCTTTGACTCACACAAATTAAATTGCATGTTTCGCTGGTACACGATACAATATACTTTTATCAAAGTGTCTGGCTCTTACAACGAGAGTGTGGCCAATTGTGCAACGAGTAGATAAATGCACAAATTTTATCACTGATTGACCTAGGACATCTGTAAACATAAGGTTTAATACCACACTCAGCTAGTCATTTTCTGACATAGTCTAAACCTCTCAGCCCGTTAGCATTTGCTTGCTGTTAATGGTGTCGTGTACAATTTACACATTAAGAAATAAACTCTGGTTTTCCACAACTGTAGAAAGACGTACGCAGCACATCATCCATGGCTGTCGATTTGCTCAGAGGTTGCTTTTTCATAAATACCAATCTAACATGTATGTAGTTAAAAGAAGCTTTGAAAAGGTGGTTGCTCCATCTGCAGCACCTCGATGATTTTGCCGGTAAGCAAATCATTATGAATATATACTTGGGATGATTAAACACGATTCTTTCTAGACGATGGACATGCGGCAACGTCGGTCTTTCAGGAAGCTTTTTCGGTTCTCAATAAAGGATCTAAAGAAATGTGGTTTGGATACAAAATATTGCAGTGAGTTGAATGGACAGCAGCGCATGATTTTCGTGGCCTTTTGAGTGAGTGTTTTGTAGCAAAACGATTTTCATCAGTGTATAGAATATGCTTAGGGTGTTGTGTAGGAACGTGCTTATTTTGCAAGCTCTCCACATTAGCTCGATTAGAACAACATCCCCACCTTATTTGCTTGTTCAGTTGCCGCTTTTATTGGCCGATTATCGTGGCCGCGTTGGAACGGAGCTCAGTCGCAGGCTGTGGAGAAAGGATTGTTATTTATCAAATAACTTCATTGCCATATGCTTAGTTTGAAGCACACCTGCAGCTGCTGATTTTGGAGTGTTCCGGAAAGCAACTGTGATGCAGCCATCGATCACACTGACTTGCCTCTGAGGTTTTGATAAAGCCTTACGGGGAAAGTCCTTACGAATAATGGGTACGAATGGACTGGAATTGACCAGTTCAGGTGCGGCTGGGAACCTTGGATGGTTTGCAATTAGTTGCATGACATGCTTGCATATCTTACTTTGTTAAGCTTACTGTGCATTTGCGGTAGAATAGAATTCAAGGGAGAGAACTAAGTTGTCCATCAAGCTATTTGTACTCAGTGAAACGAAAACGTGCTCAACGTTTACTCAGACGTTGCTATTAGACTTTCACACTTCTAAGGCCGCATTTTTGCGGCCTTATCTGGTGGGATGGCCGAATACTTGACACAGCGTTAGAGTCAGGCTTGCTGTTGTGAGGCCGTGCCTCAACTTTCGCTTTCTTAGTGCAGTTGTGATAATTACATCGAGCAGATGGAACAGGAAACTCCTATTTTGTTAGGCGTACTACTCGTTTCACATACATATTTAGGCTCACTCTACTTAGAGCTCCGGCCCATGATACCACGTAGAGTTGGTGCTGACGATAAATGCAGTTCTGAACAGTCAGTTGTAAGGTCCTTTATTTTAATGATCTCAAAACTGGTTGCTATTGGCTTTTACTCAACAACCACTCACAGCGTGACGGATACAGACATCCTGTGCGTCAACAATGCGTGCGCGACATATTAAATTTATTCGGGGTGACGAGCTCGAAAACATATTCTATATCGTTATCACTTGTAGTTGTACCGTATATCTATCCTTCGGCGCATTTCACATGAGCAAGCACCGGCAATTAAAGATCCAGTCATGGTTATATTTTCATAATGGGACAACCTAGCCTAGTTTTGTACTCACGGCTGCCTACTTAACTGCCTATAAGTAACGTATATTTATACAATGAACAATGAATTTACACAAATTAGAAAGTAATGTTTTTCATGTCCCCTTGGGTGGTTTTGTGGGGTTACTAAAAATAAAAAAGCCATGGGTTATTTACTTCCGAACAGAGGCTTATTGTTTGTTTCGCTGTGGTCCTGCGAGTCGTGTAGCTTCATAGCACAATTATGTAAAAGCAAAAGAAACCAACGTATATTCAAGGAAAAGGATGGAGATATATTAATAAGTAACAATATGTATGTGAGTACCTGTGGCATTCAAATTTTTTAAATATGGATAGTGATGGTGCAGAAATGACTGATTCTGGAAGATCCTTCCGCGGGTAACACATGCGGAGGGAAAGGAAATTCCGGCGGAAATCTAAGTGGCTGTACCGTTCTACCAGTTTTATTTAGTGACCTCCCAAGTTGGCATTACTGCTGAGTTGCAGTAAAGAGCGACACCTATGATGTGGATCGTGTATACTTAAGTACATCATTATCAAGTCATCTAATAAGCGGCAATAACTTCCGCTGAATAACCCCAATCGTTCCAGCCTCTCCTCTTCTGGAAGATGATTCATTCCAATAACCTGCTTTGATGTTCCACCTTGGGGCTGCTCCATTGCACAAAGGCCGTGTTTTAGCCATGTGTGCAAGGCCTGAAATGCATATTCGATATGACGACGAACATACGCACTAAGTATCTGTCGGAAAATAGAGCGATCTATTCGTCCGAACGCCCGTCGTAACAGGCCCACATGTTGGTTACCAATTTCGGAGGCTTTTGCGGATTGCATGAAACAACCCAGATCATACGGCACCACTATGCTCAAATCAGTTTCTGTGGCAGCTCGCGGCAGCACACACGTTCCGAGCCTGTAACGGTGGATGATCTGTTGTTGTATGGAGAGCACCACACATCTACTTACATGGAATTGCAGTGAATTTTGAATGAACCACTGAGGCACCGTGTCTAGAGCACTCTGAAGCATTTGCTGGTCAGTATTCCTTCGAATCTTGCGCCAAATCTTGACGCCATCTGCAAACAGCAGGAAGATAGATGCAAATCCTTGTGCGAGGTGCTTGATATATAACAAAACAGTTGGGGAACTAGAACCGAGGTTTGAGGCACCCCACATTCAACTTGTATGATGTCAGAAAAGGAGCTCCGAACTCTGACCAATAATTGCCGCTGAAGGAGATAGTTGGAGATCCAGTTTAGTAGTGGCTCACTGGTCTCGTAACGCTGTAGCTTGGAAAGGAATATCCGAGGAGCTAGACGGTCGAATATTTTCGAGAAATCCAGGTAGATCACATCAACATCCTCTCAAGCGTCAGCTGACTGGGTCCAGCTACTGTTATTAGCAAATTCGTTGTGCACGATCGATTTCGACGGAAGCTGTGCTGCTCAGAAATAATAAGGTTAGTTTTCCAAATAGCCCACCTGTGCGTTGGCTATTACGGATTCCATCACCTTGGACAGGACATGGAGAAGGGAAACTTGTCCTTAGTTTGAAACCACTGTTCGTTTCCATCTTTGTGAATGGGTTTTATTATTCCAAGCTTCCACATGTCAATAACTTGGTTTTGATCTGAGCAATACTGGAAGAAGTGAGTAAGTGGATCTGCCAGTTGACTTGCTGTTCTTAGTGCCTCTGAACGAATAGTATCAACACCTGGAATTTGTTCTTCCGTAGAGTGGTCATCTTCTGCAAGACAGTTTCGGTGGTAACTAAAATGTAAGTGAGTCCTGGCAGCGGAGCGATAAAACCTGGGGGATTTCCTGATGGCAGTACACTCTGGAAGGTAGGGGAATATTGCTTCCGCAGCACGTTTGCTGCTTCCGTAGCCGCACTTGTGAGGCCATCATCCGTCGTGAGTGGCGGAACCCATTGCCTCACCTTCCGTAGACCACTGACATGCTTATATAGTAGGTTGTGATTGGCGCAACATGTTTTTACCATATTCTACTGGTGAGCAACTTTCTCCCATCTGAGCAGTTTTGTGTAGTGGTTTCATTTGTCTACGTAGTTATCCCGGTTTTCTGGTGTTGGGGATAATCTATACTCTTGCAACGCTGCGTTGCGTACTGCCAGAAGTTTTCGAGTTCTGCTCATTAGGTACGTGACTCTTTCAGTCCGTTTACAAACTTTTGTTTCTGAAGCATCCATAACCAGCCGGTTGAATTTGTTTACGAACTCGAGCCATGCGACATACGGATTGTCTTTGGTGAGGAAAGACAAGGATGTAGCATTGATGAGATGAGCTAATCGGTCGTAGCACGTAATGGTTTGCGCCGTCTAATGGTCCGCATCTCGCTATTCTGCATAGCAGATGAAGTTAAAATTAGTAACTGCATGATCACTGTGACCTAGCGGGCATTCTACAATCAACGAATCATTTTTAGGGCGTGGTCCAGTCCGGAAGACTCCTGTCAAGTGCTTGCGCCATATCCTAGATAAGTTATTCAGGTTAACGCCAAATGTGATTATTTTAGTATTGCAGCGCGAACCTCTGTTGCGCATGTGTGTTTAGTCAGAGTGGCAACCATAATTGTATAGGTAAAACATCAATTACAACTATTTATTGACAGTCAAGTAAAATCAATCGGATAAAAAGCCATCCTTTGCATGGATGATGCTAATTTCCGATACGAGTTAGTTATAGCTGATCCTCCCTGTTATCCAGCATCAAACCGATCAGCATTGCTAGTGGCATAGATAATAAGTCCTCGCCGCTGAAGGAAATGTTCCTGAACATGTCAAACTAGGTTATAGATGAACTAGAGATGGACCTGATTTAAGGTTAAAATTCACATATATTCCTTGAGCAGTGTTGCGTACAGTCCAAAAATGTGGTGCCTACTGGACAGAATTAACTTCTAGGCTTTCTGGTTATTCTAATCCTACCAGATTTTCCAACTTATATCCATCGTGTGTAGACAATTTTGATTACCATAAAAACCTAGCCTCGTTGTAGCTCATTCCCGATCCTCCCCATCCGAATGCTTCTCTGCATGTTCTGCTTACCACGTTGAGCTAGCATGGTTGCTTGTCATTTGCAGTTGCATGAAACGAGGAAGCTGCCGTCCCCGAGATTGTTATCAGAATGACAGTTGTGATGTACTCCAATAAATCCTTACGTCTATTACTTCCAGTGTACGTAGTCACGTCGATCAGTCATATGCCATTTCAATTGCTAATCCTTAGATTTCGATAGTCCTTACATTATCGCGAATTTTGATCACAATTAGCAGGTCTCTGTACATGCATCGGGCTACTGATGTACTATATGTGAATCGAGGATTTCCTGCTAGAATTACGTGCTCCATCTCTGTAACGTGTGATTATTGCGCAGTCGCTTATGGGAAATTGGCTTAGCAAGCGTCCATCCATCACATTTGGTAGGGAATAAATTTTCGGGGTAAATTGTCACGCTTGCTCTCAGTAACAATCTGTAGATCTCAGTTGAATAGCAACACTCATTTACTTTATTTAACTCATATCCATGTTCCAAACTGTACTTATTTGTCGCAGTCATTGACAATGCCACAAACGGAGCTGAGAATATTATGGACGTCTATATTTGTTACAGAAACCTTCTCCAAATGCCTCAGTTGCGTCATTCGCTCATGGGGGCAATAGCATTGCGGAAACCCCACATAACGAGCGCTTAACGGTTAATGTTTGTTTCTGGTGCTTCCGTAATATTAGTGCTATTGAATTGACCTTCAGTTAATCTGACACACAATAAGTACTCACCATGCTAAAAGTTAACATTGAAGGCGAGTGAGGTAAGGAAGCAGCTTTCTTAATTTGTCACGTGATAGTGTGTTCCAACTGGAGAATTCCGGGAGACCACAAGTGCAATCTGTTCCGTTTTCCTTTTCGTATTTGCCCAAAGTCGAGAAATTTCACCAATCTGCATCTACTAGTGACAGCCCTTCTCATTAGGCGACTATGCGAAAATCAGTCAGCGCACTCAAAGTTTATCTAATTTCCTTGCATAACTGATACCGAGAAACGGACACCGGTCAGCGGCTGAAATTAACAAGGAAAAGCTTTAAGCAGAAAATTTATATTTCGAGATTGGTTTAAAGGTCCAGCTAATGAGGTTCCGACCCGAGTGCATTAAGTCACCTTCAGCTGCTACGCATTAATTCCAGACTACCAGTTGTCTCATTAAATTTGGCAACACAATGTCTGGTAGCAACGAGGCAGTGGACCGTAGTAGTATTTTGATTGCATTTTTGCATACTAAATTTCATCTGCATCTTCTCCCCTCGTCTGGAGTTCAAACTGGTTCCAGAGACGAAATGATGGTTGGGCTCTTTGGGCGGGAAGAAAAATATGAGCGCTGTTTGAATACAAAAAATGATAGGAAAATTAAATTGCCTCTAGCCCTCATAATAGTATTCCACATATCTGACATGGTTTTGTCCAGAAAGAATAGAATTCAGAAGTTACTAATCGCAACTCTGCATCCGATAACGTCAGCTAGTGGGGCTAGAAATATACCTGAGATTTTTGGGACCCTGTGTGATAGCGCCGAATAATATATGTTGCTTGAAACGCTGCATGTTAAAAGTTATGAAAGTTTGTTTTTCTTATAAACAAGTCCCAGTCATCCAAATTCATGTACAATGCTCGTAACCGATCGAGTACGCATTATTTCAATTGGATTGAAAAACAATCAAGCTAATAATATTAAACCTGGAAGATTTTGGAAGCAGGGCGCTGACTGACTCTTACAGTTCACCGAAAATTGCGAAGCGCTGCGTAAATCACAAAGTGGTGATTTTAAATAAGCAGGATAAGGCTGCGTTCCTAAACTAATTTATGTAATTTAGTTATAAAATTCACGATGGAATTTGTTACTTATATTGTCACATTGCTATCTTTTAAATGCACAGCACACAGAACAGACAGCTTTCTAAAAGAAAGACATTTCAGGAACCCATGGATAAATAAGGCGTTCTACACATTACTACTGATCATTCAACGTTTGTGTTGGAATTAACGAAGCTGCTTTACTAGATAACATGCCCTGCATGAAAAGGTAGAGGATAGGTTGACTACCTTAAAGGAAGCAATGTACCTGTTGCTGGAAATCCGATACAGGATGCCGGTAGTCAATCACATACTGTGCTTGCCTGCATATCTAAGTTATACACGGAATGGACAATAAAAGTTAGCAGTTCTTTAAACCTTAGATGTCATTTGTAGTTTACGAAACAGGAAAAACTTAAGGGCGGTTTTCCAGACGTGTCGATGTTCTGTTAGGAATTGGCGTGGTTGAAGAGCTTACTACTACTACTAGAACAACTAATTGCGTCTATAATGTTAGTTGCGAAGACTGTATACACGGGACCAGAGGCCAAACCTTAAGAGGTGTTATCACAAGAATGGAAGAACACAAGTAACGCACAGTTCGACAATCCGGAAGGAAGCATGTATACAAGGCTTCATCTAGGGATTCCGTAGTAACGATGAAGGCGTTGGACACAGATCATGAAACTGGCACGGATAATGTCATGAACATTAGGGGGATTTGTGATAAACGCTGCAAAGGCTGGCTGCTGAGGCAGTGGAAATCACGAATAGCACCATCTGCCTAAAAGGAACGGAGAGCCTTTCTTTATTCGACCGGTCGGAGTAGCATCAGCAGATGTATCTGGGGCAGAGAGTGAACAACAAAACCTCCTCACACTCGTCACCGCCATGCATGGGTGTGACGGCGCCGTAACCACTTGATGCCCTTCTATCCTTAATGCACCACGTGAAGTGACGCTGCTCTGCCACGCAGTCACCTTCACAGTCGTCTATCATTGCTACACTCGGAAGTGCCAATCTTGCAGTCCCACTTGCAGATGAAGCAAAAACGTGTATTTTTAACTCTTGCCTCTTTCGTGTGCGCTCAATCTTCTGCTCTGGTATGCCAACCTGAAAATGCGCACCAAGTACATTTCGAAATGAGAAGCTAATCTTTTATTAACGTGAAATCGGTTTTTCCTTAGTTCCATAATCTTTTGTCACGACAGCCCATACGATAGCAATCTGCATTATTGCGAGGCAGGCTTTTTTGTTTATCTATTTCATCGCTAGTTTTAGCCTTCCATGTTATCTTTTCTGCTTGTAGTTTTTCCTTGTTGGTTACCACTGAGCTGGTCTTCAGCGGTGAATGGATGAAGCTCTCAAGCAGAATATTGGCCGAGACAAGGCACCCTGGTTTATATAAAAACTTACTCAACTTAAAACAAGGAGTATAATCTAAAGTGTTAAATTCTACTGTAGGGCGTATGTGGCCAATGCCCGTGAAATCGGTCATCATGCGCACAAAAATTACAATGAATAAGGAACTGGCTGGCTGAATTGAATGAACAGCATACGACAAAATGCCCTAATGAAGCCCTTATGGCTAGCCTGCTTCTAAACCAATAAGACGAAAACCAGATGGGGTGTAAAGGAGCGGTGAAACCACTTTACAGTCTAGCCAACATGGAGCAGCTCCCAAGCAGACAGTTCCACTGGTGATCTAACTAGTTCGACTGATCTTCCTTCCTTTTCTGCCCTCTTTCCTTCCATGCTGCTGTGGCCCATATTCCTCGTTATTTCATTTATGCCTTCCTGTATTCTTATTTATGTCACTCATTATTCTAGTCATTAGGCTACCATATTGCCCTTCCTTGCCTTTCCTTTCCTTGATGTTCCAGTGCCGAAATTGGTTAGCTATATGTATGCGTTCCCAATCACACTGTTTTCGCTATTTTGTACATGAACATAATTTGCTGAACTTGCCGTGATGCGTACGTTCAGGATTTCATGGAACAAAAATATATTTATTGATTCATTTCTCCTTTCGCCACAGCACCTAATCCTTTGCGCGAAAATGTTAACCAAATATCTTCACACACAATTGAAAGCTGAGAAGAATACCACTGAATCCACATAGTCTCACAAAAACTTCGTTGCACACAACATATCTCGTTTGATCAAGTCGATCCTGTAGCTAGACCGCGATATGTCCAGGCACCTCACTTTGCACTAACTCCCCTTATACTTGTGAACTACATCAC
The DNA here is from genome assembly GCA_944474145.2 of Dicrocoelium dendriticum. Lineage (NCBI taxonomy): Eukaryota > Metazoa > Platyhelminthes > Trematoda > Plagiorchiida > Dicrocoeliidae > Dicrocoelium > Dicrocoelium dendriticum. The sequence goes on from OX104069.1 coordinate 37,736,092, forward strand.
AATACTCGGCTAACGCAGCTGAAGTTTGACGATTCATATGGAAGCATATTGATATGTTAATCTTAGCTTCTTGTTTCCTTTCGCATCTGAGTAAAATTGCACCAAGTGTAGAATAGCTGTATTATTCCAGACAGGGATGCACGATCGTGTGCTATTCGCCTGATTTTGGATGATGACCATAAATATTTTTCCCCTTCCAAATCCATTCCTCTTCCATGCAACTGCAGCCTTCGTGGTACCCACGATCTACATCGGAACCAAACAATTGCGAAGGTTCTTGTACTGCTTGGAAACGACAGCAAAAGCCCCAAATGAGGGTCTTCCCAATACGTACCTATTGCACGGCCGCATAAACACCAAGCAATGACAAATCTTAATGCATGAGCATGTTGTATATGTAGATACGACCTGTCTCTTTGTGTGCACGGTTACTCTGTACCACGAGAGATACACATTATGAGACACTAAACGCCCACCGGTTCATTCGGCCTAACGAAGGTTTTGTGTCAGAGGCAAGATTTGCTAATATTAGTGCTTAAATCCTATTCAAACTCCATCCAATTAAATCAAAATCTTTCGAAATGCGCCGGTGTACTTCACACTGTTTTGCCCAACACAAGAACTCTTAAAGCCTGGTGACAACTGAACGTGTGTTGATAAATGATTATCGCGCCATTTTTCTATCGATGTCAGTTTCTGGTCTGGATTTAAATACTTCGCCTGGATGGCAAGTAAATACAGGTTTGAGACGGTTGCTCGATCATTATTCGATCTGATCTCATAGCGTAATTTGCTCAAAGATGCAGATAACAAGTACCTCAGTTAACTGCATTTTAAATCGGCTTCCAATTTTAGCATACTGTTACACACCAAACAAATGCAATAGCCGAGTTTCAAACCACATAAATATTCTTCCATTAACAATGAACTTTGAATCTTACGGATGGTTGGGTGCTCATATTAGGTTTTGCGTACACCGAAAGTGAAAGGTCTAAAATTCAGTCTAGGTCCAAGCCAACAAAGTCGCAAACGCACATGGAACTTAAAAAACTAGCAAATTCACTAATATGTAGTGTTAAACGAAAAGACTTTTGTGTGACTGATGATATACAGCTTTGCAAATCCTATTATTTTTATAACTGAAAGCCTCATATATACGCTAAAAAAGGTTTCATGTTCGAGGGTTCCTGCTACATCTACCGACTAGTTAGTATATGTGGATTTAGTTTCTTGGAATTGGTGGACATACAATGAGTTGGTCCATATGGTAACACTAGCTCTATGTTAGCAGCGTGTCCCTGACTTGCTTACCATGCTAACCCTGCTGAACTGGCTGTAAACTTCAGTCACATACAGTCGCCTACCTAAGGTACAAGCCTAATGTGTATTTAATTAAAAGGTAAAGTTGTCCGCAAGCCACTGGTTTCCTGGAACCGTAGCATTTACCGCTCCACATATATAGTGTGTACATAATTGGCAAACAAACTGCTGACTGATACTCACTAATCCACAAAATATAGTTGCATATTTTTTAACAGACCCGTAAAAGATAACGAGAAGGGGAATGATCACTTTAAGGCCACACTCTGTGACATTGATTCATAAACGTCAAAAACGAGTTCCGACTGTAGTTGATCACCTACAGAGAAGCCAGTTTAGATCTGGTCGGTACACCCTGAGAGATCTACGCACCAGACAAACGTATACCCAACTTGAGGCTAGAGACGAGATGCGTAACCCCACACGACCGCTCGTGACCCTGCAAATTGGGACTTGCTGTTAGCGAGAGAGATGCTTTCTACAATTTCGGATCTATTATCCAATAGCATAGCGCCGTAATACATAAAACCCTGGGAAGTTTAATATCAATACGGCGTATGGACTGCAACTAGTGGCAATCTTCTGTAAATGGCTCAGTTGTGCTCAGTGCGGCGTGCGACAATAGACACGGTAGCATCACTGGGAACGGTCTTAATGAAGTCTGCGCGGTTTGCATTGATTTCTAACGGCGGCATCCTACAAACAGCTCAGCCGTGAATTTTGCGGTTTTAATCATGGCGCATTTACGACGGCACTGACCTGGATATGAAAGCTCACTAACGCGAAGTCTGGTAGCACTACGCGAGTTCCACAAAGCAAATCCAATCTCTTAATAGTTTTTCTAGCGCATAAGTTTATTTGGTGTGCCGATGCACGTTCACCACAGATGGTCCCTTCACAAAGGCTTGATATCTAGGATAACACAGGATGGTCAGCAAGCCACTCAGCGAACACTATCATTTCTGACTCACCGGTCAAGTGAGATTCAAATACCGCAACCGTGAGATTAATTTCTGGCAAATAATTCCATTCCATTTGCGCTGTTCATACCTTTGTTTCTTATTGGTTACTACATTAGGTACATGCAGTAATAGCAAATAAGTGTGCTCACAGAGTGGTAGAGCACAATCCTCCAACGAATGAAGACTGGACCCAAAATGATCATTGACAAACTCAAGAATGGACTATACATCAAAACCGTGCACCCTGTCAACTGTCCACCTACTTACGTAAATGTACTATGCAAAGGCTTTGTACATTCCGGGTCCATTAGCAGTGCTGGTCAAGAAACCACGGTCCTGTAATTCAGCGTCCAGTAGTAGGCAGTTGAGGTCTACTCGACTACAGCGACGGCAAAGACACACGTGACCAAAAACAGTGAGGTCACTTATAGCAACACACTCTACCTTACAGCCGAACTGGTTTTGCTGTCACATGCTTATGTTTAGAAGGCCAGTGACAGAACAGATCACCTTGTTCCGAAGGGACATTTAAGCACAACTCACGGAGTGAAGCGGATTTAACTAAAATACTTTTAGGAATCAATTTCCCTGATGACTTCCGTGATCATACCCTATCACTGACTACTAATAGGATGGTAGCGGATTCCATTTTGACAAGAAGCAGTTGTAGTGCGACCACTGGGAACTTCCAAGATAATCAATGTTGGTCACTGAAATAGTAGAGTTGAAGCTATCAACCCAGCCAGATCACTACGTTCGATACAGCGAGGATTAGCCTCTACTGAATCGAGCGTTACGGCCAAGCAGGGTACCGGACAGCCTCGAATACCGGCTTTGCCAATTTTATTTACCGCTTGACTTTTGACATCTTAACAAAGGATGTCCAAAGCTAAATGTGGAACTGGTTAACATTTTAACTGGCCTGTGGCCTCATCATGAAAACATAAATTCAGGTTTGGACTTTTTTGCTCACATGTGTAGTTTTGTTATTAACCTATTGTCAGACTAAGTATGGCCGGACATATTGTTACTACACAAAGTTTGGCCGTCCTTGCAAACATTTTGGACACTTCGGCCATAACCAGTCGGAGTGATTGCTGTCTCTCCGCTGCGCAGATCTCCTTATTAGGGACGGGTGAAAATAGGGTCAGGGGCACTGACCAGTCAGGTTTTGCGTGGTAATCGCATTACTGACAATGCTCAGTCGGATGCAGCGGTTGTGGCAATGAGTTTCCTAACGTGCGAGTATAGATATCCTGAAAGGAAAACTTTTTGTGTCGTCCTCGTTTGAAACCTACCGTGGAGGACGGGTAGGGCTATATCGCAATTAGATTTCAATCCGTGGTAGCCGGCTGGCACTCCGTAGTAGTACGATTTTAGTGGTAATGTTAATGTATTCGTCCAAGCGGCTCACAAGCCACATAGTCGAATAGCGTATCACATTGCTGTGTGGCCTTAGCTGTTAGCTAGTGCTGCTAGCCATTGGCGGTCATGGGTTGATCTCCAGCAGGGGATCGAGAGAATGCGCACCACAGACGAGCCTTAATTGGACGAAACGATTGTCCGGTGTTTTTCAACATTATTAGCTCACCTATATGGCCTGTAATCTGATTGCAATGAACCGATTAAAGTCATACCCAAACCCGTCTGCTCACTAGTAAGCGGAAATGCAAGCAGCGGAATCGATTCGGTTACTGGTTTGGTGCTGTTTTCAATTCCATTCAATCAGTTGGAACCATTGCTCCTGCATCAATTCTTCATCAAAGTAGCACACAGACATTTAGTTTTCAAGTTCCCGCTATTCCGTTTTTCCTATTCTGGTTGCTATGTTCTGACAACCAAAATATGCTAGCTTCTTTTCTGTTGTTCTTTGAGAGCCAGAAATCTAGCTTTTCCAGATTTGTGTGCAGATTTACGTGGTTATGATCACATACACAGAAGCGGGAGTAGACTGATGATTGCTATCAGAAATATGTGCTCCTTGCGGTTGCCTAATATAATTCCGAAGAAAACCAAGTCCACTTAATTTATGTGTACCTTCTATGTCGTCAGTCCAATATATAAGAAATTATCGACTGTAATTTGTTTACACCATGGGTCGCATAGCCCTTATGTAAATAAACTCCAAGCTGCCTAATCGGTTTTTCTTTGCTCACCACAGAAGCATTCAATGGAAAATCCACCTGTATTACGACTGGCTGATGAACATCATGTAGTACTTAGTACAGGTAGTATGATTATAACGGTTCGACGCAATAGGCTTTAAAATGTTACTTTAAGTAAGTTTGTCCCAACATTCTGACTGTGGCGTCGCAAGCGACATTAGTTTAATTACTAGTTATTAGTAAATTTGCTCGATCGCTCCAGCAAAGGAAAATAAGTACAACTACCTTATGTCATGGTGAATACACCAGTAGTAGCCTTACGAAAAGTTGAAAACATTTGTTACCGAACCTACTTTGTATTTAGTCGCATCCCAGGCAGTTCTGCCAATTCAGAACGAAATTATAAGTGGGGTTAACCATGTATTGCATACCTAGGTCGCAGCAACTTTGATGAACTACGCATAATGCTTTGCCTTTTATTTCCTGAGTATCGCCTTACTGTCGGGTCTTTATCGACGCTTAAATCAATTCCGCCTAAGCTTAATTGTCCACGCGAATACAAGTACATACTACGGATTTAGGGTTACCTGGCACCCAACAATTCATTCTAGCAAATAGTCCCACTCTGAATCCTGCGTTAGCGATCTCGTGACACAGTGGAATTTCTATGAAACATATTCCCATGCAATAAGCTACAATGCACACGAAATTTCACCACACCTAACTGGCGTGCTTCAACCTTGTGTGAAGCATCCTCGTTTCCTCCGACATCAATGTTTCAGGAAGCGTGGTAGTTTCTACCTATAGAATGTCGAATCTCTTTAGACTCACAAGAAATAAAATATTAGGATTCGCTTTCCTTGCTTTACGATACATGCTGGATGCTCTGCCTAACAGTCATTCTAGTTAGTATGCTTCCTGCGTATCAGCTGTTGTATTGCATTACCCAGGGAGCCCCCACGTAATCAATATCCTGGTATCAAGTGGAGAGCATTCGGTGTCTGGTGTAGTCAGCGGAGGCACATAACGGGGCAGCCCTTGCAAAACGAAACATCTATCTAGTGAGTTTTCGGCAATTCGGGAGAATGTCTGACTTGGAACCAACGGTGAAGAGCCCTTAACTACATTCATACGATGTTCGACAATTTTACAGCTAACAGTCACATAACGTGTGGCTCAATAGATAATCGTGGTACTCAAGGCAAGAATATAACATTTCGTGACTATGTAAGGGAAACTAAGGTCCTCGAATTGTGAGCAAAAAATGTGTAGATAACTTATTAGGTACCGAGTATGATCTTTTATTTAAATACTGGAGGGGAAAATAAAAAGACTGCAATAAAATGTTTATCAACCGTGAAAACTAAGACGTGGTACATAGATACACTATTGGTCTAGTGGCACATAGCAAACAGATAACACAATCTTTTGAATAGCGCTCTATGAGGGATAGGAATAAAATTACATACACTGGGTGGTGAAAGAATACAGTCAGCTGAATAAACACATCAATAGTTACAAACTAACAAAGATATCAATAGATCTGCCTCGGGTTCACAAAGTATCCCATGAGTGCATCGCTTGTCTCACGCAGAGAGAGCCGCCAGGTGGTCACGGGATCTGTCACGTAACAAAAATATCGACATTTTAAGGCTTTGAATGGAACAGCAACATTTCGCTTGATAATAAGGCAGCTTGATTTGAAGATCAATTCTCCTATTAAAACTGACTTCAAAGTTATGAATGGAAACGGCAGTCATGTTGAGTATAAACTATTTTTTGCATGGTTGACCATCATTCAAACTGACGCTGACTCCAACGGCCTCAATTTGGGACAAGTAAAGTTAGAGCAAAGATATTCAAGTAACCTACTTCCTATCCGATGGGTATCACTAACTTATTTGCAAACATAACTCAATGAAAATTAACTTATGTAAGAATCTTTGGTAATCCATGAGTGTGCGGTCATCATTTACTTACGATTCTGCTCCCGTTTTTAATGCAGTAATAAGGATAGAGTTTCCGTGTCATCATCTTATGAGCCTGGAGGATTGCTACAGCAAAGCAGCAGATCAAATCTAGTCCTAATAAAAGCGACTTTAACGGTCGGTGTTCAGCGAAACCTTAGTAGTATATGTACTTTATATCAATGCATCCACTTCAATGCACGGCAGGAATGGTCGAGATCATTTAATGGTTTGGTTTGTAAAGTGTCCGGATATTGTGCGAATTCTTTGTCATAAGCATCTTTGATAATTCACCAAGCGGCTTCCTTATCTTGAATTTCTACGTGATTGTTGAGACCATATATTCTGACCCAAACCTTTGATTAAAATCAGAAAATAACCGACCGTTCATTCTTCATTTGCTGCCTATGCCTGAAGTACTAATGTATGGTTTGGTAATAAATTTCAGTCAAAATGGAATCCGCAATGTGCTGGATTAGAGAGTTTAGTAGGCGTCAGGTGAAATAGCAGTATTGGTAACGGTTGCTGACTATAAACCAATAGTAGGAAGTGACTGCGTTTTATTCTGAACAACTGGCAATAATCCGTGTGGCGCCGAGCCGTTTCAGGTTCAGTGTACTCGAACATAATTAACCTCAACCAATTAGACACATAACAAACAATGAGTTTTAGTAGGTGCAGCGCAAACTAAGAGGAAATGCCAGAACTTAATGCAGCTAAAATAAAACTATGGAATTTGGGATGCATTTTGCCATTTCAAAGACCTCCCACTTGGAAAATTCCCAAACGGTACATAAGCAGTTAGATATGTCTCATGAAGCATTTTACCAAGCCTGTTATAAAAACTGCTTGACGGTGCTCATCGCTAATCATTCTACACTTTTGCCAGTGGTGAGAAGTATCTAGTATTTTATGCCGGACTACAATCGAAGTAACTGGTAATAAAAAAGCTTGTAAGGGCGGACATAAAGAATAGGACAACAGAGGAAAACCTTTATTCATATGCCTTGCTTTACGCCATGCATTGACGCCAAGCTCATGAAGAGGGGTGGCGATAAGTGAGATGAGAAGAAAAGACAAGACTGCCATCACACTCGACACTGAAGTCAGTTCCTCGTCATGTCAACAGGCGTATCCAATTGTTACTTAAACCATTCAAGTCCCCTACTACTCCTCTACAATTGTTCTTTATTCATCCGCCCACCGAGCCATGCGATTTGCTTCCAACTAAGCTATTAAGCTCAACAAATAGATAGACAGCTGTATCTTCAACCCGAACTACTAGTATTCCGAAATATTTTAACCAATCAACCATGTTCGTCGTCATTTAGACCCTAAACAAGAAGCTCGATGGAGTTTAGGCAATACCTCTCGACAAAGTCATCTGTTGAACTCCTACTTCTACTCTACCTACCACCAGAATATGATCGAGCAAACTGCCCCGTTCGCGGCATACGAAAAATGTAGGCAAGCAACCGAGGCCTGAGCACTTCACTTACGCTTGCTGAACCTTACACAAGACACAAAACAACCTCACTGTTCACGCGGCGTTTCCACTGTATATGAGCGAAACTGCAGAAGCACTGGTGGTCGAATATAACAAGTCTTGAAATCTGTCGACTTGATGGGAACGGTTTTACAAAAGCATGGTATTGTATCCTGCATTGTTTACTCAGCTCAACTTTACGATCGATATTGAGTTAATCTTTCCAGCCCAGCTAGCAAGTTCGTGAGTTGTAAGTGATTTGACCTATAGCTTCGGCAAACTAATAGCAAAGAGCTTTGTTACCTAGGTGCAACTTCACATTTCCTAAGCCGTATCCAGTGAACGCCTTTTCCATTTCGGCAATAGCGAATTTAAATAGGGTGGCTGAAATCGATCATCCTTACCTTACACGGCTGGAGAGATTAAAGGGCTGCGACCGTTTCCCATAAACCCCCACTCTTCCCTAACTAGGCGGGCACAGCGCACTCTTAACATGTACATAATTATCGGACACATCTTCTCTGATCAGACATTTCAAGGGACAGATCCATCTACAGTATCGAACGAGCAGTTGATGTAGAGGAACACAGCTATGTAGGGTCGCCAGTAAATATAACGACGTTCCAAGAATCTACGTAGTGTATTTATGTAATCAATGAGGTCTTGGATTCGGCGAAACAAGATTTACTAATCGCGGAAGGGCTTTAAGGGGCCAGCCAAACTGTATAGCACGAAGAGGGAAGCAACTTACAGGCATTTGTGATCACACTGCTCGTTGATTACCGCCTAATGAACGAGAATTTCCTCTGAAAACCTGGCATGGTTCGGAGCTACTTCATTCTGTTGTAACAGTTTCCTGTCTTAGTAAGCTCAAATTTTGCTCGCATCAACGAGGAATTAAATTGCGTCAGTCCTCTCTGTGGCCAAACCATCCTGGGAACTGATGGTTGTGGCGATGGTCATCTGATGCTGAACCCACTGAGCGAATCACTGACCACGTTACAAAGCCTGACGTGGAAGCATAAGAAGTGGAGTATTATGATTTGCAGGTAGTGATTCATTCTCTAAATTATCATCGCAGTTTCTCTGTCGGTTTGGAAGTGTAACCCCAGTTGATGACGCAGTAATTGGCAGTAAAGCAATGCAGTCTCACTCAGGAATGACAAATGCTCCGAGCATGCCTTCTTGAGCCGTTCTAAGGGAGTCGGCGAATTCCCCTGCCCAGACACTCACGGAACTGAACACAAGGTTTGTAACAAGACGATAGAAGAAATTTGAGATCTACCAATATGTCACAAATACCGAAGAAATGAACAAGTAAACATTAAATCGTTGCGCGAACTTCGGTGGTTTTTTAGGTTGGTGAGAATGTCATTTGTGAGTGAGTTGATTCGAGCCGCTACATATAGCTCACCTCGATTTTCTACTCAGTACGAACTGAGTTATTACTACGCCCAAGGTCTGTGTAGCAGATCGAAAAGAATCCGACACCTTCACTTTCTTGATTTTAGCAGTGCTTTCAGCCGTGCTGCTCGTGAATCCCTGTTACTAAAAGTATTCGATTTCGGCATTCACACTTTTATGGAGTTCTAGCTAAATGCAAATTCCGCCCACCCTTCTTAATCATCAGGTTCGGGGGCAGGAGCTTCCGTGCACTTATAGCGGCTTTCGGTTTCCCTCATTGTAATATTCTGCTAATATTCATGCACCCCATCAATGTTCACAACACAATTAGCCTCGTTGATGATATCTCGCCAACATCTGTAGGAAACATTTTGGCCGTTAACCAAATAATCTTAGCCTCAGAGTAGTCTGTCTTAAAGCACGGTCTTATGGAAACCGTGATGTTTGGCGCTGAGCGCATGGAAATGCGAAGATATTGTTTTCTTATTGCATGTAATTATTCGTTTTCAGCAACCTAACAATTATTGTTCCCGTGGTCGAATAGTAAATATGGGCTTGAACCTATTTTCCTCGGATACGTATTTGAGAATTCCACTCGGTTATTTTTTACCTTAGATTATTCGAGTAGGTGAAATGTTTTGGAAATTCAGCAAATGTCGCTTTTCATATGTGTTCATCTCCCGATTCTGCAGCTCACCTCTGCGTGAAATCAGCTACTGTAGATTTACTGCTTTCCCTTGAGTTTTCCGGACCTATCAGGTAAGTAAGCAGGTTGGCCTTCCGACCAACATAAATAAGTCGGTATTTATGAACCTCGGGAAAGAACTTGATGACCGAATTTTCACCATTAACCGTCAACCAGTACATCCCACGCCCTCATAGAAGGAAATTCGTGTGCTCTTGTGCTGCCATCTGAAGTCCGTGGGCAACACACAGGTCGTATCTTAACGCACTGCGCAAACTTTGGTTGCTCAAACACTGCGTCTGCACTTGATCTGAAGAGGGTACTATTCGCCTCCTCTCTTTTATATGGCCAATACTGGAATCCGCCCCACTCGCCTAATGTCCAATCGCCCGAAGCAAGGCACCGAAGTCCGAATGGGCCCAACACATTTCTAGCAGGCTCATGTTTGTTTTGCGAAGATTGCCCTACGAACACTTCTGCGGAAAACTAGAACTGAACATCATCTCTTATCGTCGGTTTGCAGTCGATCGCAATGAAAACTTACGCATATTACATCTTGATGAAACCTTTGTTGAGATCACCAGTACACTTGTAAACATCAAGTAGCACCTAAGAACACCTGTACAAGTAGCTGGTGCCGGAAAATGATAAATATTAATAACCTTCTAACAAAACAACTTGTCTAGTCTAAACCTGTGCAGCAGTTAATAACTAATGAATCCATATATCACTACAGTATGCTTCATAGAACGATAACAGACTTGCAATTAAATACAGCATTTGTTAGCTCAGTAATATCGTAAGCTAGACTTTTTAAATACGTCAAAGGAAACTGAAAAATGAGCAGAGTATTAAAGTGTGGCAGCGAAGTTTATGACAGTTTTTATTACATTTCGATGGATTTGAACAGAGTTAATCTTCTCTTGCTTCCATAACACTGTATTCAGTATTCAGACTTAACAACCCAATGTAGTTGCTGTCCAGAAACAAGGACATTTAAAACCCTACAGAAATGTAGTATTACTAATACACATATATCAGTCACCAACGGCATAGGCATTATCTGACTGTACATCTGCGTCTTTCTCAAGACGAAGTGGAAAGAAAAATACACCCACAAGTAGGCTCAGGTACGGGCATTCATCTCAGATCGGCATGGCGCGAAAAATAGCCCTAGAGATTCAAACAGCAAATTTTGCCACCAACAAAGGGTGCACACAATAAATATTTTCTCCTGCCGTTTTATTGTCATCACGTGCAATTAGCGCACTTTTAATATCTCCGATGATTTAGGTGTGGCGCACCTAGAGTTTCGCCGTCTTGTATGCACATGGCGCACTCATGACTTTAACTGGTTTGATCCGTTTGTGCTAAGCCGCTATTTAGCTGGCCCGGATGCTGGGGGATTTAACCCGCAGGAATTAGGAAATGAACTCGCAGGTCGTATCTCACATCCTATTTCACCCATGGATTTTATGACGGTTAAAACATTCCTTTGAAAAATGAGATGCTCCTTCCGATGAGGATTACTTTGACGGCCACTGATACTTTCCAAACTTTCCAGTAGGATGAAAACAGTGAGAAGTATTCCCCAAGTTGTCTCCATATATTAGCAACAATGAACCATAAGTGGAACTGATGCGGATCATAACTGTTGACAAAATGAGTAGTAAGCAGTAACGACCGCGAATAAGAGCATGTCCTCAGCCGAACTTATCCTCTTGGTATTCCAAATCTTGTAAGTAATTAATTATGTACAACTTGTAGCAAACGAAGAGTAAGAAACTTAAAACAATATACTAACTGCGAACACTCGACTATACATTTTAACTAAATTAATCATATGATTCTAATCCACCGCACAGCTTTTTCAAAGTGGTCGGTAAAACGGTTCACCTAAAGGACCTATATAACAAAATCCTTAATGTTATTAGTACTACTGTATTCAAAAAAGTGTACTTTTGAAATAGGGGGCCGACCGACAAGATTGGATAGTTGCGGCTACTAAGAGCAAGTAGATGAGTTTTTCAACAACAAACTGGAATTTGCTAAATCTTGTTTTGAGTTTTGGTTGGCGAATTACAGCTACTGAAGTGAGTACTTGCAAACGCTGCGTCAAATTAGTGGAAAAATAATAATAAACGAAATTTTAGTATCTCATTTGGTTAACATTTTGCTATGAGCTGGAGAAACTTATCACCGGAGCACTTTAATTGCCTAAGCAAAAGCACGAGGAGGGACTGTGAGTCATGCGCATTAACATATTGGTTTAGACGTTTTGACCCCGGACTAATGTTCGGCAACAAGAATTTTAGCCTGTACGTCGACAGTGGATAAGCATACGTAGAGGCTTTTTACTGCGGTCTGTGGAAATTGTCTTTCACATCTGAAAATGGCTGTCGAATTTGGCATCAGAGTGGAATCATACTATAAACTAGAGATGAGCTATTTTGTGCAAAACTCGTGCCGAGTTGGTTGACTGTCGATCAGAAACAGAACCGTTTTGAAATCAGTTTGGAATTACTTGCCACTGTCAATGACATGGAAATTTTCCATTTGAACATGATAACAGACTTTGAGAGGTTGTTTTATGACTATGCTACTAAAACGAATTTGTAGTTGACGCACATGATGGGAAGAAGGTCTCCTAGTTCAAGAAAGAATCACGAGTCTGTCAGAGAACAAAGTGTTTTTGGCTGCACTATTTCACTGCAAAGCCATCGTTCATCACAAATTTACACCATGTGATCTAAAGACTAAAAGAGAGTCTACCAGTGAAGCCGAGCGCATATGATGAATACGGTACGCAGGGAGAAACGTGAACTACGAAAGTAAACTTGGACGTCGCACTGTGAAAATGTGCTGGTTCAAGCAACATTCTTTGTCCGTAGCTATCTAGCAAACTATTAAACTCCTATGTGCTACATCCAAATTATTATCCGGGATTAGCCCCAGTAGATGCCCTCCTAGTTCCCAAGCCAAAAACCATACCGTAGGGTCGTCATTTTTGAACTATGGAGGAGATTCAGGACAGTGCGACTCAAAACCTTCCCATCATACTAGAATGTGTTCCAGGAGGCTTTTCGAAAGCTAACGATGTTATATGATGTGCACAAAAGCACAGGCTTAACATGCCCCGTCGGCTTTTAATAAAAGAAATTGAAATTCGAATACTATATACGTGGAACATATAAAATACGCATCCGTGACGCGACCGCGTGATGGCGTTTAGAAGGAAGGATGTAGGATAAAGTGGAAACAGGCAAATCAAAATACCACGATGTAATGCGTAAAACTCATTGCAATTAACTAGTATATTAGTCACACTTCTGCATAGAAGTAAGTGCGTCAAATAGGATTATAATTCCAGGGGGGTTGGTTAGCCAGAATATATCCAGGATATCCGTACGTGTAACAGTCCGGGATGTTATCTTCCATATTTACTCGTTTTTGAAAATAGCTGTGGGAGCACAGGCAACTGAGTATGGAAAGGCGTCCCAGGGTTCGTAGATCCGAAGGGAGAAAGAAGTACGTCGAAAATCTAGACGAGTGTATTCGTTGATTCAGTTTCAGGCCGTTCCCTCTGAGGTTGGTGTGCATGCTGGGATTCAAACAGTGAGGCATGCGCGACTATGGTTCTCATTATTTGATAGACTAATATGCGGTCTTTAAGCAGCCGCCGGTAGTATCCACTGAAAATTCTGACTGTCTCCAACGTGTTGAGTAAATAAGTATGGCATTCAGCAGGCTAACCCCCTCCATCTTCCCCAAATGCAACACTTATGTAAGACCCCACGTGGAGCACCCGATCCACAGATAGCTACCATGGTTAAAACCGGATCTGGATCCCTTGAAAACCCCACAACAAATAGCAACCGAAAAATTGAAAAGATTATTCTACGTGCCATACCGTCTGCGACTGAATGCCCGGGAGAGTATACAGCGGAACATGGCGCCATCTACTGGTTGACATCAATTTGGTTAGCCAGACCTTGCTAATCCCCAGTCACGCTCGCCACTACTTCATAGAACTTAGCCGTTACCCAAAGTTGGAAGTTTTTTACTTGGAAACTGGTTAACCAATACAGTAAGCTAGAATGCGGCCGGAATTATTTTTCCTTCGAATTTGTCAACCCTGGAACGTCCTTTCCACATTTGTCACTTTAGCTTCTTTTTTGAACTTAGGTAATTCATACAAACCTAATCACGAGATTTTTAAGCGTAAGCATTTTTAGCCGTCTAATTCCATCTTCCTACCGTTCCACTGTTTCTGTCGCTTGTGATACTAAGGGTTGCGCAATCCCTAGACAAACTTGGCTGTTCAACGTTGGGGTTTTGTGTGTTGCACGGTCACGCTTTAACAAAAGAGTCAAGCTTGGATTGCTTATTCTACGTGGGGACGCATCAGAGAGACTGAGGATGAATCCAAACTCCCGAATGCCGTCCATAAGAGACCAATGTGCTCGGCACCTCATTTTGTAGCGGACGCTGTCTGTCTGAAACAACCGAGGTCGTCCTGTACCAGCACACAGAAGTCGCCTTCCTGCGAGTTTCTCTGAAAATCGCGTGCCCCAAGCTTGTAGGTTAGACATGTAGATGGCGAATATGGTTAAGGCAGCAGTTGTCCACCTTAAATGGCTGTGCTTTACTCACTGACCACTGTTAAGCTTCATCTAGGTCGCGTCTGAGGATCTTTGGTCGCCATTTCATATGATCGCCTGCCAAACCCTAATGTCGTCCTCGAAGGGTAAAACTTTGGGAGGAGAAATCTCGTTAGCTCGCGTGTAAAAACTAAGAACAAGCAAACTTCAATCTCCGGACATTGCGGTACGCCTCACTCCGCTGGAATCAGGTCGGAAAGATAGGCTCGGACTGTGCTCTCTATCTGCTGCTCTCGATGAACGTGACCAGTCCATGCTAATACTGGATCTCGGATACTGCAGTGCTGAGATTTGTGAAGTAGAATTTTATGATCCAAACGAACGATGGCCATCGATAATTCCGATTTGATAACCTCGGTACCTGTCCCCTCGTGGACTGTCTCAGTCCCGTTGTCCCGTGCTATCAGCACCCTGAGTACAATATACTACCAATACAGGGACTAGTTTGAGGAGCATATAGCTTAAAACGCTGTACAGTGAGGAATACGACGTCATAACGAACGTTTGCTTTCTCTTTCAATATACCTCACCAAATTAAGTAGTTCGATTTGTAATAGACAAAATCAATACTGGATCAAACAACTCGTAGCACTAACGGATAAAACCAAAAAAGATCCTAGTTTTACTACTGCGCTATGCAAATAAGTAAAAAATCGTAATAGGAATAGACTTAAACAATATCCAAAGAACACTGCTACAAGCGGGTATTTACGATGTAAAATAGCGCATTAGAAATTTGCAAGTCACTGTACTTGCAAGAATGAAGGCACATCATTGGTTTTAGCTGCCACTAGCCGAATCACATAGCCCTCCTATTGGGTCACATGCCTTTACTCAAATTCTTTGCTGTACAGCATTTAGCGGGAGACGAAAACTGGTTTCATAGGTCGCTTTATGGGACTTTAATATGTTATGGAGCGTTTGTGGCGTGAATTTGACAACTGACGGATGTGAACACTGGGGCGAGAGTGGACCAAATTAGCGGATACGATATGACCATTGCAGTTAGTATGAGCCGATGTTTGGTATTTGCCTTAACCCTTTGAGCGAGGTGTGAGACGGGAAGCTAGCAGTTGCGACAGACAGATTGGAATAAACCCATGGCGGCATGGAATAGGAACAAACGGGTTCGACGAAGAAGTTTTAGGTTGGAGTTCAGCATATCACATTGTCAGTCGCGGTGATCTCCAGTACCGTCCCAATAAGCAGCATGTGCATTGCACCACAAGTTTACATTTTGCAAGACGAAACCTACGTAGCTGACTCCAACAATAGGCAGTGAAGATATGTTACTTATTTGTTTATCCGTTTCATATTAGGTAATCCCACCTTCACCTGTGAGAATATGGTTTTTATGTATGAAATGGAATCCCGGCTGACTTGCTCATGTCGCTTCAAAATTTAAGGACTTTTCATCCACAGCAGTCTAGGATTCCTTACCTTTATGCGTTAATTGGGCCGGAACTCAACTGAGATATTGCGGGATTTTAAAATTCCAAATATGACTTCACAGATACGAGGTCACCTCGACGCACAGTGAAAAACCGCTAAAACAGCAAAGTTGCAACATGATTACTCATTCTAATAAACGCAAATTTTCATTTAATCGGGTGCATGTGTAAACTATTTTGCTACCAGTACGTTATTCGCCGTTCACGATTCCCACTTCGCCTGAGACAGGTGTGCCAACGTGAGGCCATTCGTTCCTCATCATGCCATGTTATTCGCCTAACTTCCTAACTTACACACCAAGGTGTTCCATTCATGCACGGAAAGTGGCTTCTCCGCTGTTTGTGACAATCTAAGTAACTTCACTAGATAATGCGAGTGCAATTGCTGAAAAACTATAGTGTGTTCATCATTAACCTCTTCGCATTACAAACGCGCAGCAGCCTTTTACAGCTGTAATAATAACTGACCACCTCTATATCTTTCTGATTTGACGATGGGAACAACCTGCGTGTTCTTGTCATCAAAAGGATAAGCTGATTTCAGCTAGGATATGCTAAATATTCCCTTCGTCACAATGCCGAACACCACTTTGAGTGAATTCCTGCGTCGTATCTTCGCACAACCGCTGTTCGAACTGTTTCTATTGGATTCAGCCAAATATTTCGCCAAATTCCTCTTATCTTTGCGCAATAAATTTAGCATGGAATTAATTTCACTAGAATTTGGTCTCCTATACTGAAGCCATATCTTCCGAAGCATCTGATACTAGTTAAATGTTAATGTCAACATTTACCAAGACCATGTGGGCCGCAGGTTGTGAATTATTCACATATAGATCCGATAACTTAAAAGTGTGCAAGTTATTATTATAAATTGAGCGTTGCCATGTTAACTTAGCGAAAAGTCCATCATGAAGAAGACTTTTATCATCATCATTGTGAATGAGCACTGAAAAAGGGTAGCACTTGACCCAGAGTCAACTGCATTCAAAAGTGACATGCAACAAACAGCGAAACTACCAACTTTCAATCATGGCTTTGTTCCAAAAAGGCTTAAGTACACCCTGGTTTATGACAGGGAACTGCGTTCCTCAAGGTTCTTATAAAGCAGGCAGTTTCACAAAACTGTGTGCTCACTTACTTGTCAATTTACTTGCAGTGAAGACACAGTTTGCGATTCCAACACACTACTGACCCGCTTAATTCCCAACTGCTTTAGAAGCTCGGAGGGTCATTTTGAAGCCCTTTTCAAGTGAAATATTTGCGAGGCGCAATCTCAATGTGGACCGCAATTCGTTCGCTTGGACTGCCACTTATGAAGCAACTGTATATTTGGTGTTGCACACTCGAGGAATCGGCGATCCAAGCCGCCTTTGGCACTTATTTGTTCTCATCAAGCGGAAAAGGTAAGCACTGAACCCAAGGTCATCGGAATCTTAGTTGAATGGACCAGGCACCTAGTCATTCTTTCATTCCCTGTGGCTTGTTTCTTCATCCATTCACTGCGTGCCACAGAATAAAAACGACAGGATCAGGAAGAACAAAAGTGAATTAGTTTTGTTGTTAAACTCTATGGGCGGCGTTGTATGTCAGATATGATAACAAATGACGTCGCCGCTTGTAGTAGGCAACTTGTGCTACTTATTTCACTGTTCTTAGCTTGACAAAGTCCAGGCAGCCTGGAACACCCGGGTTATTATGATGCTTGGAATAGTGTGTCGTTGTTATTCGGTACTATCTGGCTCTCCGTCACTTCGGACTTTGCTTCGCTCACTCGAAGGGTAAAACATTCCTCTATTATTGGACTTGACTGCCTCTTACGCTGACCCTTGTTGGTGATCAGCTAGAAGTGGTCCAAGAAGTTTTATCAGCGCCTGTGAGATTTAAGATGAGATCACCAACCGTATAGCAAAAGCGCGAGACGCTTTTGCTTACCATCGCCACTTATGGCGCCGGTGCGACATCAACCTCGCCCTAAAGGGTAGAGTGTACAATGCAGCGGTTCATTCGACCCTACTGCGCGCCTGTGAAACCTGGCGCCTTAGAGCAACAGACATAAAGAGGCTAGTTACGTTCGACCACCGGTGCCTTCGCAATCTAGCCGACATCTGGTGGGAAAAATGAGTAAGCAACGAGCTTATTCGACGCCATTTTTGCGGCACAGGAAAAGGAAATGAACCGATCAGCATCGTTATTTCGCAAACCAGGCTCCGATGGCTCAGTCACGCGTTACGCATGCCACCCAACCGACTCCTGCGACGTGCGTTGTTTGCGCGCAGGGGTGTGGATGGAAGAAGAGGAGGGGTGGCCAAGGAATGACTTGGTCGAGAGGAATGAAGGCCTTCACTTCGAAGCTAGCCTCGATTAGAACATATCGACTCCTTGGTTACGGTCCGAAAGACGATGAACACATGTGTTTAGATTCAGTTGCTGAAATGGCTAAGAGCCGGCTTCAGTGGAGTTCCTGCTGTGAGTATCCGTGTGCCACTCTATTCCTTTTAGCCACCCCCTTCAATGACGATCTCATTTCGTAGCATAATATGATTGTACTTGATAATATTTGGTGTTGCCTAGAAGCCGCCTGGTAGCTTTCCGGAACGATGCCCATCCGTTACTGGTAGCTCAGTGGATGTGCAACTGTTGCATTTATTTACTTTTTTCTTTTATGTATTTTGGCACAGTAGCTGAGGTGTTTTCCATTTCCAGCAAACGTTCATACTGAGGAATGATGATTTGATACTATCGTTCCTTTCCAACATACAACGCTAAGCAACTCAGTGCAAATAATGATTTCTATGGTGAGTCATTCGATTTCGTAGGTCGCTTTTCTCGAAATATTATGTCAAATCCACAGAAAAACTATAATTACTTATCCATAAAATCAATTCTGATTGGGGTCGTCCGTAAGCATTGTGCTCTGTGTGAAGCGACTCAATATTCAGCAAATAAACGCATGTTACCTTGAAGTGAATCAGCCTACTAATGTCTCGAAACACATATCCACTCTTTATTTTTTGTATGTACTCGCTCGTGGTCAATTTAACAACCAGAATTCTTCTCTCTAGCCCGAATGTTTAAAGGTTCTTGCTGTTTTGTTTGTGCTGCTCTAAAGGTTTTTCCACATTGGGGGGCTTGTCAGGCTATTTCTGCATGCCACCACAGTTTCCGGCAACTAAATTATCTCTGCAATTTGTACATCATAAGTTGCATAGCAGCGACTGTCAGGAAACATAACATAGCAATCCACACTGAAAAAACTTACATTGTGCTATTTTGAATTTTAATTGCCCAAATTACTTGCCCAATTACTTGCCCAAAGAGATTTCGATGTTTTTGAGTTTTCCCCGGCAGGTACAGTTTAACAGAATTCATCCAATCGCGGTGAACATCAATCCGCTCTAACGTCCACTTTATTCTAATTGTTGCCTCAGTTGTGGTCATCGATATTTGTGTTTGCGTGAATAATGCAGATCCTCTTATACTTTCCTTTGAGTCCACACTATAGAGTCGTCTTAAGAGCGTAACCCCCAGGGATTTCCTGAACTATTGTAGCTAATATGCTTTTGTCCTGCTTCAGGTCAAAGAGAGAAACGTGTAGTTCATAGTCCAGTCAAGCAAGACTGTGTTGCACACTCACCAACGTGTGTAGTTTTATTAACTACATAGACCTATAAACCTAATTACATGTGCTAAAGCTTCCAGTTGTAATCTTGTTAGCTAGTTAGGTCACACAATAGTTTCTACGCAAACATGTGAGGATCAAAGGCGCGGTTTCTCTTAAGTAGACAATTAAGAGTTGTAGCTGTGGTAAACCGTGAAGAAAACTACAGGCTAGAAGAAACAGAGCAATATATACCGATGACTAGGGGTTATTCAAAGTGTAGGATAAAATTGTGAAATACTTCAGAATGCATAATCGCACTGATAGCTAAAGGATGATGTCTGAAATGGCCGTCTAACCTTGACGTATTTTGCATTTAATGCCTGGTATGAATGCACAGTCTCTATGTAGGTGTTAAACAATCCGGTAAGATAGCATACTTTTGTCTCGACACTGAACCTTTCAAGTCATTGATAATGCTGAATTTTGCCACCTATTCAGTGGATCGCTTCATATAACGGAGTGAACCAAACTAGGTTCTGTTCTGGAGCTAATAAAATATCTTAGGAGAGATGAGCTATGTTTGCTTAATCCTAAAGATAATGTGGAATGAAGCAACCTACAAGGATGTACAACTCATTCGTGCGCTGTAAGCAGAGTTTTAGAAGCACCCAGTGCAAGTTTCTGGTCATATAACGTCGCTGTAGCAGATCAAAGCCTTACAAGAGTGTGTTTAACATTCCTGATGACACCGAAAGCATATTTGCGTTATCTGAAAGCTTTTTGGTATACATGGTAAATGCATGCACAGTCTGCGGAATGAGAGCAAGAAATGGATACGAGGCGGTCATTATAACCCAGAACTGCAACCGTTGCATACAAATGGCTGGTACTTAGGAACCAATACATAATGCGTTGTTGTTGTTCTAGTTGGCCTCCAAACGCCGGTGTGCATGTCAACAATCTGCTGTTCGCCAAAATTCTAAGTTTAACTAAAGGAGATTTATGAACACGCGTCTTAGAAACGAGTGTAGTAACTATGATATTTCAAACTTTTTATTTGGTAAAACTGAAATATTTACCGAATCACATAGGATGAGCAGGCTAAAATTTACTTGCTAAGTCTCATTGTTAAAAAAAAAGGTGAATGTTACTTGCTTTATCAGGAGATTTCCCTTAACCCATAGGAAAGTGCCTGATATATCCTTTACGTTTGACTTTGCTGATTACGTCGTTCATTTGAGTTTACGTGGCCGCTCGTTTTGCACGACCTATTCCACGTGATGTCAATGAGTTCACTAATGTTTTAGTCGTCTTGTGAGATAAGACAAGTTAAGGGCACGGTTACTGTTATTTTTCAGATTTCAAGCGTGAAATACTCCTAGTGAGGATATCATTCGTAGGCATTCTAGCCGGCTGTATGATGTCGCAAACTTGGGCTGAGGGGCCCTCAGTGCACCGTTTTGCATTTAGTTTCCAGGTTTAGCCGCAGAGGTTGTTAGGGTTTTTCCGAAGTTGATAAACCATAGTCATGCATGTGCCGGGAAAGCTCGCCATATATTTCTAAGACTAGCACTTGAAGTTGGTAGGAAATGTTGAACAAGTCCTGACATTTTTGTTACCTGAACTTTGTTTTTTCAAAAATGTAATACGACGGTCCTAGTAACAGAACTTTCATCCCTTAGGATTACACTAAAAGTTCTATCTCATGTACGAATCGCAAATTTGAGAAAAGATAGGAGAGTGGAACCTCGCGAACCGCTTACGCAGGAGACCAAAATGTTGATTTGCGTTCAATGGTCTTTTTCACGCTATACTGAACAGCGAAGGTCATCTTACAAGAGCATTCTGAGACCACTGTTACTGTGGTCTGCTCTCGTGAGCACCTATGTTTAGTACGCTCCAAACATCGTTCCATTTATTCACCGTCTTGTTTTCGAACGTAGCATCCGAACGTGACATTTTCTACAATTTAGCATATCACTAAGGACAAAACCTCTTGAAACTACTGAGTGCAGTGTGCACAGCGAACTAAACGTCCGACTGGTCAGTCAAGCATTTGAGTGCCAGAACATGGTGATGATACTGTGCTGCGTTCTCGCTGCGAGCAATTATTTCTTAACTTTAGTATGGATAATATAAATACCTAAACGGTATATTTCTCGAGATTGCTAGAAACGTATTAACTACGTGTTCTGCTCATTCCGTAAAACGGAAAGGGATAATAAGAGTTGTTTTCAAGTTTTACCATCTACTTCCCGAAAGAGCTTTTGCTGTGTTTTATAAAATAAAAGTAATAGTAATACGAAGAAATGGAAAGTAATAATAAATGTAAGTATATTATTAGTTTTACTAAATACTACGATCATCACACAGTGCCATATCCTGGTGACCTTCTTCCATGAGGGCTAGTACCTCGACAGGTTTCATCCGCAATTCGACGTCGCATGTAACCGCAAGCACGCAGGTCCCCACTATGCTTATACTGATAAAGATTAAAGAAGCAAACACAGTGGTAACTCAGCTGAGGTAATTGTATATGTACAGATAAAAAGCACTCCAGCTATTGAGCCCTTTCCAATATGCAGGTCAACTGAGTCCAGCAGTTCGCTTGCGTTAAGTTATAAACTTGCTTGGAACATTCAGATCATTCCTTCTGGAGACCGGCCCTGTCGTGAACAACAGTGGAAACAAATAATCAATGGAATGAAATAGCGATGAGTAAGTGATGTGCCTTCTCAAGGAATTGAATTAAAAATGAATAAGGCAGCTCATGAATACTTCTCGGGGGGCTCCATTAAGTGAAGCAAATCGGAATCAG
Source organism: Dicrocoelium dendriticum (assembly GCA_944474145.2). Lineage (NCBI taxonomy): Eukaryota > Metazoa > Platyhelminthes > Trematoda > Plagiorchiida > Dicrocoeliidae > Dicrocoelium > Dicrocoelium dendriticum. The sequence continues at coordinate 37,758,555 of OX104069.1, forward strand.
TGAAGTTAATGTCTAATTGCATTTCTGAGGCACAAAAAAACCTAGCATGTATCTGAGTTGTGGCCTTTAGAAATATCTTAAATATAACTCCGGCCAAATCTGTCCAAAGTCACCACTCAAGGAATCGAAGAAAGGTGGGCGCCTTGGACAGATGGGCGCCATGGCCAGGTTCATGCAGAGGCGACACTACTCATGATCTAATTCACATGTGTGACTAAGGTTCCAATCGCGAACTAGATCTTTAAACCGAAAACATCTATAATCAGCCTTAGCTTTTACTTAAGGCAACAACAGTAGTAACATATGATGTGGAATATACAAGTAATAAGAATGCAAACAATTTACATTGTGTGTCAATATTTTAAAAACTGAGCTATAAAATCATCCAAAGCCACAAGCTTGGGAAAGAACGCACACATTTCTATTGTCAATATTTCCACCTGACAAAGACATGTATATTGGTCTGTTGCTTAGCAATTGAATAAAAAGATGAGTTTAGTTTGTTCCTCACTTTCATGATAGTTCAAGCATATCAGTGCGTCCGCTATGTATTGCCTACAAGCTCATAATATCAACAACATCCTGTGAGTAATTGAATGCATACCTTTTCCCAACGCCTGTATAACTCTGTTCCTCATCGCCGTCTACTTCACTATTTACATCCTCAGCGTCTAAAATTGATGTGGCAGGTGAGTTCCATTTTATTTCCGTTGTCTTACAGGTTTGGAGATAAGAATAAACCTCGGGGCTGTCAGCTAGTTGGCATCCAAACAATTCCTTTGAAAGAGTATCCAAAGTAATAGAGGTTGAAGGAGGTACTACTTGCTCATATGTCTCAGGTTCAATTTGCATTGCTCTCTCATAATCTATTTCTGTAGAACAAAGAAAACTTTACCTTAAAGCCCTTAGAGATTGTAGAATTCTTCAACTGTTTCCATGCGGCAGCCATCCGGAATAAGACGTCCAATAAATAGACTCCATCAGGAGTTCAGTTCCAGACACATCTTCGTGGGGTACCGTGATGGTAATAAGATGCACAAACTGTAATTTCCTAAACTTCAATTTAAACGCCTGAATGACATGCTGGTCGATGCGTAGAACAAACACCGTGAGGTTGGGTGGCCGGAACTAATATCTGACATAAGTAGCTGGAACCTGAAATGCTAAGTGACGTTGCATTACATTCTGTATGCTTCTGTCACAAATGTAAAGCCAATCTTCGAAAATCGCTGTAATCATCCATGAATTTTTATTATTCTGGTATAATATCGCTAGGATTTTCACATTGGTGTTTGTGTAAATTCGAGAATTGTCTGATTCAGTGTGGTAATTACCAAGGCGTTTCATCGCAAATCTTCCAAGCTGACGGGGAAACAGTTGAAACTAAACAATAGTAAACCAGATTCACTGTGGTTCTGTTCAGTGTGTATAGTCATCCCAATGGTAATTTGGCACATGAACTACCGCCGAAGTACGAAAGATTAGTGACAATGTTTTAACAAATGAGGAGCACCACAAGCGATGCTTTTGTAGAAAGCGTGACAAAGAGTAAATCCCAGTCATCCCCCCAGCACCGCATTAAAACTGAGGAACGCTAGGCAGAGTGATGAAAAAGCATCATCTGTGGCATTAAGCGTCAATACCACCAGTTGCTTAAATATGCCTGAAATAACCACCGCTAGTCCTGTTGCAATGGGAATGGTCAGAGCCTCGTCCACCGTTCAAACGGTTACAAGAATTCAGAAGGGCTTCGACACTAGTGATGTTTGGAACTTGGTTGCTGCCAAAAGTAGCCGAAATCCTACACCTTCGGTCATTTGCACTGGGCACAGACTGCCTGAAAAAGACAGAACAGTACCCAAACATATTCCAGCGACCGTATACAAACCAGCTGGTCTTTTGACTTCAACCAAATTTGCAAGTATTGTACCACCGGTATTGTGCACCAATATTCTAGCATCGACGACAAATTCCGTAAAAGTAAAACAGCTTGATAGCCTGCACCAGTGAAACTCTGTATGTAACACCATAGGTGTTGCAACTAAGGCCATAAATTGGACACGAGTTACCCGTCACCCAAACTCGCAGCACTACGGTGAATCAAGACTTGGTGTAGTGGTGTAGACTTCCGCCAATGAAGCAGAAGCTGTCCTGTTATCGACAGATCGCCGCCGGAACGGAGCATGTTCCATCAGGCTGTCCCCGTACATTCCGTGGAGCGGATGTAAACATACAAAACTCTACTTGGACGAAGACCTGAAGGAATCAGTAGCCAGAACCACTCTTGTAGACGGAGTTCCCGAGGCTCGAAATCACGAGGAACAAGAAGCGTTCACCCACAACCACGAATAATGGTGGTGCATTCGCGAGAACCTCTCCCTGGACAACGTTATACTGCATTAAATCACAAAGCTGCACCGATCACCCAACCACAAGAAATGTGACCCGAGGATTGTGAAAGTGGTCGTTCAACCTAGACGATGTCAGCAATGGTAGTGGAGGCATGGTATGCGGATGGCAACAGCCTTCATTTAAACCACCGAAACAAAGCAGAAGTTGCTAAACAGCCACACATGAGCAGCCACATAGTCAGACCATTTACGACAAGAGTTCGGAGCAATCAACTGACCAAATACACTGGAAAACACCCTATACATTACATACAAAGAGAGAAGAAAAGTGATAATTGTAGAATCCATGAGTCGGACACAAATGAGTTCGTCATCCTTCCACCCAATAAAGAACGATTATTTGCCTAGAATTCACCAGCCAGCACAACATGTTGTCCAAAACACCCATCACACGATTCGTTGCTAAAAAACCTTTCCTGCCTGTAAACCAATGCACAGGGTCTCCTGTACAAGCTTGCCGAACTGCGGCTACATCAAACGTCACACGGCTGCGATCTCATATTCGTAACGGAAACCTGGTTGCACTCAAAAACTACCGATGCAGAAGTCATGATAAATGGTATGTCTTTTCTCCGAAACGAAAGACGTAGCAAAGGCGGGAAGTGAAGCTATACTACCGCAGAGGCCTGCTGTGTGAACGGGTGGCCGATCCGGAAGCACTGAGCAAAGACTCACTGGTGCAATCTGCGACTGAGACGCAACGACACCTGCCTTTTGACCGCTTTATTGCTCCCCATATTCCAGCTCAGAAATGGACTCCCGCCTAACGTTATTATTGAAAGGAGTCCTATGAGGACGATATAGTTGTGCACTCATCTCGGGCGACTTAAATATTCATAATTTGATAGTTCCGGCATCCACAACGAGCAGTTTAAGGCCAACCTGCAAAAGTGCATTTCAATTATTCCGCGCTTCAGCCATATCAGTTAACTCACCCGATTCAAAGTCGGAAATAATCCATCTTTACTCGGCTTAGTGCTTACGAACGGAAAGGTCATGATGGAGAATCTAAGGATGGACAGCCCACTGGAGCGGAGAGACTAGGTAACCATAAGTTACGACTTCGTGTGTTATGTGGAGTATCCACAAGAACATATTGACTTGTTTCGAACAATCATCCACTAGGACATAATGGATTAACATGTGGGAGATGTCATCTGGTAGTTTTCGGACGACTGTTCCATTGATATTGCTTGGATGGAGTTGATTGACAAGTTCAGTGAAAAGTATATCTGCATTGAACAACAAGCTCCTTCGTTACGCAAGATCTCAATCACTCCTTCTAAGCAGAACCGAGAAAACCTGATTTTATGAGACGCAGCGTGGCATGTAATTAGAGCGAACCCGAGCTCAGACAAATGAATTAACTATGGTGTACATCGTAATCACTGTACCACGCTTGTGCGTGAGGATAAACCAGTACACCAGCAGAGTCTAGCGGAAAAGTTTTGTGTGAACAGAAAGCGTCTGTGCAGACATGTGAACAGCCTCCGGAATGTGAAACATGGTGTTCCCCCACTAATATTAGCAGATTGATGTGCTCAAACCGCCGTGAATGCAGCCAACGTTCTACAACTCTAATATGCTCCAATTTTCCGATGTGTTACTGGCATTTGTGACATACCTGTCTTAATCTTTCAGACGTCAGTATTTACACACGTCACCCTTAGTTCGGCGGCCATTTTGAGGAAGCTGCTATCGTTGCGCACCCATAGTTCTCCCTGAGTTGACAACATCCCCCCGAAAACAATGTAGATAGCAGCTACGAGTATGGCTGAACCATTGAGGAGATTTTTCCAAAGTTGCCTGGATGAAACGTAGGTCCATTACATGTAGAAGCAAGGCATCATTACCCAGATTTTTATATGTTATCTGGTCAAAGCCCGCAAACTATGGCTTAATGCTTCTCCTCCCTGTGCTTTCAAAAGTGATAGAATCGACCATAGTTGTGGCTGTAATGGGTTAACTCGAAGGTATAAACTTAAAGCATCTCAGCAGCACAGATTATGTCAGTATCAGTCATGTACTACAGATCTACATAATGCCGGTGGCAAATGAACCGAGATAGCCGACAGTGGGATCGGCCTTGATGTCATCTACCTATACTTTTCTAAAGCCTACAAGCGCAGAGATCACCTGGTCCTTCTCCAAAAGCTGCAAGCGTACGGAGTTGGAAAACCGTCATTGTATGGATCGGAAACTACCTCTTTCAGCGGCATCTTCAGGCTCAAGTTCGGGGCTAATTTAATCTCCAATTAATGTGGACTGCGTTGTTGCACAATGGTCAGCTTTGGGTCGCGGTTATCCATTTTCGTTACTAATGACCTTGCGTATGTCATCAAGTCAAATTTACTACGGGTAATAGTCTGTAAGGAAGAGCACGATCTGCTGCAACGAAACTTGGACCAATCCTTTGAATTGTCAACTGCTAATTACTTCCGTTTAACACGCAAAGTGCAAAACCGTGTATGTCCGCCATAAGCCGAAGTAAGCATATAGGCTTGGAAATGACATGCTGAAAACCACCTCATAAGAGCGAAAACTTGACGTGGCGAAGCAAGACAATATCGGCTGTTCGGCGCAGTCCCTGAAGGCCTCAAAACCCGCGAACCAAAATGGGTCCATTACGAATTGTATTCGGGCGGTTTGATCCCACCATGTTCCCTCAAATGCTCAATGCAGATGTGAGGTCCCATGTGGAGTACAAGATCCAGGTTTGGCAACTCTGGTTAAAACGCGCCCTGGCTGTGCTGGAGACCGCTCAGCGAAGAGCAACGAAATATCTGAAGGGGTTGTCCCATCTGCAATACCATAGACGATTGGGAGTTTACAACGACAGATTCCGCTGTCTATGGGATGACCACATCCTGGTGTTCCAAATCTTTAAAAACCCCGTTCAAACCTGCCGTCACTTTCTGAACCTTAGCTGCAACGCAAAACTGAGAGGTCATAAATCGAAACTTCCACTTAATATAGCCGGCTGGAACGCCAACGGAATAATTTTTCCTTTCGAATTTGTCATCCTTGGAGCGGTCTTTAATCATTAAGTGATTACATGGTGAAGGTAAACATTGTGCTCACCAACCCCACGAAATAAAGTTAGACGGATATAAGTTTGGGTTAGTGTGGATAATTTGGTAAGCACACAGATGGGCTTTTTCACTGTTGTGTAACTATTGAACTAACCTTTTTCTCACAAACCATCTTACTGGATTTTCAAGCATTGGCATTTTTCACCATATTATACAATTGTTCAGTTGTTCCATGATTATATAGGGTGATACCCAAGGGCTAATTTGTCACTGGACAAGTCTAGTGTGTAGGCGGTATGACCACTGGGGTGAGAATGAATCAGTGGTATTGTGGGGGTTACGCAATGCGAAATGGTCAATTGCAACAGCGAGGGTATTAACAAGCCTATGGCGAATCGAATAAGGATACACAGAATGCTTGAACTCGGACGATAACGAATCACTGCATGGCAAGTGATGTGGTTTCTGAGGGTATTATGACACTTTGAAACGAAATCTAAGCCATCTGTACGATACGGTGGCAAACTTTCATGATACCGCTAATCTCAATCTCGGTGAGTCGGGCTAGTGATGATCGTCTTGTGCAGGTGCAAAAACGCTTGGGGACCACAAAAGATAGGCGAAGGCCATAGACAGGTTAAGATTAATTAGAAAAATAAAAAATTGTCGGAGATGTTTTTGGCTGGTCTCCATAGACAGATAGTCGTCATGGCAGTTTGGACTGTGCTAGTGCAATACAAATGCAGAGGAAAGGGGTAGAAAAGGTTATATGATAAATTTTCGGCCTGTTAAGCTTAGAGGCAATGTCACGCAAAACATGTTTCTAATTAGACAAAAGTCGTTGTTGCCCCTATTAATCACGAGGAATCAATCTAGTTGGGTGATAAGAGAAAACCGGGCGTCCAATTTATATTCATAGAGTTCAATTTCCATATATCGGTCGCTGGTTCAATGTAGAGAATTCATTATATAGCCTTTCGAAAATCCAGCCCTCTCTGGATTTCACCTACCGAATTTAAACGCCTGTTCTGTAATGTGGAGTATCAGTTCAACAATTTGGTTCAATTGCATCGTTCTTAATCGTCCCACCATTGTTTGTTGTCGCGCTTGTGGTGTGACAAATTGTTTGTTCCTTTGGTTGCGTTACTGGATTTAAGGGATGCACTTTTTCTAAGCGTAGCAGAAAAGATGATACGTTTGACGTTCATACAGCGCAGCCATAATGGATCAAGTGCTAAGTTAATTCTTCCATCCATATATGAAAGTATAGCGTAATAGCCTGAGTGAAATTTAGCTAATGAACCTCGCACTCAAGTTAAGGCTACAAGAGCACTCACTGTGGAACCAATAGATTAAGAAGCCATAGTTCGGAATGGACGTGTATGTATTTTGTACGAACATGACTCTTACAAAATGTATGTTTTGATCGGTAGCCTGATTATCTGTCCAGCATGAGCTGCAGCATCTCCAGCGTGCTCAACGAAGTTAAGAGTGCTCGAGTAATGTACTCCAAGGCGATGATATTATGGAGGTCAGACTGGTTTAGCGTTAATATTGGGCCAATCCTCTAGTCTTTTGCATATGTAGAAAACTAGGGGGCATTTGACAGCGGTGAATGAGATCTTCCACATGGAAAGCCAGTAGTCAAGCCATTGCAAGTCAAAATGTTTTGCACTGAGAATATTACTGACGCTAATGGGTTTATTATTTGTAACTAATCTTTACGTCAGCGATAAATAAGATTTTCTGCAAATGTCCGCGATTCTATTAATGCACAGTTGCGTTCGCCACTACATAATCCCCTCGTCTGCACAATGCTATTGCACACCAATTGAAAGTAAATGAACGCGCAAGCATTCATTAAAATTTTCCCGTTTGACGTCACCTCTAACCAAACGCTCAGTCTCTAGTTTGTTACTTTGAAGTTCCCAGCTCATGCTGCCGTGAAAACAATAAGCGGTGAGCGGTGATGCATTCAACCTGATAAGGTGTGCCTTGCAGATGCACTTGGGTACACTTTAGGGAAACTTTCATCACGATGGTAGCTAACCGTAAACACTCCTCCGGGAGGAAGAAGAAGAAGCAACATGTGCTTGTGGTTTATAATGCATCATCTATTCTTTCGTGATACTCAACAGCTGAATTACGTGATGGATAGTAAAAGCCAGACTTAAATTGGTGAGGGCATATTAGTAATGAAGAACTTAAAGTTCTGGACATCCGATCGAATTTATAGTTATGTGCCAAAAGAATAACTGAAATAAACTAAAATCTACTAATTTATCAAAGTACGCATGACGTAAATGAATTACATGATGTTAGCTGCAATTGACACGGTTATCATCTGTGGATTTTCCAGTAAAACAGGCGGGCGTCTATGTGTTTTGGATTTCCTATATTCCGGTAGTTTTCTTGGGCTATACAGGCTCTCCGTAATGTTCGCACATGGGTGAATTGCAATATTTCAATTCAAATAACATCTTCAATACCATTTTCATGATTTGCAGTAAAGTGTTAATGCTTTTTGCAAACATTTTTATGAACTCTTTGCAATAAAGCTGTATTGCCGTCAAATTTTTGACGTCAAATCCTTATACGTTAATTAAAATTTATAGGATCCGTGATATTTCTTGTGTAAACCTTCTTCAGATTTTCTTAGGAAAAGAAGTGCAAAGGAGAAATTTCCAGTGAACGGGTAGTCCACGCCACATTACCAAAAATTCCAGTTCAATTACAGAAATTTGCATTAAACCATTCTCTTAGTTTAGTGGCAAAGTATACAACAATGCCAACCTGTTTAACCATTTAGAGAGACCTTCACCATGATTATCAATTTAGGGCATTAATTTACATTTCAGCACTCTGTAGTTCGCTTTCACGTTTTGGTCGCCCAGAACGCGACTTGCCCATGGCGCTTACTGTACCCTTTAATTTCTTCTCCACATTCGTCACCGCTGAAAAAACCACTTTGAATTCACTTCGAATGGAACACAGTGAATTTATCTGCTATTTTCCGACATAACCACCTTGACATCCACTGAGAAATACCTGCTCAACTACATCATGCTTTGACAAAGCCATGTTTATATTGTGCAGACAAATATTTTTAACAAATTTGATTTATAATTTTATTTAATATGTATATATATATATTAATCCCGTAGTTGGAATTTACGACATCTATTACAATGCGGCTGGTGCGCTGTTCATACGTACGTTTACATGGCTAACCTAGTAACTAGCTCAGGAAGTAACACGATACTATACACAGAACGAAAAGGTGTTATTGTTTCAATTCGCTTCATTACTCCACCAGTTTTAGACAGTGGTCTCAAAATTCGCGAATAAGACGGCTACAGATAGATAGCCTCAAACGCTCACTTAGAATTGGTGGAACATAACCAGAAGATTTCAAAGGTCAATAGCATTTGCAGAGAACTCCTAGCTCTCTTAACCTCTGTCCCTAGTTAACTGATACAAATATTTAACGGTTATCTTTTTTAATGCTACATACATATACGACCTTGAGAGAAGTTGCGTGCTAATCGCTCACTTGTGCACTCGTGGTATTTTAACTGTGGTTCAGCGACATTTTGTCGCACACCTTTGAACCCATACTCATTCGTCGTGCTTTTACAAGCTCTACTTTGTGATACCAGTTTCCCGAGTATACTCCAGTGCATCCTACATTCACCCTGATTTCTATCTTCCGGGCGGTGTTTCGCCGATATCCAAGCGCCAAAAGTTGTCTAACTCCAACCGTCAGAGACATAGTTTGATCTCACTCGATAGACCATTTCAACGGCTTTCGAACGAACTGTCACTCGTTCAAATCCAACATTGCTTGGTGCAGCTACAGGTCTCAAAGCAAATTCAACCGGCGCGATCCATAGGCTTAACCACGAAAATTCTCAATCACACCTTCGTGTATTCTGCCCCACGTTCAAGCCGACACATTCAACTGGCACGCCAGAGAGGATAGTCTACAAGTACACAACTGCAACGTGACTACTGTGACCTTACCGACAACGTCAATAACAGAACGACCTTTTACCATAGAAGGTGAGTCAATCAAATGGTTCGTAACATTTGCTCAACAAGCGTGATACACAGTGTGCCACAAATCTATGTGGATCATGTTCCAAACTTGTTAAGGGGGGGCATTTTGTGCCGTAACTGTTGCAAGTTCTTCAATGCGAGATGCCTCCGAGTTAAACCTAGTCAGGCCAAGTTATTAAACAAACCAGACTCGCTATGGATCTGTGTGGAATGCACATCGATCCCACTGATAAAAAGCGTGCTCCTATTATCTCAGAAGTATGAACAGCTACTAGCCAAGTTTGAGGAAATGGTGACCATCAAAATCACTACGGTTGGGGTAAGCATAGCAGACTGTGCAACGCAATCATCCCCCGTAAGTGCTTCTCCTAACCCGCGAAGAACTGTTAATAACACCGTAAGCAACACGACACCGAGAGTCCGGAACATCAACAGCTGTCCCGATACCACACATTTGACTAAAGCGGTTCCCAGTTCGATCGGAGTAACTACACGTAAGGCTACTTCCAAACCCCCGACGGAGTGCGTAGAAAAAGAGCAAGCCGTTACGAGCGAACGTTGGGTTACGGTTGCCTCCAAGAAGAGCCGTCATTTCAAAGTAACATCACCCCCAACTGGATCGGAAACTGAGGAGCGTAGCGGAGTTTTCCTAGTGCAAGCACCACCGGTTTCCTGCGGTACATCTCCGAGTACTTCAGTCACTAAACGCGACATGTCGAAAGGTGTAAAGAAACAACTACCTGTACTGAGCGTACTGTGCTCCAATATCCCAGAATCAAATTCGACATCGATAAGAGGCAGGCAGTTGGATGACCTCAACCAGTGAGACATTATTAGTAACCTGATTGGAGTTGTACTGAAACCTATGCACGTAATGCGTATTACACGACACCCCAACTCTAAACATTTCGGAGAGCTAATACTTCTGCGTGTTGTGTTGAACTCCATCACTGAAGTAGAATCAGTACTACTGTCGACAGGTAGTCTCAGAAATGAACACTGCTCCATCCGTATCTTTCTAGACATCCCATGGGTCGAGCGCTATCGATTTAACCGCAACTTAGAGCAGGACCGGAAAGAAACTTCAACCAGATCCATAGTTCTTCACGGGGTTCCTGAAACTGAAGCATGTGATGAGCATGAAATAACAACCCATGATAAAGAACAGTGGTGTTATATTCGTGAAACACTCCGCTTGGATGATGTGTTAGCGAGATCCGTGTCACGGCTGCGTACCTCATCGTACTACAAAGGAAGTGGCCCGAGAGTGTTGAAGGTGGTCCTTCAGTCAAAACATATGGTAGCACGGATGTTAAAAAGCTGGTACATGTTCCGTTGCAAGCTACCATCTGAGGTTCGGCCGAAGACAATCAGCGATATGCCTCCTAGAGATGATATGTCACTCAAAGCATCAAACGCGATGGGACCTATGAAAGAACAATGCACCATTAGTGTGCCGAATGAGCCCATACAACCTGTAGAAGATGATATTGACCAGACATCATCTTACACTGTACGTCGAAGATTGGATACGGGACTAACTACACGGACAATGAGTAAAATGTTAAACCCTTAACCAAGTACACATCGAAAAAACGATTAGTCGAAGACCACTCACTGGTCGGCGAAACTTCAATTACGACTTGTACAACATCCGAAACATTGCTTAAATCTGAGAAACTTTCACGTATATACACTAACACCCAAGGGCTCCTCACTAAAATTACCGAACTTCGACTACGTCAGGTTGCGAATGCTTGGGACCTTATTTCTATTACCGAAACTTAGTTACACCAAGAGGTGACTGATGCTGAGGTTGACATAGCCGGAATGTCAGTCATCCGGAACGACCGCCCCAGCAGAGGAGGTGGGGTCCTACTCTACTACCGCAGCGATCTACAATGTACAATAGTTGATGACCTGGAAACGCACGTTACCGACTCACTCTGGTTCCGTCTCCGACTAAGACACAACGACACATGTCTCGTAGCTATCGTTTACCGCCCCCCAACGTCCACTCCGGAAATGGATTCCTGCTTGATCCGTGGCCTAAACAGAGTAACACGCACTAGGTACAGCCACATTCTCATCTCCGGCGAATTCAATCTACACAATCTGGAGGTTTCGGCATCGCCCAGTGAGCAGTTCAAAGCAGACGTGCATGGACTGATCGCTAATATTCCTTTGTACAATCATGTCACCACGCCCACTAGATTCAGGACAGCAAACAAACCGTCCATATTGGACCTTGTGCTCACGAATGAAGAGCTCATGGTTGACAAGTTATTGATGGATAGTCCATTAGGTCACAGTGACCATGTAGTAATAACATTCCACTGTGTGTTATGCAGAGTATCCATCTGAACACTCGGAACTAACTCATACAATCACACGCTACCATGTATTGAAAGAACTAGCCGACGCAGCTGCTTGGGAATTCTCAAACAAAAGTCCAGTTGACAACGTTTGGGCTGAGTTCGTTAATAGACTCAGCGACATCGTCAACAAAGCATCAGAGACCAAACCGCTTCGTCCTGCAAAAATGCCTTCAATTCTAAGGAGTAGGACTCGAAAATGCCTGGCGATAAGGGATGCAGCATGACGTGTCTACAAGATTAACCCCGACTCAGAGACTTGGGGAAATTTCCTGACCCATCGCAACCATTGCACTGCACTTGTCCGTGAGGACAAAGTAACTTATCAACAGTGCCTAGCCAAAAAGTACTTGACAAACGACAAACTGCTACATAGGCATGTGAATAAGCTTCGTAAAGTGAAGCATGGAATCCCTCCACTGTTCACGACAGGCGGTAGAGTACAAAGTGCCGAAGAAGCAGCTAATGCCCTACGGCTACAATATGCCCCAATTTTTGAACTCGCAACCTCTACCTGTCCCATAATATCAAGCACATTACCGACACCATTGTTTACAAATGTAATTTTCAACCCATCAATTGTGCTAAGGAAGTTACTCTCACTGCGTGAGCATAGTTCTCCGGGAGCAGACAACATCCGCCCGAAGGCACTGAAGGCTGTGGCCACCAAGCTAGCTGAACCACTGTCACAGTTCTTTCAAAGGTGCTTTGATGAGCAACAAGTCACCAGTATGTGGAAGTGTGGCATTATCACCCCTATTTTTAAAGGCGGTAGCCGTTCAGATCCTGCAAACTATCGTCCGGTGTCTCTCCTCCCTGTGCTCGCGAAGGTGACGGAATCGGTCGTCGCTGAGGCTTTAATGGACTACCTGGAAAAATGCAACATCTTGGTACCGGAACAGCATGGCTTCCGTCAACACCGGTCATGCACCATCAACCTAATGATTGCACGAGGTAGTTGGACGGAAGTGGCCGATGATGGGGTCGGAGTCGACGTCATCTATCTGGACTTCTCCAAACCTTTCGACTGCCTTGATCACCGCATCCTACTTCAATGGCTTCAGTTACGGAATCGGAGATTCTGTACTTGGCTGGATTGGCAGCTTCTTTTACCAACGGAAGCTTCAAGTACGTATTAGGGGATCACTCTCTAACCCAACTGAGGTGGAATGTGGTGTCCCAAAAGGCTCAGTGCTGGGACCGCGTTTATTCCTGGTGTTTATCAACGACCTGGCAAGAGTTTTCTCCTCAAATTTCCTGCTTTTCGCCGAGCATTTCAAGGTATGGCCGGCGATTAGTAACAAGCTAGATCAGGATCTGCTTCAACATGACTTAGATTGCATTTACGAATGGTCAAAGAGGAACAAGCTTCAATTGAACATAGCTAAGTGCAAGGTGATACATCTGCATCACCAGCCGGTGAGCGCTTACAAGATTGGAGACCACACCTTGGAGAAGGTTCCTCAGAAGCGTGACCTGGGTGTGTTGGTGCAGGAGGATCTCGGGTGTTCAAAACAAGCAGAGAAGACAACGAGAACCGGCAATCAACACTTCGGCCTTCTTCGCAGAGCCTTCGGTCGGTTTGAACCCCCAATATTTCTCCAAATGCTTAGCGCCTAAGTGGACTATGCTATCTAGACGTGACAGAAACAGGATCTTGTTGCTCTCGAGACTCCTCAGCGAATGGCAATTAAGAACGTCAGGGGTGTCTTTCATCTGCCCTAACAGCTTAGACTGAAATCTCTAAGAGTGTACAGCCGTCGACATCGGCTTTAGCGAGGGGATCTCATAATGGTTTACCAGATTCTGAAGAACCCAAACCACATTTGCCGTCCGCTGCTGGAATTGAAACACAACACTAAACTAAGAGGTCACCCTCTGAAACTGACAATTCAGTATAGCCGGCTTGAATGCCGTATAAATTTCTTTTCTCTCCGCTTGTGCCAGCCTTGGAACGCCCTCCCTAATTATGTCTTCTCTGCTCCCAATCTGGCGATATGTAAAAAACGTGTTGACGGTGCATTGTCTCACTTACATTTCTTTTTATAACTTGTTAACTAGGGGCTACAAAACGCAATCAAACGATGTCTTGCCAAATGCCTAACCAATGGATTTATATGTTTAATACGCGAATATTTCCGCTATTCCACATAAGTCTATGGTGAGTCCACCACAACGTTTTTCACTTTATTATGCAATTGATTTTCGCAATAATTTTCATCCCACAGGACTTGAAAAGCCATGCATTTTTACCCGTAATAAACCATTGTTCCCTTGTTCCTTTGGAATCTCAAGATCAACGTGATCTACTGCCACCATGGTTGACATGTTGAATTACATGTTGCGCGGAAGCGCAGAAATTTTTCAACTGCCAGTGTGCAAAAGTTCATGTTCGCGTTCCTCCACAAAAGGAACCAAGTTTCTGAACGCTTCGTATCCTTAACAATGTCTTCCCGAAACAAAACACCGATTTCGACTTTGAGAAAGTAATGACACTGCATTTGACGGCATTGCATTGTAGAGCAATGGAATAAGGGTAGACAACGAGTAGGCAAAATTACAAAGGCTAGACAATCCCGATAGGATGGGTGGTGTGATTTGTAGTAGTTCAAATTCTCATTATAATTTGAAATGTGCATCTGTTTACTCACCGTGATACCCACGCTAAAACACATGTATATCCTCCTACACCGATTTGGTCCGGATTATTGAGCACAATGTTTGCCTGTATCTCCTGTCACTATCAGAGGAATTCAGATAGCTTAATGTAAGCGGTGAATTAAAAGTTGTCTTTCTTTTAAAAATAGGTACTATGGTTTCAATAATGACAGAATTCTGAAGATTGTTCCAAAGATGGCAAAGTATAAAACATTAGGATTTCCGGCAGCATTCCAGCCGATTGTATTGTGTGGACAATTTTCGCTGGTGACCTCACAGTTTGTGTCCCGACTACGTGACTAGTTTTGCAAAAGCTGATATATACGAATGAGGTTACCGCTTATTCAGCGCTAAATCCCGCTGTATAATACTCCTTGGGCTTTCAGCTACAGTTGATCTGACAAGTAGAACAAGCAAACTACATTTTTGGTTACCGTTCGTCTTGGGATCTCTGGTGGCGCCCTATGTACTTTAGCCTGAATCGCGTGCTCTAATTAGGGCCTCACATATGCACTGATCACTTGCAGAAACATAGAGACTTTGAACCGGTCGAACGACATCCATAGGAGACACCTCGCTGACAGCTCCGGACAGCCGGGGGCGTCTTGCATCACCATCACAAGATCGCGCTCTTGTGAGGCAATTTTCGACAGATTTTTTATTTGTCTTGTGACGTAGATGTACAAGTTTGTACGCCAGTGTTGAATAAAGTAGATTTCTCTTTGACGATGCAAAATCAGATCTAAGTCTAGCTATAATCAGCCGTAGCTTTCTTGATAGCAAAAAGCCAGCCATATATCTTTTTAATCTCTAACTAAACCCTTGATGGCTTTTGTGTAAGTGAGCTTAGTATGCAGTAATTTGTCAGAAGTGAGATAGCTTAGAGTACTATTAGTAAACTTCCAGATTTAGAGTGGGCTCACTAATAAACATGTGAAACTTCGCACTCGACGCCTACTGCAGCATAACTGTGAAATGCATGTAAAATTTTGAAAGTGGTCGGTCCACTTAAATCAGTCCCATCAATGCTTCATTCATACACATCATAGGCTGCCACTGTAACACTTATTATGGATCAACGTTGGGATTTTATTCAATTTAGTAAATGACGTAAGGTGAGAGCTATTGTCACCATTTTTAATCTTCCAAATCGGTGCATTCGAACATGTTTAATATCCGCCGCTTTGCAATTCTGAATTTCGTTAACCGTGAAATCGCGCGTATTGGCTCAGTGAACCGTGATTCTATGGGATTGCATTGCATTCATCCCGCATTTCCCCAGCACCATTGTTCCACAGGTAAGTAGGCGTCAATCGATTACTTAGGTTGCTTTACTAGCCTTCAAAACAACCTCATATAGTTCCAACTGTACAGAGGCAAGGAAAATTCGCTTCTGTACACTAATAGGGTGCGAGTTTGTTTATCGGGTTAACACTTGATACAAATCATACTACACTCCCCCGTATTTCACGTATCTGTTGAATGGCATCACGAGTCCATATACCATTATTTGGATTTGGCGCCTAACTCATGGTTTGGTATCTATTTGACGAGCACTCGCAACATTGCGTCTAGGGTGTTCTCATCTATTGTCAAATACTGGATCGGCAAGTGTCATCCTGTTTTCAAGTTTACGCAAGACGAATACATATTCTTCTGAGTATACATGTCAACGTACCTTCATTCAAATTTTTCACCGTGAATTTACATTAGAGGAAGGGCCGACTTCACTGACAAATAGAAAAGGATTTGAGGCATAATCAAGCCCAGGGCAGCAACACTGTTTCATTGTGTTGCTTCCGTTGTAACGTTGCCAGTTAGTATGCGCTAGGTACTAACTGCGTAAAAATGTACAATTATTGTTAGTAATTTTCCTTACATTATATCTTTGTTTCGCACGGTTTTAAGTTGTCATGAGATATTAACTTGTTTAATGGAGCGAACAATGATTCGTGCACCGGTCCGCTTCGCCAATTCCCTTCATCCAGACTATAAATCGCTGATGGAATCAACGGAATCGGAAATGCCGAAGGGAAAATATTGACAGCATATGATTCATTATCGTACTCAGTAAACTGTGTGAAGTGGCTGCCTAAGAAATAGTTCCACTACGGTTGTTGAAACTGCCATTTCATCCTCCAGCCTCATGTCAAACATGACCTGAAGGATGTGGTTCAGTCAGATGTGGTGCAGTCAGTCACATCTGCACAAGCTGTGGACTGCCCAACAGCAACCATGCGCAGGATATGGGTTTGAAAGTGGTAGTATGAGAACGATTCTGGGGACAATGTCGTGTACCCAGTGACATACTGTCTATCAGAGAAATTATCCGTTGAACGTATTTCGACTCCTACTATTTTCAACTGCAATTCAAGAGACACCTTATGTAGAACACAAGTCAACTGTGCATCAGATTCGAAAAACGTTGTCCAGATTGAAGGACAATTTGAAATATGCTCTGGCTACTTCCTTCAAACCAAGGAAAAGCAGGGGGTATCTATATCAACCTAACGCTGATATCTTCGATGTACATCCTTACAGATCGTGAGATTTCGCCTCCTCGTAACTAGCTGCTGACGCCTCGGAGACATCATGCATCGAAATAGGTGTTTTCGCGGTTATTCAAGCGACGGTTGTACTTTTGCACCCATGTCATTAGCATTTGCTTCACGAGAATGCAAAAATCAAGCTGGATGTCTTTGTTGCAACGCCTGTGTCCATAAATACGAGGATAGATTTTTCATATTAAGCACGCACATCTGCAAACACAAACAACCTCCTATAAAAATTAAGTAACAGTAGACAATTTATCAGGTTGTTATGTATATCAGTCAATGCATTCAACCGCGTACCGTGTCGATTTTAAAATGGATTGCGAAGTCACAAGCCCAAAAGACGGTTGGATAAATGCAATCTTGTTCCGTTGGAACGTACCTTGATGTGCTCTGATATCAGATACAATGAAACGTTTACCTTATGCTAGATGATGAATCAAATTCCTTCCAGCGATAATCAGTCAAGTGGCTTTTAGCGTCTACAGAAGCTTAGAGGATCCATGGCTCCATTCGGGATACAACCAACAAATGAACGGGGCATTAAATGTATACACAATGAATAATAATATATCACAGGTAAAAGAGCCATTGCTTCACAAGTCCCCCTAGGATGGTTGAAGTGAATGAAAACATAAGTAGTTTAAGCCTCTGGAGATTTAGATGCCCTGATTCATTAAATATTTTAGAATGGCTATTGAACTGTTACTGTAGCATAATATGGAAAAGTAATATGGGAAGATATGTCTTAAGAACAAAAGAAACGACAGCGCGTACTCTTGTTTAGCTTTCTTGGACTAATATAATTGATAAATGCAGTTGTAGTGTATCCGAGCAATATTCCACAGTAGCAGCGTGTAAGCAGTAAGGCACGAAAGCTGAGGATGTGCCCCGTTTGTTTGCGTTTGGCTAAAGAAGACTTCACTGACTATATAGCGTACTGTAAGTGGATAATCGAGTCATCCAGACGTCTATTGAATGCCTTTACCGTGGTGGCAGAAACGACGAATGTGTGAAGAGCACTTCAGTGTTGGCACACACGAAGGGAATAGAAATTCCGGCGGCATTCCAAACGGCTGTATTTTGTTGCCAGCTTTACCTGGTATCCTATGAGTGTAGTATTGCGATTCGGCTTTAGTAGGTAACGACAAGAATGTTTTGGATTCCTCAGGATCATATAACTCGTTATCAAGTCACCATGCAGGCGTCCATATTGTCCACTGTAGACCCTAAGGGTTTTCATCTTCAATCGGTAAGGGCGATGATAGAGGCCCTTTACGTTCTTGGTCGCAATTCGTTGTGTCAGTTCAAGAGCGGTAAGGTTTTGTTTTTGCCATAGCTGCCAGGCGTAGATGGCATACTCAGAATGAGGCCGAACGTAGGCCTAGAGCATCCGGGAAGAGATGGAAGTATAGTACATAAAGCAAACACTGAAACCACAATATATTTGTCCCATCAGTTTACCAACTTTTTTCGCAGCCATCTATAGGGGGTGTTGTACAACAATAGAGCGATCAGTACAGCCGGCGCGTATGGACGCCGTGCGGTTACTTCTTTAACTTACGTAACTGGGTAAAGCATTCCAACTGACTGGTAAGTCAAGGCAAGAATATACTTTTATATACCGACGGGTGCATTTTCAGCCACATGGGCAACGAAGCAGCGGCAACCTGCGCACTTGAGTGCACAAAATGGCAAGGCAAACAGAGACTGTGTCACCAGCAAATGAGCCGTGTGAGCGATCCGTATACTGAGAATGAATTCAGGTGTTTGAAGGATGCTATAGTTGATCTGAAACAGCATCAATGTGTACATGACGTTTGCCGCGTGTGTGCAAAATAATAAACGGTTCATTGAAAAACAACTCTCCGTGGCCGGAACTAGCATCTTGTTCTCTTCGTCCGCAAGGGAATATGTGCATCATATGCGTAATTGGATGGAACACATCTGTTAGGTCCTAAACACAATCTTAATCAGTCGGTTGAAAGACGCAACGTGTTAATTTGCCCAATTTGTCTAAGTGAAGCTAAAATAAATGCATTAGCTGCCTGTTCTCATTGCACCTAGTCCAGTGCTTAGCACAGCTAATCATTGTCCGTCCCCCAGTTCACATTACTGGTGATGGCTTGACCTCGTACATTACAGACAAGTGGTGAATCACACTCCGTCATGCTTTGTCTTGTTTGATTCATGTGAGTAAAGTATTCGCTAAAGTCGGGAAACAGTCGCTTTCTCTATCTCGCCTGTTTGCAATCATCATCTTTACAAATTAGACCATAAAGTTCATTTCAGCGTCAATTCCGCCACCTTGAACATACTGCTCTCCCGTCCTTCTCTGGACCAACTTATAACCATTTCAGACCACTTAAGAGATCAAATAAATACTTGTCTCACAGCAATTGGTATTTCATTGCCAGTTGGTGATTAAATTGTAGTTTTATTCATGTCAACTTCTAAGCAATTTTAATTCAAACGTTACTAACACATTCCTGCATCCGCTACTATTTCACCATGCAACTTTGTATCCATCTCATCCACCAGCCAAATGAGGAAAATACGCCCGCTTATGGTTCGTTAGTTATCCCATATATAACCAGCTTGCTATTTGAACAATGTGTTTTAATCTACGTTTTGACTGTCACACATCCAAAGGCATGTTCCTAATATCGCGTGCAGCGAACGCCCTACCTCTCATCTCTAGCGGCGCAGGTTATGCCACCGAAAATTCTCTTCTCTGAGCTCGTAAAAATCATCAGATGCTTGCTTTAAATTGAGCAGAGTCGCAGCCATACCTAGAAACAGCTAATTACCAAAATATAGTGTTAAACTTTCGCGAGCGCTAAAGTTGTCTGATTCCTTTCATATGTCACGTTAACATACTGCGAAGTAACGCAATGTCCAGAATGAACCACGTTTATCAATGCGAAAAATTGTTCCTTTCGCATCAATGGTTTCCTGCTTCCGTGGTAGAAATGGGACAGAGTGGGATTCTTCTTCAAGCTGTCGTTATGTGTATACCGCCATTTCAGCGCCATAAATTTAACGTAAACTACACTACTTGGGGCAGAGAATAATCAAGCACATGGGCTCCGAACCGCAGGGGATGCTTGTAGCAGCCCAACAGTTAATCATTCTGTTATTCCATACCTGCAAAGCACTGAATATATCACCAATAGCAGACGGGCGGCTCTTCTCCCGATGAGAATAGTTATCCCAAAAATTTTAACTAGTGTAAGTACCTAACTCTGTTATTTCATGTTGGATAATTATTACTAAATATACCACCAGCAGGAAGTGAACAGGAATAACTTTAAAATACAAGTTCTTCAAATACCCATTGTTTTTGTATTTCCTTTCTTTCCTCATTTCCTTCCTCCCTTCCTGCTTTTGAAAGAAACGACAACCTTGAGCAACGCGGTTCACAACAATTGATACAATGAACGGCAGGCAATATCGCGTGCAAGTTTTAGCTGCACCAATTCACGAAGCGGATACGTTTATTTGATTGATATTCCATATCTGCTAATTAACGAAAAACTCACCCGATAAGAAACAGACAGCACATCTTGCAGCGTATATCTGACTCAACGAGTTTGGTCTGGAACAGTTAGTTGACTAATTTACTCACCAAATGTTGATTAGGCTGAGAAGACTAAAATGATAAGGTTCACTAGATGGCATAAGTTATTTTTACAGCAATCCCTCATCAACACACATATCGCCAGTTAGTTCGTTTACTTGAAGGCGTGAGCTTCTGGCGCTGGCTTCATTGTTAAGCAGTGACAGTTTGTAACTTATTTGGTAGCAGTTTTATACAGAGTTGTCTCATTTCCCTATTAAACTTACTGCAGTCAAATGTTAAACTTGCCCTCAGCTGCATTTCGGAAGTCGTCTCCAAGTTGCACGAAAAAGTTTTGGCCTTACTATGCCAATCACTTTCGGATAGACGTACGACCTTCGAACACTGTAGGTAACGAATTGAATTAGCGATGACCATAGCATGCACTGCCTGCCGACGGAGGGTTAAGCTTGAAGCAGTACAAGTAAACGTTAATTGTGATGACTATTTTAAGAGCTTCCGAACAAGAGTAGAATGCACTAACTATTTAAAATTTTCCATCCTACGTGCTCTCACCTTGACCTAAGAAAGTTATTGAAATAAAATAACACAAAGATTTCTTTATCGCTCTGCATAGAGGGTTGGTTATTCCATTCAGCAGCTGCGTAGTAAAGCTGTTGCGGAATTGCGACAGACTGACAGAGGTTGTAGAGCGAGCAATTATCGAAGGATCAGCCCCACTGTACTCAGAGGAATAAGAGCCTCGAGTTGGATGTACGACATCAACATCCATTTCGGAACAGAGCAGCCAAGCTGGGCGCGAGAGAAAAGATCAAGTTAGATACACCAAACAAGCTAGATTCTGCCACGATACGGGAGCACGCTTCTAAAGATGCTCTGAAGCAGAAAATGTCATCCGGACCTCGCGGCCCATTCCACACCGCTAAGGCAACAATAATATACGCGTCAATTGTTGCCACCTACTTGACTGATGCATCATCCAACCTAGCCGATCGCTGTCATAATAGGAGCAATTATGGCTACCAATAAAACTAAGTGGTCTAGAGTGCCAACTGTTGTCAGACCAAAGAAAGTAACCACACACTCCTTTAAAAAATGAGAACACTAGGCAGTACCATCATGCTCTTAGGGTTAGCTGTTCGAGTGTGCCCTGGTCTGAGGCTAACTCTATCAACGGCAACAGACCAGATGGTCGACAACAGTGGGACGCACTCTGTTAAGTACTTGAAGTCAAAACAGAGCTATCCAGTATGATACGCCTTGTCCGCTATCCAGGCTTGCATACTACAGTGAACCACAACTTAGAAAGTAACATTTTAATCAGGAGATAATGCTGCGACCGGTTTCTTGTCAGCTACTCGCCTCCAAACAACTTAATGCTACGTTCGCATTCTATCAGATGTCTCAAGTAGCGAACGCTAGAAAGGCAAACA
Source organism: Dicrocoelium dendriticum (assembly GCA_944474145.2). Taxonomy (NCBI): domain Eukaryota; kingdom Metazoa; phylum Platyhelminthes; class Trematoda; order Plagiorchiida; family Dicrocoeliidae; genus Dicrocoelium; species Dicrocoelium dendriticum. The sequence continues at coordinate 37,780,655 of OX104069.1, forward strand.
AAACTCGGACGACTACAGCCAACAAAATAATTAAAATCACTCCTCGTCCACGGTGTCCGCGAACTTTAGACTCCAAGAGAGCTAGACGCCAATGTGCATGACTGGGATGAACAGCGCTTCATTCGCGAAGTACTCGCACTAGAAACGGCAATCGCTAATTCGATCTAAAATTTATCATCATTGCCTAATTACAGAGGAAACGATACAAGAGTGATAAAGGTAACAGAGCGAACCAAAACTGTAGCAAATATATAGACAAAAACCCGACGCAAAATGTGCAAGAATCTGTTCTCCAAAATACCTAGAATGTCCATGGACATGTAACTAGCAATCAATGAGATAACGCTGAACATTCAGCCCTTGTGTGCCACCCGGTCAGCATGTCGCACATCACAGGGATACAAACAAAACACTCCGTCCGCTGAAGGGTGTCTAGTTTCGCAGCTATCTACTGACTCCTCGGACTCTTCATGCCAACCCGGAATATCCCCGGAGTCAGCGATAACGATTCAATAACAAACAGTTGAGCACCAGCCGACCCTATAAAGGTCGGCATAACCCACCACACAGAAGCCGCATCTACAATGGTACTGCCACGGTCTAAGGCCCTCACCTGCTTGTTTAACAAAGCATAAGTTCTTCTAAATAAGTTAACCAGGCTTCGTACTCTTTAAGCTTCTACTTCTAAGGACAATTATTTTAACTGAATCACGGCTGAATATTGAAACCACTGATACCGAAATAGTCCGGCCCGGCCTAAATCCCTTTCGAAAAGTTCATTCCAGCAGAGAAGACGGAGTATGCATTTATTACGTATCTGACCTGCTTAGAGATATCAGTGAGGAGCCGCATACACAAATTTTAATTCTCCCTGGTGCCGCCTGGACTTGTAAAGTGGTGGTATGTGCTTACTTGTAATTACATACTGCCCTCCAATGTCCACCCTGGAATTGGATCACCGCCTGGCGTCTACTACAAAGCGAATTCTAACACTGTCATTCGTTCACGTCCTTTTGGTAAGGACTTCAACCTGCACGCAGTCGATGTCCCAGCGTCACTCAGCGAACAATTGTAAGCGGACTTGCAAGATGAAATTATCGATGTACCGCTATGCAAACATGTCACTTCTCCTACAAGATTCCGAACCGGCGAAAAACCATATGTACTAGATATTGTGTTCATCTACATGAAACTAATGATTGGTACAGTAAACCTAAGTGCAGAGCTTCGTTGCAACCACCACACGACACTTCTCTAATAGGCGGAATACATATGTGAAAATAGCAAGGATGTTCACCTCAGCACCCATTACGCTACACTGTCAGACCTCGTTCAAGAAACTAACAAGTCTTTCTTAGCCAAGCCTCCTTCCGACGTCGCCTGAAAGTAATCTGTCACTCTGTTCACCTGACTAGTAGCAACTGTGTTTCTTAAAACGCACTTTCCTCTGAAGCAAATAATTTACTTTCTGTAGAACCGGACACGAAAACGCATGGTCTTATGCGATTCGGTCTGCCTCACTAAGTAAGCCTGTCCAGATGAGCAGCCCCGAGATGTCTAAATAAGTAAGCAAAATCACTGTATCAAAGTTGTCCGCGACGATAAACCCAACCACCAAATGGACTTAACGACAATATTCCGTACTAATCTTAAGATGCTGTACAGGAAGGTACATAAACTATAGAAAATGCAACGCGGGATTCCAATTCTACGTGCAGTAGATAGTTTGGCGCCCACTACGCAAGATGAGGTGAACACGCTTTGGCAACAAGTTACTGGCACTTTCCAAGGTGAATTGTCATCTTGCCAATACAGTACTTAGCGCAATTCGCCCCCAGTATTAAACTACGTATTTGTCGCTGTTTCAAATGAGATGAAATCGCTACTGTCCTTACGCATGCGTGGGTCGCTTGGTGCGGACAGTATCAGGTCGAAGGCAATAAAGACAGTCGCCATGAATCTCGCCGAACCGTTGTTCCATTTCTTTTCACCGTCGTCTTGAGAAAATGCAGGCTCCAACCATGTGGAAACATAGAATAGTCACCCTTATTTTCAACAACGTAAACAGTGCAGATCCTTCCAAGTACCGTCCACTTACCCTACTTCCAAGTTTATCCAAACTTGCGGAAGGAATAATCGCAGAGGCGCTCATGGGATACCTTGAGAGGAACAGCATCACATTTCACAGCAGCTTGCCTTCCACCGAATCCGGTCTTTCACCACGCACTTGTTACCCGCCTGAGCAAGCTGGACGAAGTCAGTCGGTGCCAGGCAATGCGTCGACGTCATAAACTTGGATTTCTCATAATGGTTTGATCGCTTCGAGCACCAAGTACTTCTTCACAAACTTTGAGGCCATGGAATTGGTGACCCAGTCAGTGCTAGATTGCATTAGCAACTTTTCCATTCAGTGTCTACGGCATGTAGGTCCGCAGATCCATCTCTTACTTAGTTGAAGTCCAGCATGTTGTGCCCCGAAAATCTGTACTGTGATCACGTTAATTCCATGTAATCATCAAAAGCCTTGTTAGGAATCTTCAGTCCAACTCCTTACCACTTGCAGACGACGTCAAGACATGGCATGACATCAAGACCTTGGGCAACCATGCGGTAGTACAGAGATTTCGGCAGGGCCTACACACGCTCAATCGAAAACCGGCTCCAGTTTAACTTGACAAAAGCAAAGATTTGAGCAATTGCCATCAGTGAACCAATGAATATCGATGACTGGGACAGCGACAGCTGCAACAGGCTACGCAGGAAAGCGACCACAATATAATCGTGCAGGACAATCTTGTTTGCTTGAAACAGGCAGAAAGGCATCAGGAAGAGCTAGTTAGCTCCTTGGCCTCCTAAGAAGGACACACGGTAAGTTTGACTCATCAAGCTTTCCACAAATGTTCTATGCCTACGTCAGGCCCCAATTGGCGAGCGTGCTTTAAGACTGGAGGCCTTGGTGCAGGCGCGACGCTGCTGCGCCTGAAGCTGTAGAATTTACGGCGACGAAAATCGTTAGGGGACTGTTGCACCTCTCTTACCAACGCATACTGCAAGTGTTAGCCTTGTACAGCGATGAACACTGACACCTGGCAGGAGACATTATTAAGGTGTACCAAATACTGACTGATCCGATCACGCCACAATACCAATCTGACAAGCCACCAGCTGAAATTGACCAAACACAGCATACGACTTGATTAGGAAACAAGCATTTTCACCCTTCGTGGATTCAGAACATGGAACACTCTTCATTCTCATGTTATTTTCGTCTACACATTACTGAGCTTTAAAAAAGCGACTGGATCACAAGCTATTCCATTTATATCACATGAAATCGTTAGTTTCAACCGAAAAACGAATTAAAGCAAACACTTTGTTGACTAACCCTCTTCGTTACGTAGCGGTGAGCAGACCAGTATATGTGTTTATGTGCGTAATTCGCTGAGCAACCTCATTTAAAAATATTCTGTCTTTTCTGTCACTTTAAATAATTATTGTTTAATTCCCATTCCGATCATCCTATGTGACCAATCAAGCAAGGCATTTTGCCCGTTACAATTTATTGTTCATTTATCAACAGAACTGGAATGCAACAGCAATTTAGCAGGTTTACCTAATTTTCAACCATAGATTTTTGCAGACGGATTCATCTAGGCGAAGGTCTTGAGTCCGCCAAAGCAGCAGAGTTGTAAATTATTTTTCATTTAAGTAACTTGCAAATCCTCTCACTTGATTTGCCACCAATTATGGTTCAAATGCTCAGTGCCAATGGATTCCGTTTCACCTGAGACCGATTTGACCACAGGTCGTTCTTTCCTCATTATGCTATATTCATCACCTAATTTGCAAAATTGCTCACCGAGGTTTCCCATTCATGCACGGAGAGGGGCTAATCCGCCGTTGGTGACGACATACGCATGTTCAACAGGTAGGTTAAGTGGGACTGCGAAAATAACTATTGCTTGCTCAACGTAATCTCTCTCTTTGCCTCAGTGCAAGCGCATAGGATGCCGCTGTAGCATCACATACTTAACTTCCGCGTCTAAAGTCTTCCTGATTCACTGAAGGTATTACGTGAGTGTTCCAGTCATCAGGAGGCTGTGGTGAATTTTTCAAAGTACATGACCTGCTAATGGATAGAACCTGTCAAATAGTCGCTTCTTCCCCTAACCTGTGCGAATTCATGCGTGGTGCCTTAACAAAACCGCAGTGCTGAAGCATTTCATAAAAATAATTTCACATTTGCCCATTAAATTTAGTTTGAGATAAGTTCATTAGCTCTCCATCGCAGTTGATCGATAAACCCGAACTCCACTCGTTCGGACTCACTAAATAGATAAACGGGTGCGCAACTTTAGACTGCAACATAAAAACAAACTTCGCATCACACAGCTCTTACGTTAGGGTTTATTGTTACATCAGTGAGGCAGTGTATAGTCCAACAAAAAATATTACCGGAAGATTCGTACAATGTAAGTGCATTAAGTAGGACCCGTTTGTTTCAAAAAATTCACGCCCAAAATTTTAAATGTTATCAGCATTATAAGGGCAATAGCAATGATGCAGATGATAGTCAACTAAATATAACGGGGAAATGTGCATGGTAAAATGTTGGAACCAATTCACTCTACTCGATGACTCCAAATTACTTAACTCGCAAATAGTAAACTGCTATGGGAAATCAAAAAATTCTAGTTTTCTTACAAATCTTTGATAAACAAGGAAGCATGTAATTCCATCGTACCCTTGGTAGGGCTCGAACCCGCAACTCGACTGTTGCCAGTCCGTGGTTGAGACCACTGAGCTACAGGGGGACGGCAACGACCATCGTGAATAATTTACTAGATGTGATATAGCGCCGCTCACTATCCACTGACTTACACGTTACTGCCGTGCAGAGGACAGGGTAGCCCCCTCACCAAGCGACGAGCTTACCAAACTTAAGCAGCCAATTAACTTATGGCATTATAAGCAGTTTGGTCTGCGTACTGATTAGAGAAGAGTAGTAGGGGGAGTTGAATGTTATAGGTAGAAATTCATCACATCTAGACTCACTCAGACAGCCGCCACACGCCCGGAAAAGCACTGTACGCGTTTCATCCTTTCGGGAATCGTCAGCAGTGCGCGTTCCATCGGACCCTTGGTAAGGCTCAAACACGCAACTCGACTGTTGCCAGTCCGTGGTTGAGCCCACTGAGTTACGGAGGGACGGCAACGACCATCGCGAATAAGTTACTCGATGTGATTTAGCGCAGCTCACTATCCACCCGTAGCTCAGTGGTCTCAACCACGGACTGGCAACAGTCGAGTTGCAGGTTCGAGCCCTACCAAAGGTCCGATGGAATGCGCGCTGCTGACGATTCCCGAAAGGATGAAACGCGTGCAGTACTTTTCCGGGTAGGCGACGGCTGTCTGAGTGAGTCTAGATGTGATGAATTTCTATCTATAACATTCAACTCCCCCTACTACTCTTCTCTAAGCATGTAATTGTACAGAGAGCCGGTTACACATGTTTCTCACGAAAATTGTATAAACCTTATGAGGTTGGAATATTTGTAGGCGTAGGCCACTCAAGGTGATTATCCTGCGAAAAAATTGCTTGGATGAAATCACTCCCCCCGTTGGAACCACCGTGCTTATCATTGAATGTATCCAAATGCAATGCCATTCAGTTCTCGTGCATCAAAGCCCTCAACAATAGCATTATCACTGGCTATTATTTCACGCCACGGGAAGGTACTACTTGTTTTACGCAACTGTCTATTGTTTCAGGCAGTAAATTCCATCTTACCAAGAATGTCTGCTGTACTCATGCATCAAATCTACTTCCATCTGCATTACCCATGTCTCCTCAATTTGCATGCATCTTCATGTACATAATTCTACAATTTGCTATCGGTGTGCTTAAATCGAACCGGAATGCAATGAAATGATAGCCGAATAGCACATAGTTACACAGTGTTTTATCACAGAAGAGTTCACCCCGGTGAACAGCTCATTCCCACAAAAGCAACAGAGTCGTATAGTAATTGCTCATTTATCCACTACAATTCCTTCCACCTATTTTGCCAACTAGTGTGATTCATTGTGTTACTCTCAAAGCACGATTCTCCCTTTCTGATTTCCATTTCGCCTTAGATGGAAGTGACCACATGAGGCCGTCCGATCTCCATCACGAGAATAAAGCGCCCAGTTTGTCAAAATGTGCACCGTGGTTTCGCATTCAATCCCGAAGAGGGGCTAATCCGCCTTACTTGACGTTATACACAAGTTCACCAAGTACCGTAAGTAGGAAAGCAAAATATCATTAGTGTGCTTAACCAAAAGTCTCTTTTCTCTTACATCAAAAGCACAGGACGTTGTTGTAGCTGACAATAATAAGCACACGCATCTAGTGTTATGCTGATTTACTGTGTGGTATCACGTGTGTGCTTCAGCCGTCAGAAGAATATTACGTATTTTTCTTTGCAATTACTTGATAATGGCTAGGACGCGACGAATATTCGCTTCGTTTTAATGCAGAACATCAATTTGAGCAAATTTGTGCGTTTTAGCTCGGTAGAATGACATTTCGCAAAGATTTTACAAAACACATCAAACATTTAATCAACAGCTTTTATTTGAAAATTTTTCGCTAGCCCACTACGTTTCGAAACATTAATTGCTTATCCCACTCAGCCAACATTTAATCAACAAATATTAGTTGAGCAAGTTTTAACAGCAATTGATCTTCCACAATGAGATAATATCTTTCGAAAGATCAACTGCTCGAAAAATGCTAACTACACGCAGTTCTTGAGGCTCTGTGAGTGGCAGATTGTGAATTGTCTACACATCAGTTATGTGACTGAGGGAATTGTATTTGGCCATCCTTGGTTGCGCGGCAAATGCATTATACTGCTAGTGGAGTTTTTGTGTATCGATGTAGAATACATCCCACGAAAATCGAAAGTACAAACAAATTGTTGGCCTCTGACACAGAGTCCATCGCGTTCGACCACATCATGTAACCTAAAATAGGATAGTGCAGCATCAATCTGGGAATTGTTCTAAAATCTCTGAATATCCCTTGGTCTGGGACAACGACATGCTTACCAGCACGGTGTTGTAATGTCAGCAGTTTGTATAATCGAATGCTCTCTTATCCGTTTTTGGGGTAGAAGCCATAAAATAGCACGCGTTATCAACATCCTACTGGCTTGTTTCGTCACCAAATACCTTGGAAGTAGTTGAGAGCCGAAATTCCATTTGTAAATCTTTAGTAATACGGAAGGTAGAAAATGGAAATGGAAAATATTGCGGATTTATACCTGAGATTACACAACTGTTTCTCTCAGTAGTTTTGTTAGAAACTCACCAAATACGCGTGCTGACAACATAATTCGTTCTGCCCAAATACACCATTTGGTGCTCCAGCTGCTTCATCTAGCTACACGTATTAACCGAGTGATACTAGAACAGGTTCGTGTCCCTGTCCCCCAGGACTTATCCCTTTACTGTTTGTTATCAGATGAAAGCAACAGATTTGGCACCTGCTCTATTGTTAGGCTCTGTCTGCGAAAAAGCATTAGGAACTTGGACAAAATTAGCGGTGTCAGTCATACCATTAACTACAATATTCATTGGATGGTGACGTAAACGCAGTCAGAGCACTCAGGTCAGATTGTAGTATTGCATCGGGATGCAGCTGTTGGTTGTTACTGTCTTTTCTGTCCGATTCAACGATGAACAGCTCATTGGGACTGTTGCATTTTGTGAGAATCGCTGACTATCTAAAGTCCTTTCCCTCGGGATATTACAGCGAGTCCAAGGGGCCGAAATACCTACGTCGATATAATCATTTTTGATTTCTATATGCGATGCAACCTTGTGAAATGATAAGCCGTGGTAAGCAAGGTGGCACATGCTGAGCAGAAATAATAAAAAATGAACGTTATTATTTGTAGTGCGACATCCTCAGCGAGTAACAAGCCCCTCAGTTTTTTGTTATTACCATCTCATACACGACTTTTCCATTATCTACACCAGCTAGTGATAATTACAGCAACTAATCTTCAGACAAATTACTCCGATTTAATTGCCTGTGTGTTGAACAACTCTCAATTCCTGTGCGTGTTCTGACCTATTCGCGCTTCACCCCTAGCGCAAAGAACACTCATCAAGGTGAGCGCTTAGACAGTCCTTGCTGTAAACAATAAGAGGACTACTAGCATTCTAATGGTTCAATGTCGCCTATGTTACGCAGATAATTGCAATAAAGTCCTTAAGCTCGGAAAAACCTGTTATACTTGCGTTCGATCCTACTGTCCACAATGTGTAGGCAAATCCGTCAATGAAGTGAGACAGACAAACCAAGTTGCTAACACAATTTGGTTTTGCACATCATATCAAGTCATTCCAATTGTCAACTGTTTATCTTTGCTCATTGAAAAGTGCGAGAGGATGACTAAGATAATCCCGCATTTTGTAAATACTGAGATTGATCCCACGGAGATAACTATAGCCACGATAATACCTCACCCAGTCCAAGTACGCTCCGAATCTAATCCGATGTAGACAGCTAGACGCTCCAACCGCACTGTAGCATCTGGGACTTTAAATCCACTGGGTAACCTCACTCCCATAAGTGGACAAGCCTCAGACATGCCTGCTTCCACTTCTCCAAACATAGACGCTGCACTTGGAGAGTCAGCCATGACACCGACAGCTCAGAGCCGAAGGCAATCCAGTATAGATAACAAACAGGTAACGTACGCATGGATTGCCCCGACAAACACCGGGAGGGACACACATAGGTCCAACTTCAGTGCAGAGCACACGCGGAGCAAAGCAGCTTTCACCGTCAACTCCAGTGGTGCCTTCTAAACAACCCGAATTGCCGGCAAAAAGTATAAAGCCAACACTCGCTAGACAAAACCACGCTGCGTTAACTCTCGTGTGCACCAATGTTCCCGAATCCAAATCTGGAACAATAAAAGGCAAGTTGCAAGACGATCGCAACCAGTGGAGTTCCATATGCGAGGCGATTGGTATTCGGCTTGAGCCTGCAATGCTGCAACACGTAGCACGTCACCCGACCTCATTGAACCTCGAATTCTTCGAGTAACACTAAACTCAGCAGATGAGACAGAGGCTGTCCTGCTCTCAGCAGTTCGTCTTCGCAACTCACCTAGCGGATGGCGCATAGTACCTGATCTACCTTGGAAAGATCGCCCAAAAGAAGCAGTTGAGCAATGCGGCATTCCTAATAGGGATAGCAAGGAAACAATATTTGTTCATGGTGTTCCCGAGCTTCTGCATTCTTCTGATCACGATGCGCAAACACATGACCGAGAGCAGTGGTGCTACATCCGCGAAGCACTCTCTGTTGATAATGTTATTGCCAAATCCCTGACAAGAGTTCCGTCATCACCTAACTACAAGGGATGCGGTTCAAGACTTATGGAAGTAATACTACACTCCAAGGGAATGACGCAACTTCCGTTGGATAGCTGGTTAAAGTTTCGAGCTAGGTTGCCAACAGAGATCCGGCTAAAGGCAGCAGGCGAACGACCAAAAGTCGGAAGCAATTCGATGGAACTTGCAAACGCTACAAATTCTTTATTTGCACAGTCCTGCGGAGAGACCGACACAACAGCGCCCACGGCACACAACAGGACAGAGCACAGCACGAGTGAAACGTCTGTTCAGGAAAGCTCAATAATGCCATGCAACATGACTGAAATACATAAACCAAAAACGATTAATGGCCGGCCACCTAACGGCCGGCTTAAAAACTAACACAAAGTTGACATCCGTCAACACAATTCTGATAACAAAAGCCCTATCTTGCATGTACACAACCGCCCAAGGCCTTCTAAGCAAGTTGGCCGAACTTAGAGAACTCCATGCCTCACAACCGCGGGACCTCGTCATGATTACAGAGACATGGTTAAACCCTGAGATAACCGATTCTGAGATCAATTTACCCGGTATGTCGCTGCTTCGGACCGATAGAACCGGAAGGGGTGGCGGTGTGATTCTTTACTATAATACAAACCTCCGATGTGAAGTTATCGATCACCCGGAAATCCGCGCTACCGATTCGCTTTAATGCGGTCCATGGTTGAGAAACAGGGACACATGTATACTAGCCGTGATTTATCGACCACCAAACTCAACGTCGGAAATGGACTCCAAACTGAACCACGTTTTCAGTTTGCTTTGAACAAGTCCTACACCCACATTCTTATCGCTGGAGACTTTAACGTGCACGACATAGAAACGCCGGCAACCGACGGTACGCAGTTAAAGCCTGCTTGCAAGAGCTAATTGCTAGCCACCCTCTGTACAACCACGTAACCTCTCCCACAGATTTCGAACTGCTAACAAGCCGTCGATACTGGATCTTGTGCTAACTAACGAAGAACTCATGGTTGACGGGATAGTTACAAGCACACCACTGGGTCGTAGTGATCATGTTACTCTACTCTTTGACTATATATGCTATGCGGAGTACCCTGAAAAGGAGGATGATAAAGTGCATACTTTCACGCACTACAATGTGTTATCTAAGCTTGTTAAGGATACATCTTGGACTTTCTTAACCGAATGTCCCCCCAGATGTTGCCTGGGAAACCTTTACAAGGACGTTTAGCACACTGGTTGCGCACGCATCGGAACAGAAGTCCTTCCAACCCAAAAAAAAGCATAAGTCATTTCTGAGGAGCAGAACACGTAAATGTATGTTCCCGGAGGGATTTGGCATGACGAGATCACCAGGACTGCTCGAATGCCGAAACCTGGACTGCATACGTGACACATCGTAACTTCTGTGTGAAACTGATCCGCGAAGCCAAGGTCACTCATCAGCAGGAGTTAATGAAGCGATTCTACACGAACCGCAAACTCCTGTGCAGGCACGGTAACGGCCTTCGAAACGTGAAGCGGGGGGTTCCAGCACTAGTCACGACTGATGGTTGCACGAGATCAGCAATGGAAGCAGCTTATCTCCTACGGCTTTATTACTCCCAAACTTTCCAGCAGGTAACGAGCCCAAACATACTCCTCATTTCTAATACTCCACGCGTCGGGTGTAGACAACATCACCTTCAGTGCGAAGCTGTGTTGAAGAAGTTGTTATCCTTGCGTATCCACAGTTCTCCCGGAGTTGACAACATCCGACCAAAGGCTCTGCAGGCGGTAGCTAGTGATCTAGCAGAACCACTGGCTGTTTTCTATCAGCGATGTCTAGAAGAGAACCGTATTCCACCAATATGGAAGCAAGGGATCATCACTCCTATCCATAAAGGAGGTAGCCGCACCGATCCTGCCAACTATTGTCCAATAACACTACTTCCCGTACTATGCAAAGTGATGGAATCAATCATCGCAGATGCGCTAAAGCAGAATCTGGAATGCCACTACTTACAGCTCCAGAGCAACATGGCTTTCGTCAAAAGCATTCGTGTAATACTAACCTATCAATTGCACGTAATAGATGGACTGAAGCTGTTGATGATGGATTAGGATTCGATGTCATCTACCTGGACTTTTCAAAAGCTTTTGATCTCTTAGACCATCACCTTGTCTTGCAGAGGCTTTGGAACTACGGCACTGGTGACCCAATCCTGAGTTGGATTAGCAAATTTTTACAGAAACGACGGTTAGTGGTGAGAGTCCGAGAATCGTTGTCTGATGCAATCCATGTGACGTGTGGAGTATCACAAGGTTCGGTTCTTGAACCTCATCTATTCTTGGTGTTCATTAACGATTTGGCGAGATCAGATTCCTTCCGATTTCCTATTTTTCGCTGATGATATCAAGATATGGCAAAGGATCAGAGGACCTGACGACCACGAATGGCTCCAGTGCGATCTTAACACAGTGTCAACCGATCAGTTCAAAACGCCCTACCATTTAACGTAGACAAATCTCGCGTTGTACAACTACACCATAGACATAACTACACCTATTTACTTGGGACAAACGGATTGCAGACCACCTCCCAGGAACGTGAACTTAGTGTGATCGTACGGAGCGACCTCAACTGTTCAAAACTGGCTGAGGTAGCTACGAAAAGAGGCAAGCAGCATGTCGAGATGTTGTGATTGGCATTCGGGAGATTTGTCCCATTAATCTCCTCAATGATGCACAATTCCTACGCGCGCCCGCATGTTGAACGCTATCCAAGCATGGCAGTCTTGCTTGAAGCGCTACCTAGAAGCATTAGAGGCACCACAACGAACAGCAACAAAGAATGTAAAGGGCCTGCGCTATCACTCTTACCACCGAAGGCTGAAGTTGCTGGGAATTTTCAGCGGACGCTATCGAAGGCTGCGCGGGGATCTCATATTAGCTTATCAGATACTGAGTGACCCCAACCACGTATGCAGTAATTTGCTGAAACTTAGCCACAACACGCAGCTCAGGGGTAACTGCTTAACATTGAAGGAAAAATATAGCCGTCTAGAGTGTCGACGGAATTACTTTTCTCTTCGGGTTTGCCAACCTTGGAACGCACTCCCAGACTCAGTTGTATCCTCTCCTACCTTGGACGTTTTCAAAAAACGATTAGATGTTGCTCTTAGCTCCCAGCATTTTGTTACCTAAACTCCTCTATTGTGGATTACGCCAAGCATGCTTTTCAACAGGATTTATGTATCAAATGGACCCAAGTGAGCGACCATATTTTACTTTCCTCACGCCTTATATCAACGATCACTGCACCCCAGTGTCTTTCTGAACGTTTACGCTCGATTTTATTTAAATTTTACACTGATGTAATTTATCGAAGTATTCATCTAGGCAGACGTTCGGTAGATGACTCAGATATATTTTGATTTCATCATATTCACCCCAACCATCCTACGGGACGTGTCAAGCACTTGCTTTTATCCGTGATAAATCATTGTTCATTGTCTTCATAGGTGTTAAGCCACCAATGAGGTCATTCAGGATATTTTTATATGTCATCACAGTGGTCGGCAGTTGAATGCAATTCATCTTGCGCGCCAACCATTGTGTAGTTGGGCGGTTCAAAGAAAAACGCCCTGAGCAATCTACACCGAAAAAACTTTTGACAACAACCGTGTATGCTCTAGGTGTACTTATTTGTCTTATAGATCTGTCAACCTAATATGAATACGAAATCAAAAACATACCATTTAATGGTCCTCTGATATGCCTGGTATTTCGCCTGTTCGAAGCATGTGGCAATGCCCGTTTACTATTGCACGATAGTTACGTTCAATTCAGTAGATAGTGAGCGGTGCTATATCACAACTAGTAACTTATTCACGACAGTAGTTGTCGTCCCCCGTAGCTCGGTGCTCTCAACCACGGACTGACCACAGTCGAGTAGCGGGTTCGAGCCCTAAAAGGTCAAATGGAATGCACACTGCTGAGGATTCCTGAAAGTACAGTTCTTTTCTGGGCGTGTGATGGCTGTCTGATTGAGTGCAGACGTGATTAATTTTCACTTATACAATTCAGCTCCCCTTACTGCTTTTCTCTAAGTAGTACGCAGAACAAATTGCTGATAATGCCGGGACTTAATTGGCGGTTTGAGTTTGATAAGTTCATCGCTTGTTGGGTGGATCTCCTGTCTTTTGCATGGCAGTGACACGCAAGTCAGTAGATAGTGAGCGACGCTATATATAATCTAGTAACATACTGGCGACAGGCATTGCCATCCCCTGCAGCTCAGTGGTCTATACCACGGACTGGTAACAGTCGAGTGGCGGATTTGATCCCTACAACGGTCAGTTGGAATGTGCTCTGTTGACAATGCTCGAATGATGTGGCAACCATGTAATGCTTTTTCCAGCGTGTGCTTCCTGGATGATAAAGTCCAGCTGTGCTGGATTTCTACCTAAACCAAAGTTTTGACGATTGTAGAACTAATCGCTTCGGGACGCAATTTATTGAGACGAATGAAAAAGCAAGTCCTAGCTTTTAAGAAACAGTGTTTTATCCTGGAATCAGAATTATTCCTACCTTAAACATTTGCATACTCCGTCTACGGAAACACCTAACAACATCAGAATATCGACTAAAGCTTAAAACCAATCCACTTGTTTTGGAAGTATCTGTTAAGACCATTCAGACTCTCCTTTTCACGGACAACATGCTGTGAAATTCGGCATGCTCATGTAACATGTTGATGATATAATTGCATTTACAATACTTATGTGGATGACAATCGGCTTACTTGAACTAACACCCAGAAGTGGCTCATGTGTAGCGTGCTGAGCTCTATTCCGATATTCCTCCAGACCTATTCCTGTTATACACATCATATCTTCTCCCAACTCACACGCTGTCAGTCAATAAGAAGAGGTCTGGTTTGTAACAAAGACTAATCTGCAACAAACTTCCAGGCAAATATTAATGAGCGCACTCACGGCGTCTTTATTTATAACCCACAAGTTGTCTAGAATATTTAACTGCAAACAGCAGTTGAGTTTGATCCTAAACTCGTTACACACAAGATCACGGCAGCCTATTTCTTTGAAACTTATGTTGACTAAAATGAAACCGATCTAGACCCATTGAGCCAAGTATAGTATTTTTTCAAACATAGAGTTCGTCTTTAATGAGCTGCATTGAGAAATGCTTAACGGGACCGAGGTCGATTGTCGTTGTCATTTTGGCCAACGCAGTGAATCCTGATTTGTCCACTCAATTTCACTTCATAAAGATCACAAGCCGATTTCTTGCATGGAATTTGAACTGAACCTTCATCAAATTGACTTACAGATGTGACGATTCTGATATCGTGCTTATCATGATGCTCTGTGTGAAAAACTATGGTTCTGTTGGCAGTCGATTAATAGTTCGACAACAGCAGTTAGATAAATTCGAGTATGAACATCAAAACAGCGCCTTTTGCTATCACTAATTATCTTGCTCTCAACCATGACACAACATTCCAAGTGCGGTGCTTGAATCAGCGGCCAATATGTAATATTGAGTTCCAGTGCATATGTTTCGATTGCTGTTCATTAAAATACTGTGGATAACGATTTCGTTGCAAGTTCATGTCAGTCATATTTACTCTAAACAGTGCCTGGAATTCGTATGATTTTAGGCGAATCTTTACATCAGTTGGATTTTCAGTCTACAGAACAAGCCATTTTGAAGAAAACGGTTCTCGCCGCCAGAGACAAATTTATGTTTTTCACTGGATGTGATTTTCAGGTCTTCCATGTACAAACAGAGGCTAATCTGATTCTGCCTGTTGATATAACGCGAATAATGTATGTTCGATTGCGCTTCTTGTGTGATGAGATGCACTCAACCATCCTGGTGGACAAAGGATAGAGTAGGTGTTTTTAAATCTAAGTCATGGTAGTACTCAACCCCTAAAACTTCATGCTGTTCTGACTGCAATCTGCTATGCCCATTCGGTCATCTTCAACCAGTGATCACCTAAGCTGGTTTATGGTGTCAAATGATAGTGGGAGGCAAGGTTAATAAAACCTATTCAAGGCATGGAGTGAAGATATGTGTGTACCGAGAATGCGCTGCACAAACTCACAGTTTGTACTCGGCTATTGCTGTCAGGTACTCTTTCGCATGGCATCGTCGCTCACGTTTTAATTAGACACTAGTTAGTTTAATCGAGCTGTCAAGCTGTGTACCAATGACGAAATCAAAGGAAAGGGAAGCAGCAATCTTAAAAGCGGTGTGGTCAAATTCATTTTATTAGTGCTAAAAAATGCTCTTCCTCAATGGCTGTCGAAATTAGTCTACTGTCTGCCAATTTTCGGAAGTTTTCGGCATGACTTGAACACCAGGTTTGTGATGACAATGGTAACGGGACAAGTCACAAGATTTGGAGTTCAACGCATTCAGCTTCTAATTCGCGTGTCATAACCTGCGCATGGATAGCCCCTTAAGCTATCGCAGGGCTCAATGCAAGCGTGTGTAAGTACGCTGGTGCTTTGTGTGACTAACCCATACACATGCAGCTAGCGTCACCTTGCAAACAATCGCAGTAGTATGTTAGCAGGCAGCTTCGCCCAATACAGAAATACAGACTATTGCTAAATTTCACAAACGATCTTTTGGTGGGATTTCATTTAATAAGCTGTTTAACATCATCTCTATAACATAAATGAAATAGTGCTGCGAGTAGTATCAAGTGAGATGATTACAAACAGGTACACCAAATGTTTCTATCACATCGGGCGCTTGTTTAATTTCAGTTTCTCATTTCACTTAAGTAGTGCGTTCCTCGCATCGAATGCTCACCTGCGATTGGTCCAGTGGCTCCCTGTAACCGTACAAAAGAATTGACTTTGACCATGGTAGCCATGTGATACTGAAATTAGAATGAGAGGTGCCTTCTTAACTGACATCTTCATCATGACTCAAAGATGCTGCTGTGTTAAGAACCGAATTCCTTTTTGTTATGTCTGTGTAGCTTAGTACAGTCGTAGTACAAATCAATTTCTTGGCTATTGAAGAACGCCTACCACGCATGGTTCGGGATGAACATGGATGAACAGGATAAGAATTGAGCGCCGTATATTGTTTGTGTCGTGCAATCTTCACTTAACTCAAAGGCTCAAGAGCAAATGCAAGATGTTCCTTGCAATCCCCATGGTTTGAAGGTAGCCGAAGGATCACACCACTGACTATTTGTTCTGTCTAACTAATGTCATCAGATTCTCCAACCGATAGAGTGACAAAATTCCTTACACAGATCTTCCGTCAATTATTGTATGTTTCTCATGATTGCATCTTACCCGTGCACTGATGATGAGCAGTGATACAGCAACATCAACCTCACCTGATTCTGACATCTGTGAAAATTTAAAACAGTTGATGTCAACCCATGTCTTATTGAACAATCAGAGCTGAGTGACTTTGTACGTGACTTGAACTTGCCTAAAGACAAAGCCGAGTTGTTGGCATCTCGGCTGCAACAGTGGCACTTATTTGCTGCAAACGCTAAGGTTACTGTGTACAGAAAGCTGTATTAAATTGTTCGGTATGTAGGACATGAGTAAAACAGTTTATTATTGTTTCAAAGGGAAAGGACTGATGAACGAGCTTAGCGTGAGACATATCAGTGATGAATGTCGTTTATTCAATAACTCGTCCAAGACTACACTGCTCCACAGTGGAAATGTATACTCAACTGTGCCTCCGTTGCATGCCACCAATATGGAAGAGACTTAGGAAAGTATGCATGTGATACTCACTACAGTGAACTACGGTAAGTACTGTTGGAACTGTGCTGACTTCAACGTCATTGGTCTTCAATGGTATGCAAGGAGGTTTCACCAAATATTGCTGTTGTTTGTGCTTATGGGACAGTGAAACAACTCAACTACACTACACA
The DNA here is from genome assembly GCA_944474145.2 of Dicrocoelium dendriticum. Taxonomy (NCBI): domain Eukaryota; kingdom Metazoa; phylum Platyhelminthes; class Trematoda; order Plagiorchiida; family Dicrocoeliidae; genus Dicrocoelium; species Dicrocoelium dendriticum. The sequence continues at coordinate 37,797,987 of OX104069.1, forward strand.
ACCGAAAGGTGGTCAGAGAGGTTAAAGCATACACCTCTTATGCAACCTGATCATATCTAAAATAACTTGATATACTGATCATAGCTATATCATATCTATATATCGTTTTTGCACAACAAGCTCGGTTTGTATAAAACTTAGTCAAAGACCTCAAGTGAGATGGTTTTGCGTTTCCGTACCCGAAACAAATGGTTCGAAGGTCATTGATGCAAAACTCAAATAACGAATGCTTATTGGGCCTGATATTCGCCGAATACTGGCTGACAATGCTTTGGAATGCTGGTTGGCATCATTTGAGTTGGGAGGGTGAAGATCATTCAAGGCAGTGTGCACAGGAATTTTGGGTAGAACAAAAGCAGGGAACTACGAAAAGATTACTAAACTTTTCCTGATTATCAGGCTGTTGTTATTCGAATGTCACTCATGATTCACGTTCTAGAAAATCGCGTCTTCTTCTCCGAGAAATTGGGATCTGTTAACTAGAAACGTGGTGAGCGCTTTCATCACCTTTTAGACATGGAGCAGCGCTCCAGCGAAAAATGCACTTTTTATATGATGGTTGAAATTTGATGGTTTCTTTAGCTTGAGAGCACTAGATTATACAAGCGACGATCTCGGAAAAGTCAGCATTTCCCAGTGCTAAGCTGCAGTCAGTAGTTAGCGGCGTGTTGCGGTGATGTTTTAAACGTATTTGCCACATAGATGTAAGTTGTATAGGTGTGATTCAGTATATGTACATATTATTCGCACGATCTAGACTGGATACTACTGAAAATAAGCATAGCTTACAAAAAAATAACCTGACATGCTGGGTGGCATCGGAATATACTTCTACCATCAGTGAAGTATATTCTATAAGTTAGAGACACTGGTATTGCTATTATATAAAATAATTTTTAGTAGTTGGACAGTGTTATTTGTGACATATGGTGTCTCACAGGTTTACATTCCATTCGCCCCAATCTACCTTAATCAAGTGAAATGAACCAATAAATTTGCCAAGCATCTGTGGACGCATTAATTAAGCAACAGCACGCTTCAGTTCATCATCCATTGCAATTTGTCCAGTTTGGCCAACATCGTAACTTCTCGCATTCCAACCAGACAGCATAAAATTCGGCCAAATGTAAACACTGTTCTGCATAGACAGACGAATTGAGTAGTCAGAAACGTCGGTTTTATGGGAAAGGTCAATCGAGTTTGCAAAAGGATTCTCTCGTTTCATATTCCATGCCTCAGAAAAAAGATAGAAAAATAATTTCCTTGTTTCTCGCCGTTAAAAAAGTCGTTTCAATCCCACCAATAATTGTATAAGTATGAAAACCTATTTCCTCCCCCGTAACTCATACTAAGTGTCAATCTCCACTAGTCTCATATTCGCCTCTTGAGCAGTCCGAAACCACAATTCGTCCAGCACTTCGCTTGCAGATGCGCTGAGATCCACACAGTACTTAAACATCTGAAAAAGTTAAGTGCTAGAAATTTTAACTAACGCGTTTCCACTGCAGTCAAAAAATAAAGCCGAAACTGGATAATGCTACTAGGTACAAAAGACAACATAGGCAAGGAAGCTTTACGCTTCCAATGGAACTTAGCATCAATATTGTTCAATCCACTCCTAAAAAACCATAAAATATGGCTTTAGATCACACGCAGGTAGAAACAAATGGCTGTATACTTCTCGGTACCTAGTACACAATAGTTGACGTGGTAAAGCAAATAGGTTTTGAACAGAGCCGTGTGCGTTTGGTTTAAATCTTACGCACACAGTGTGATCTAACGTTGTAGAGGTTCAATAGGACACAGAGAAGGGGCGGAAGTACGATGAATTGCATGAGCGAGAATTTTCCAGTCATGACCACTACCTACACCAACGTTCGTGGTCAGGTTCTCGACCATGAAAAGCAACAATCAAATCCACCCAGGTGCGCGCAACAGACTAATGTATACCCATCTGATTCAGAAGTCCACACAGAAGAAACTGAATTGCATGATATTCTGTATTATGGTCGCAATACAGTAGGAATAGATCCACACTAATTAGCTTACTAGATTACAACAGGGTATTTTTGTTTTGGTGACTCATTGTTACCAAATCCACTCGCTTCTATTACTCAGCCTTCTATAATCTTTCTGTTAAAAACACATTTCACCAAACGTGGCTGAACACCAAGTTCGGTGGTGGAAGCTCCTCCTCAATTACCACAAAATCTGATGGCCTTTAAGGAGCTAATCTCTCACTTATGTTATTTTGCATTACGGTTGGTATATACGATTGTCCATGGAGCACATTTCTGAACAATGCGCATGACATAATCGTGAATTCAAACCATGTGGCTTCAGCTGCCTAGACAACTTACAAACTCCTTTGAATTACTTTGCGATATATTCCGCTGCCTGAGGGTGACGCATCCGTACCATGCTATCTGCAAATAATAGCCTGGTAGCTGCATCATGTCACGGATTGTACCCAAATCCACATCGATAGGTGGGATTGAAATTCAGCGAGATATATTCGCAGTCAAGAATTAGCGTTGACAGTTCGTGTGGTTCAGGTAGTCATAAATTCAGTAGGTTGTCGTTTAGTGTTCCGCACCTGGTATCATCCACCTATTTCCAAACTCTGATTCCTTGGTTCAACACTAGTTGTATTCTACCCCAATAGACTTACTGCTCTCATGTGATTTCTCTGAAAGAATTGTGTAAGCATCCTAAGCTACTCGATAAGTCGCTGAAAGCCTTTTGTCGCCGGACATTAAAACAATGAAACAATGGTATGTTACTGGTAAAAAGCAGCTTTGCAACAAGTCCCCCAGGATGGCCAAAGTGAGAGCCACAAGCTAGTGTAAAGGAAACATAGCCATCAAAGGAGAAGAGTCTTGGCTGACTTACCAGTGTTCACATAGAGGCATGCATAAAAGAACCAACCCCTCTTGTGCAGGTTAAGACTGGTTGTGCCACGTTCATCACATTATATCGTCCATCGATATACTCAGGGTATATCTTGTAAAGCGATGGGTTATGACAACGTCGATGTGTTTTGAAACCTATAATAGTGGTTACGGAAACATGGTAAATTAGAAGGGGGTTGCATGGCTGACAGACCCTAAGAGAGTAAAAGTTTCGCCGACATCTTAACCCATTCGATTAAGCGGCCAAGTTGACTGGTGGACCATCAGGTTCAAATTTTCGCTCAGTTACAGTAGGTGGCAGCAGACGAGATTAAATTTCTTAAGAAAATGGTAAGACATACTTATGTCGTCATGGGGGTGTAGATACTGACCGCTATACAATTTGAGGGTCCTCAACCTATTTTGATTTAGGAAGTGGAACAGTCATCTAACGTGCTTGGTGGCTATTCGCTGTGGGGCCTCGAGCGCTGAGAGATCTTGCTTGTGCTAGGGCTGCTAGGCCCTGATCGAGCATTCCACAAGATACTGCACGTACGTGTTAAGCAACTGTGAACACATAAATCAAATCACCCGAATGCCCTCTATGGTATTCAAACGTGTTGTTTCTCAATCTACGACACCTTACTTGATTGTTCTGAGTAATCCAGATCGGTCGGGATTAATACGCAACGTCATGCTTCAGGATGACTGCGTGCAGGACATGGTCTCCAATCTTCTACATTGTGTGTAACTGATGGAATATCTTGACCACCTTATGTTTAAATTGGATCAAATTGTGGAGTGAAATTAATAAGCAAGGCCCAAGTCTCTTGCAATGCATCGCTATCTCCTTTGTCGGCGAACGCGCGCTTTGTCTTAACATTATCATCGAAAAGTAAGCAATCCAAGGCAATCGAACGCAAATGCTGGTTACTAAGCGAGAAAAACTGACAGAAATCCGAAACTGATTTTTGTGAAACTCTAGATTCGACGTGAATCGGATCGGACAGCCAACACAGAACTCCAATCTGCAATCAGCGATTCCGCATGAAATTCATGATCCACCCAAGAACAGGTTACCCAACTACCTAGCTTACGAGACTGTGAAGCAGAATGTGGTAGCCCAGGTCGTCGAGTGCTTTTGAGTAAACGCGATAAATGATGTAGGTCCATCCTCCTTTGTCAGCCGTATCCGTCTAACCACTGCGTGTAATCAGTGGATTGGTTGTTCTTGAACAATGCCGGCGGAAACCATCTTACTCAGGCGACATGAGGTGGCAGCTTTCTAGATGGCTGACTAAAGAGCCAGCGATGATTGTCTCCATCACCTTTGAGAGAACAGGAAGAATGACTACTAAGCGTTAGATTGCGAGATCCGAGCCACTGTAGCTTCTGAAAATTGCTGTGATTATACCACGTTTCCACACGGTAGACATAGTTTGCTTATTCAAGCACGTTTGAAAGAGATCAGCTGAAAGCTCTGACAGCTTCGCTGCCCTCGACTGAATATTCTCTATTCCGAGAGAACTGTGAGAGCAGTTTCGGTAACACAAGGGCGGCGGTAAAAGCAATGGTAGAATGTGCCGAGATTATGGCTATGTATATGAGCATGCGACATTGGCGGACGTCTCGTTGGAAAGTCAGGACATACTGTATCCGTACAGCACTGGATTTTTCTTCAACACTTTGTGCCACACCAAATTGTTAAGGGGGAGGACGCCGTGCTTCACTTTGCGAATGATGTTAGCGAGCTTGTATAAGAGCTTTTCGGGTTGGCAAGTTTACTAGCTAGATGTCGTTGGCTTGCCACTCTGCTCGCACAAACAAACGTAGTACAAATATTGCGTCGGGTCAGTTTGTCGCTCCAGGTTTTTAGACCAGGACGGGCACTGTAAACTTGCCAAGCTGCATTCCTGCTTGACATGAGTTCTCGGGTTTGAATTCTGTTGAAGAGCGATGAGTTGGTTGAACGGAGCTTATGAGTTTCTGAAGAAGTTACGACCAGACTGCTGAAACGTCCAAGAAAATAAATCTAGGCGCCGTCAACTGCGTACTTTTTCCCAGAATCACCCAGCCGTCGCCGCTACCAGAGCGTTTAGTTTGTTGTTGTGTGCGATGAGGCATGTTTGTTCAGTGTGCTGTTCCGAATATCCAGCGTAGCAAGCATAGTTATAAGGTATGGGGATATAATCAAGTAGCCTTATTGTGGTGTCTATACATGGCTTGTCAATCATGAGTTCCTCATTTGTAAGTACAAGGTCAAGCACCGATGGTTTATTATCAGAACTGTGCCTAGTAGGTGAGTTGATGTGATTGTAGAGCGGAATACTTGCGATAAGGTCTTGCAGTTCGGTCTTATATGTTTCGCGGGGATGCCGGGGATTCTAAGTCACGCACATTTAAAACGTCGGAGAAAAGGATGTGGCTGTAAGTTGAGAGTAAGCAGTTCGTCAGTGGTGATATTTGGCTGGAATCCATCTCTGAAATTGACGATGGCGACCAATATACGACTGCCACGAAGCAATTGTCATTGTATCTGTGACAGTAACGGCACCATAGCTAATCGGTGACCCGCGTCTCTAGATCATCCAGTGGTTCGCATTGTAAGTCGTTGTAATAGTAGAGTATAATAACAACCACCGCTTGGATGATCTTGACGAAAACATGACATTCATGAATCGCTATCTCGGCATCCGTAACCTCTGATTACAGCAAGTCTCGGTTATAGGGATGAGATCCCAAGCGTTTATTACCCGGCACAACCGAAGCTCGGCGACTTTGTTTAGGAGGCCTTGGGCATTCGCGTACATGTAGGAAGTGTTTCACTTCTCAGCAGTAATCTGAATGACCTGTGGCTAGGACGCGTTTGTGCCCATCGTTGTGTGGCCTGTCGCTAACCGTTTTTATGGTATCGTCTGCAAGTCGCATGGAGTTGGGTACAGTGACATGGTAATTAGCCTTTCTGACAACTTAGTTTGTACAATGCATGGGAAGTGATTGTAGGATCGCGTAGGATGATGCGCAATTCCCTCTGAGTTACTACCGTTGTGAATTTTGGATGGGATACACTTCATTTGCCTGCTGTGGTAATGCTTAAGGTCGGGCGACAGTTTCGCTCGCCGCTCGGTTGGCAGTCTGTACCGAATTGACGGCTATTGTTTCAGTAGTCTAATTACAATCCCCCCAATTGGTAGCACCACCTTTAGTATCCTTGGGCCGCATCCTTTGTAGCCTGTCGATCTTGACAACCCAGAGAGATGCAGCTATAAAGTCATCCAAGAGCAAGGTCTCACGTATATAGCGCCATTGCTCCTGGTCGTGAGCCTGTGCTTCGCATTCGTCGTGCTCATGAGGCTGGGTGGTGTCATGGACAAAAGACGATTCTGCCTACGGTGTCTAGGCGGAAATCTTTGAACCGTTTCTTCGCTTGCTTACGCTCGCCTCGTGGGACATTTCGAATGACACCGACTAAACAGGGTTGATTCTGAGCATTCCAGCCACGCATTATCTCGAACCATTATATTAACTCATGTTAGGTCCTAAACAAAACACCGGAAATAATACACGATGTTTGCCACACTCTACTTAGTGCTATATCCGTCTGTGCAATAAGTCAAAAGACCACAAAAAAATGTAGCAATATCTGCAAGTACACTGGCCTATTTTCGCCAATCGTTTTATAGGTAGCTAGATACTAACACTAAAGCATAAATTAACCGGTGAGTTTACTCGTGGGCAAAATGTTATGTTTCTCCCATCGTTTCGTTGTTTCCATTTGCAGTCAACTGCAATTTTACACCGATATGTTCGTGCATCACAGCTGACTATGAGCTTTTCCGGTGTATATATACCACATCAATAACTTTTTCTGAAACCACAGAATTCGTAGCTTGCTAAATTTGGTTAGGCCCACTGTAAAGTACCTGTTTTGCATGCTCATGAAATTTCCGCAAAAGTAAGATAATATGTTTAAATCCAACACGGTTATTCAGAAACGCATTTGCTTACTGGTATCCGTTTGCTTTCGTTTTTACGGAGAAATGGCAGACAAAGAAGCTGATTCTGTTGGAGCAAATCGCATCACAGTGGGTTCATCGCGGAACACAACAACTGATAGAATGAACAGTAGGAAATTCGGTTGCAAACCGCAGCTATTACTTAAAACAATGCTTGACTGCCTGAGATTCCCTGTCCGTTGCTGAAGAAAACTAACACTAATAAAAGATGGATAACACTTTTCGTAGCGATAACGTTTGCTCCGAAATTTTTGAATTGGAATAATCAAGTTGTTTCGCCCGCAAATAATTTTGCGTCAACCGATAACATAGTATTACGGTTACTTTGGCCGTATCAGCAATACTTACAGGTGGTCCCCACCAGTAGTAATATTGCTGGCTTGTTCGTCCACTCGTTAGAGTGGGCCTCCACCACAGAGCCTAATGTAGGCCGTTGGAAGTGCGCTACACAACTGTTTATCTATTTTAGATGGATTATTCCACCTTCCCCAGCAAGGATGGTGTATTCAAGTTTTAAGTCTACTTTCACGTGCACTACTTAGTAGTCGCCAATTTACACAACATTAGTCTGTCATTTGCTATCTTCATGTAACAATTCGGTAAACAGCAGTTGTAAATTAATTGCCCAGTTAATTCACCGCCAGTCCTTCCACATACTTTGCCACCTAGTGCGGTTCAACCGATTGTTCTCAACGCATTATTCCCAGTTTCTTATCCCCACTTTGCCTAAAACAGCTTTGACCACATGAGGCCGTTCTTTCTGCATCGTTCTAAAAAATGGCTCACTTTACAAAATTGCACACCGCGGTTCCCCACTCATGCACCGAGAGTGGGTGATCGGCATTACGTGACGTCATGCACAGGTTCACTAATGAGTGGAGTTGTTGAAAAACACAGCTCTGTCCAACGTAGTCTCTCCCTTTTTCTAATGCGGTCGCACAGAAGCTTGTGACCGCATTTGGTAATAAAAATCCGTCAGCGTTTTCCTGATTTGCTTTGGGATCTTATGTAGTAAATGCTGTCACCAAAAGGCTGATGTACTTTTTCAACTCAGTGATCTGATGGCCAATGCAGCACACCGAAGATTTGCTTTGTTGCAGAGTTGACCATCGTTTACTCACGCGTGGCAGTTTAGTGAACGGCAGTTGGACAGGATTTCATCAAATTCATCCTGTTACCTTAACGAATTCATCTTGATAAGATTGATACGGTACTCAATCGCTAAAACTGAGCCGAATAAATCCAGTCATCACTCGTCTAACAACTTCGACTTGCAAATCTTTTTCCGTGTTTTGTAAGTGTTAACTGGTGAATTAGTTACGTTATTTTAGTAAATGTATTATCTGTAATGTACCGTTATAGGTTGCCTCAGTCTATCTTTATCTAACAATATGGGTATCAGTGCGACAGGTAATGTTCAGTTTACACGAGGTAAATTTCTTCTAATGCATACAGAACACTGCGTTGTAGTATGGGAACAAGTGGAAAGTTCCTTCTTTACCACACTATCGAAATATGAGTAAAAACGTTAAAGAAACTACCTATGACCTGTCAACTCAACCATTGTTTGTCAGATTTTCACTTAAAATCGTATGCAATACACGTATAACACACAGTGAATCGGGACTCACAAATGTGTGGCATAATTGTCAGTGCGTAATCATTGTCGGAATCCAAAAGTTTTCTAACTGGTGCATTGGGTGTACTCCCACCATATGCTCTGGAAAACCGTTCTAAACATTGGCCTCTCGTCGTTCGAAACACAGGGGATAGGGAACTCGCTTCAAGTCTGAAACCAAAAGCTTGTATTGGTGTCCACCTTTACTGCATGATTTTCGCCAGTGGAGTAGTGAACTGAGCATGTGGAAGTCACCTGGCAGTAGAATGTGATAAGTCATTAAGAGGTTGACTGGCACCGGACGCTAGGCCAGAGTGTACAGCCTCGCACCTGTCTTCGTACGGTAAGCCCAGCAAACTGGGGATGAACCTGGTTGCGACGTATTGGACCAGCTTCGCTTTCCCCGTTTCACCTTGGCCGGTCTGGCAATGGGCGGATAGGCCCGTACTCTAACATGGATACGAATACGAAGCGAGTGGCAACTTCTTCAGACCAGATGCTGAAGCTGCGTTTGAACGCCCAGAGCCTATGCAGTCTGTTTTAGGGTAGCTTATTCATGTCGTCCACGGACTTTAAATCGCAACGTGAGAGTACGCCTAGGTCTTCCGTGAAATATATGGGATGTTCCATTTGGCCTTTTGAGAGAATAAGTTCTACTTTCACCACCCTTCTCCAGGCTCATAAATGCCGACTTGGAAAATGACTTTCGGCAGACCATGTAGAAAGGCGTTCGATGTCTTACTGAAGTAGACCACAGTCACCGTAGGTGATTACTACTCTCCACATCTCCAGCTCATCTGCTAACATGCGACACAGCCGCCGAAGAAATTGCAACAATGTAGGTCCCAGCATCGTACTTTGGGGTACACTACTGGTCGAAGGAAACCAGTCGGTCAGGTGGTTATCAACTTTCGCCTAACAAGCAATCATGCATCTAAGAGTGCAAATAGCCCTCAACACCTCCCAGTCTCAGCTTGTAGAGAGCGACTCATGGTTCATATTATCAAACGCAATGCGACCGGGCATTTCCAAGCAATCGGCAACAAACATTTGGAAAGTGACCTATTGAACAGTTCGGTCATATCGGGATAGACGATGGCTGACAATGACTTGATACTCAGCGGGTGGAGCACCTCGAGCCCAGAAGGTTTGGTGTCACAATGTTGGAGAGTAGTTGACGCACCTCTTCCATACCACCATCTAGTTTGTCCAGTTCGGTAAGAACGGTGCACGTCGAATTCGGCACAGGCGCCTGATCAGTTGCAAACACGGAAGCAAGGTGTGCCACTAAGAAGGACGCATGCATGGTGCTGGATGTCAGGGGCTGACCGTCCGCGTCGTGTATCACTGGTAGGTCCCCTGTTGGTTTCAGGCGCAGCACCACATACGCATAGATCCTTTTCAGAGCGCTCTTTCCACCGGTTGCAAACTGCTGTTTGAACTACCGGCATCGGCTGATTTTTTTAATGCAGAAAATGTCTCCGCTTTTTATACACCTCGCAGTCGTCCACCGAGCTAGAGATAACGAATTTGTTCCACATGCTGCGCTGCCACGGAGCAGGTTCACCATACTCCTTGTCGAACCACGATGGATTGGCCGGTCTGATATTTTGAACACTGATAGGCACAGACCGGGTAAAATTGAGCTTACAACAGTGTTTATAAATGACGTGCCATTTTCAACAGATGTCGTCTGCAGTAAAGACCAATCCACTTGGCTTGTGGATCGAGTTAAATCGTCAAAATCCGTCTTACAGTAATTATAATCTAGATAGAGTAAGTGGGGTTGGTATCCTGGTAGCTCCAAGCTGACAACATGAACTGAGTGGTCGCTCACTGCCAGAGGCCTCAGAATGTAAATGTTATATATGTGTTGTTCACAGCTCATCGACATCAAATCTAAACATGATGAAATTGAGCGCGGCGTTATGCGCGTCCGTCGGCACGTGTTGTGCTGCCCCAGTTTCAACTATCAGTACAGGGAACTTTGCTTCGACATTACATTTCCGGTGATAAGTTGAACTTCAGGCCAGCATATTCGAGAACAGTAGAAATCACCTATGAGGGAAAAAGGGGGCGATAATTGTGGTTCCGGAGATGCAGCGGCCAATCCAAACAACGCCTCAATGGACTGCGATAAATTCACCCACTACTGACTCTCAGCGCCTGAGGTGATTCCAGCACAACAACGGTTTACATAAGCCACGTTCGCCTACTCACAGTCTGT
>OX104069.1:37809238-37960595 GCA_944474145.2 Dicrocoelium dendriticum
TGAAGCGACCCCCGGCACTTCGACGTTGGATTGTCTCTTCTTGCTTCTGCAATGGAATGAAGCAAGAACAAGAGCAATCTCTCCATATGCCAGCATCAAAATACACTACATATTAAAGTACAACTACAATAGTTCTGGAAAAAGGATGGACTAACAATTGTCTAAGCCCCTTTTGAAGGCTTCTACGGTCTCAGACTCCACTAAATCAGAAGGAAATGTATTCCAGTAGTTAACTACCCGGTTCGTAAAAAACTTTGCCCTGATGTCCAAACGAGCTCTGTGATGTTTAAGCCTCACGCGATGCCCGCGCAGATGGTCTGACGTAGCCAGCTCAAACAGATGGGTGGAACTAATACCACTAAGTCCCTTAATGATCTTAAACGTCTCTATCAAATCCCCTCTCAACCTACGCCGTTCCAGGGAGAATAATCCTAAGCTCCTTAGACGATCTTCGTAAGACTTCCCTCGTTGACCTTCAATCATCCTGGTCGCAAGTTTCTGAATCTTTTCTATACAAGTGATGTCACTACGGAGGTACAGTAACCAGGCCTGAACACAATACTCCAGATGTGGCCTGACCACTGCTTTATATAAGGGCAAGAATACTTCTGCTTTAGTGTTACTCAGCGCCATCCTAAGACGAAATAATTCGTGTCGTGCTTTATTGGCAGCATGGCGATACTGTGCCGAAGGCTTAAAATTGTTCGCTACGATGACACCTAGATCACGGGCTTCGTCAGTGCACCGCAATGATAGAAATCCCACAGGAGACTGAACTGCAATTCCGCTACCACTACTAGTCAATAGTTGACATTTGTTGGCATTTAGAGGTAGGTCCCATTGACTTGACCAATTCAACACAGTGAGTTCAAGTTCAAGTGGGACCGGAACAGTAGGATAAATCCCCGTGAATGTTCCTTCCGTGACGCGTCGTTGATCCAGGGTATTATTCGTCCGCGATAACTGGAATCCAGAAGAGTCAGATCAGCGCGCGCGAATCACACCACGGTCAACCAATTAATACCCACGCGACCTGCACTGGCAGTCCCCGCCGCACCGGTCACGTGAAATAAGAAAGAGAAGTACGAAAGTAATAAGAGCGTCAAGAAAAAAACGTAATAGATTTAATAATTCAATAAGACGAATAAGCTAGGACGTGAAGGGGAATGTTAAGAATTGAAGGCCAAGAGCGTCGAGTCGGTGTTCGAACTCTTTCACTGTTGGTGCCAATACCACGTTCTCGGGCAGTGCATTCCAGGAATCCACCACTCGGCGTGATAAACGAAAGTCCGCCCGGACTCCATCCGATCGAGGTTTGTGTAGCTTCAGCGAGTGACCTCGGAGCGATGGAAGCCGAGCCGGTTGGAAAAGCCCGGATAAATCGGGTCCGATTTTACCGGTAAGTATACGATAGGTCAAGACTAGGTCGCCTCGATGTTGACGATAGTGCATCGAGAACATTCCCAGCGCAAGTAGTCTTTCTGGGTAAGAATGGTTCCGCAGTCCATGGACCAGTTTGGTTCCAACTCTCAACACTCTCTCCACTGACATCCTGTCCCTGACTAAGCAAGGTGGACAAGCCTGGATGCAGTATTCCAAGTGTGGCCTGACAAATGCTGAGAATAACCTAACAAACATAGCGCCCGTGATGGTCCCGAATGCCCTGCGGATCATCCACAACATTCTGAAACCCTTGCACGTAGCTTTCCTCCAGTTCTCACTGGATTTAAGTTCTGAAGACAACGTGACCCCTAGGTCTACCAATTGGGAAACATGGTGTAGTTCATTACCGCCAAGCAAATAACGCGTTTGGGGGCTATTTGGCCCTATTCGTAAGATGGAACACTTTGCATAATTTATGGGCAACTGCCACAGAGCAGCCCAGTCCCAAAGTTTATCGAGGGCCCGTTGCAGAGTCTGGGGTCCATCGAAGTCAGACACTATGTGCCAAAACTTTAGGTCATCTGCAAACATGAGAGATGGTACCTCCAGCAGTTCGGGCAGCTCGTTGACATACAAGGAAAATAACAACGGGCCAAGCACCGAACCCTGAGGGACCCCACTGAGGACTGACTGACGGAAAGACAGACTAGACCCCACACGAACACACATCTCTCTCCCTTCCAGAAACGTGGTGATCCATTTTAGTGCACCCCCGGATATTCCATAGGACCGAAGTTTCAAGGAAAGGCGAGAATGTGATACAGTGTCGAACGCCTTGGAGAAGTCAATAAACACTACATCTACTGCATGACCCCGATCCAAAGCATCCGCCCAACATTCGCGTGCAACTAGCAAATTAGTCATACAGGAATGACCCTTGCGAAAGCCGTGTTGCAGTGGACTGAGCAGACCATACTCCCGCAGGTGGTCTTCAAGCACATCTCTGACCAACTTCTCCAATACCTTGACCAGTACGCTTGTCAAACTTACTGGTCTATAATTGGCAGGGAGATGCTTGTCGCCCTTTTTAAAAATCGGGCAAACGATAGCATCCTTCCAGTCCTTGGGAAAGGAGCAGCTGCGAAGCGACAATTGAAACAAACGCGTCACTGGGCCACATAGCTCGCTTGCGAGTTCGTACAGAAGCTTAGGGTGAATATCATCCATCCCAGCGGATTTAGCAGGATTTAGAGCCTGAAGAAGATGGAGAACTTTTGCCTCCGAAATTGTGACGTGTGTTAAACAGGAGTCCTGGGGGACTCTCATTGCTAGGTCAAGATGCGGCAATTGCTCATCCCGAACAAAAGTTCCGGCATACTGCGCACTGAGTAGACATGCTTTTTCGTGATCAGTGGTGGCAGTGGCGCCGTCGCTGCCTAATAACACTGGGATAGATGAGCCAACGTTACTACGCCTTTTGACGTAGGCGAAGAATCTTTTGGGATTCGCGGAGGCTGAGTTAGCCAGCTCCATCTCATAGCTAAGTCTAGCAGCTCGTAAATGACTCTTGCAAGCATTCCGAGCTTCACGATAACGCCGAAAAGTACATTCTGAGAGAACTGTCCGGTAGATCCGCCAGCATCTTGCCCGTCTATTCATTAGCTGGTGTGCGACTGAGTCCAACCATGGTGGCTTCGCTTTGGTACCCTTCTTTACCGAAAGAGGGATGTGGGGGTGGGATATGTTAAAGAGGAAAGACTTAAACGTATCCCAAGCCGTCTGTATATCATCATCCGGCAAGATGATGCATGGGAAACTTACTGCCTTGGCTCTAATAGACGGAAAGTCGGCGTGCCAAATGTTCGGAGTCCGGACCCTGCGTGAATCGTAGTCTCTAATGAGAGCACAAGTGAATGACAAACACGTATGGTCACTGGCTCCCAAAGGGGGACCGTACTCAAGGTCACTCACAAAGTCAACCGACTTTGCGAAAACTAGGTCCAACAGAGAAGGAGCATGACCCACCATGTACCTGGTGGGTCGATCGACAAATTGGTGTAAGGGTACTTCCAGTGTCAAGTCAACAAGCTCGGCAGCCAACCCTGTTGTCGCTGCCTCATAAGATAGGTCATGCCAATTTACTTCAGGGAAGTTGAAGTCCCCCATTATCAAGCATCTGTTCGCAGAGTGAGTGCGGATGAAGTCAATGAAACTCCTAGAAGCGCTATCAGGGCTCCTATACAGCAGCACAATTTTAAATTGCGTTGATTCGGTACAGACTTCAACTGCAAGAGCTTCAACAGTTTTATCAGCTGAGTTAAAGGTATGTGTTTTGGATATGTTTACACCACATCTGATATACAAGGCGACACCACCGCCGCGGCGATCAGATGGGCGGTCAGATCTCAGTATTGCGTAGCCCGGAACGTATAATTCACTGTCCATGACGTCAGAAGACAACCAGGTTTCAGTGAACGCGAGTACATCAGGATGGGAGTGGTCTATTAGGGCCCCCACTTCACACATCTTGTTTCGCAGGCTACGCACATTACTAAGAACTATGTGAAAACGTTTGGTATGGAGAACCCGGGTCGTGTGCTACCAGAATGGGCTCTGGTAGGGCGGAAGGAATCTCTCCGATTCATGCACCATTTTGTGTAACGGAGTTCCTGGAATGGGGTACCGGCGGGAGCTGGAAAACGGGCACGGAACGAATCAACGGCGGTAGAAAGCAGCACGGTCAATCACAGCGGACACACGACGCGAGAAGCACACACAGCAACCGGGCACCCACAGAATCGCAATACGCAAGCGTGACACGGGCAAAACGAGCAGACACGGAGGAAGCACGTTTATCCACAACAGGAAAAACAGAGGAGTGTACAGGACCTTGATAAGACAATCAAAACAAAAAGGGCATGTCAGAGTTTTTGGGTCGGTAAAGTGCCTTCGCACGTTTTCATATATCTGCGGTTTCTCGAGAATCTGCAAATGAAAGAGAAAAGAAAGAGATCATTTAAGTAGTCTTTAAAACGACCCATGGCGGTTTCGATTTCGTTACATTTGACAGTTACAAATGTGGCGCCGAGTGATTTCCAATACTCCTGTATTCTATCACAACAACTAACTATGAGAACCTCATTGACCTTCTTCACTACAAAACATACACCAGGTTAACATGTGTATACTACATATATATACAACCCGCCATCTAATGGCAATCTCTCCAGTTGGCCTGGCATACCTACCGAACCAAACCCGCCGCTAGGCAAATCTTAGCGGACCGGGATTCTAACCAAAGTGTTTTGCTGATAATTTGGTGAGGGTGGTTTGGTACGCCATGCTACATGTGGACTAGGTTGCTTATTGATGTTGTGTGGTGTATAATGAAGAGTTTCAGGAGCATTTATGGTACGTGGTAATATTAAAGTTTGTAGATTTTAACACTGTTTTTGTTCAAGTAGCTAACGAAGTGCATTTATGAGCCGCGGCGCTTCGTTGGAAGCTGCCATCATGGTGGACGATCTTCCTTCGTTTAGTCGTTTGGTGAAATTATATATTCGCGAACATTTGCGGACATGGAACAGGATGTGAAGAAATTTCAGCAGACTACTGCGACGGCCTTTTATAAGCGGTCAGTGGTTACTCGAACTCGGTACAAAATTTACTTAACTTAACTTAACTTTACTTCCCTATAAATATACTAAGTAAATTCCATTTTATTATTGAAACCTCTTTAATTATTTCTTAGCGCTCGCCATTGCCAAATTGATACATGCTGTTCCATTTAACCTCGGCCCGTAACCAAAATTCCGCCCTTGGTTAGAGCCCAGCTCCCAAATCTTAGATGTGCGAGTCCCGGTCCGGTTGAATACACTGTCTCCATCCATGTCGCTCGTTCTCGTGTTCTGCTCATTAGAGCATCGTCTTGCATAATTGCCGTTTCGTACCAGCTACGGCATTAGTTACTCAGTCGCTGCTTCTCAAGTGCAGTTCGTTTGTAGCCGGGACTTCTCGTCCGTGTCTCGAACCTGCCATCCAGAATATATTGCAAATTGGCATCGCGGGCAGTTCTACAAGTATGAGCAAAAGTGCTTCCAGCCCACCGAAGATTGAGTGTTGTGTCCGAGACCCAAGTTGGCAGGTCCAGTCCCTTAGTCGCCAACTGCGTGTTTTCCGTCTGGGTGATGACTTTGAAAGCTGGTACTTTCAAGTTACCGGGTAAATCGCTGCAGCGCCAGAAAGAGCACTCGGCTCGATCACCCTCAGTTTCTTAAGCAAAGAAGTGCTGCAGCTTTTCCTAAGAACAAGCGTACCTGCTAATTCACCCTTGGAAAAGATCTGGGCCACTCTTTGAAAACGGTTTTCTAAATGCTACCCCTTTGCGTTCTACCGTGACACCTGCTTTGCTCGGCGTCAACTATCCTCGGAGAAGGCAGAGGCCTTCCTAACGGCTCTCCGAATTTTGGCTCACAAGGGGTTTCCAGATCTTCAGTAAGAAGTTCAGAAAAAGTGGATATGTGAGCAGTTCGCGATGGGCCTAAGCGTCCAATACCTCCGTGACAAATATCCGTTAAAACTTCCTCGTTCGCTGCAGGAGGTTCTGGGAAAGGCCAGGAATCGGGAGTTTCTGAAGCAAGTCAAAACCGACCGAACCCATCTTGGTCCTGATAGTTGTGCAGTCGTACGCCCAGGACCGGACGTTTTCGCAGCTGGTCACCGGCACCATACACCAACACGAAAATCCCCTTGGAATACTGCGTATACTGGCAGCCGTTCGGCAGACATGCCCATCACGGTGGCCACAACCCACCTATCGTTGCACCATTGTCAGCTTTTACATAAACTTTCACTAGCAATCTATACCCAAACCATTGACGACACTTGGGTGTTTAAATGCTGGTAGCATGTATATTTTGATTGATACTGGTGCTTCTTGTTCTCTACTTCGCCTTGCTATCGCCCACAGCCTTAAGAACGTCTACACGGTTACCAGCCAGCAGCCTCGTGTTGTCACCGCCAACGGGGTGGAGTTGCGAACAGAGAGTACACTGCCTGCACGTGTAAAACTTGATAGGGTAGAAGCCACTCATAACTGTGTAGCTTGTCGAAATTTGACCTGGGACGTTATTTTGCGAATGGATTTCCTCACTCGACCTGGTTGCACAGTTGCACTTGGATGCGGAACCCTATCGATGAGTCCTGCGCCAACCGCTATTGATCATCAACTGGACGGTCAAGGAGCGTTCACTATCGCAGCCACGTCTTCAGTAACGTCACATTTCCAAAAGGAGGTCACTGCGCCAATTATTGGACGCGATAAGGTTAACACCGACAACACTGACCAGTTAATCGCAGTGCAACGAAAGTTTGAAGCGGTGTGCTCTACAGCTGATTCTTCTGGCCGCACGAACTTAGTTGAACATGAGGTTGACACCATGTCCCACCGACCTATTCGTCAACATGCCGGTTCATTACAAACCGCAGTTGGAGTCAGTGCGTAAAGAGATACCGGACAAACCTATTATTAAACCGTCGTCACCATGGGAGTCGCTTATCGTTGTAGTGAAGAAGCAAGGCGAGACCTTGCGACTTTGTGTTGATCATCGAAAGTTTAACGAGGTAACAGGTAAAGATTCATTTCCATTGCATCGTACTGATGCCACGTTCGATGCACTCCGTGGTTCATGCTGGTGCTCTAAGTTGGATCTTGCATGTGGTTACTGGCAATTAGAAGTAAGACCCAAGGACCGTGAGAAAACGTCGTACACGCTTCCAAACGGTCCATATGAAGATCAGCCGATGCACTTTGGTCTGTTAATGCTCCGGCTATGTTTCAGAGACTAACGCAGAAAGCCTTGGACGGTCTGACACCTGGTAGCTGTGTAATTTATTTGGAGGACATAATCTTTTATGGGCGATCGACTGAGGAGCATAACCGACGGCTGCGCCTGCCGGGTTTGAAACTACGGGGTCCAAACTGTTATTTTCTCCTGCGTGAATTTAAGTACTTGGGGCACATTATCTCCTATGAAGGTGTGAGGACCGACCCCGCCAAGGGCGGACAATTACTTCCTGGCCACAACCTAAAACGGCGGCAGAACTCCGAAGTTTCTTAGGGTTGGCTTCGTACTACCGACGGTTTAATTTTTTATTTTGCGGCCATCGCAGCTTCCTTACATCAATCAACTGAGAGGTGACGAAAATTCCTCTGGACTAAAGCATGTCAGAATGCCTTTGTAGAGTTGAAAGTTCATCTTACGACACCCCCAATCTTGACGCTCCCTGACACCTCACCAGATTCGGGAGCTTTTGTGTTGCCTACAGATGCGAGAGATGAAGCGGTCGGCGCAGTTTTATCCCAGGGAACTCCGGCGGGCAAAGTTGTGATCTCCTTCGCTAGTCGCCAATTCGATGAACGCGAGAGGAAGTACAGCAACAATCGACGGGAACTACTGGCGTTGGTTGACTTTTTGCGACGTGTTAGGCTGTACCTACGGCGAAAGTCCTTTCAGATTCGCACAAACCACCAGCCATTTCAGTGATTAACAGGTTTCGTGAGCCGGAGGGTCAGGTAGCAAGATAGCAGAAACAGCTTCAAGAATACGATTTTACTTGCGAATATCGTCCCGAGACACAACACTCTAATGCAGCCGCGCTGTCAAGGCTAGTGAGATCCGTAAAGGTCAATTCGGCTTACCTAACCCCACAGACCGGTACTGCGTGGGCCGAAGAGCAAGCATATGACCCGTCCACAGCTAACACCTACAACCGACAGCTGAATAGATACCCGAAACCCACTAGAACTGAACTTCATGAATGTACCTCAGAAGAGTGCTCCCTGCTCGGGCACCGAAAGGACCTAAGAATCATCGACGGAGTTCTGTATCGCGTTAATAAATCCGGTCCGAAACTGATTGCTCCGCTGACCCGGTCTCTTGGAATAATATAAAAGGTTAATCAAAAATCGGCCCATTCCGGTCAGGTGCAAACGGAGGCTGCAGTTTGTCAACGGCACTGGTGGGAGGGCATCCACGCCGATGTCATTCAGTTCTGTGCGTCAGATGCGCTCTGTGCTACTTTGAAACCAATGGTGTCTGTCCCTGATGCTCCTTTGGAACCAATAGTTTTCCACACCAGGGCGACGAACTGGAGTAGACGTCAGTGGTCCTTTACCGATAACAAAGAGCGGGAACTGCTTCATACTAGTTATGATAGCTTACTTCACGAAGTGGTGCGAGGCAACACCTAGCAGATGCCAAAATGCATCCACTGTCGCTTCCACCATGGACAAGGTGTGTGTGGCTAGTTGCGACTCACCCATACCCCTGCACTCCGATCAGCGCTTGGCTTTTGAGAGTCAACTAATGCAAGAAACGTGCCGCTTGCTAGTCATTAAAAGATACGAACTACACCACCTCATCAACAAGGAAATGGGCTCAATGAGCGGACTAACAGGACTAGCAAGTCCATCCCACCGAGCTTGGTCGAACGCCATCAGTCCAATCAGTGGGACGAAACATTGCCACAACGTATGCTTGCCTATCGGGCCTCAGTGCACTCTACGACAGGCCATTCTCCGGCTTACCTTACTCTCAGCCGTGAGATTCGCTTACCTCTGGAAGTACTATCACCTGTTTGTCCGGTTGAAGCTTACTCTATGTTGGACTACGGCCGCATTACCCTTGAGCGACTCCGAGTATCCTTTCAAAGCGCGCAGGAGCATACGAACAGAGCGCAGCACAGCCAGAAGGAGTATTACTATCGCCAAACTCGAGGCCCTGAATACCGAAAAGGTGATCGTGTATGGCTATACCGACCAATACCTCCAGCTGGCGCAGCACGGAAATTCCATCGGAAATGGCAGGGGCCATATGAGATTGTGTTCGTACGCCCTCCTACTAGTATGTGCTACTAAACGTTAAAAATCCACACGGCTCCGTAAAATCGTCGAACGGTTTCGTACAATCGTCGCGCAGTTCCATAATATCGTCACAACCTTCTAACCCGAAACACATTTCCGTCTTATGGTTTGTATTCGCGTTTGACAAGTATTCGCGCAGTTCCGTAACTTCACACCACGTTTCGGTTAATTCGTCGGACAGTTCCATAATGTCGTTGCACGGTTCCGCAAAATCTTCAAATAATTGCGATAAACCGTACCGCAATTCCATCATATGGTTTCCAGACGCCTCCGACAAATCGCGGCACTATTCCTTAAAATCGCTGCATTTTTTCGTGAAATCGTCATCCAATTTCGAAAAATGGTCTCGCGATTCCGTAAACTCGTCTCATCTTTCCTTACTATTATTGTAGGGCTCCGAGAAATCGTCGTACGGTTCCGAAAAGTCATCGCACGGTTCCGTTAATTCGTCGATCGGTTCCGTAAAATCGTCTTGCCATTCCGTAAAGTCCTGGAACTCCTCCGTAAAATCGACGCAGCATTCCGTATAATCGCTGCACCATTCCGCAAAATCGTCACGTTATTCCGTAAAATCGTCTAATAGTGCTGTAAAATCGTCGCACGCTTTCGTAATATGGTCGCGCTGTTCCTTAAGTTCGTCGCACATTTCCGAAAAAGACAGAATCACATTTCCTTCTTATGGTTTGTATTCGCCTCCGACCTATCGCCCCCCCACTCTGTAAAATCGTTGAGAAGTAATATAACCAAAACGGAATTGTCAGCCAGCATTACAATGGACGGCGTACTATCTTGAGAAATCTATATAGGTGCAAATATTCTTCTGGCATTCATTGCTCTCAGTCGCTTTTGTACAAACTTCCAGGAGCTTCTCAGTAAATTGGCAGAACTACAATCTTTTCAAACCTCAATGTGCTGGGACTTTATCATGGTAACCGAGAAATGGTTGAGCACTGTGATTACCGGCGCCGAGCTTGTAATACCTAGCAGGTTACTCCTGTGAAATGACCGACCCACAAAGGGAAGCGGTGTAGTTCTCTACTACCGTTCCGAACACCTAAACGACCCTGGGATTCAAACGGTGGGCGCCCTGTGGTGCTGCCTACATCTAAGACAGGGCGATAGATTCTTAGTGTCCATGGTATGTAGCACAGTAATGTCCATTTTTAAAATGGACCAGGCCTTATCTTCTGCCATACAGAATCTACTGGAATGACCTTACAGCCACGTTCTCCTAGTAGGGGATTTCCATCTGCACGGCCTAGAAACCCCGATCACTCTGGGTGTACAACTCAAGGCGGATCTGCAAGAGCTAATGGCTGGTTCACCGCTGTACAACCACGTCACTTCTCCGACGCGTTTCAGAACAAGGAACAAACCGTCCATCATGCATCTTGCTTTTACCAACGTGGAACTGATGATCCAAGTAGCAACGACGTGCACTCCTTTGGGCCGCAGCGATCATGCAACACTAATGTTCCAATACTTTTGCTATGCAGTATCCTGAAGAAATTAGTGAGAAATCTTACGTCAGCAGCAACTATGATAACCTGTCCGAACTCCTTGGTGCGACAAGTTGGTCTTTCCTAACCGATTGGGCTCCTGAAGCGGTCTGCTGGATTTTGTCACTAGATTCAACAGCCTAGTGGCCAACGCATCTGAAACCAAAATCCATCGATGCAAATGATAAAGTCGTTTCTAAGGAGCAGGACCCGCAAATGCATGGCATTGGGGGATTTAGCATGGCACGCTTACATAGCCTCTTTGAGCGAGGATACTTGGGGCGTCTGTACAACACAAAATAGCCACTGTGTCAAACTCGTCCGGGAGTATAAACTAAATAACCAGCAAGATCTTGTGTTATCATTTTACACTAACCCAAAGCTGCTATACGGACATAAACAAATTTCGCCGCGTTAAGCGCGGAATTCCGTCGCAACGAGACTGGACCTTAACGTGGTGCGACGGTTTGCGTACCTCATTGACCCATTGAGCTATACTGGGTGATGCCTCCGAGCATCTTGAGAGCTACTCCTACCAGGTTGGTCAATGGTGAGAGGTCAGACAAACTCAGTCTCCTGGTCCTCCAGGTTGGGGGTTTGAAATGGGATGGCGTCGATTTCTGTAAAATTAAATCACTGCCACCTCCCCGCTGCCTTGCGGACAGGCTTTTGAGCCAAAGGCTTTGGATGAGGACCCTAATCGTTCTCCTGTCCAGGTCTGGGCGCCCTGGCAGTATCCCAGCCCACATACAACCATGACATTTTCTTCAAACATAAACTTCATCCTGCATCGGCCGTCGCGCAGATTATCAAGGGTCGCCTTATCTGCTGCATACAGCAGGGCGGATAAGCGAAAACATGCTATTGCTGGAGCCTCCCTTCTTTCTTTTCCACCTTTTTCTCTTACTCCCATCCCGGCCCCTATTACTAACCTTCCTTCTATAATTCCCAGCCTAACTGACAGCAACCGAATTGCTACTGGAGTAGTACCGTCTGCAGCCACCATCCCACAGCACCTATCGGACGCCTATCGGCAAAAGTTCCTTATAAGACCACGCTGTCCCGTTTCCATGGCGACATTCAACGTCCGCACTCTAAGACAAACAGGTCAGCAGGCTGCACTCGCACGCACCTTGGACACACTGGGTGTTGATGTGTGTTGTGTGTCCGAAACTAGGATTAATGACCCTAACGGGGTTATTGAATTGACTGCACCCGGCTTATCCGATCGTTATTGGTTGCACGCATCCGGAGACGCCGATGCGGCACTCACGGGTCAAGCTGGTGTAGGCATCATTCTCAGCTCCAAGGCTGAGTCATAGTTGGTTGATTGGATTCCGGTGGACAGCCGTTAATGTGCAGCACGTTTGACGACATCAGCTAAGGTGAATTCACGAAGTAGTGCAAAACGCTGTTTGTTTGTGATTTCTGCTTATGCTCCCACCGACTGCAGTTCTAATGCAGTCAAGGACACTTTCTATCACGAACTGAACACGCTGCTACGCAGTGCTACTAGTTCAGATATTATAGTACCTGCAGGGGATATGAACGCAAAACTAGTGCATCTGAGCTCTTCAGAAGCTCAGCTGGGTGGTAAGTGTGGACATAACGCCGAACGGACTGACAACGGCGAGCGTCTGCTGCAACTGTGTGCGGAGCACCAGTTGTTTCTTACTAGCACTGCTTTTAGACACAGTGGGCGCCGAAGTGCCACTTGGCGTCTACCTGTAGCTGGCCAGCGATGGACCCAAATTGACCACATAGCCATAAGTTACAGGTGGTGCGGTTCCATTCTGGATTGCCGCTCGTACTGGAGTACCTGTGTCGACTCTGACCATGCCTTGGTGCTCTGTCGTTTCTCCATGAACTTTACCGGGAAGCGCACAAAGCGTCTTCCCCGATTGGCAACTGAGAAAATGTCTCAGCCCTCGGTCAGGCAAGCCTATCAAGAAGCACTGCATAGCGAACCCTCGCTGTCTTGTACTAGTGACACTGAACTTCAGTGGAATAGGATTTTGGCCACTATGCACGACGCAGGAGCATCTGTTTGTGGCACTATCAGTCGTCATCGCACCAGTCACTGGATATCCGAGAGGTCCGTGAACCTTTTGGAAGCTAGAAGGCAACTCCCGGCTGGTTCGGAACACAATGTGACCAGACGGGCTATTAGGCGTGAACTAAAGCGGAGCATACGTGTTGACAAGGAAGCCTGGTGGACCAGTCGGGCTCAAGAAATGGAGGAGGCAGGAGCAGTAGGTAATTACCGGAAGCTCTTCCAGCTAATACGCACCACTGGTCCCAGAAAACCAGGCGTCAATGAGACAATCAGGGACAGCGCAAGTGCGCTGATACACAATAAGGAGCGCCGTATGGCTCGTTGGGCTGAGCACTTTGAACACCAGTTCAGCTGGCCCCGTGCTCCCGGACCGCTTCCTACTCAGGTGATGCAGGACGAGCCATGGACGGTTAGTTTAGAGCCTCCGTCGGAGGCCCAGGTCCGAAACACGATCACAGCCCTCAATCGTTTTCGTGCCGCTGGCCCGGATTCCCTCCCACCTGCACTATTTAAGGATGGAGGTGAGGTCCTCTGCAGGGCACTGACCTCCCTATTCGAAAGTATCTGGAACGAAGAGAGTGTGCCGGCCAATTGAAGCGAATCGATTATAGTGGCAATATACAAAAAGGGCAGTCGCACAGACTGTGCGAACCACAGGGGTATTAGCCTAACGCCAGTTGTGACAAAATTACTGGCCTCGATTATCGTTCGTCGCCTCACTGCAGAACGGGAATCTCGGATTAGGGAAGAGCAGGCCGGCTTCCGCCCAGGACGTGGCTGTATAGACCATATATTCACTTTGCGGCAGGTGCTAGAGCAGCGCCACGCATACCGCAGACCGACAATAGCTGTGTTCCTCGATTTCAAGAGTGCGTTCCATTCAGTCGATCGATCGATTCTGTTCGAATTACTTGCGCGAAAAGGTGTTCCCACGAAATATGTGAACATCCTTCGTGTTCTATACTTAAACACTAGAGGCCGCGTCAGGGTCTATGGTGCCCTATCGGATAGCTTTTCGACTACAAGTGGCGTTCGTCAGGGTTGTCCGATTTCCCCATTTTTGTTCAATATCGTCGTGGATTCTATCATGGAGTATTCCCTTGCGGAATCTCACGATGTAGGTGTTGAAGTGCTGCCTGGTGAACGGTTAGTTGACCTAGATTATGCGGACGATATCGTCTTGCTTTTCGACAATGTTGAAGCGGCACAATCAACCCTGAATAGCCTATCCAGAGTGGTCCCATTATTTGATATGCACTTCGCACCTTCAAAGTGCAAAGTGTTGCTGCAGAACCACCAACCACTCGATGACTTCTTGACGCTTGCTAACGAGGAACTCGAGGCGGTTGATCAATTCACTTATCTTGGCAGCGGCATCAGCAATGATGGTCGCATAGAAACTGATGTAAGCTCACGCATTGCAAAGGCCAGAGCTTCCTTCTTGAACCTGCGTCATCTTTGGCGACAGAAGGGAGTTTCCCTCCCTCTGAAAGGCCGTGTATACAAGGCCACAGTGAGGGCCGTTGTGCTGTATGGTGGTGAAACTTGGCCCCTTCGGTCTGACGATCTGAGACGCCTTCAAGTCTTTGATCATCGTTGTTTGCGAAGCATTGCTGGTGTCGGATGGCACCAGCGTGTCCGCAACGATAATGTGCGTAGGCGAGTACTAGGTGGTGATGATCATGCTAGCTCCCTAGAACAACAGATAACACTGAATAAGTTGCGTTGGCTCGGGCACGTGCTACGCATGCCTGGGCACCGCTTACCCAGGAGGGCCTTGTTCAGTCTACCAGGTGTAGGATGGCGCAAGGCTCGAGGTGGACAGAAGTTGACTTGGCAGCGGGAAATGAAGTCACTGACAACTAAACTGGGTGCCGTTGGTCCGTCTCGTCTTCCGGGTTGGAGTCCACGTGACTCACCTTGTGCTTGGCTCGAGACTTTACAGGACATGGCTCGCAACCGACACCAGTGGCGCGTCTGCTGCCGTCTCCTAATCGGATTGTCTGTTTAATGTGTGTTTGGTGCTGAGTTATCTGCGGGGTAATGGCTGATTATGACGCGTGGCAGTGAAAGCCGCAAGAAAGCTGTCTCGCCGATGCCGCCTTATCTTTGCACGATAGCCAGCTGTTTGTGACGGAATGTTGTCTACACAAGGTGTAGGCGCCTTGACCCTGAATGTTTGCTTAGGGCATTAAGGTTTTCAGGTAAGTCCCCCTTCTCTCCCTCTTCTTATTCTTTATTTCATAGGTCCTCATGGTTGTATGGCAGCGAAGCATCAGTTCACATGGCTGATGTACTGCTGAAGCTTGTTAGCTTGTAAGCGCGGAATTCCGGCTTTGCACACAGCATGCGGGTTAGCACAAACTGCACAATGGGCAGACAACGTACTTGGACAACAATATGGCCATAACTTCCAGTGTGCAACCCATCCTAACTCATGCCTACGCAGCTCTTGCCGCTATCAGGTCTTAACCACATACCTTGTAAAATCGTAGCTGTATTGAAACGGCTGATGTCCTTGCGCATATACAGCTCCCCGAGTGCGGACCGCATTCGCTCGAATGCGTCGAAAGTTGCCGTCATGAACTTAGCTGCACCTTTAGCAACACTCTTTCAGTGGTCTCTTAATGAGCTGCATGTCCCCAAGATGTAGAAGCACGGGAGCATCAATCCAACCTACAAAAGTGATAGCCGTGTGGAACAAGCGAATTATCGTCCCATGACACTTCTTCCGGTGATCTGTAAGAGTACGTTGTAGCTGAGGCGCACGTGGTATAACTGGAGAATAACAAAATCCTCCCTTCTGAGCAGCCGGATTTCGCCAAAACCGGTCCTGCACCACTGATCTGTTGCTAGCTCGTGCAACCTGGACGGAATCTGTGAACATTGCTGTATGCGTGGATGCGATCTACCTGGATTTCTAAAAGGCATTCGACCGACTGGACCATCACGTTCTACTACGAAAACTCCAGAATTATGGTATCGGCGATCCCCTTCTAGGAAGATTATTCGATTTTCTCGTGCAACGTCACCTGAATGTTAAGGCTCGCAACGCCCTGTCTGAACCCATCGAAGTACCGTCTGGCGTACCTCACGTCTCGGCACTCCGGCCACGCCTGTTCCTATTTTTCATAAATGCGCTTGCAACTGTGCTGTCTTCAAACTGTTTGCTATTTGAAGACGACCTAAAGGTATGGCGTGCTGTCGCCTCAGTGAAGGATCACACAGCCCTACCCCACTGTTCGCCTGCACCTCGGTCATATACCGTTTCTGAGTGATCATTCGTCGTCTCAGACTGTTCTGTAATCGCTCATGCTGTGGCAAAACTGGGTGCAAAAGTGCGGGAGGTGTCTGTATCTGAGTTCTTGTCCTTCGGCTGTATAAGCGCTGCACTGGGCTCAAACCGATATTCGTTGCAGGAGTGTTGCGATTCTCCAGTAGCATGAGGTACGGGACCTCGCCAATAGCTCTAGCTTTTAATAGTCGTTTGGCCTGCTTCACTGCGGATCTTGCCTTTCCATTCGATTGACTGTGATATGATCTGGTTTGCTGGTGCATGAATTTATACCTGATTTCGAACTCATGGAACGCATCACTGGTAAACTGGGGCCCATTTTCGGAATCCAGCCCCTCCGGTATACCGTGCGGCGCGTCCTGACGTCCGAGTTTGTTAATTACTGCCTCTGTGGTCGTACTAGTAAGTAGATCGATTACAAAACAATCACTATAGTAAATCACCTTGAGTAAGTACTCTTTTCCTTTAGCATTGCGTAAATCCACCGCCACCTTCTGCCACGGTCGGTCAGGGACATCATGCCGCATCATTAGTTCCATCGCATGCCGGATTTCGTGTGGACAGCAAGCCTCATAATTCGATATACGTTCTTTTAAGTGACTTGTCATTCCTGGCCAAATGATCAATTCTCTTGCTCGGTTCATGGTATAATTGGCACCAAGGTGAGCGCCATGAACGTATTTCGGCATTTCTCCTCGAAGCGATGACGGAGTCAGAATACGGCTTCCTTTGAACATCAATAACAGAGAGTTCATCCCGAAACTAAAACTAGGATGTTAGTTCCTTCGGTAGTTGCTTCTTTATCCCTGGCCACCTATTTAGAATATGGTCCAGCAAACTTGAAAGCGTTGCATCTTCCGCTTTGTAGCGTCTTATTTCCCTCAGGCGATCTCCCGTCACTGCCAGCTTCTGTACTAAGTTTACTGCTTCGACCTCTTCCGGATTATGCTCGGGTACCGGCAGATAAGCTCTTGGCGGTGTATTCATGATGAACATCTGTGCATTAGGCCTATGCACAACAACCACGTTGTACTTTTGAAGCCGGATAAGCATATGCCGAAGGCGACGGGAATGATGTGCTGCGGTTTCCTGGCTATTGACACAAGCGGTTTATGGTCGGTATACAACGGTGGCTTTCTTCCGAAAGCATAACCGTTTAAACGCGCCACGGCATAGACTGCGGCAAACATCTGCTTCTCAGTCTGCGCGTAGCGCTGTTCGGTCACCGTGAGTACTCAACTGCGGAAATCCAAAAGTTTTCCGTTCTGTAAGAGAACACCTATTCCATCATGGCTACTGTCACACTGTATCTCCAAGGGTTGCAATGGATCGTAATACCCGAGTACAGGCGCATTGCTGATGTGGAGCTCAATAGTTTCGAATGCGATTTCCTGTTCTTTAACCTAACTCTACTTTACTCCTGCTCGGTGTCATAATAGCAGCAGCAAGTCTGGGCATAAAACGGCTCAAGTAATTCATCATACCTTTTAAGCGACGGATTTCCTTCACGTCATTAGGAGGCCACATCTCTTGAACTGTCTTTGCTGGATCGACCCTGATCCCATGTGTTGTAAGCAAATGCCCACGGAAAAGCACTTCGACTTCCCAAGTTCAAGTTTTCACGTTTAAGCTTGATGTTCTTTTGCACACAACCGTGTAAGGAACGGTGGAGGTTAGCGTCATGCTCTTATTCTGTTGAGCCATAGAACAAAACATCGTCTTCCACGCAGGTTACACCATCTAAAGCGTTTACCGCTTGCACCAATCGCTTTTGAAAAATTTCACTCCACACCTTCAAGCCAAACGGTAAATGCAGCCAACGATAACGCCCGAAGGGTGTTGCAAAGGTAGTAAGGACACTGGATTCATTATCTAGAATTATGTACCAAATTGCTGAAGAGGGGTCTACCTTCGTGAAACACTTAGCTTTGGCCAAACGCGGCAAAATATCTTCTAGGGTAGGTAGTGGATGATGCGCCTTACGCAAGACCTCATTCAGTGGTTTTGGCTTGATACACACAAGCAGTTCGTCCGTCTTCTTAGTACTGATTACGACCTGACTAACCCAGTCGGTTGGCTCGTGGACTTTGACAACCACACTCTCTCAATAATGTGATCAACTCAGCGAGGAACCTGTCACGCTGTGCAAACGGAACTCTCTTAGCCGGTAGCGCTGCCGGTGGTATCAAAGGAGTCGATGTTGCATTCTTGGACTTTTCGAAAGCCTTCGATCGCCTGGATCATCGAATCCTGCTCATTAAACTCCAACAGTACGGTATCGGAGACCTGTTGTTAGGATGGATCGGTAACTTTCTCTCTGAACGACAGTTAGAAGTTAGAGTTCGATCATCCTTTTCCGATCCGATTCGAGTGGGATGCGGCGTACCGCAGGGTTCGGTACTTGGGCCTCGTTTGTTCCTGCTTTTCATTAACGATCTAGTAAGATTTGTTACGTCGAAATTCTTAGTCTTCGCGGACGACCTCAAAGTTTGGCGGGCGATAAAACGATCGGACGACCATGAAGTCCTACAGCGTGACTTGGATGAGACCTGGAATTGGTCGGTGAGAAACGCCCTGCCGTTTAATGTGAACAAATGTCGCGTTGTTCATATCCGCCATCGACAAGTCCACGTCTACAAGCTTGGGGCACACGATCTGAAGACCACCACTCAGAAACTCGACTTGGGTGTGCTGGTACAGGAAGACCTCGGGTGTTCCAAACAGTCAGATTCCGCTTCTAAAAGGGGCAACCAGCACGTTGGACTCCTGCGAAGAGCATTCGGAATTTTGGATCCATCCATCTTCTCTTTGATGCTGAATGCCTACGTGCGTCCTCACGTCGAATATGCAATCCAGGCCTAGTAACCCTGGCTAAAACGTGACCTTGCAGCGCTTGAGACCCCACAGCGTCGAGCAACGAAAATCGTCAAGGGCTTGCGCCACACTCCTTACCAGGAACGACTGGAGATACTCGGAGTGTTCAGCGGACGGTACCGGCGACTTCGTGGAGACCTCATACTAGTGTACCAGATATTGAGCGATCCCAGTCACGTATGCCGCCACATCTTGAAGCTCAGCCCGAACACTAACCTTCGCGGTAACAGTTTAAAGCTGAGCCAACAGTACAGTCGTTTAGAGTGTCGGAGAACCTACTTCTCCCTCCGGGTCTGCGGGCCCTGGAACGCCCTTCCAAACTCAGTTGTTTATGCCACACATTAGATACGTTTAAAAAACGATTGGACGTCGCACTGAGCCCCCTGCGCTTTGTTTTATGAACGAAAACGCTTGTATATATTTAGGCTGACCAGCCTGTTTGGATTTATACCCCAAATTCACGGTCGTAAATCTGTGCGAACCGGTGAGTACTCCATTTTTATTTGCTACCATCACCAACGATAACAATTTCTTAGCCAGTTTTGCGTCGTACCACTTTATTCCCCTAAAACTGTTATACTTCTACCTTTTGTCTCTCTGACGCTCCTTACTTCAACCACTTATGTGGTTTTGCCAATCTGTTAGTATTTCTATTGCCAACCTGCGGGACTCGTTAAGTGTATGCTTTTTTACCCGTCATATACCATTGTTCCATTGTTCCAAAGATAAGTGAGCGGTTCATGCAAAACTTTCCCAAACCTGGGCTAAACACAGAGAAATACTGGTCATAAATATCGCTTTCTCCCCGGCAAACATACACAAAACGATCATGATTAGAAACTACCAAACCGAGAGACTGGATGGAATCAATGCCGAGAAGCGGCTTGAGCTCCTCTTGCACGAGCGCAAAGTCCAGTTGATGTGAGGCTCAGTCTCTTGGGTTAATGGCCGATTGTAGCTGAGCATTTCTGATAAATTCTGGATCCATGCCACATACGCAGGCAATCTTGATCAAATCGGATGCACACTGCGGGACAGCGTTTACTTGGTAGAATGTTGACAGTAGCACCTGTGCGTAATTGGAATCCTACGGCGTTGCCTTTGATCAAAAGACTTGCGTAGACATACTTTTGCGATACCCTCCGAGATACTTTGCCCATTGAATGCTTTGCATCTGCGGGGGACTTGTCATGAAGCACCGCACTCACATTGGTTGCTTGGCAGCAACAAGCAAAGTGGTTGCATTTTCCACATCTAGCGCATTTTCGCTCCCACGCCGGACACTGTTAGTGGCTGCTCGGATGTCGAGTGGCGCAACATTGGCAGGTATCCGGTCTCACGGCCGTAGCCTTCAATGCTTCGCCTCCGAAAACGGCACACAATTCTGCATTTGTTGTGAGCTTCCTTTGTTGGTATTGATGGGTGGTCGAGGACTCAAGGCTGCAGATATCATTGCATTGCTGGAGCGATAAGTTGCGTTGTCGCAAAAGCCGCTTTGTCATAGTTTCAGCATTGATTTCTAGAACAATCCAATCGTGTATAAGACTGTCAAGCAAGCATTCACAGAACTTGCAGGATTGGGCCAAACTCTTCAATTCCGTGATGTACGCATCAACTGATTAGTTTGGGCCTCAGTTGCGCGTAAAAGTAGATAGCGTTGGTAGGTCACAAAATGCACTGAACTTTCCAATGACCGTCTCCAAATCAATGGGATCTTTGCATTTGTCGCAGTGCAATGGCTTTAGAACAAGGCGCGCGTCATCTCCGGCTGCGTGTCGAAATATGGCTAAGCGACACGCCATCGGTTATTCGTCCAAACGTATTAAATAGCAGAAATCCTCCCAGTTGCTCTTCCGTAGACGTCAATTATTCGCCAAGTTCCCTCCATACATTTTCAGTAGGACAAGCATCTGAATAGACACTGGTAATCCAAACAGCATCCTCCAGAAACCGGTGGGTTGCGTCTTTGTCTTATTTCACATCATGTTGCAACATGCAATCCTTCAGGGACAAGCGTCTATTCGGTAGAGACAAATCAGCGAAAACCACAGCATGTTTAATAAGCCAAACTCCTCCATATAATCTGCAGGTTCAAGTCCATAACTAACGACCCTTCTGAGTCGATGAGTTTCTCCTTTGTTTCAGTTAAGCGAACGGTGAATCACTCATACGAATATCGGTCAATCCGATTCCAGTAAGCGAAGCCTTCACGTCTGTCTCCCAGTGACCCACTGGCTCGCTCGGTTGGTCCATCTGCTCACTCTGAGCTGATCCCACTATCTCAGTCACCCAGCTTGTATGTGTGGACCATTCAGTGTCGGTAACTGGAGCACACGACATTCAATCACAGGGAATAGAAGGCGATTTCGGACCGATCATCCGTGGATCGTACCAAGGGTATTCTGAAGCTGGATACGGTCTTCTGGAGATCTGATCGCTCGCCCAATTTTGATGTCGTCGGTATAGCGCAAATAGTAGGAACTGATTTTGCTCACTAGAGCGTTAAGGAAAACCAAGAGTAGACGGGGCAGCAGTACCGCACGCTGTGGTACACCGCATTCGACGTGAAGTTGAGCTGACATGGATTCACGAACTCACACCTCCAGACGCATGTGCGAGAATAAGTTGCAGATGCACCCAAGCTGGGGTCCCCAATGAAACATCCTTAGAGCATGGCGTGAAGGATACGATGGTTCAACCGGTCGAATGACCTAGAGAAATTAAACCACATCAATATCAGCACCAGAGTCTACTGGTTTGGTCCAACTCTCTTGCAAACAATACATTAGTGATACCCGACCGATTCTGGCGGAAGTTGTGTTGCTGTTGAGCAATGAGACCAAAGCCGTATAGATATGAGCGCGTCAGAAATGATAGCCTCCATAACTTTTGTAAGAATTAGTAGATGAGTCACTGGTCGATGCTTAGCTGAGTCGGAACAACTCACTACAGGAACGTGCCTCTTGTCAAGACTGCTGCAAGAGCCACCCTAAGTTTTTAGATAAAAGCTCAGCCGCCATAACAGCCGTCCGTGGGAGGATGTCGTCTATGCTAGGAGAGGCATGCAGGCGTACGGATAGCAGCTTTTTCACCATTATGTTTGTCATAAAACTTAGATAAAGAAGCCCTGGTTTACACAACATAGCTTCCAAAGGTTCTATAGACCACAGGGAACAATGGAACAATGGTTTATTACGGGTAAAAAAGCGTTGCTTAACAAGTCCAGTAGGATGGAAATTATTGTGACAATCAATTGCATGATAAAGTGAAATGCGTTGTGGTGGACTCACCATAGGCTTATGCAAAATAGCGGAGATGTTCGCGTATACACAAATAAATCCATAAATCCATTGGTTAGGAGTTTGGCAAGACACCGTTTGATTGCGTTTTGTAGCCCCTGGCTAACAAGTCATATAATGAAATGTAAGTGAGACAATGCATCGTCAACACGTTTTTTAAATATCGCCAGATTGGGAGCAGAGACGACATAATTAGGGAGGGCGTTCCAAGGCTCACACACGCGGAGAGAAAAGAAATTTCTACGGCATTCTAGCCGGCTACACTGAATTGTCAGTTTCAGAGGGTGACCTCTTAGTTTAGTGTTGTGGTTCAATTCCAGCAGCGGACGACAAATATGGTTTGGGTTCTTCAGAATTTGGTAAACCATTATGAGATCCCCCCGCAAAAGCCGATATCGACTACTGTAGATTTTTAGAGATTTCAGTCTAAGCTGATGGAGCAGATGAAAAAGGCCCCTGACATTCCTAGTCGCCCTTCGTTGAGGAGTCTCGAGACCAAAAAGATCCTGTTTCTGCCACGGCTGCCACACCTGAATAGCATATTCCACGTGCGGTCGCACGTAGGCGTTAAGCATTTGGGAAATATTGAGGGTTCAAACCGACCGAAGGCTCTGCGAAGAAGGCCGAAGTGTTGATTTCCGGTTCTCGTCGCCTTCTCTGCTTGTTTTGAACACCCGAGATCTTCCTGTACCAATACACCCAGGTCACGCTCCTGAGAGGCCTTCTCCAACGTGTGGTCTCCAATCTTGTAAGCGCTCACCGGCTGGTGACGCAGATGCATCACTTTGCACTTAGCTATGTTCAATTGAAGCTTGTTGCTCTTTGACCATTCGTAAATGCAATCTAAGTCATGTTGGAGCAGATCCTGATCTGGCTTGTTACCAATCGCCCGCCATATCTTGACGTCATCGGCGAAAAGCAGGAAATTTGAGGAGATGACCCTTGCCAGGTCGTTGATAAACACCAGGAATAAACGCGGTCCCAGCACTGAGCCTTGTGGGACACCACATTCCACCTCAATTGGGTTAGAAAGTGATCCACTAACACGTACTTGAAGCTTCCGTTGGTAAAGGAAGTTGCCAATCCAACCAAGTACAGGATCTCCGATTCAGTAATTCTGAAGCCGTTGAAGTAAGATGCGGTGATCAAGGCGGTCAAAAGCTTTGGAGAAGTCCAGATAGATGACATCGACTCCGACCCCATCATCGGCCACTTCCGTCCAAATACCTCGTGCAATAAGTAGGTTGGTGGTGCATGACCGGTGTTGACGGAAGCCATGCTGTTCCGGTACCAAAATGTTGCATTTTTCTAGGTAGTCCATTAAAGTCTCAGCGACGACTGCTTCCATCAGCTTCGCGAGGACAGGGAGGAGAGTCACTGGACGATAGTTTGCAGGATCTGAACGGCTACCGCCTTTAAAAATAGGGGTGATAATGCCACACTTCCACATACTGGTGACTTGTTGCTCATCAAAGCACCTTTGGAAGAACTGTGACAGTGGTTCAGCTAGCTTATTAGCCACAGCCTTCAGTGCCTTCGGGCGGATGTTGTCTGCTCCCGGAGAACTATGCTCACGCAGTGAGAGTAACTTCCTTAGCACAATTGATGGGTTGAAAATTACATTTGTAAACAATGGTGTCGGTAATGTGCTTGATATTATGGGACAGGTAGAGGTTGCGAGTTCAAAAATTGGGGCGTATTGAAGCCGCAGGGCATTAGCTGCTTCTTCGGCGTTTTGTACTCTAACGCCTTTCGTGAAAAGTGGGGGGATTCCATGCTTCACTTTACGAAGATTATTGACATGCCTATATAGCAGTTTGTTGTTTGCCATGAACTTTTTGGCTAGGCACTGTTGATAAGTTACTTTGTCCTCACGGACAAGTGCAGTGCAATGGTTGCGATGGGTCAGGAAATTTCCCCAAGTCTCTGAGTCGGGGTTAACCTTGTTAGCATGCCATGCTGCATCCCTTATCGCCAGGCATTTTCGAGTCCTACTCCTTATAATTGAAGGCATTTTTGCAGGACGAAGGGGTTTGGTCTCTGATGCTTTGTTGACGATGTCGCTGAGTTTATTAACGAACTCAGCCCAAACGTTGTCAACTGGACTTTTGTTTGAGAATTCCCAAGCAGCTGCGTCGGCTAGTTCTTTCAATAAGTGGTAGCGTGTGATTGTATGAGTTAGTTCCGAGTGTTCAGATGGATACTCTGCATAACACACAGTGGAATGTTATTACTACATGGTCACTGTGACCTAATGGACTATCCATCAATAACTTGTCAACCATGAGCTCTTCATTCGTGAGCACAAGGTCCAATATGGACGGTTTGTTTGCTGTCCTGAATCTAGTGGGCGTGGTGACATGATTGTACAAAGGAATATTAGCGATCAGTCCATGCACGTCTGCTTTGAACTGCTCACTGGGCGATGCCGAAACCTCCAGATTGTGTAGATTGAATTCGCCGGAGATGAGAATGTGGCTGTACCTAGTGCGTGTTACTCTGTTTAGGCCACGGATCAAGCAGGAATCCATTTCCGGAGTGGACGTTGGGGGGCGGTAAACGATAGCTACGAGACATGTGTCGTTGTGTCTTAGTCGGAGACGGCACCAGAGTGAGTCGGTAACGTGCGTTTCCAGGTCATCAACTATTGTACATTGTAGATCGCTGCGGTAGTAATGTAGGACCCCACCTCCTCTGCTGGGGCGGTCGTTCCGGATGACTGACATTCCGGCTATGTCAACCTCAGCATCAGTCACCTCTTGGAGTAACTAAGTTTCGGTAATAGAAATAAGGTCCCAAGCATTCGCAACCTGACGTAGTCGAAGTTCGGTAATTTTACTGAGGAGCCCTTGGGCGTTAGTGTATATACATGAAAGTTTCTCAGATTTAAGCAATGTTTCGGATGTTGTACAACTCATACTTGAAGTTTCGCCGACCAGTGAGTGGTCTTCGACTAATCGTTTTTTCGATGTGTACTTGGTGAAGAGTTTAACGTCTTACCCATCATCCGTGTAGTTAGTCCCGTATCCAATCTTCGACGTACAGTGTAAGATGATGTCTGGTCAATATCATCTTCTACAGGTTGTATGGGCTCATTCGGCACACTAATGGTGCATTGTTCTTTCATAGGTCCCATCGCGTTTGATGCTTTGAGTGACATATCATCTCTAGGAGGCATATCGCTGATTGTCTTCAGCCGAACCTCAGATGGTAGCTTGCAACGGAACATGTACCAGCTTTTTAACATCCGTGCTACCATATGTTTTGACTGAAGGACCACCTTCAACACTCTCGGGCCACTTCCTTTGTAGTACGATGAGGTACGCAGCCGTGACACAGATTTCGCTAACACATCATCCAAGCGGAGTGTTTCACGAATATAACACCACTGTTCTTTATCATGGGTTGTTATTTCATGCTCATCACATGCTTCAGTTTCAGGAACCCCGTGAAGAACTATGGATCTGGTTGAAGTTTCTTTCCGGTCCTGCTCTAAGTTGCGGTTAAATCGATAGCGCTCGACCCATGGGATGTCTAGAAAGATACGGATGGAGCAGTGTTCATTTCTGAGACTACCTGTCGACAGTAGTATTGATCTTACTTCAGTGATGGAGTTCAACACAACACGCAGAAGTATTAGCTCTCCGAAATGTTTAGAGTTGGGGTGTCGTGTAATACGCATTACGTGCATAGGTTTCAGTACAACTCCAATTAGGTTACTAATAATGTCTCACTGGTTGAGGTCATCCAACTGCCTGCCTCTTATCGATGTCGAATTTGATTCTGGGATATTGGAGCACAGTACGCTCAGTACAGGTAGTTGTTTCTTTACACCTTTCGACATGTCGCGTTTAGTGACTGAAGTACTCGGAGATGTACCGCAGGAAACCGGTGGTGCTTGCACTAGGAAAACTCCGCTACGCTCCTCAGTTTCCGATCCAGTTGAGGGTGATGTTACTTTGAAATGACGGCTCTTCTTGGAAGCAACCGTAACCCAACTTTCGCTCGTAACGGCTTGCTCTTTTTCTACGCACTCCGTCGGGGGTTTGGAAGTAGCCTTACGTGTAGTTACTCCGATCGAACTGGGAACCGCTTTAGTCAAATGTGAGCTACATGTGGTATTGGGACAGCTGTTGATGTTCTGGACTCTCGGTGTCGTGTTGCTTACGGTGTTATTAACAGTTCTTCGCGGGTTAGGAGAAGCACTTACGAGGGATGATTGCGTTGCACAGTCTGCTATGCTTACCCCAACCGTAGTGATTTTGGTGGTCACCATTTCCTCAAACTTGGCTAGTAGCTGTTCATACTTCTGAGATAATAGGAGCACGCTTTTTATCAGTGGGATCGATGTGCATTCCACACAGATCCATAGCGAGTCTGGTTTGTTTAATAACTTGGCCTGACTAGGTTTAACTCGGAGGCATCTCGCATTGAAGAACTTGCAACAGTTACGGCACAAAATGCTCCCCTTAACAAGTTTGGAACATGATCCACATAGGTCTTTAGTCTGTGGCACGCCGGGCATCACGCTTGTTGAACAAATGTTACGAACCATTTGATTGACTCACCTTCTATGGTAAAAGTCGTTCTGTTATTGACGTTGTCGGTAAGGTCACAGTGGTCAAGTTGCAGTTGTGTACTTTTATACAAGGTGCTTTTATAACGAGGGTGCAATTAGTTGTTGCAGAACATTCGACGAACATTTGGCAGTGCAACTCTGACCATCCACAGTTTGAAGAGTAGGGAAACCGCCCTTCCGGTTGCGAAGGATGTTCACTTACTAGTACAGAAGCTTATCATAGAAAGTAAATCACTTAAAAATCAGGACGGTTTGGGAAATGGATACACAATGTTAATATTCCTCTTGAACCTTGAGATCGACGATGTTCTTTAGGGAGCTTCAGAGGGGCTGCAGAACTTTGGAATCGAGTTTCCTCCGGGTAATCGCGACCGACTTAGACGACGCTGATGACATCGCCTTGCTTCGTGGTGACCCTCATGGGATACAACCGATCACTGGCCGATTGGTGATTGAAGCGTCTATGAGTGGTAGGTGCCTTTCCGCTCCAAGTGCAAAATTCCTTAACAGAACTGGCTGGCACACTTCCCCAATTCACCAACGATGGCACACAGCTCTAGCACGTAGAGAGTTATGTCTACCTAGGGAGCCGTGTCTCCGCCGACAACACTACCGGAGCAGAAATATCTCTTTGTGTCGCTAAAGCACGGTTAGCGTTTGTCAAGCTGTTATTTATTGCGCACTCGGGACATTTCACTCTCGCTGAAAGGCAGTATTTACAAGGCTTGTGTAAGCGCAATAGTGCTGTGCGGATGAGACTCCTGGCCGATCTGTGTAGAAGACATGCGTAGTCTTTCTCTTTTTGCCAGTAGCTGTTTGCGAAGGATTGTCCTTGTGTGCTGGCAACACCGTGTACGCAATGGAGACGTTAGATACCGTGTTTCGCGTAAAGCACACGTTCCGCTTTGTTCATTGGCAGGGTTTGACCACGTCCTGTGCATGCCTAACGAGCAGTGGAAGCATTACGCACAAGTCACCCTGATCTCAAGTTTAAAACACACCACCACTAAATTCAGAAAACCCAACTGGTACAGAAGGCGTGAGTAAAACTGCAAAATTGTCTTGCTGTTCATTTTTTCATTCGTTATCAAACCGTTTGGTATGTTTTCACAAGTTATTTTTCTACATTCCGAATTACATGGTTTCGAAAGGATCGATGTCAATGTTATTGACTGTTGCCTACATGAATATACACATATACATGTGCATATGTATACATGGTTTGGTGACATCCGTTTCTGAATTTGCCTGTCGTGGTGGTCTTTAAACGACAGCCACAAAAGGCCTGCGTCTACAGAGGGACAGTATTTAACTTGCGCTTCACCACCCACAGCTCCATCCCCACACCGCATATCATCCAGTGGAAATCCGAAGGAATAGGACCGGGTGGCATGTGGATGGGAGCCACGTTTCATCAACGGAGCCGGCCCACACTCCTTCGCAGACACACACAACCACTGTGTTTTTGGGAATCGAGTGCACACAATGTGGTGGCTGGACAGTAGTCCACACCACACTGGATGCATGGAAGCATTCTTGGAGCGTAGCACGGTCACGAGGACCGCGCACCCCGTCCCCTCCAGCAACGACCAACTGTCTCCTGGAGCCAGTGGAGACCAGGTAGTGGGTAATAGACAGGTAGACACTTTGTCAACATGCATGTCAAAGACAATCACACCGGGGAGGTCAAGCAACAACCAATCACTTGAATGTCAATATAAAATATATCGAAAAAGATCTACGCATATGCTCGTATAACTCATCGCTAACTAAGCATATGAAATAAGTTGGTTGCCAACAAATTCGCCAGAAGTTCAGGAGGTCAAAAAAGGATAGTTACAAAATGAGACAAGCGGGAAACTTTTAGCGAACTTAACCATTATAAGCTTGAGCGAAGTGCGCGTTAAAAATACTTTATTCAAGTAAACGTCCAGATAAGGTACACAAATACGCATTGTGACACGATAGCAAACCAGCTACCTGAAATAAATAAACTCAGCACACCAGCAGGCGGTTAGTAGATCGAATTCAGCGTACCTACCAACGCTGCGCCGGTTCTGCCTACCTTCCCTGCAGGACACGTAGTCGTTTCGATGCTGGACCAGAGTGGCTTCGCTAGCAGCTCCTGACTCAGACATCCGCGCCCGCACGTGCTACAGCACCATGCGCTCGACGTCGATGGCGTACAACCAATCAGCGCCTGTCGCTTTCGTACGTGGCGCTTCTTCTCTGCATGTCCGAAGGCTTTCTCTTCCACCTCGGCAACGGCCTTCATGATCAGCTGCGTCATGCACGCCGATCAACAGCCTTCGATTCCCATGACCTGCAATCAAGATTGGAACGTGGGAGGCTCACATTAAGCATGTTCTGGTAACGAAGCTTCGGTTTCCTTGCATGCCGCTTAACCAAACTCA
The DNA here is from genome assembly GCA_944474145.2 of Dicrocoelium dendriticum. NCBI lineage: Eukaryota > Metazoa > Platyhelminthes > Trematoda > Plagiorchiida > Dicrocoeliidae > Dicrocoelium > Dicrocoelium dendriticum. The sequence continues at coordinate 37,838,562 of OX104069.1, forward strand.
GCTGACCACATAATAACTGCTTTGGTATCCGAGTCGAATCCATACGACACAGTACACAGCCACCTCAAGTGTTTCAGCAACAGTATGTAGACCAGTGCATACATTCCACCGACGCAGCACCTTCGTGTTCGCAACTCTATCGCACCAAGCAATGAGCGGAATCCGTCGTAGGCACTGTTGATAAAACCGCTCGAGATATATCACGTCTCACCGGTATATCGTCCAAATTTCGCTGCCGTCTAGAAGAACGGACAGCACCGTGGATATGTACACAAACAGCTTCGTGCCAACGGTAAGCTGATGGCTGATAAACACTCAGTACTTAAACTTACCGAATGCCGCCGCTGCCTTCGAGAATCGACAACGAAGCACAATGTGCAGTTGCTGGTCAGACGAAACCATACTCCCAAGATAGTAGAAGCGGAAGGTGGTTGCAAATGCTATATCACCAATGCTGATTCGTGGCAATATTGAAGATTGCACCTCCGGTGAAGACTGCAAACGACACAGAGCTTTGTTTGTGTTGATGGTGAGTCCAAAGTTGGCCGCTGTCGAAGCCAGAGCAATAGCCATGTGCTGCAACTCATCTGCGCAATGCGCAAAAATACACAGTCATCAGCAAACAGCAACCTACGGATAGTTGTCTCACAGACTAGGGTTTTCGCACCGAAACTACGGATGTTCTGAAGCCCACTAGCAATACGGTGCTCCATACGAGTACCGTAAGCACAAGCGGTGTCGAAAGCACAAGACATCATGGCAAGAAGGTAGATGTTAAACAGGGAAGTAGCTAAGACGCAGCCTTGCTTCACACCAGATAACTGCAAAGTCACCCGAGGTCTGTCCACTCAGCTGAACCATCGTTCGCATACCACTGTGCAGACATTCAATAAAAAGTGTCACCTTACTCTGACAACCAAACATACCAAATACAAGCCACAATACCTCGCTGTTCACTATATCCAATGCCTGGGTGAAAGCAACAAGAAGCCAGTACAACGGCTGGTGTCCTTCACTGCACTGTTCCTCCGACACATGTACCGCAAACGCTAGTTACCTAATGCTGCGACCCGAGAGGAAACCATATTGCTTTTCCGCCAAATTCGGCTCCACGACCTGACTGGCGAGGCGATTGAGCAGGATATATATATATATATATATAAAATGAGAACTGCTGAGAAGTAAAGCAGAACCCAGCGTTGGTAGGCACGCTGCGTTCGATTTACTAACCGCGTGCTGACATGCTGTTTCTTTATTTCAGGTGGCTGGTTTAGTATCCCGTCGTACTGTTGGTTTCCTACCTCTTTTTAATGTGCACATGAATAATCCATTAAATTGCACATTTCGCTGCACTTTTTCCTTCTTACGTAATGTCTTGATCACTTCTACTGCCATCCTGAATCCATCATGACTAGTTTGATATTCCATTAATTTCATAGGCTAATTTAGCGGCATATCTGTACGGTGTATTCGAGCTAGTTTATTCGACAGTTCATTTCATGTGATTGGCCGTAGCTTGACATCCCCGGTATGGCTGCGCTTGATATGCATGTTGATAAGTTGCCTACCTGTCTATTACCCACTACCTCGTCCACACTGGCTCCAGGAGACGGTCGTTGATGGAGGGGAAGTGGCGAACGATTCTTGTGGCCGTGCTAGGCACAAAGAATGGTTCCATGTACTCAGTACGGAGCGCACTACGGTCCAGCCACCGCCTTGTATGCACTCGATTCCCAAATACAGCGTGATTGTGTTTTTCTGTGAAGGATTTTGGGCCGGCTCCGTTAATGAAACGTGGATCCCATTCACATGCCCCCCGGTCTTACTTCTTCGGTTTACACTGGATGATATGGGGTGTGTGGACGGAGCCGTTGGGGGTGCAGCGCAAGCCACCCATGGGCCTTTAAAGGCACAGGCAGCTTGAGGCTGTCTTATGACGGCTACAGTGGCAAACAACTCTGGAACCGGATGACAGCAACCATCAGCAACAATCTAACGAATAGACGTAGAGCTAAACAAAACCATGGAAACCATAAGATGAATACAGGCCTAATTACCACACCAGCATCATGGCGCATTAGCTGAAGGCGAGCAGCAGACTTCAGCTATTGTGCCGCAAGTAGAACGGAGCTGTTTTTGTTACTTTTGCACACGCCATCTTTCCCTTTTTCATTTTCAATGGTTAAGCATTAATCTGAATCCAAAGATGTATGTACGCAAATCTTCTATCGGTTTCGACTACGCGTCATACCGTGAAGCGTTTCCATCCATCGGCGCTCCTCGTTCTTCGGTCTCCAATCAGGCAGGCATGTGGATCCAACGACAGCAAGACGTGGAGTCAACAATTGCATATGCTGACGCCAAGTGGACGGCTGACCACCCCGCAGTCTCCTTCAGCCAAGCCGTGCACGAGCGGAAAGTGCGCAATAGGGCAAACGCTCAGCTGACATACGCTAGACGTGACCGAGTCATCTTAGCTGACGCAGCAAAACCAAATTGTTGAGCGACATACTCGCGTCTCCTAAGACACGAGGTCCGACTTCACCATTGGAAATACGTTGCTGCCAACACACACAAGCAATCATTCTCAGGCACACATTGTCAAAAGTCGAGAGTCGGCGCATGTCATCCACGCGAACAGGCCACGACTCACTTCCATATAGCAACACCGCTAGAACAGTGCCACTGTACACGCGATCCTTTACCAACAGAGCCACATCCTGATGGTGGCATAAGTGCTTCAGATTGCGAAGGCTGGCCGAACCTTGGTAATGCGAAGAGAAACTTCCTTCACAACAGAGCCACCAGCAGACACGCAGCTGCCCAGCCAGACAAAGCTATCCACTTGTGCAAGCTGTGTACGTTCAAGAGTGAGCACAGGAACGGGCGAGTGCAAATCCTGGAGCAGCACTTTATACTTCGATGAGGCGAAGCACATACCGAACATAGATGCCTCAATCGCCAACAGGGTTAGAACGGTTTGCATGCCATGTGAGCCGTCACTAAGTAAGGCATGTCAACGGTATAATCTAAGTCCGTCGCTTGCTTGCCCGGAAGTAGTTGCAGCCGACAATTTTGACAACTTTCTAAAGCCTCGACAGGACATTTTCAATCACAAAATTGAGGAGAGAGATCGAGAAGGGGGCATCTGTCGGACATCGCTACTGACAGCAAATGAAGACGAAAGATTGCCATAGACCCTCACTCTGCCGGAGATATAAATAAATAAATAAATTCAAAAATAATCCCCATTTGAGTCAGAAGTAAGCGAGTGCGCGAAGAATATTCTTTTCGATAATTCTCATCAGGCGAGTACAATTATGAAGCAAAACGTTTGGAGAGAATAAAGCCCGTAGAGGCCTGTACAGAGAGCAATCAACTCATTAACTAGGCAATATGAAAACTAAATCAATGGTTTGATCAACCGGATTGTCGCATTAGGAAGCAGGTGATCAAGGAAGGTCAAGTTCAAGGCCAAGGCAATTTCAGAGCCTGTAGCAGTGTGCGCTGTTTGCACAGCTCTAAATAAATCTTTTATTCTCAGCAAGGTGAGGCACGCCTTTACAGGCATGATCATTTTGACATAACGATGCATGATCAAGAATGTGCAAAACTCCGATATGTTTGCCATAGCAGTTTGTGTTTGTGTAGGGGGTATGTATGTATGTCGTGGTGTGTGTATGTTTGTGTAGCTGTGTATTTTGTGCTTGTAGTTGTGCTGCTCCAATCTTCAATGTTTGATATCGTCATCAATATGCGAGTAGGAGATTGGTGTCCGTGGGTTGGAGAGAATTATCCGGATATCCACGGGGCAGTGACTTTATTTTGTGGCGAGTCACGACCGCCACGTCACGGTGTTGTTAAGCAGACATTTGTGGCTTTTTATAGGGAGAACGCTTGCCAGGCGAAACCCACCACGTCCTGAAACACTGCCGCCGAACTATTTGCTGGAACGGGTTAAACCCGAACCACCCAGCTGACACAACGAGGAGGTTGTTCGGCTAGCCAGCCGTAGAGTGCACGTAGGATGGTTGTGTACTTTCTGGGATCCGGTTCCTTAGCAAGCAAAGCCACAGTGCAAGTCGCCCAACCGAATCGAATGCAGCATAAATGTCTAAGAATGCAATGATGGTAGATGTGGCGGTCTTGGAGGATTTGGCGGAGCGTGAATATATGGTCCAAGTACCCACGGGCAGGACGGAGGTCAGTTTGTTCTTCCCAGTACTTCGATTCACGAATCGGGGAAATTTTACGGATTAGAATGGATGGAAAAACCTTGGAAGCAACCGAACTGAGATTAATCCCTCGGTGCTTGGTGCAAGAATTGCGAGCACTCATGTTAAAAATCGGACAATAAATGACTCACCCAAGGAAGAAAACACCTTTGCTTCATGCCAGATTTTGAAGAACAACCAGGTTAACTGGCTGATGATAACTGCGCCTCCATACTTGATCAGCTCCCGAGGAAGCTCGTCTGAGCCAGCAGGCTTAAATCGTCTCAGATGTCGAATTGCATGACAAACTTCTGCATCACTAGGCGGATTAAGTGTGGTGATCCAGGGCGAGCGGCTTGGTTCTCAGGGCATACCAATGGACGGTGACGGCCAACTGAACTGGGAATGACGATGTTTGGCCCACCGATCCAAGCATCTCTGCAGGTTGACAATGGGCGAACCAACTGCTTCACAAACAGTTTCGCTGACATCAAGATTTTCGTGGCCAGTAGATCGAATGAAATGAAACAGCATGCGAGTATTGACAGACAGGGCGGCGGCCTCCGCTTCCAAAACGCGCTGACACCACCAGGCTTCATGAGCTCTGCGTAGGCTATGTTTGAGCTGCACTTCATTATGGTTAGACTCCGCAGGGATATTCCTGTGCGACCAAGTAGATCTGCGAAGCGCGTGGAGATCCAGGCCTTCATAGGGTGCTGAGTAAGATCAAAGAATAACTGCCCGGAAGTGATCTTGGTGCTCTGCATGAAGTCCAGTATACATCATTGTCTTGCGGGGAGTCATAACTGAGTGCCTCGAAAAAGGAAGTATGCTAAATCTGCTGTACCGAGAGAGTAGATAGTTTATTTTTAGCAGTCTTGTAGTGTTTCGATTTTGTGGACCCTCCGAAACTCATGTAGATATTTGCACCACCATGCCTTCTGAAAACGATTGCGACCAAGATTGGGACGCAGAACTTGGTCGCCAAGTAACGGGACGTCTCCACGAATGCCGAAGGCTGATGCTCGACAGCAATATACATTTGTCTCCGTACAACGCGAGTAGTCTTGCCCCAATATCCGAGCAGCTCTCATCGAGCGCATTGTGACCAACGAGTTGAGTTTCGCATGACAATAGGCGATCGACCCGTGCGTTGAGAGCCCCAGCAAAGACAACAATATCGGAGTTGCAAGCTTTGCCCAAGAGCTGGTAGAACTCGCCGTTGACCTAGTCGGGACGGCATTCAGTAGGAGAGTATGCTGAGACGACAAACAATTTGCGGCTCGCCTCATGATATTTGTTTATACTGCATGATCTCGGAAGCCGAAGTACACACAGTTGGCTGTTAACCGTAAACCAGTCCAGCAGTGCGGCTTCGACTCGGCTGCTTAGCGCCAGCCAAGTTTGCCGCAGCTGGCTGTGTGTCCACGGATATAGGTCGGTGAAACATGACTCCGCGGTCAGTGGGAGGTCTTAACTCCAACGCAGTACTGGAGTGTCGTAAGCGTGTTTCGGAAAGACAGCAAACGTCGACGGCAAGGGATTCAAAGGTGCGCGCAAGGTCAGCACGCTTCCCAAGCTGCATGAGTGTACGCACATTAAAGCATGCCGGGCAGAACGAAAACCGAGGCTAAAGGGGGGCTACTGGACGAACTCTGTTAGGTTCGACGTAACCATTGGAAGTGTAATCATTGAAACAGGAATCAGCTGGTAACGAATAACAGTGATTGGTAACAAGTGAACGGGTGGCGTGTGAATAAGGTGTGCAGGTAGCAGAAGTTAGTCAGCTGAGCGCAATATAACAGACGAACAATCCATGGTTTTGTCAGTCGGCGTGATACTACTCGGCAGCCAACGCCGAAGTAGGAGGTTGTCTTAGGAAACACCACCCTGAGGGTTCCATGATAGATCGTAACGTAAAATCGTGGTTCAGTTGCCGTGCGGTCGCATTTTAACTGGGCTCTCGCTTTGCCCTCTGTGGCCACTCTAATTCACCCCACACAATATTGCGTGTGAACTCGTTCGAACCAGTTCGAGGAGCTCTACTCAGTGCTTCCCAACTCTTGGCTCTAGCCTTTGTGGATTATACTCTTGCTCCAGTTCCCGGTTTTCGGCATATTCTTTGCTGAGTTCTACTTGTGTAACTACATCAAACCGGAGTTTTTCGGATAAGGTCTTGGTCTCATTCAGAAGAAGCTGAAGGCTCACAAACTGCGCAGCAACCATCCCTGCAAGTTGCAGCATAACCAGGTTGCAGTCATTTTGCTCCGCTCATCAACTGAACAGCTCTAGGGACGCTTATCAGCGCTCCACCTGCATCGTCGCTTAAGGCAGGCTGATCAACTCACGCTACCGCTTTGTGTGGGTGTGTGTGTTCAACTGCGCGTCGATTGCTCACTGAACCCGACAGTCTGCGCGGTACGACCTCCATCTGCCTCTACCGCCTAACCTTGATGCGGTTGAACAACTGTCAATTCGTGTGCGTGTTCTGACCTCTTCGTGCGTCACTTCTAGCGCAAAGAACGCTCATCAAGGTGAGCGCTCAAATAGGCCTTGCTGCAAACGATAAGCGGACGACTAGCATTCCAATGGTTCAAGGTCGCCTACGTTGCGCGGACAGTTGCAGTGACGTCCTTGAGATCGGTGTAACATGTACTAGCTGCATTAGATCATACTGTTCGCAATGTGCAGGCAAATCCGTCCAAGAAGTGAGACAGACAACCAAAGTAGCTGACACATTTTGGTTTTACGCATCATGTCAAGTCATTCCAGTTGTCAACTGTTTATCTTGGGTCATAAAAAGTGCAATAGAATGACTGAGATAATCGCGCATCTTGTAAATACTAAGATTGACCCACGGAGGTAAATATGACCACGATAATGCTTCAACCAGCCAAAGTTAGCTCTGAATCTAAACCGAAGAAGAGAGCTAGACGCTCCAACCGCACTGCAGCGTCCGTGACTCAAAATCCACTAGGTCACCTCACTCCCATAATTGGACAAGCCTCAAACATGCCTGATTCTACTTCTCCAACCATAGACGCTTCACCTCGAGATTCAGCCATGACACCGACAGCTCAGAGCTGAAGGCAATCCGGTGCAGATAACAAGCAGGTAACGTACGCATCGGTTGCCCCGATAAACACACCGGGAGCGACACACATAGGTCCATCTTCAGTACCGAGCACGCTTGGCGCAAAGCAGCTTCCACCGTCAACTCCAGTGGTGCCTTCTAAACAACCCGAATTGCCGGCAAAAAGTATAAAGCCAACACTCGCTAGACAAAACCATGCTGCGTTAACTCTCGTGTGCACCAATGTTCCCGAGTCCAAATCTGACACAATAAAAGGCAAGTTGCAAGACGATCGCAACCAGTGGAGTTCCACCTGCGATGCCATTGGTATTCGGGTTGAGCCTGCAATGCTGCAACGCAAAGCGCGTCATGCCACCTCAGTGCAGTCGGGTGAACCTCGAATGCTTCAAGTAACACTAGACTCAGCAGATGAGACAGAGACTGTCCTGCTCTCAGCAGTTCGTTCTCGCAACTCACCGAGCGGAGTGCGCATATTACCTGATCTACCTTGGAAAGATCGTCCAAAACAAGCAGTTGACCAAAGCAGCATTCCTAATAGGGATAGCAAGAAAACAATATTTGTTCATGGTGTTTCCGAGCTTCTGCATTCTTCTGATCACGATGCGCAAACACATGACCGAGAGCACTGGTGCTGCATCCGCGAAGCACTCTCTCTGGACCATGTTATTGCTAAATCCCTGACAAGAGTTCCGTCATTACCTAACTACAAGGGCTGCGGTCCAAGGCTAATAAAAGTAACATTACACTCCGAGGGAATGACGCAGGTTCTGTTGGATAACTGATTAAAATTTCGAGCTAGGTTGCCAACAGAGATCCGGCTAAAGACAGCAGGCGAACGGCCAAAAGTCGGAAGCAATCCGATGGAACTTGCAAACGCTACAAATTCTTTATCTGCACAGTCCTGCGGAGACAGACACAACAGCGCCCACGGCACACAACAGGACAGAGCACAGCACCAGTGAAACTTCTGTTCAGGAACGCTCAATAATGCCATGCAACATGGCTGAAATACATAAACCAAAAAACGATTAATGGCCGACCACCTAACGGCCGGCTTGAAAACTAACACAAAGTTGACATCTATCAATGAACTCTTAACAACAAAAGTCCTATCTTGCATGTACACAAATGCCCAAGGCCTTCCAAGCAAGTTGGCCGAACTTAGAGTACTCCATGCCTCACAAACGCGGGACCTCGTCATGATTACAGAGACATGGCTAAACCTTGAGATAACCGATTCTGAGATCAATTTACCCAGTATGTCGCTGCTTCGGACCGATAGAACCGGAAGGGGTGGCGGTATGCTCCTTTATTATAAGACAAACCACCGATGTGAAGTTATCGACCACCCGGAACTCCGAGCTCCCGATTCGCTTTAGTGCCGCCTATAGTTGCAAAACAAGGACATATGTTTACTAGCCGTGGTTTACCGCCCACCACACACAACGTTGGAAATGAACTCCAAACGGAACCACCTCTTTCAGTTTGCTTTGGACAAATCCTACATCCACATTCTTGTCGCTGGAGACTTTAACGAGCACGACATAGAAACGCCAGCAACCGATGGTACGCATTTTAAATCCTGCTTGCAAGAGCTAATTGCTAGCCACCCTCTGTACAAACACGTTACCTCTCCCACCAGATTTCGAACTGCAAACAAGCCGTCGATACTGGATCTTGTGCTCACTAACGAAGAACTCATGGTTGACCGGATAATTACCAGCACACTACTGGGTCGTCGTGATCATCTTACTCTACTCTTTGACTATATATGCTACGCGTACCCTGAAAAGTAGGAGGATAAAGTGCATACTGTCCCGCACTACAATGTGCTATCTAAACTAGCTAAGGATACATCTTGGACTTTCTTAGCCGAATGTCCCCCAGATGTTGGCTGGGAAACCTTTACAAGGACGTTTAGCACACTGGTTGCGCATGTATCGGAACGGAAGTGCTTCCAACCCAAAAACAAGTATATGTCATTTCTGAGGAACAGAACAAGTAAATGTATGTCCCGGAGGGGTTTGGCACGACGAGATCACCAGGACTGCTTGAATGCCGAAACCTGGACTGCATGCGTAACACATCGTAACTTCTGTTTGAAACTGATTGGCGAGGACAAGGTCATGCATTAGCAGGAGTTGCTGAAGCGATTCTGAACGAACCGAAAACTTCTGTACAACACGTTAATAGCCTTCGAAAGGTGAAGCGGGGTTCCAGCACTAGTCACGGCTGCTGGGTGCTAGCGATCAGCAATGGAAGCAGCTGCTCTGCTACGGCTTCATTACTCCCAAACTTTCCAGCAGGTAACGTGTCCAAACATTCTCCTCGTTTCTATCACTCCACCGTCGGGTTTAGACAACATCACCTTCCCTGCGGAAGCTGTGTTGAAGAAGTTGTTGTTCTTGTGTATCCACAGTTCTCCCGGAGCCGACAACATCCTACCGAAGGCTCTACGGGCGGTAGCTAGTGATGTAACAGAACCACGGGTTGTTTTCTATCAGCAATGTCTAGAAGAGAACCACAGCCCACCAGTATGGAAGCGAGGGGTCCTCACTCCTATCCTACCAAGGTCATCCACAAGCACGCGTGACGTGCGTGCTCTCGGGTCATTTGGATTATTCCTCTCTATGGTCTCTCCATCTGCTCGCAGTGTTGTCACTGCAATAAATAAAAAATATAATGTCAGCTGTACCCCGTAACGGCGCTTCGCTGCCAGCGTGACCACCACCAGTCGCTCGCGGGCTGAGCATACCGCGAGGACGCCCACCCATACGCGGATTCGAACCGGTGACCTTATGGTTGCAAAGCAAACGTGCAGACCAGTGCAAGCTTATTCGAACCGACTCGACGTGCTCTTTCCAACGCGCAGCGTATTTCGAATCCACGCATTACAGACGACTATGTATTCATTTATTTCCCGTCGATTTTTACCTTTCCCCTTTTCTCTGTGGAGGTATACACGAGGAATTTCTTTCGGTTTGCATTCTACACCACAAATTGTGATCTTTTTTGGAAGCTCAGCATAAGAGCTCTTTACAACTACACGACTGCTTTTATCGATAGCTGCGTAAGGCACATACAGGCAGCAATGTAAGGTAGGTACCGCTAATCTTTCGATTGTGTAGCAGTCACTGAGGCTGACACTTATAACCAACCACCGGCCACACACCACTAGTGTCACGCCAAGAAGCGCTCTGACCAGATCGATAGCCTGTGCTTCGTTCCGAGGCCTGTCTGGATTCACCTTCGACCGCTTGTGACCTGCCACGAGGAACGTCTGTGCTGACCCGACTACTAACCGATGTGTCATTGGAATCGTTGGAGAGATCGCGTCTCCAAAGCAACAGCGTGTGCAACTCGGAGGCGGAGATTCAAATAGTTCACTGCGGTGCGTTCTTTTTGTTCCTAAGTAAATCGCACAGTTGCCAGGTGTTGCCATTTTTACCAGCATTATATTAGACGTTGATATTCAATTAAGGATAAGTTAGCACCAATTGTCATAGCTCCTCTGATTGTGCTTCAGTGTATCTTACTTCTGTTTCATTATCATGTCTACAGTAAGGACACCCTCTATGAGGAAAAAAAGTAGTATGGACCAGGATGCTTCCATTTTAGTTCAAAATCTGAGACAACGAACTAAGGTACTTCGCAAAAAGCTGGAAGCATTAGTAAACAATATACCCAAAGTAGGGTAGGCACTGTGAGAAATTCCCTTGGACTACATGCTGACTTGAGCAACACACCTGAAAATTGTCCATCCGTAGCTGAAAATGCATACGCTGAACTTGGATTAAAAGTCGACATGCTCACATTGATATAGCAACCCTTGCATAGTCTAGCTGTCTTATGTGCATCGCTCCCAAATATTGATAAAATGAACCTCATGAAGTGCAGTGTACTAACAGACTCCATTTCGAAGGAAGTACACAATGGAGTACGCCGTTCACGCAAGGCGGCAGCTTTTAATGTGCCAGACCATTTACCATTAAAAACCGTTCAGAAAGTGCTTCTCACTGCATGCTGTATGCACTCTTGTTGGTCCAACTGCATCAGACTACGGAAAAAGCTAATGCGTTACGCGTGTCTCATACTTTTCCAGTTTCCAAATGAACTTATTGCTAAACCATTCATTCAAAGCGTAATCTCATTGTGTTTAATACAACTTTCAAAGTATGAAAATTTTGGAGTACAAAACCCCGCTACATCGAGTGATATGGAGGAGAACGTCTAAGGTAAAACAGAATACCCAACAGCCATATGGCGCCTCATTTAGTGGCCACCACAAACGCGAGAATAATACCGCTTGGTGCAAATAGGGGCTAAGCGGTGAGTGACAAAGTGATTTTTGACATTAACGAAGAAGCACATGATTATGTGGGCCAGTCTATTGCATTAGATGCTGTGTCCGGTAGAACAACTAATTCTCGCACTTTGGAGCTAAGATCAACGTCAGATGCAAAATTGATTACTGGAGGACCTCCACTAGGCTGCAGTTTCACAGCTAAGCATGATAAGCCGAGCAAGCCCAAAACGACAACAATCAACAAAACTAGTGATGTGCATGGGGCTTCCTCTTTGATAATCAGTTCTGGTAGTCATATAGGGTTTCCTAATGCTCCTTCCTGTATGCGAAGTGACAACAATGGGGATCAGCCGATAACAACTGCATTACGTGGGGAATCCCAGTGGCATGCAAAACCCCTACCTCAAGCTTCGCACTGTCATGTCCCGCCTAAAGTTTGCTATTACCAGTGTCTAAGCTCATGGAGAATATCGATGGATCCGGTCAAATTGATCGATAGTGAAGGGACGGTTGACCTAGATTTATAGCAATCATCACTATCATTTTGTTTGGATAGACGTACATCCATTAATCATAAAGTTATGGAAGACGTGCCGCCATCTTTACACCTAACAAACGCTATAATTGGGTACCACGACTTTCCGATACCATCAACGAACCGCACGAATCATTCTGATGCAGATACAATACTTCAATAGTGTATGACGGGATAAAAACCATAACTTTACAAGACCCACAGGACGGATACGCAAACAAAAATTAAAATCAAAATGTTCCAACATGGAAGGTTAAGTAACAGTGGTTAAACCATTGCACTTTATCAAACGGTTCGGTAGCGTTTATCACTAAGATGAAAGTCTAAGAGTCTTTCGAATGTCGTCATGTCTGGTGCGTTCACCATACATCTTGCCAATGCGTTCCAATGAGGACAGATACTAAGTGAGTAAAATACTTTCTACAATTCAGACGGGAGTGATGCGTCATTAATTTCAGGTGGTTGCCTCGGCTTTGTTTGTAAGGGGCTAGAGACAACGGTGATGTACATGGACGCTCGCTTTCAGTTAGTATCCGTTATGTGAGAATAAAATCTCTGTGAAACCGTCGGTATTCTGAGGAGCACACCGAATACCCGAAGAGGCAGTTTGTGACTGTCCGGGAGAAAGTAAGAATTGCCCTGGAAATCCACCATTTTATCGATTACTCGATTATTAACCATTATCACACTGATTTCGAACGTTCCGGAATGTTCTACTTCTGCACGTGATTAAAAACCACCTGACACATCGGCAAAAGTTATGGGGAACCACTAACCTTGGTAGTTGACCTTCTAATTCTAGAAGTCGAAGGTCAGTAAGGGACCTATAAATACAGCCAAGGTCCGCAGTAGTTGTACAGAGTTCGTTGGCGGCGATTAATACGTTATTTTGTCAAGCTTATTGGCGTTTTGCTTTGTCTTTCGGTTGGACTAGAAGTTTTGTGGAGCGGTAAATTATTATTGAAATAAATAAATGAATAAATAAATAAATCTTTTATTCTCAGCAAGGTGAGGCACGCCTTTACAGGCATGATCATTTTGACATAACGATGCATGATCAAGAATGTGCAAAAATCCGATATGTTTGCCATAGCAGTTTGTGTTTGTGTAGGGGGTATGTATGTATGTCATTGTGTGTGTATGTTTATGTAGCTGTGTATTTTGTGCTTGTAGTTGTGCTGCTCCAATCTTCAATGTTTGATATCGTCATCAATATGCGAGTAGGAGATTGGTGTCCGTGGGTTGGAGAGAATTATCCGGATATCCACGGGGCAGTGACTTTATTTTGTGGCGAGTCACGACCGCCACGTCACGGTGTTGTTAAGCAGACATTTGTGGCTTTTTATAGGGAGAACGCTTGCCAGGCGAAACCCACCACGTCCTGAAACACTGCCGCCGAACTATTTGCTGGAACGGGTTAAACCCGAACCACCCAGCTGACACAACGAGGAGGTTGTTCGGCTCGCCAGTGAGTAGCTTATAACAAATGCGACTGAGAAAATTGGAAATGTGATGAACTTTTGGCAGAACAATTTCAAAATTACTTTTCCAACAGCACGCTCAAATGGAGGTACAAATGAAAATGATTGAACATCTGACACAATGCTTGAGTTTGCAGACAACGGGAGCAGCGGCGCGGGACATGCAGGTGAGTTCTGTTGATCTTCTCACGAACGCGATCACTGAATTCAATTATGACGCGGATTCTGGACGCACATTCGAAGCGTGGTTCAAGCGCTGGGAAGACATGCTCCAGACGGACTTCATTCGTCAGGACGAATCCTGGAAGGTACGATTGCTACTCCGCAAGCTCGGAATAAGTGAACATTCAAGATTCCTGAACCACATTTTGCCAAAACAGCCGAAGGATCTGACTTTTGACGAAGTAGTGTCGCAGCTGAAGGAAATTTTTGGTGAGCCGGTATCCTTGTTTAGTATTCGCTAGCAATGTCTGAAAATTGTCAAACTGGAAGCTGACGATTTTGGGGCCTAAGCAGACATGATTAACCATGAGTGCGAAAGTTTCAAACTACGTACTTTAACGGACGATCAGTTTAAGTGTCTCATTTTCGTCAGCGCTCTACAATCGCCCAGTGATGCTGAGATCCGCACGCGGCTTTTAGCTAAGCTGGAGCAGGATCCTGATCTGACACTGAAGACCCTCGTAAGCGAATGCAAACGACTGCTCACTCTAAAACACGACACTGCCATGGTCGAACGCAATGGTCTAGCATCACCAGATACCGTGCAACTTGTGAAAAAAAGCCAGGATCGCCAACGCAAGCAGACCCTTCAAGAGGCCTACGAAGAAACCGCCCACAGCATGCTGGTCATGCGGCGAATGGCGTTTCGCGCGCTTTTGTCCCTTCAAACATCATATTTGTCAAACGTACCATAAGCGTGGGCATAAAGAGGAATGCTGCAGTCGGGTCCGGTCGAAGAAAGTGAAGAAGTCTTATCGAAAGGGGAATTCTGGAAAAGATAGCGCCGAGTCTCTGTCCATAGTTGCCGCATTTCAAATCTATTGTAAACCGAGGCGACGATTTATCAGTGTGTTGATCAATGGGATCCCAACGAAACTGCAAATTGACACGGCCTCGGACATCACGATCATTTCCAGGAGCACATGGAATCACATAAAAAGGCCGAAGATGGTCGAATCTTAGAATGTTGCACATAATGCATCCGGCGGTGTGTTAAACTTAGTGGGCGAACTCAACTGCAAAATTGCTTTCCAAGATGTGGAAAAGTCGGGAACATGCTACATTTCAGACCGGCCGGATTTGAATGTTCTTGGCCTTGACTGGATTGAAAAGTTGAAACTCCTCGATGTTCCCTTGAATCAGATCTGCAACCGAGTTCGAGCAAGTCCAGACCCAAAGCAAAGTCCGTCGGAGACATGACACGTACCCTGAATCGAAAATTTGCTTCTGCCTTTCAGAACGGCTTGGGCCATTGTACGAAATTCTAGGCAACACTGAACTTGCGACCAGGTGCTAAACCAGTGTTCAAGGCTAAAATACCGGTACCGTACGCAGCCATATCAACCGTTGATCAAGAAATCGATTGACTGGAACGTGCCGGAGTCATCACAGCCGTCAAGTACTCATCATGGGCCGCACCTATTGTCGCAGTGAAGAAAGCAAATGGCAAGGTAAGCGTCTGCGCTGACTTCGCAACTGGCCTCAACGCCGCGCTGGACGACCACCAGTACCCATTACCTGTACCGGAAGATATCTTTGCAAAGTTGAATTGTGGTAAGTACTTTGCTAAGCTTGATCTGTCTGATGCTTATCTTAAAGTGAATGTTGACGAAGCCTCGAGGGAGTGGTTGACGATCAACACTCATCGTGGGCTATTCCAATCCAACCGCTTGCCATTTGGTGTGAAAACGGTGCCAGCCATCTTCCAACAGTTGATGGATACCATGCAAGTGGGCGTTTCTGGAACCGCTGCATATCTGGATGATAGTGAGGATAGTAATGGGTCGAACATCAGAAGAACTATTCAACCCCTGGATGAAGTGCTTGGTTGTATACAGTAGTACGGTTTCCGGATCCGTGAGCATAAATGCACATTTTTCACGCCGATCATCAAATACCTCGGTTTTATCCTCGAAAAGGATGGACGTCGACCAGATCCGGAAAACATAGAAGCCATTAAAAAAATGCCCCCACCAACAGATCTACAGTCCTTGCGTTCCTTTTGTGGGCTCATCAGCCACTACAGCGCATGCTTGCTTGAGATGCACCGCCTGCGTGCCCCGTTAAACAAGCTACTAGCCAAAGGCTAAACATGGAACTGGACTTCAGTATGCCAGAATGCCTTCTAACGGGTCAAGTCACTGCTGTCCTCAAACTAGCTTTTGACTCACTTTGATCCTTCAAAAGAGATTGTCTCAGCCACAGATGCATCAAGCCATGGGATTGGTGCAGTAATTGCACACACGTACACCGAGGATCTCAGAAAGCAATCGCCCCTGTCGTCAGAACACTTACGAAGTCCGAGAAGAATTACAGCCAGATTGAGAAAGAAGCATTGGCCATAGTGTATGCAGTCAAGAAATTCCACAAAATGCTACACAGACGCCGCTTCAAGCTTCTGACAGATCACAAGCCCTTGCTGGCTATCTTTGGTTCGAAAAAGGGCATCCCGGCCTATACAGCCAACCGGCTACAACGGTGGGCTCTTACCTTAATGGGGTAGGATTTCGAGATCCAATACCAGTCGACAGTTTCCATTGGCCAAGCGGATGCACTGTCACGCCTAATTGATGCCCGCCAGCAAGAACATGAGGACACAATCATTGCCTCTGTCGAGGTTGAACCTGACGTCATCTTTCTGGTAACTGATGCATTGCACGGTCTACCAGTTATCGCAGAAGCTGTACGAACCGAAACACTTCGGGACCCAATACTCAAGAAGGTTACACAATTTCACAAAACGAGTTGGCCACTTTCATGTCTATTCGCCGAGTTGCAAAAGTACTTTCAGAGGAGACACTTTCTCCCTATTGTAAACGACTGCATACTACTTTCGGAAAGACTGGTCATCCTCAAGGCACTTCAGGGGCGTCTTAGTCGGCAGTTCCACGCCGGTCATCCTAGAATCAACCGGATGAAGGCGCTTGCTCGCAGTTATGTATACTGGCCCTTCATGGACAAACAGCTAGAAGAAAAAGCTAAACGCTGCCAAAAGTGTGCCAATGTCTTGAAAGCGCCACAAAAATCAGTACTGTATTCATGGCCAAAAGTTACTAAGACATGGTGCCGCATCCCTGTCGACTTTGCGGGACCGATCAACGGCCGAAGCTTCCTCATTATAGTAGATTCATACAGCAAGTGGCCGGAAATATTTCTTATGGAGAACACAACCACCAATGCCACCATATCAAAACTGCACCAAACCTTTGGCAGATTCGGCTGTCCTGAGACAATTGTCGCTGACAGTGGCTCACAATTTACTTCAGCAACGTTTACGGAGTTTTGCAAGTAATGCGCCGTACAGCACGACTGCTCGCCGCCGTTTCACCCACAGTCGAATGGCCAGGCAGAAAGGTTTGTCGATACATTCATGCGAGCTCTCCACAAATCAAAAGGGGAGGGACGTATAGAGGAGGTGGCTGACCGGTTCCTTTTCCTCTACCGATCAACACCGAATCCACAAGCGCCAGACGGAGTCTCTCCAGCACAAGCCATGATGAACCGGAAGCTCCGCATGCCTTTCAATGCCATCCGACCGGACTCGGGGTCCACTTTTGGTGGAAGAAACCGCAGACTGGAACGGGATTTTAACCGGTGGCATGGAGCAAGGAAGCGATCTTTTGCGCTTGGACAGAAGGCGCTAGTACGTGGTTACCGGGAAGGCCACGCGAAATAGACGCCAGGGACAGTCCAAAGGAAGCGTGAAAACGTCATATCTGACGTGATGGTGGGCGCACAGATCTGGCCACGGCATGCAAACCAGTTCCGGCCCACATCGTGCCAACCAGAACAAGCAAGGCCTACTGACCTCCCGTTCGATTTACTGGTGGAAAGCTTCAACCTGTCGAAGGTAGCAGTGGACGACTGCACACAGTCCAGCAAAGAATACAGAACAAGAACATCGGAACAAAGTTCTCGGGCGCTTCTGCCAATGAGGTAGACCGACAGGCAGAAAACACTGTCCCGAAGACTGCAAGTTAATCCTAAGCTTTCGTCTTATACCTCAGACGATATCTCAAGAGGAAAGGTGTCCGGCAGAAAGTAAGAATTACCTTAGCAATCCACTATTTTAGGGATTAATCGATTATTAACCATTATCACACTGATTTCGAACGTTCCGGAATGTTCTACTTCTGCGCGTGGTTAAAAACCACCTGACACATCGGCAAAAGATATGGGGAACCACTAACCTTGGTAGCTGACCTTCTAATTCTAGAAGTCGAAGGGCAGTAAGGGACCTATAAATACAGCCAAGGTCCGCAGTAGTTGTACAGTGTTCGTTGACGGCGATTAATACGTTATTTTGTCAAGGTCATTGGCGTTTTGCTTTTTCCTTCGGTTGGGCTAGAAGTTTTGTGGAGCAGTAAATTGTTATTTTTGGAATTGCATCTGATGAGAACAATATAACAGTTACTTGGACCGGATAGTCTACGCGTTGCCTTTGTTACTCTTCTTTGGCGTTGTTCCAATAAGCCAATATCTACATTTATCCATGAACACCAGGCCTGAGTTGCATATTCAATTTGAGGGGGAATGTAGGAGTTAATCAGCAGTGGCACTAGCCGTCGCTCAAAGGTGCCAAGAGCTCGCCTCAAAAGGCTCAAGTTCAAGTTTGCCACACTTGCTGCTTTCGAACATTGGAGCGAATTTCTAAGACTCTCTTGCACGACTATACCTAAGTCGCGTTCACTAGTCACGTGTTGCCCCAAAAGGTATGTGTTAACGATGCCGCTGCGCACCGCCAGCAGGTGCCACTTTTCAGGATTCAGTGGGAGCTTGTTCCTTTCTGCCCATGTGCTAATCCGAGTCAGATCTTCCTGGAGATAGACGCGGTCGGATGCTGAGCGAATTGCTCTCCATATTTTAGCATCGTCTGAAAATATTTGCGTCGGAGATAGAATATCTGCAGGAAGCTCTTTAATGTAGACTAAAATCAGTAGCGGGCCGAGGAGGGATCCTTGTGGCACACCACTGGCGACGCACAGGCTTGCACAGTGAGTGTCGGCTGCTCTTACCTTGATTGCTCTGTCGTGTATGTAGCCTTCTAATCAACTGAGCAGGAAGCCGTTGCTACCCTAGGCAGCACGCTTTAAGAGGAGAAAGAAGTGATTGAACCTGTCAAATGTTTTAGCAAAATCCAAGTAAATCACATCTATGGGCACTCCTTCGTTAGCCGCACTGGCCCATGAGTAATCAGTGAATTGGTGAGACAAGATCCTCTGCGTCTGAAAACATGCTGGACATTAGAAATTATTTGTTGACTTTCAAAATATTGCGCCAGTTCATCTACGATTACCGATTCCATAACTTTTGATGAAACAGGAAGGAGAGTAATAGGTCGGTAGTTAGCATGAACCGAGCGCTTACCTCCTTTGTATATTGGAGTGATAATTTTATTTTCCACTCAGATGGGAGTGTATGGGAGTTAAGCATACCCTGGAAAAGGTTGCAAATGGTGATGACATGGTGGAAGAAAGGGTTTTCTGTACTTTTGGGCAGCTCGTGTCGATTTCAGGGGCACTGTACTCCCGGAGAGACTGTAATTTGCTTGCAACAGCAGCTGGAGTAAAGGCGATGCTGGATAAGCCAACGAAATTTCTTAGGAGTAGATAGGGCGAAGATTCTATGGTATTTGTAGCCACCGAGCCAAACTGCAGGAGTAAAACATTCGCGGCATCTACAGCACTAGTTGTTAGGCCACTGGCCGAGTTGAGTGGTGTATGGGTTGACACCAGTATGCCTCCACGGCGTATAGTGAAGCCTTGTATATCAAGCGCAATTATGCGGATTTTACCTATAGATGGAAATGACAGCAACACACTGACACCTATCAATGCGTTACGTAAGCAACAGCGTAGTAGTGACATGATGCAGAGGACTCAACCTTACTCTCCAACTTCCACTGGCTATGACAACAATCATGCACTCTTTCCCACGACCCATTTTCTAGTGGGCCATACTCAGTCTCAACACTCTCCGCTGTGGCCACCTCCAAATCATTTTCAACCGTTGGCAATACGCGCACTTTTTCAACAATTTCCAACCTGGGTCCAGGCATACGGCTTTGTTGTATCCCGAAAAAGCGGCAGACCACAGTAGCACCGGCATGTATGTATGGAGGAAACTGTCCACACACAGGCGCAGTACAATTAAATCGATAGAGGTTCGCGTTGCAACCAATCAAATGCAAGATCACATGATAGGCCAACGAGTGCTAAACAGAAATGTGAGTAGGATAAGCGAATCGAGGGCAAAAAGAAAGCAAAGTATTTGAACACGACATTGTTCCGCTCCACTGGCTTGCCGAACAACCTCCTCATGGTGCCAAATGGTTGGCTCAGAATTTTCCCATTCCAGCAAATGGTTCGGCGGCAGTGTTCCAGGACGTGGTGGGTTTTCGCCTGGCAAGCGTTCTCCCTATAAAAAGCCACATATGTCCGTTTAACAACACTGTGACGTGGAGGACGTGACTCGTCACTAAATAAATTCACTGCCCCTTGCTTCATCCTGGCGAAGCGTTGTATCCCAGAAAATATATGCTGTAATTCTGAGGAGGTTGGGCCCCTGTTTGACAAAGGAAAAAGCGAAAGGCGTAGAAACTGAGCAATCAGTTACCGGCTCCCAATGAGCGCGATTCCATGAATCCGCTCCGCTGTCTTGCGGGCAGGCTATTCAGCCAAAGGCTTGGGGTGGTGTCCCCTAAGTCAAAACCCTACTTCGCCTTGGGCAACCGGGTAGTATCTCCCCCTCTGACGAAAACATGGACATTGTTGAGTTGTGTTTTCTTTTACTATTTCTGTACCCCATGTTTTCTGATGGCTTTATGTCTATTCGTAGACCGTTGCAAATATATCTATATATACTGTTCGTAAAAATATAGGCAATACGTATCCATGGAAGATCTAATTTAATGTCAGCACCTCGAAGAATTGTCATATGGTGTTATCCGTTAAAACCTATCGGTAGACAGGGCGGCGTATCCGACCGGAACGTCGTAGGTTTGTATTAGTTTGTACTGAGCGCTGTGTTTTAGGTGTGTTCGTCGGTTCAATAGCAGGTTGGGAAAGCGTTCATTGCAGTCGTCTTTCATTCACCTTTGTCTCATCCGTCAACTTGTAAGTTCTTGGTGTGCACACCCATTCCACACGGGTCGGCAGTCCGAATACATTACCTCCTTTCCGAGAATTGGGGAGCCACACACGAACAAATGTCTTTGGAGGACACGTTCTCCCAAGGCGTCTATATTTAGCCTGGTAAACAGCTCGTGTTTCCTATTCTCTGTGATCGGTGGTTTCTTCGGATGTAAGGGATGCAGTTACTCGAGTTCGAATTGTTCGCCCTAGTATTAGCTCCGAGGGGGTGCTTGCTGTTGCAGTATATGGAGTGGTTCTGTATACCTCCAATGCAGATACAAACGCATCATCCCAGGATTCTCCCGAAAGCCGAAGAACTTGTAGAGATTCGTTCAAAGTACGATTAAGTCGTTCGACTAGTCCATTCGTTGCAGCATTATAAGGTACAGTCCTCGTGTGTCTGCAACCATTGCGCCTCAGGAATTCAGCATACTCGTTACTTAGAAACTGTGGGCTGTTAGCATTGACTATTGGTTCCTTATTCTTTCCATTATTATGCAGATGATGTGTGTGTGATTGACTGAAGATTCCTAACCTCATGAGTGAATCCATTTTTTGTGCCGCGGGACAACAAGAGAGGTCTTCCGTGGAGTAGGGCATATTCCAAGTCAACAGAGCGCGTAAAGGTGCTAAGCAGAAGAAGAGGAATGTCACTTTCATTATTTCCAAATGAACAGGGAGGGTTTTCATTGGGTCCTACTGGAGTCGAGGAACGTAAGCGAGCGAATTGACCCGAAACTTCTGTAATAGTTACTTCATTGTTCATAGACTTTCACCCTTGGGCGGGTTGACGAATGTTGGTGTGTCTGATTGTTCACTAATCACTGCTTCGGCAAAAACGGCATATTAGTTGTTGCACCAACGTTTGTTCCGTCAGCCATGGCGATAAAATTGAAACAGTTGCTACGATAGAAACCTAGGGTACGAAATAGTTTGGACATTTCAGTTGCCTTGCTAACACTGTTCAAAGTTCTTTACGCATGAGACTTATATCGATCTAACACTTGAGTTAGTCAACAGTTCTTAAGTGCAAGGACAGTAACACAAAGTCTGAAGTTAGCCTGAACTTCAACCGAGTCTTATGAAGCTTACCTGCAGCTTATAATGCATTGCGACCGGGTTTATGCTCTGGTTTGTGGGCATATTTTAGCGGCACTGCTGATTCGATGTGGAAGGCAATTAGGCTATAGAACAAATCCATTGCTCGTTGAAGAAGAGAGAAGTTGTCCCAATCTATTGAAAGGACCAGATCCTGGAACGAGTTCTAATTGACGGAATTGAACAAACGACGATGTGCTGCGTATCGTACGTTGGTCATGCGTAATCTTTAACGGCATTTAATCACCTGGTGAGCACCCCTAAGGAATTCCTCATGAATGGCAATATTAATAGCAGATATGCCTAGTGTTAAAACGAGAACTCAAAGTACTATCACCTATGGTAGGTTGCAGACGTGTTTTTGCCAACCATCCATTGGAATAGAGGAGATAAGACCTCGAAATTTCTAATAAGCCGTTGAAGTCGCCTCTGATAAGTGGTAAACTCGCGATGCATTCAAATGCAGGTCTCAAAAGAGCTAGTTTCTCTTGGTTGCAATTCAGCGCGCACAACTAGTTACTGTTTGCTGGTAGATGGTAATAAGCCAGAATGATTCCGCGAGGTCGGCCATGACTTGGTGCTCCTACGTTTTTACTGTACTCAATTTTCTTTGGATAAATTACACAGCCTCCACCTCGACGGCACTGCAGATTTCTCCTAAACTTATTGTATCCCAGAATGGTTAACTGGTTGTTAAGTATGTCTATATGGCACCCTTATTCATTTATAAATACAATATCAGGATTAGTCACTAAAACGAAGTAGCACCACTGACTACGTGGCTGCGCCATGTCTGGTAGGGTCTCTAACCATTGGTGTGGACCATCCCGAGGCCCCATTCATGAAGACGGCACGCATCAGCCTGACCAAGTCTTTCAGTCACTTTCTTCATGCCACGTCATGGACTGGCCACCTCGCGCTTTCACCCAACTTTTTGCAGCCACACCGTATAATGCACGCCGAGGAAGCCGGTCAACGGGCATACGGAGGACTTGGCCTAGCCAGCGTAAGCGATTAAGGTTCATCAAGCACTTCAGTGAGGCACCAGAAGTCTTCTTCCTGGAACTGAAGCGGTACACACCGCGGCGATTGGCGGTGCATTATCCACTTTCAATGCGTTGCTGCATAAAACTGCACCCTCCTAAATAGTCGTCGGCCAAAGCAAACATTTGTTGACACTTGGTTACAATGTCCTGTACGGTATTACTAGTGCAGTTTGGCAGTTCCGCTTGCAGGCTAAGAAGTAGCCTTTTTATCTTTTTCGCCGATTGAAGCTATGGAAACACTCGGATTGCAGCGCTACTGCATTATAAACGATAAGTCCATTATTTTGACAGTAGAACTACTAACTGCATTTTTTCATTACCATTTTTCGCTAACCCACCAGACTACCCAACGGGGCTTGTAAAGCAGTGCTTCTTAACCCGTATAAAATCAGTGTTCATTGTATGGGAACCTCTCCCGAGGTGCAGGACAACATCGGGCAGTTGGTAGGTGCGAATGGAACCACTTGCTCATCTAGTGCTGTTTCCTTCTTAATGAAATCAATCTTGGCGCTCGATGGATAAAGAAAATCAACGCCTAATACCGCATTCATTGGTAACCTGTCTATAACAAAAGGCGGTGACTAGCAAAATTACTGCCTAACTACGTCGGATGTTGTCCAACTTGAGGGTTTAATGGTGGAAGCGTTAGCCGCCACTAACTTGACTGACCTATCACGATGCGCTTGTGACCCAGGGAGGAGTCAGCAGCGGTGTCTACTAACATTTCAACTTCCAGTGTCCACCGACGCTGAACTACGATAGGGGTGACGACGATACCCGAATTATAAATAGTCACTGGCAATGCACACCTTTTGGACTTGCAGGGTCCATTCTGTCCTCAGGCTTGCGCTGCCCTTCTGAACCTTCTACACTAGGAGCAGCTTTGGCGTCACTAGGTAGGTGGCGGCGCGGTCGAACACAGCTTGATTGCTGGCGTGGGTCTTTGTCCGTCTGACCGGATTTTGGATAACTCCTGCTGGTCAGGTGCTACTCGGGGGCATACCACTGCTGGCAGTGTTGAGCCAATACGTAGTGCATTTGCTGTCGGTGCGCCGCCACGCACAGCGCTTCAATCCGGCTGGAGGTCTCTCCAGAAATTCACGCCAGATATCAGAGTCTGTCGTCCTCTGCATGGCTTGTGTGAGGACCTGTTCACAACCGGCTTGGTTGTCGTTAAGGTATGTCGCCACCACGAGTTTCCGTTACGCCGCAACGAATATGGAAAATCGTTCCCCAACCTGCTGCATTCGTTGATGAAACAACCACCCATACTATCACTCATCTAGCAAGGGCAGTAGGGCTGCCCTGAGTCGTATGAACTTATTTTCGCCTACCACATCTACAACAATATCTCCCGCAGCCACTGTGCGATGCGCTCCGGGGCCCAGGAGACTGAGCAGTGTCGGTGGTTTTCCGTGGTCCGGAAACTGGTTCACGTATCAGCGCGCACTTTGCTCCCAATAGTCATAATCAATGTTTGGACCGTACTTGTCTGGCAATACGGGGTTCGGAACAGCGATGATCTGCACTTACGTACCTAGACCCAACGAATGGAATCCAGTATAGTCGGTTGTCACGGTGCGCTTGAAGGTCGACGGTTTGATATTTCCTCGTGTTTAGCGGCTTTTGATCGCCTGCTGCACGAGTGCGCATTACGGTTCGCTGGGAGGGTCGCCAACTATGAGATATTCATCTGGTTCAAGATTTTACGTTCTTCCGTATCCGACATGCAAAGTCGGTCACAATAGACCTGATGACCTGCAATGGAAGGTATGCGGCCGGAACTCAAACCCCAACCACGTAGCAAGTACGAATATCGACAAACAATACATCGAGTGCCTGCTGACTAGCAGACACCAGAAGGTCGCTGAGAAGCTGGGGTCAATCAAGCGCACGGTGATGCTTCCGCATCAAGGTCACGACGACAGGAAAAACGGGGGTCCCGAACTAGGTTAACATGGTATTGCGCGCCAGTTACACCCAGGTTGTGTGCGCGGAAACAGTGGTTTTAAATTATGGTGCCTATAGGTCAACATGATAACAATTGTAGCCCGATACTAAAGTGAATATGCGATGGTATGAAGCAAAACCTTATGTATTAAAAATTCCACAGAAACGATTCGTAAAGCACTGTCGATTTTGGTTGCGGTCCAAAAGACGGTGAACACGTTTGGCTTTATACACTTGCTGACATGGCAAGGATCCGACCTCAGTGGCGTTCCTGCTGTTTCTTTGTCCCTCCCCATCCCTTTTAGCCTCCCCTTCCATCTACGATCTCATTTCGTAGGGTGAAACATAATAATTTTTTTTTCTTTTTGCCTAGTAGCTGGTTGGTAGCTTACCGGAACGATGCCTATCCGTTGCTGGTAGCTCAGATGGCATGCAACTGTTGTAGCTATTTTTCCTTCGTGTTTTGTATTATATGTATGTATGCATGTATTTCCTTCATGTATTACGGCACAATAGCGGAGGTGTTTTCCCACCTCTAGCTGACGTGTATAATGATGAATGTCGATTTTGAAGACCCTGTCACAGATAAGTTTTTGCATCTTTCTTCGCTATCAGTATACTTATCCTTCGTATTACACTAGAAATCAGACAGCGACATTTTGTGAATCTCCTCCTGAAGGAGAGACTCTGTATCATGTCGATCAATTTCTCGTAATGAAAAAATGCGAAGGCAAGCGGCTTTTTCGTGCTAGTAACTAAGTTCTTGGCCCTTGAAAATTCTTTTACCTTTTCTTCATATTCGCTGTGGAAACAGTGAAACAAGTTTTGAGCCGTATGTTCCAAATTTTGTCAGTAAGATCCTCTGGGAGCTGTATGCCCGTCCATCTTTTACAAAATGTCTTATGTAAGAAAGCTGCCAAGATCTCTATTGCAATATAATTCACCACAAATTCTAACCTTTTGAAACCTGAGATTTTATCATTTGCATTGGTCGCAGATTTTCCTTACGGCGCTAGATTTAAGTCATTTGTTCTTGCGAAGTTATTTGACAGATGAGCAAGTTTTGCCTGCCACTTTCTAACGGTCATCTGGAATTGTAAATCAAGTTAATAAACCATGGAGAAAGTGACGGGGCCCCGGGTATAATTCTAACAAACAGAGTAATATTTTGCCACGGGTGAGCCAGGTTACTTCAGCTTGGATCAGTAAAGATATGTGAACTCTTCCCATATCGTCACACTGTATTTTGAACAGTCGTTTGTCCAGTGGGCGAACATTAATGAACTTACTTATATTTACTGCCTCATCGACGTCAGTTACGAGGTTGACTTATCAACGAATAAATTGGCTACTGGTAAAGACTTTCGCAATGGTTTTAATTCTTCTCACAACACCTGCAACCTTTTGGCACAATCAGTGAAAATCTCGATGCAGTTGTCCCATGGAATGTTATTTTCGCGTATGAAATTATATACGATGCTGAACATCTCCGAGCCACTAGTGTTCTTAGGCAGATGTTCACAAAAACATCTCCCAAAGATTGTTGGTGTTGGAAACTTACAAGCTCAAACAGTACGGCAAGTTCTGCCACATTTGTCGGCTCATTCGCTTGAAGTCAATTCCTTCTTAACAGCAGTTGGTAGTGTTTTGATTCTTCGATACCGTATCATTTGATGGTGGTATTACAGACATTTGTTTTGCTGGTTTTTCATCCAGCATACACCTTGCCATTTCGACTGCACATGGCTTGACAACTTTCTCGGCTAGTGTGTGAGGTTCCCCTATCACTGAAATGCAATAACTAGCTATGTGAGATGCTCCAGTGGTCATTTCATTTACAGCCTGAGACGTGTTAAGGATGCACTTTTGGGTGTTCAGCAATTCATCTCGCTTACATTCAAAGTACTTCTTTTGTTTGCCGCCGGAGTATAAAATTAACTGATCAACTCCAAAAATGTTTAACGAAACCATAAAATTTCGGTGAAATCCAATGAACCCCTTACAAGTATCCCGTGGACTCCTTGTGGGTCCACGGATCACATTTTAAGAAACGCTGGGGTAATGCAAGAGAAAGAATAAGGCAACCCGCGCCATATGATCGGCGACCTCACCCACGCGGACAGCAATCCAAATGTGTAGGAGACTGAAGTTTATGAACAAAGCCAAGTGTCCGCGTTATACACTTAGGCTTAAAATCACCGGATGTAACACTCCCCATCTCGAAAACACGGCCTTCATCTGTGTATAAAGGAATCAATGAGGTGCTATTGTAGCGACAGAACAACGCGGCAATGAAGCACGATCTTTATTGGCGCGAACACACACCACACTGCCACTCACACAGGCGCACGTTAATGAGTCAGATTTCTTCCCCATGTTGCACCATCCCTCCTGACCTCCGCTCTTGGCACTTCTATGCTCCTTCTGGGGGTACGGGAACGCATCTTCTATGTCCGTTTCGCCCGTGTATCTTCGCTACCACGCCTCCGATTCTGACAAAGCCGGAGTCGTTCGATAGCGTGCGCTTTGCTTGGCCGTGGGTGTATCACTCTCCTCGGAGTTGTTTATTGAAGATGCGATACCGGCGGTTTTGTCCGATTTATTGCATCTTCAACAAATTCTCCACCTGCTTTGCCTGCCTCGGGCTTACCCACGGATGTCGCTCCTGTCCCGTTTTTGTCCCGTTCTGTTGGGCCTGAGTTTCTCCAGCGAATCGCTCCCATTGCATCCGTCTCTCTATTCGTCCGCTTCCGTTTTAATGATCTAACCATCCTTTGGGCAAGCGCTGCCTTCCGCCTCCCTACACTATGTGCGGTATCACGGAATATCTGGGATAGTACTGCGTGCTTAATTATTAGATGCGCAGAAGCGATAACTAAGTAGAATCACGTATTCCGCTTCCCGATCATTTGCATTTGTTTTATGAATTTCGTCTGTTG
This sequence comes from Dicrocoelium dendriticum, assembly GCA_944474145.2. Taxonomy (NCBI): domain Eukaryota; kingdom Metazoa; phylum Platyhelminthes; class Trematoda; order Plagiorchiida; family Dicrocoeliidae; genus Dicrocoelium; species Dicrocoelium dendriticum. The sequence continues at coordinate 37,866,580 of OX104069.1, forward strand.
TTCATAAAATGATGACTTATGATCCTTTGAGGATAAATAGGTGGCGGCATGTGGAGTGGTCTTCTAGTGCTATCGCCCGTCTAAGCGGGAAGTTAGCTGAGCGGAGTGCAGAGATGAGAGAGAGTGAGCAACACTGAAACAATCCACCAGCTGATGCTCAGTTTTCCGCAGTGACTGTGATGAATTCCCCCTCGGGTTTTCAACACTAATGGTCAAAATTTATACTGAGCACCGGTTTATTGGCTGTGAACAGTTGTAACAAATTGCTGATGTGAAACCCGAGTGAAACGCATTTCATCTGTATGGTGTGCTTGCTCACTTGGTTACTCCGTAAGTTAGGCGGTCAGTATCCTGTGGAAGCATAATGAATCACTTCCGGCAGTCGGTTTCGCAGCCTCAGCCACCAAATATTGCCTATTTCGGCACCTCAGTATGCCACTGACCAGAAATCACGTATATGTTTAGACTGAAATGCGCTACTAGTTAGTAGTATGCTTGCCTTAGTCAAGTCGGGTGGCAACATCTTGACTACGAACTACCGCAAGGCAAGCTTGAGAACGATTAATGGGTTGCGATACGCATGTCATCGTGTAATGGCACAATTTCCCGAAATGCAACCCATCACCCTGTTAGCAAGCGGAAGGTGATTTGTGTTGATGAAATTCTTTGTGATTGGTTGAGGCGGTCAGTTTTGGTTCTCGCAATCCTTCGAGCTTCCGTAACGGAAGAAAATGGTTCGAATCCCTGGCCATGGCTGTGGCATGTTTCAAATTGATAAGCTGCTGCGCTTTTGCGATTGCGGTCTGCATTGTGAGTCGAAAGTCTCGATCCAGCATCCAAACTACTCTGGTCCGTATCTCAGCATCATTAGGAGACTGTAGGCTGCATACCGGTATCAGGCACTCAAACTGATCTCCAGTAAGCAATTTCAGTCTGAACTTTCAGGATTATCGTTCCACTGTGGCCCTGTGGGAATGAGAATGTCACCATCTTTTTTACTCAGCGTCAAGCAGTTATATCGGTTCTTGAGAAATGATGACTAATCACTGAACACTCCAGTAAGGTGTGTACTTGTATCGTCGAGTTAAATTCATGTACACCCTTGAGTAAAATAAAATGGCGTATATCTCGTGTTCAATTGCTCCGAGCTTCCGTAGCGGTATGAGGATCTTGGACGCATTATGAAATCTCATTTGGGGTCAACAATGACTTTACTAATGCTGTAGATTAATGCACCAACCGAACCTTTGGTAACATGCTGAGAAGCTGTCGACTAGGGGAAATAAATTTTTGACAACTGTCTCGCCAAGCATAACGGACAAGCCTAAAATTGTTGCTGTTGCTTAGACATAGTGGTCTCAGAAATTGTGGTGAGAGTGTCATCGTGATTAAGGGCTCCTCCGTCGCCACAATCTGTTAGGACTCTCGGAGTAAAACTGAACACCTGCTTCATTTCGTCATGAGTGCAAAAACGCGGAGGTCGCAACACAAGATGTATTGACACAATGGACTTAAAACCGGGTGAAACGTCGAAGAAAACACACCAGTACCAGTCTTACAGTCGAATTCACATTTGGTCAAATAGGAACCCGGAGGCCCGAGTGGTGTGTTTGTGTGAAAGAGGCGACAAGAACAAATGTTTCACAACACAAAAACACCATGTTCGGATTGTAGCAATGGGTTTTTACGCCATAAAACTTGGCTCCTTGTTATAACAACATTTGCTTTATGAACAGCTCGATATTCCGTTCTTGTAAACATTTACAAAATATACAAGTAATTCTCTCCTGATGCCGGCTAATTTCTACTTGATGGAGAGTTCGCCATTCTGTGTGCAGTTTAATAACTCTACACATCGTAGGCCAGAAAGCTCAGAGTAAAGGTTCTCAGCTAAATTTGTATTGTTGTGATGAATGAAAGAGGTGTGAAACTATTAGCGTTTGCAATAAATGCACTTGGATGTACATGTGTATTCTGGGCACAGACGCTTGTGCTTTGGCACCTATACCATCCCTTGGAGTAGACGCCAAGGATGGATGGCTTCAAGAGCCAGCGTACGCAGCTGCAGGATCCGTGCATGATTTAGAAATGCACAACATATGCAGAAAAATCAATGCATTGACGTGTTCAACCTGCTCAAGCCCAACGTAAATTAACGTTTCCAAGTGCCTCAAAGTATATGTAGAAAGAAATGGTTTTGACACACTGGTTCGCTACTCAGGACAGGAAAAAAGAGAAGCTCTGCGCTCTGGTGATGGTGCTGATGCTTCCGCAGCACAACACCGGGGTCCGGTGGGAGGACACAATCTCATTGTACACAACGGTAGATGGCGGACAAGTGTGTGTTCGAACTCCAGGGAGCGCAAGTTCATTCCAGTGAAGCAAACCATTAGGCAGCATAGAAATGGCATGAATGTGGCACATGTTAGACAGGCAACATTTTCGCAACATTCGTCTTCTGCCTGGCAACGATTAAGCATTCCATGCACCTATATATGTCCGAAGAGAAAACCAGTTAAGAGAAGCGATCATAAGGAGTTTGTTCCTGAGATGCCGCTACTCGAAGGTCGATTTAAAGTGCCGCTGACCAGTTGGGTAAGGAACAAATCATAGAATGAGGCAGGGTGTCGCGTACATAAATAAGCAGCGCGGTAGATGAGGATGCCTTAGTTCGGGCTTTTACGTATCTCCGCCAATGGTTCATCGATTCGCCCTAATCGTTCCAACAATTCGGACAGTGCTGTTCATTAATGGGCGACATAATTATTTTGTCATCTTACTTGATTGCTAGGACTCGCCACCACGTCTTGGGCCAGATGACCGTTAGAAAATCCACAACTTAATTGAGACTACTCATGAAAAATTTTTGAGTACTATTTTCATCTTCCAGTAATAGGGCTGCAAAGCCGACGGACTTTTTGCTTTTCCTCTCTGTGACGAGATTTTCTTTGGATTACAGCAGATGACAGTGACGAAACCGGTACAACCAACCCCAACAAACCTGCGCTCCGAAGGTGTCCAAGAATTTCTCACCACCAGCCGGTGCGAATATGTGTGGAGACCTCCCACTGAGCGGATTACAATCCACCGAAAGGTAAGTCTAGCTGTGGTTTGTTTCCGGTTGTATTGGGACAAGTAATCGGATTAGATGACATCACGGTAACAAAAGTTCATTGCTATGTATCACAGGATGACTGACACACCTCATCTCTTACAGCATCAGTCTGTATTTACTTTACAATTGGAAATTGTATAGAATAATTCTTTGACCAACCTCGCACTCTCATTGGGGATATGAATACCTTGCAGTGGTTCAGCGTTCTGGTTTGGCAACGGACAGCGCTAAATACTGGACAAAATAACTACACAGATACACCTATTTTTCGGCTGAATAAAAAAGGTACCTATTTTGATCGGACATGTATAAGTAAAAGCAATTGTGATGGATGCTTCACCATTTCGTTCCGTCTGACCTGTCTCCTCGCCCCCTTTTTTACAAGCCCGCTTTCACATACACCGTCGCGACATCATGGGAGGTGTTTTAGTGTTTTAATTTGCCAAAGCAATCCTCAAGCTTTATTTGGTGGACATGGCTAATTGATCGGTTAGATTTTGCGGAAAGACTGAGGTTTTAAAAAATATTTAGTGTAGATAAATCTAAATGTACAAGTGAAGTAATACGGCCGTCCATGGAACCGTCTCCTGGGGACCTGCTTCCATGCGGATTCTTCTCTCGATGGGTTTCACCCACACTTTCATGCCCCATTTCGCCGTGTGCCAGTGTGGCTTTTAACGCAGATAAACAATCACCTATATAACACCTTTAGGGCTGTTTTTCTGCCTCTATAGTGTGGACTGTCAAACCACCTAGTAATTTTGAATCAAGCACTTTTTTATCACCAGAGAACCAATGGCAATGCGCCTTGCATGGGTATAATTATTAGCGTTGGAAGCTTTAATCCATCACCTCAGGAGATCGGCCCAGTCGTGGACCACAGCGAAGTAATGAAGAGTATAAAATATGTGCGCAAGAAAGAGCGCTCGATCGAATTGTACAGGGGAAATGTCGAAACGGGTGACTGCTTGTTATATTGATATGCTTGACATTTCTGAAAATAATTTTCAGATTCATCATTTGATTGCGTTCAAAAAATACAGCAATTAACAGTGTTGAGCAATGAGGCTTGCTCTCCGTTCCTGAACTGTCGCCTCCGGGACAGAAGAAGAAGTATTTAGCTTAACAGTAGGGGTGCAAACAGTTAGTCATAAGTAAACAAAAATAATCGTTTATGTCTCAATATTGCGAGGCACTGACCGTGTGGTTAATCCGACCACATTTTTAATCGAATCGTCAAGAAGGGGTTGCGTTCAATCCGTTCATATGAAAAGTGTTCACGAGTGGATGTTTCATCGGTTCAAACATACCGGGCAACCGAGGTGTGCGGTGATATCAATGGATTTTGGTAATCACTCCGTAATTTGTTCGTTGATACCTCCGGACAGAAAAGAGTTACTTAGATGTGCAGAACAAGGTTCTTTCATAAATAACAGATGGCGGTGCATGTCCTTGGGGTCTCTCAAAATCTGGTAAATCAGAATGAGGTCCTCATGTAATTGCCGGTATTGTCCAATGAAGACCCCGAGCGCTCATAGCCTTTGTTCATACGGTAGATGATACAAACCTCTGACACTATTGTTTGCCCGGCACTCGGGTACCTTTAAGGCGGTGAGATCTCTCCTTGGTCAGGGCTGCCAGACATGTATTTCATATTCCGCATGTGGACGTTTATATACGCCGAGGTGTTGAAAAATAGACTGGTCGAATCGTACGGATGGACGCCTCAGTAGGCTTGGGTGTTGGATGCCCCTTCTTGACGCCTTTTCAGCTTGATTCGAACATCCAAGGTCGGCCTGGACCAAAACGCCCAAATCTTTTTCTAGAAGACGTTTGAAGCTCCTAGTTGCCCTCTTTGTAGGTACGCATTAGGTGGTGCCACAAGTACAGCACTACAGTTATCCACAGTAAACCGAAGTGGATGCTGAATTGACCACACGTAAATCCTTTCCAGATTGGTTTGAAGTAGTAATGTCATCTGATGTACTGATCGCCCTCCACATCTAGGTGTCATCAGCATAGAGCAAGCAGCTCGAGCTGGTGTGGCTTGTGATAACGCTGATATACATCAGAAACAAACGTGATCTCATTACCGATCCCTGTGGAACTCCGCGTTTAACTTGGATGGGATCTGGTAGGGATGTGCGCACTCTGACCTCCAAGCGCCAGTGTAAGAGAAAGCTTCGGATCCACTGTAGACAATAACGAATACCATAGATAGGGAGTTTGGAGAGCAGAATGTCAACTCTAACCGGTCTAAGGCTTATGATAAGTCAAGGAAAAGTACATCAACTCCTGTGCCAGTGTCCACTGCTTCGGTCCAGCTGAATCTAGCTAGCAGTAGTAATAGTACATGATCAGTTTCTTCGGATACAATGCTGTTCTCATGCAACGTAGGTAGACGCTTCCAAGTAGGCCGTTGGTGCTCCATACTGACCGCCATGACCTTTGCAAGCACAGGTAGTAGGATTAGGGGGCGGCAGTTGGCAGACGGGGGACGCAGAACCGGAGCTCTGACATTTGTTGTGGCTACTATGCGTAGTCGCTACGAATCGTGTACTATAATACGCCAATCGATTCCTCCTTGTATGATCCATCCCTACTGAAAATTTTTTGGATGATTTCTAACGGTGTTGTAAAAACCGTACAAAACATGTTCAATCATCGAACATGAGTCATGCGTTTGCCTTAAGTGCATTTCCGTGGAGCTCGGGCCACTTTATCCCTCGTTTTATATCCATCTTATGTTGTTTTGTATGCTCTTTCGATTCAGCCATGTTTTATCTATGTATAAAAAAGAATCTCACCGTAATTCCCATTTTTGTGTTTTTACTCCGGATGGGCCTTCTAAGCTACATATTTTTTGTAAGGGGTCTCCCCGCGTGCTTTAAGTCCTAAATGTACTTTATGTTTAATCGCTTATTTTTTATCCGTTCTTCATCTGATGTCATTTCTTTTAAGAATATATGTATTTTACCTGGGAATAACTTGTTTCTAGTTTGCTTCGGATTCCAGCTCCGTGGCCTTACGGATCAAGTAGGGAGCTTCAGGGTACTAATAAGGAGATAAGCGGAGCTGAATTTGGGAATCGAGTGCAAATTTATCGACCAGCAAATACCAGCCTGCCTCAAAGTGATCGAACTATTCGGTCAATATGATAACCCCGTGGGGCGGAACTCACTCACACTGGCTGCAACCCAGCCGTAAAATAGTGAGTGACCTTGACCTCCTAAATAACATGTTTCGGTTACTAATAAATAGTGTTAACCTATCCTGTAGGTACATACTCTCTATCTACCGAGTTCTGGCCTTTTGTGTTCCTTCCGTTGACTGGACGCGTGACTGAGCAGCCAGACAGTCGCAGTCTCCGGGCAGCAAGGCAAGCAGTACAACAGTTGTCAGTGATTGAGAACTGGGGGAAAGAAGCAGCGTCAGAACAGTGATTGGCCCCGCATAATCCAAGTGGACTCTGCCAGGACTTCTTCGACTCGAGCCAAGGTTGTCACGGACATTTTGGAGGTGCCTTTGCCGCTTGCTGACAAGATTCACAACTTTGGCAAAACTGTTCGATTTCTGAATCCATTTGAGGCCAATACATAAAACTTCGTGCCAGTGCCTTCATTCGGCTGGTTCCCGGATGTCCTGAATGAAACTGCCGTAGTATTCGGTTCCGCAACTTTCTTGGTACCACGACTCGGTTTCCAAACATTAAACAATTGTCAACGACCGAAAGAGATCCGCGTCGATTAAAGAAAGGTCGTAACTCAGTCGAAATTCTGACATTAGGCCAACCGGACTGCACTAACTCTATCACTTTCAGCAAGATCTTATCTTGAGCCGTCTCTGCACAAATCGTGTCCGAAGTTACTGACAACTCCTTTACACTGTCAACCAGGATCCGCTGAACTTCCTACTCGAATTTGACAGATGCGATCACACAGTCATCGTTTTCCTTCGACTGGGAACTGATGAGGCGAGATAGAGCGTCAGCTTGGCCGATATTCGGATAATCGGATATTTACCGACGATGAACTGATGATCGAGAGCGTTATCGTCAACGTGCCCTTGGGCTGCAGCGATCATGTAATTTTACCGTTTGAACGCATGTTATGCAGCATATCCCGTGGAAACTACCGACACAACCAGAACGAGTAAACGCCACGACATATTAGCTGGACTAGATGAGACAACCAACTGAACCTTTCTAGCAGACAAGGCAGCGGCTAGCGTGAGGCATCATTTCAGCAGGCAGTTTTAATCTCTATTTGCACCAGCATCTGAAACTAAGGCTGTCCACCGAGAAACGTAGTTTCCTTTGTGCGAAGCAGGACACGCAAGTGTATAGCTGTGCAATACTCGTCCTGGAATATCCTTAAGCTCTCTCCGAGCACCGAGACGTAGATAAAATGACATACCAGCAGAAGTTGGCACTGAGTATAGTCTCAAATCACATCCTGCTGTAACAAAATGTAAATGGTCTACGTAAGGTGGAGCGGGAAATTCCTCCTCGTCAAACAGCAGATGGACTGACAAGGACCCCGAAGAATGCGACGAATACCCTGCGCCTGCGATATGCTCCAATCTTTTAGCGTGATCAGTGATCACCTGGCCCTATTCCATGTGTTGTCTAACCCCCAAAACGCACTCATATATCCTTCAGGACAGAAACTGTACTTAATATGCTACTGAGTCTGCGTAAGCACAACTGATAACATGTACCCGAGGTCGTAGGAGAGAGTATAGCTGAGCTTTTGACTCGATTCTTCCAACACTGTTTTGAAGAAAGATATGTGCCCGACATATGGAAATACGGGTTGATTACTTCTATTCACAAGGGAGATAGTCGTTCTGATCCAGTCGTGAACATTTCCATTTGGCGATGGCATGCATGGCTCAATAACCGAGCATTACAACAATACACCGAGATGGGACGAATGTTCCGGCGGAATAGGAAAAACCGTCAAAATAAGAATAGAGGCACTTGGGGCGGTACCATTGTCTTTATCACAGTAATTAGTACATATTTGTGATTTTGTAAAACCCCGGTCACGCTTGCCGCCACCTCCTGATGCTTATCTGCAACACAGAATTGTAGGGTCATAACTTGAAACTAGCCACTCAATACAATCGGCTGGAATGCCGCCGGAATTTAAAAAAAGACTCGACGATGCTTTACCCCATTTATATTACTTGATCTGATTGCTAGTCATTGAGTGATGACAAGACGCAGACAAAGATTGTGCTCACCAACCCCACGAAATCGGGGTAGACGGATATACCTAAGTGCTAACATGGAGATTATGGTGAGTCCACAGATGTGTTTTTCACTTTTGTGCAACTTCACTGAACTAACGTTATTCCCACAAACCATCCCACGGGACTTGTCAAGTCTTGGCTTTTTTATCCGTATTATACCATTGTTCCATTAAGTAATGCGGGAGGAAACTCCTCGCATATACGTGTCGTCAGCACTCGGTGAGAGTCGAATCGTCGAAACACAGATATCGGATATATAGCGTGTGGTTAGTCCTAACGAAGGCAGATTTTTCGCGGACACCGGGTGTATTGGACCTCTATTTCTATTAATAATCGGCCGGTGAACGATCCCGCATGATTCTGGGAATTGAGTCCGAATAGATTGCAAGCATTTGCGCCCGCCTCGTATTTATCCACTTTTACCTAACAGTTACGCTTCAAGCCATCAACGTCGCAGATTGCTACACTCAAAACATTTACGACACTTTGATAAAAGGCGCGGGGGTTATGATCCGTGGTTCTGCACTAACGCAAGCATGCATTTTTGGCAAGGTTTTGGCAAACGATTGGGGGATACTTTTATGACGTTTACAGTGGGCGTCATGAGTTATTTCGCAAGATTGCAGTACGTGGGTTTTCGTCTGGCCAACGTTCTCCCTGTCTCAACCTACAAATGTTTCTTTAACAATATTGTGACGCGGCGGTTGTGACTCACCACAAACTAAAGGGACAGCCCCTTGCTTATCCGGATAATCACATCCAATCCACGGACGTCAGTCATATCTTCTTACGTCGGCGACGCGTTAAAACAATCAAAAATGCAACGGCACGTTTACAAACCCAGGCAGACTGGCTACTCATATGGTTGGCAGCATCCGGTTTCGGGTACGTAGCGCGTCGATTGTGCGCGGCTAAACGACCAAGCGAGTGCGAATGGAAGAATACACGAAAATATGCTAAAGATTTATTGGACGATTGCTGTGGCTAAAGCTAAGATTCGGGCACCGGAGGAGAGCTAACTAGGAAGAATATGGACGCATGCCGAGTGCGAGGACAAGCGACAGTAAGCAGCCGTGTCCGTGTCACTTGCACCTTAACGATCGCCAACTACGCGCTCTTACTCTGTTCGGTGCTTTATACACATACACGCATTCACACATACACCAATGAACAAAGAATTTATACGGGTTAAGAAGAGCTGCTTTACAAGTCCCGTTGGATAGTTGGTGCGGATATCGAAATAACAATAATCATGACAATAATAATAGTAACAGTTAGTACTTTAAATATGAAACTAAGGACTATGTTTTGCTCTGCTGTAGTCCTGAAATCCGCCTGGACTCACAACACCCACAGTTCTCATCAAATAAATCCATGGTACACTCCAGGTGTAGGATGTAGACGTAGCGCTAAGTGACAAAGTGTAAGTAGATGAGTGCATCATCCAACCGTCATTTAAATACTGTCTGTATGGGTGCAGAGACGACCGATTCTGGGAGAGCATTCCACGGGTGACAGACACGAATGAAAAAGAAATTTCTGCGGCACTCCAGACGGTTATAATGCTCTGCGAGTTTCAATGTGTGGCCCCTCAGGTTTGTATTGGTGCTCAGTCGCAGTAAAAGGCGGCACCCATGATGCTGGTCTTGCAGAATCTAGTATGCTTGACACGTCCCGTAGGATGTTTCGGCACTCGGTGGCTCCTTGTAGTTTCGCCATAGTGAATCTCGTCCTGCTACGTACGCATGGCTTTGCTCCCACCGCGCGCAAGGGCCTGTTCCTCAAAGCTCGAGTTACCGACTTGCTGAATTGGTGAACAAAATCCCAGCAGGCGACGTCGGGGGAGGGTTCAGCTAGAAATGATTAGTCAGTTGCATTAATGGATTTGTTCGAAACGTCACAATCGATACTAAGCTAAAAGTCCTCGACGTTTTCTGTGGTATACTCTATATAACTGATATAGTTGTACAGCAGTATTGCGTGATGGCTGCGGTCCAAAGGAATAACTATCTATACCGTTTCAATCATAAGCTCCTCGGTGGTGAACACGAGATCCAGAATACTTGGTTATTCCCCGTTCCGTGTGGTAATCTAATGCTTGGCTCTTGCAGTTCCATGTTGAAGTCTTCAGCGAGACAGGCTGAAGTTTCTAGGGCGTGTAGATTGAAGTATCCAACCAAGCGAATGCAACTGTGTGCCTGTGTGAGGATAGTTTTAATAGTGAAAGCTTGGCGATTGTCGATTTCTGAGGTGGACGAAGGATGGCGGCACATGACACCTACTAACCATTTGTCATTCCGTCTTTAGTCAAGACGGCATCAAAACGCGTCGACAATTTGGACCTCCTGATTATCGATGAGATCAAGATGTAGCTTACGGTGGTAATAGGATAGAACACCACCCCCTCTGTTCGGCCGATCGTTGCACAGATTAGACATATCAGCTAGTACGACTTCGACGTCAGTGATCGCTTCACTCAACCGTATCTCGGCTGCCATGTGAGGTCCCACGACAATGAGGCCTGGCGCAGCCGAAGCCCTATAAGTTTGCTGTATAGGCCTTGTGCGTTGGTCAAAAAGCAAGCGTCCTATATGTGAAAAGATTGATGGTTGGTGTACACAACAGTTTTGAGACTTGTCCGACTCTCGAGAGGTCGCCTGCTATCGTTTTCTGAGGGGTTTCAGCTCTGTAAATGAAGTTGGGATACATTGCTAAACACTCCAGGTAATGATGACCTTGATTGTCTATCGCTTCCGGCGGTGTCCCTTCGGGTATTATGACGGCTGTTACATTTGTTGTTGCACTGGAATCCACGACGGACGTTTCCGTAGGGGTTGCCGCACCTATTGAGTAATCAGTATCCTGTAGTCTTTTTTCCTGCTGCCTTCAGTCAGTTACAGTTGGCAGCATGTTACGCAACTTGACCCATTTCTCTAGAAAGTGCTGTACTCAGCCTAGACTTTAAAACCAACTTTAGAAAACTGGCATCACATCGTTTGTAATTCAGTAACGTGGGAATTCTTGTCAGCCCAGTAGCAATGGCATTTTCTAGAGAGGGCGCCTCACAAAGGTATCTCCAACGCTCCTTGTCATGTGCTTGAGCTTCTTCAGGATAGGGAGCTTGGGACTTGAGGATACCGTGAGCAAAGATGGTTTTCTCATCATTGTATTTGATATGTCCTGCTTGAGCGTTCCTTCCACGGGGTGACTGATAGTATGCGCACTTTGTTTGATGCATTGGGGAATCGATTCACAGAGAGCAGTATGGCCTCCGTCTCATCCGCGGAATTTTGTGTTGATCGAAGTGACCGGGACTCACCATATTGCAATGAGTTTGGATGGTGCGCATGGTTTTCCCTTTTAGTGCGGTCAGCAAGGACATCGAGAGCATTACAGATGGAGTCACATTGATTATGATCATCCAACAGTTTATGTCTGACTGTATTGGATCCGGATGCTGGAACATCAGTGCACAGGAAACTTAAGGCCTTATGGTTGCGCCTGGGGGTTAACGGCTTAAGAGCACCAGGAGTTATCGCTTTCTGTGGATTTTTGGAAGGCACTTGTGCTAGCAATCCATGCGGCAACATCTCAGTTTTGCTAAGAACGGTAATTAAGGTCGCGAGTATTCTTTCCGGAGTTTTCCTGGCAAGAACTGCTGCATGTGATGTCCATTTGGTTTTTATCGTGGACTATCTGTATTTTAGGGTTTCAACTGTGGCAAACTGAAGTACTGGTTGTCACACCTTTGGAGAAAGTAGAGGCCAACGACCTCTTAACGACTCATCCTTTTAGGGAAGTGAAGTGGGTTGAGACTGGTTAAGACTAAGACGCTAAGATGAATTTAGGAGGCCTAGCTCTCTTCTTTGGCATGAATGGGCGATCGCGAAGGGCCCACTGAGATGCAAGTATAAAATCTTTTCTGCCATGGATGCAACCCTGACGTTCGCCTGTAACTCACCAGTCAGTTTTCACACATTTTCCTTAAATGAGCAAAAAACTAACAACCGGAGTGGATTTGCACAGCTGACAGAAACAAAATGCCTCCGTTTTGCTGCTTTAAGGCATAGTTTCGAGTTGACTTATCCTTATACAATTAGGTCGAAAGGATTTAGAGTAGTTAAAGCACGTTGGTCCCATCTTGGTGGCTCAGACACCTCGGTCGAATTTACCCTTCGGATGACTTATCTTCATTGAGGCCGTGCACTTTTGTGGTCTCGCACAGGTTGCAAGTAAACCATCCAGTTCTCTAACCCTCATGAAGATGGTAGGATGGATCGCGCGTCGAATGCGCGCGCAATCGCCCGACTGCATTCGCTGGTGAGGTGAACAAGCGCGCTCTGACTGTGCAGGTGTGTTTCTGGCGCTGTATGCTGAGGCTGATGTTGCACTCTTGATGCTTCTTCACCGCAGTTGAGCTAAACCAACTTACACTTAAACTAGGTCTTTTTAAGCTGAATAAATTTTATTCCACTTTATTTGGTTTGTGCTGTCTACCTGAATAATCTTCTATTAACTGGCCACGTTGCTTACGCTAATTGCGCTTATCTTCGGTAACTTAGTTGCGTTTGTAGCATTTTTGAGTAACTTATGGACATATTTTACTTATCGCCGACTCGTTGCTAACCAACTTACTTCATATGGTAATTTAGCGAAGAGTTATGCCACCGTATTTGTATGCATTATTGGATTCATTTTAGTTCATCTTGTCGTTCCAAGTGATTGGCTGTTGCTTGATATCCCCGGTGTGGCTGCGCTTGATGTGCATGTTGACAAGGTGCCTACCTGTCTATTACCCACTACCTCGTCCATACTGGCTCCAGGAGACAGTTGGTCGTTGCTGGAGGGGACGGGGTGCACTGTCCTTATGGCCGTGCTAGGCTCGAAGAGTGGTTTCATGCATTCAGTGTGGAGTGAACTACGGTCCAGCCACCGCCTTGTGTGCGCTTGATTCCCAAATACAGCGTGCTTGTGTTTGCCTGTGAAGGAGTGTGGGCCAGCTCCGTTGATGAAACGTGCTCCCATGCACATGCCTCCCGGTCTTATTCCTTCTGATTTACACTGGATATGGGGTGTGTGGTTAGAGCTGTGGGTGGTGCAGCGCAAGCTACCCATGCTCCCTCTGTAGGCGCAGGCGTCCTGTGGCTGACTACAGTGACAGGAAAATCCGAAACCGGATGTCGCCAACCATGCTAGCGCTATGCACAGACAAAATAAGAGAGCGCAAATTCCCTTAAAAAGTCTTAAGGAACACATTGTTGGAATAAGGTTTGGATAGTTGAAAGGCTTTGTTGTAAACATGAATCATTCACAAATTCAGTACTTTGTGACATTGGCGTTAATTCTTGTTTTTCTATTCTGATCATCCATTTGTGTAACTAGGTGTGTTACATGTGTGTCGTCCGCTAAACCGCTGAGCTGATGAGCAAACACAGACACATACAGATCGACTGACCGATAGCTGATTCGTCCACTCTTTTTCCTTGTGCTGATTGGTTCCTTTTCGACTTATTCATCTGGTGTAACCTACAAGATATCTATTACAGTTTTTTTGACACGTCCCGGCCGGTGTGTGCTCTTATTCACTTCTTGCGCAGACTAAGAGTCCAGGTGCGATCCAGCAATACTCGAGTAATACGTATCAGAATGGCGACGGTTGCTACGAGCCCTCTTGCGGGACTGTCATGTCTGTGGCCTGATGGTGCAGAAAAAACCTCTCTACAGTCGTGGATACAGTGGAAAACATCTTTCCAACATCAAATGACTCTCTTTCCTGTGTTAAACCCCTCTATCGTGTTATCCGATACCCATTGGATTATGTTATTCCGCCAAGCCCTTGGATCAGAAGGACAACGTCATTTTGACGTTATGAACTTGATGGCTAAGACCAGTATTGTGCACGTGATCCAGTTGTTTGAGGAATTGTGGGGAATCCAACAAAGTGTGTTTTCCGCTCGTTATCAGTTTTTCAAGCTACAGCAACGATGCGGAGAAAGTGTAAATGATTTCATTGCCCGTATTCATCAAGCTACACCGGAATGCCGGTACAATACCATTCCCTCAAGTCGGTTTGAAGAAGTCATGAAAATCCAGTGCCTAATTGGTGGAGTTACAGATGATGGTGCGAGGGAAAATTTATTGTCACAGGAGGAAGAAACCCTTTCCTGGGAAATGGCGTGTAACCTTGTACGTCAAAGGGAAAACCTAAAATCCCAACTATCCACCTTCAACCCTCCTCAGGCTGTGGAATTTGTAAACAAACTGTCATCACGGTTATCCTCTGAAAACAGGGTACGGAAGTTCGTCTGCTACCGATGCGGGGATCAGCACACTTCTCCCACCCATTGTCCTCATACTCGTACAAAGTGCAGAAATTGCGGAAAACTTGGCCACCTGGCACGTGTTTGCCGTTCCCCACGGTCACAAGTCTCGATCAAATCATTGAACTCTGACGACGGTAAGTGCCCAGATTCCCAGCTAAATTTTATGAACCATATAATTTCAAACTGCTCAGTTATGACGAAAGTGTCTCCATATAGGATCACGCTTCATGTTAATAACGAACCTGTTTTATTTGAATTGGATACTGGTTCCGCGGTGACATTGATTAGTAAAAACGCGCTCTCATCGTTACCCGACCTGGAACCGACTGATACCGTTTTAGAACCTATACAGGAGAAGTGATTGATTTACTTGGGAAGTGTCAGGTACGAGTGCAGCATCAGGGTAGATCACACAGCCTGGTATTTCATGTCATGCCTCAGGCTCCAGTCAATTTGCTTGGTCGCGATCGGATGAAAATGTTACCACAAGTATTAAATACTATCCACTCCGTTGGGGAGGATACCTTTGAATCAGTCCTTAAACGAGATCCAGAAGTGTTTGACGAGCAGCAATTGGGCAGACTCAATGCTTTTAAAGCAAAAATCCATATGTCAGACTCAAGTACACCAAAGTTCTTTAAGGCCAGAACACTGCCCTATTCCTTACGACCTAGAGTGAAAGACGAGCTGAAAAGGCTTCAAAGCAAAGGTATAATTGTACCAGTCCAACAAGCTGAATGGGCGGCCCCGATAGTACCTGTACTTAAGCCCGACGGTAACATACGAATCTGTGGTGATTATAAGCTTACAGTAAATCGACCGTTATCCATTACCAAAAATTGAGGATTTGTATGCCAACTTGTCTGGAGGAGTCAAGTTCACTAAATTGGATTTGAGTCACGCCTATTCGCAGGTAGAGTTGGATGAGACCTCTCGACGTCTTACGACGATCAGTACACATTTGGGGCTATTCGAATGCACTAGACTGCCTTTCGGGATTAACTCAGCGCCGGCGATCTTCCAAAAGATAATTGACGATATCGTGCGTGACATACCGAACGCTTGCGCATATCTCGATGATATCCTTATCACCGGTCGCACAGAAAAGGAGCACTTTTACACGTTGGACCGGGTGTTGCATAAACTCTCTGAACACGGCTTGCGTTTGAAACGCTCCAAATGTGCTTTCCTAGTTGATTCAGTTGACTACTTCGGTTATAGACTGGACAAGCATCGTTTACACGCGCGGAAAGATAAATTACAACCCATTATTTCTGCACCCTCACCTCATAATGGAGCCCAGTTACGCTCGTTCGTTGCAATGCTTTCACATTATCGTCGGTTCCTACCTAATCTTGCTTCTGTTCTAGCACCACTTCACAACTTGCTGAAAAAGGATTCTAAGTGGGCATGGGGCGAGGAAGAGCAACAAGCATTTGACAGGGCAAAAGGTTTCTTTGCTTCTTCACCAGTCTTGGTACATTACGACCCCAACAAACCCCTCATCCTACAGTGTTATGCTTCACCTTTTGGAGTCGGGGCAGTGCTGCGACATAAAGTCCACGACGGAACAGTTCGCCTTATTGCTTTCGAGTCCCGCACAATACAACCTGCTGAGCAAAATTACGCACAATTAGACAAGGAAGCACTGGCCGTAGTATTCGGAGTAAAGCGGTTCCATCAGTACTTGTGGGGCAACCAGTTTGAGATACAGACTGACCATAAACCACTGTTGTCACTTCTCTGTAAGGAACGAGGCATAGAACAACTTAACGCACACCGAATGGTACGCTGGGCCCTCCTACTTTCTGCTTACAATTATCAAATCCGATACATTGCCGGTCCTCACAATAATGTCGCTGATGCGCTCAGTAGATTGCCACAGATTGACCAACAGGAGGAAAGATGTGACGCGCCCTACGAGTTTGTTCAACTTTTGCAACACCTGAATACTACACCCATATCTGGCGACACGGTTAGGAAAGCTACAGACAGAGTTCCCGTTCTATCGACTGTGAAACGTATGCTGCTGCGTGGCTGGGGTTCGCGAGCCCCTGTTGATCTGCGTCTGTTTTTCAATTGTAGATTTGAGCTGAGCCTGCATGAAGGATGTATCCTACGTGGATCTCGCATCGTTATCCCATTGACTCTCAGGTCAGCTGTACTGAAAGAATTACATGATGCACATCCAGGTATTGTCCGCATGAAAGCCCTCGCCAGATCCTACTGCTGGTGGCCAGCGATTGACCGAGACATCGAAGCACTTTTGAGTACTTGTAACACATGCCAAAATATCAAAGAGATAATCCAACAGGCCCAATTCACCCTTGGCAGTTGCCCGACAGCCCATGGGAACGTGTCCACGCCGATTACTTTGGCCCGATCGAAGGAACAATGTTGCTACTTTTAGTAGATGCGTACTCCAAATGGATTGATGTTCATGTTGTTGCAAACGCTACTGCAGAAGCTACAATCAATGGCGTACGCTCTAGTCTATCTACACATGGCATACCAAAAACATTAGTCACTGACAACGGTCCGCAATTTACGAGTGCAGCGTTCAGAGAATACCTGCAGAGTAACGGCGTTCATCACATGACTTCCGCACCGTACCATCCAGCGTCAAACGGCTTAGCTGAAAGAGCGGTCCAAACCGTGTAAGCTGGTCTTCTAAAGCAGCGTAATGTCTCGTTACGAACCAAACTTGACCGATTCTTGTTCGCATATCGGATCACACCGCTAGAGTCTATCGGAAAGAGCCCTGGGGAGGCAATGTTTGGGCGTCGACTACGTATGAGGCTAGACCTACTTTTTCCAGACCCTTGTCAGACCAGGCGTTGCCAGCAACAACGTATGCATGAAAGTGGACGCGCACCAGTTAAGCCCCAGAAGTCGATAGTGGAACGTGATGTTTACACGAAACTACCACATGAGCAGTTATGGCAGCCTGGCACCGTGCTTACGAGCTCAGAAACGGAGGCCGAAATACAACTAGAGAGTGGAGAGACAGTACGCAGGCACAATGATTTCATCCGGCCCCGCACCCAGTCACGCCGTTTCCTGGGGAAGAGAAAGTGGTTCCAGTAGATCTGGAGGAGACAAACAAAAACCAAACAGAAGAAATCGATCAACCGATTGCTATTCGGAAACCGCACCGCTCACCTAAGCCGGTAGAACGTTACATTTCATAACTATGATTCCATCTGTCACGTGAGGAGATGTTACATGTGTGTCGTCCGCTAAACCGCTGAGCCGATGAGCAAACACAGACACATACAGATTGATTGACCGATAGCTGATTCGTCCACTCTTTTTCCTTGTGCTGATTGGTTCCTTTTCGACTTATTCATCTGGTGTAACCTACAAGATATCTATTACAGTTTTTTTTGACACGTCCCGGCCGGTATGTGCTCTTATTCACTTCTTGCGCTGACTAAGGGTCCAGGTGCGATCCAGCAATACTCGAGTAATACGCATCAGGGTGCACTTACCGATCAGTTGCTCCTCTGCTTAGTCCCGCTGCAATATGCTTTCTGCTTCTGCTCACCTGCCCTCCATCCTTCGTAGCTTTTGTCAATGCATGTTGGCTCCAGCCGTTCTAACTGTTCTCTCTACCTCCGTACACTGCACGTCTCTTATGTACCACCATTTGCGATTAGCATCTGAGTAGCACCTCACAATTGGTGACCCCGACGTGACCTTTGACTCTTCGTCAACCCAGGCCTAACCCCAGACAATTGACCGATGCGGTAGACAGGTCAACCATCCGATCCGCTTTCAGCTTTTGTGGACGTTTGCTATATCCCTTGACATGCGTATTTTCCACCTTTCATGAAAAACATGTGGTAAATTTACAAATGTTTCTCAAAACGACAAAAAAACTAAGACCTTATTTTACAACAAACAAACAAAAAGGTGTACCCATTTTTTGTTCTGATACTTGCCACGCTATCCATAGTGCATCACGTCGCCTATCCCGACCACGTCCCACCCTCCCGGAGTTTTACATTCCAGAACTCATGTCCTCTGATAAGCCGCGGTATCCCCTGAGCCGCCTGCCCGAGGCCTCCGGCCCCATAATCATGACTCAAAGCGACCGCGACTCCCCATACCTGTGCGACAACAACTGGTCTGACCCCAAAAGAGGACGTCCGGGATGATTCGTGGGACGAGGATGGTTACGGTCGTGGATTCCGAGTGTGTGAAACTTCTCAAGCTCACCGTCGTAAACGTCCTGTCGGTCCTTTCTCTGGACTAGCCAGTTTTTTTGCATTCCGAACAGCCCGCCCCGATGGCTTACCGATGATGCACTTCAGTCTTCACTCAAATAGTAAATAACCAATAACAAAGCAGCTTAGACCCATCGAACCCCAGGCGCGCCCTCTGTCTGCTTGCGTCCACTACAATTGCTACCCCAACCTACCGTTCTCAATTTGTCTCCTTCTCTGACATCTCTATCGAGGCGGAGACTCCTGTAGTAAACATGAAGCATCTACACATTCAGTAATTTGAGACATTAGCTTTTATTCTTGTCTATATCTTCCGATCATCCATTTGTTTAGCAGTGTACATACCGATCACTTGCTCCTTTGCCTAGTCCCACTGCAATACTGCTGTCTAATTCTGTATACCTGCCCACCATCCTTCTTAGCTTTTGTCAATACATGTTGGGTCCAGACGTTCTAACTGTTCTCTCGACCTCCGTACACGTCACTCCTCTTACGTGCCACCACTTGCGTTTAGCATCGGAGATTTCTTCGACAGACGACGCTACACAACTGATGACTGGGCTCAAAGCGAAAAACTTGTATGGATTTAAACACGAGAGCCGTTTAAAATGGATGGTGTTGCTGGTATCCTTAATTGTGGAGAGTAGTTGCACATATGATGACTCGGTGAATAGCGTAGTAAATCCAAATCATGGTCATACCTCGTTCTTTCGTGAAACCGCTCTTCAAACGTAGCACTGCCAGAAAGCCTGTGCTCCTAGTTAGCGAACAAGTGAACCCATCTATTAAGATGGCAGTCCTTGCGATCTCAACATCGTCAGGTAACTGTTTAGATACAGTTACAATGCAACTTGCTTACAGACCATATGCATCATTTCCCGATATGTGTTGTTGTATTCCAGGGCATGCCAACCAGTCAGCTGTCATCAGCGAAGCTGGACCGACGGCGTCAACCATTCATTGGCGAGACGCAGTTCAAAGCGGATTTCCCACCAGAACCGGCCTGGAATGGCGTGCGTCCTTCGACGGCATGTGCCCCACGACAAGTACTCCCTCCTCCTTCCGAGCTTTGTTTGAGTGAAGATGACGTACGCTATTTAGATACGGAGCACCGTGAGCAGTTTTCTCAACGGGACCCGCCGGTAAGTTGAAGCTAAGTGCCAACACATGGTAGCTTTGGTTACAATTGAAGCGCGCGGCGTTAACCTTCGAATAATTGCACAATAATGGAAGGCATTTCATGAGTTAGGCAACACATCAACCTGGGTAAAATAATAATGTTGCGTCGATGCACAAACGGCAAACCACTTGAAAACTTAATCGAGTACATTCGGATGCAGTAGTGTTCCATGCAGCTGGCAATTACACGTGGACCCTGGCTATGTATAGGAAACATATGGCAGCCATCATTAGTTTTACTTAAGCTGGGCAGTATTTCAGACTAGCGCTGACTGCCGTACGGCCGCACTTTATCTCGGCTCTCGCTTCACTCGCTGTGGTCACTCCAGTTCTCCACACACATTCTTGTGCTTGTGCTCGTTCGAACCAGTTCGACGAGCGCTACTTAGTGTTTTCCTTCTCTTGGAGCTACCTTGTGTCATACTGTTACTCCTGTTCGCAATTTCGGCACATTCTTCGTTGAGTTCTGCTTGTGAAATCACATCACTCTCAAGCTTTTCGAGGATACTTTTGGTATCATTCAGTAGAAGAAGCTGAGGACTCTCAAACGACCCTGCAACCATCCCTAAAGGCGGCAGCATAACAAAGTTACGAGACGTTTTGCGTCCTTCACCTACTAAATATCGCGTCCGAGGCACTTAGGGTACGTTGCCAAAGTCCCGCGTGCGTCATCGTTTGGCGCGACCCCATCAATACACGCTGCGCCTACGTGTGCTTGTGTGCGCACCGCTGAATCTCACTATCTGCGCGCGGCCGCAAGAGTGAGACATTGAGGCACCCACTGTCTTGGCGGGCTGAACTTGACGCCGGATCAATCAATCCAGGGTCCTGGGAAGGACTAAGCAACACACGTTCACCTACCCTGATGAATGTAAATCGAGCCGTGGTGCCTAAAGGCGCATGTGGAACGTGCAATAAAATGGTCAAACTGGAAATTTTCTGTGGAAATTGCCAAGGCTATTTCCATGCGACTTGCGGGAAAATCACGCCTAGCGAGTGCAGGTTGATCAGCAGGCCTGACTCATTTTGGTTCTATGCGAAGGGTAATACTGTCCCACTAGTTAAAATCGTAATTACACTGCCCCAGAAGTGTGAAAGACTTACAGACGTAGTTGAGATGCTGGACACCAAAATAGCTTCCGTAGGAGCGATCATGGCAGAATGTCTGACACAGGCCCCTCCGTCTAACTCCACTGCAAGCCAACTCAACAACGCCGAATGCTACACTAATAAAGTTGCACCTGCAAACACTGCCACTAATTCAAATCGCCCAAGCGTTCCTGAACACCTAGCCCCCAGCCCATATACAACAATTTCCCCCAAACCCACCTCCTCCCACCAAACATCGCCAAAAGCCAGGAAATATGCAAATTGCAGTAGCAGCTGGGCCGTTGTTGCATCAATGTGCACTCCAAAATTAGACGCTGTTGTTTCTATAACCACACCTATAACTAATGTGAAAGGCAACGCTGAACGGATGCACAGTAAATCGCTAGGTCTCCAAACTACGTCCACACTCCCATGAAAGACACTCAGAAACAACTGGAAGCCCTATCTATAATGTGTACCTACGTTCCTGCGTCAACATCGAATTCTTTGAAAGGGAAACAGGTGGATGACATGCAACAATGAAACGCCTTAAATAACGTCCTCGGTATTCTGACTAAGCCCTCCAACTTGACGACGATCAGCCGCCACCCGAATTACAAGTATTATGGTGAAGACAGGCTTCTTCGGATTGTGCTAAACTCTGTCGATGAGGTGGAAGCAGCGTTGCTTTCGATTGCTCGTTTACAGAACTAAATCTGTCCGGTCCGCGTCTTTCCAAACGTTCCGTGGAGCGAGCGAGGCAGAGCTTAGAAGAACTCCGGCTAAACGCCGAAACCAGAACCGCTTTTGTTCACGGCGTCCCCTAGTCTCAAGAACACGATAAATTCGAAGCAGAGGCACAAAACCAGGAGCAGTGGCGCTATATTCGTGAGACCCTAATCTTGAATGACGTTGTTGCTACTTCTCTTTCGAAACTGCCAAGATCAGAAAGCTACAAAGGGTGTGGCCCATGTATAATTAAGGTTGTATTACAAACTAGACAGATGGCGCTTATGCTACTGGAACGCTGACATTCACTTCGGAACAGACTGCTAACCGAGCTCCGGTACAAAACGGCGGGTGAAACTGTCATCCGACTTAAAGCACCACCACAGCAGGCAAAGAAATCAGTGATCTTATCCGAAATTCACACCGGAAGCAAGTCTGAAGGAAGTGGGGCTCTTTCTATGCAATCCTACAGCCACTCCCCATGCATTGTGCAAACTGAGTTGTCTGAGGGACTAATCACAATGCCACCGAAGCCAAATCCAAGCAACTCGCCGATAATACCACCAAAAATGGCTAGCGGCTGACCATACAACGGTCGGCCCAACCTATCATCCTGCCCACAAGTGCCTCGGATCGTTGCTGAGAACCGAAACACTTTCCTGCATGTGCACGAATACCCAAGGCCTCCTCAGCAAAATCGCCGAGCTTCGGTTGCGCCAGGAAGCAAACGCTTGGGATCTCATCTCCGTAACCGAAACTTGGTTGCACTCATGGATTACGGACGCCGAGATCGCGATTCAGGATATGTCCTTGTTCCGACACGATGGTCCCAGCGGGGGAGGTGGTGCTATCCTATACTATCGTAACGATTTACAATCCGAATCACTGGATGATCCGGAGACGCGGGTCACCGATTCGCTATGGTGCCGTTTGCCTCTCAGACACAACGACAACTGCTTTGTGGCAGCCGGATAATGCTCCCCATCGTCCACTCCAGAGATGGCTTCCCACCTAATATCATCACTGACGAAATGCTTACTCCCAGCTTACAGCTACGTTCTTATTTCCGGCGATTTCAACGTGCACGACTCGGAAAGCTGGGAATCCCCCAACCAAACATACAAGGCCGAACTTTAAGACCTTATCGCAAGTATCCCGCTCTACAATCATATCAGCTCACCTACCAGGTACGGAGCTGGTAACAAACCATCGGTACTTGACCTCGTCCATACGAATAAGGAACTCATGATCAACAGGCCATTTGTAGACATCGCACTGGGGTTAAGCTATCATGTCACCATACTTTATAACTGTGTGTTACGCTGAATATCCCACGGAACACACAGAAGTAACACGTACTATCATACATTACAACATCTTGAACAACCTAGTAGAGATGACCAATTAGTTCTTTAAAGGTGGCTCACCTGATAGCGCCTGGATTCAGTTGGTTGGGCGCTTCAGCAATCTAATCGCATCTGCTTCGTAAGCTAAGAGAGTTCGCTCCACCAATCCCTCGTCTTTCATCAGAAGTAGAACTCGCAAGCGCATGTCAATAAGGAACGCAGCTTGGCAGACTTACAGAGCTCGTCCTTTTCCCTAAACCTGGAGCGATTACGTGACCCAGCGTAACCATCGTAACATGTATGTCCGTGATGACACATTGACTCACCAACAACATCTGCGAACAACAAGAACCTCATATGGTTGGCGGCATCCGGTTTCGGATTTGCCTGTCACTGTGGCAAGCCACAGGACGCCTGCGTCTACAGAGGGACCATGGATGGCTTGCGCTGCACCACCCACAACTCCAACCACATACCCCATATCCAATGTAAACCCGAAGGAATAAGACCGGGAGGCATGCGGGTGGGAACCACGTTTCATCAACGGAGTTGGCCCACACTCCTTCAGAGACAAACACATGCACGCTGTATTTGGGGAATCAAGCGCACACAAGGCGGTGGCTGGACCGTAGTCCGCTCCACACTGACTGCATGGAACCACTCTTTGATCCTAACACGGCCACAAGGACCGTGCACCCCGTCCCCTCCAGCAACGACCAACTGTCTCATTGGAGCCAGTATGGACGAGGTAGTGGGTAATAGACAGGTAGGCACCTTGTCAACATGCACATCAAGCGCAGCCACACCGGGGATATCAAACAACAGCCAAACACTTGAGAGAGAGAGAGAGATAGAAAAAGAGAAATACTCGATTAATGCATAAGGAAACGGTGATATAAACGTTAATTTAATGAGCATTAGAATAAGTTGTTTACAAACAAATCCTAGCTAAGTGCACGAGGTCACAAAGTATAGTTCACGGAATGCCACGAACACAAAAATGTTATGGAAATCGATTACAATTGGCTTAGGCGATGTGTGCAAGTTAATGGAATAGAGTACAGGGAGATATTTATTCGAGAAAGAAAAGCACTAAGGCAAAATTGAAAACCCACCACCTGAAATAAAGAGACTTAGCATGCAAGCACGCGGTTAGTAAATCGAATTCAGCGTGCCTACAAAACGCTGCGCCGGCTCGCCGTAATTCTCTGCAGGACCCGTCGTCGCTTCTGTAGTGGCCCCAAAGGGCCTAGCTCATGGCCCACTAGACATTGGACCACTAGACATTTATATGAGAAAGAAAGGCATTAGGACAGAACCGAAAACCCACCACCTGAAATAAAGAGACTTAGCATGCAAGCACGCGGTTAGTAAATCGAATTCAGCGTGCCTACAAACGCTGCACCGGTGCTGCCTACGTTCACTGCAGGACCCGTCGTCGCTTCGGCAGTGGTCCCGAGTGACCCCTCTCATGGCTCACTAGGCCTGCCTGACTAAGGCACTCGCGACCGCATGTTCTACAGCACCATGCGCTCGATGTCGATGGACTACAATTCATCGGTGCTTGCCGCTTCCGCACTTGCCGCTTCTTCTCTGCATGCATGAGGGCTTTCTCCCGCACTTCAGCAACTGCCTCCGTGATTAGATCGCGCCATGCACGCCGATCAACCGCCTTCGATTCCCATGATCTGCAATCAAGATTAGAACGTGTGAGGCTAACTTTATTCATGTCCTGGTAACGTAACTTTGGTTTCCCTACATGCCGCTTCCCAATACTCAGCTGACCGTATAAAAGTTGTTTCGGTATCCGCGTCGAATCCATACGGCTCACATGACCGAGCCATCTCAGGTGCCGAAGTAAAAGTATGTCATCCACTGCATACATCCCACTTCGGCGCAACACTTCCGTGTCTGCAACTCTGTCGCCCCAGCCGATCCGCAAAATTCGTCGCAGACACTGCTGATGGAACCGCTCGAGATATCGCACATCCCGACGGTACATCGTCCATGTTTCACTACCGTATAGAAGAACGGACAGTACCATGGATTTGTACACCATCAGCTTTGTGCCAATGGTAAGCTGATGGTTGTTCCACACTCGGTACTCAAGCTTCCCGAATGCTGCCGCTGCCTTTGACACGCGAATACGCAGCTCACTGTGCAGCTGCAGATCAGTCGACATCACACTCCCAAGGTGGTTTCCAATACTTCAGCACCAAAGCTGATTTGCGGCGATATTGAAGATTGAACCTCTGGTGAAGGCTGAAAGAGACAGACAGTTTTGCTTGTGTTGATGGTGAGCCCGAATTTGGCCGCTGTCGAAGCCAGAGCACTAGTCATGTGCTGCAACTCATCCGCGCTGTGTGAAAACAACGCACAGTCGTCAGCAAACAGCAACATACGGATAGTTGTCTCACAGACTAGAGTTCTCGCACCGAAACGACGGATGTTCAGCAACCCACCATCAATACGGTGCTCCACACGAACACCGTAAGCACAAGCGGCATCAAAAGCACAAGACAACATTGCGTGAAGATATATATTAAACAGGGCAGGAGCAAAGACAGTCTTGCTTCACACCAGAGATAACTGCAAAGTCATCTGAGGTCTCTCCACTCAGCTGCACCCTCGCTCGCATACCACTGTGCAGACATTCGATTAAACTTACAAACTTACGTGGGCAACCAAACTTACCCAACACCAGCCACAATGCCTCGCGGTTCACCGTATCAAATGCCTTGGTGAAATCAACAAAAAGCGAGCACAATGGCTGGTGTCGATCTCTGCACTTCTCTTGCAACTGACGAGCCGCAAACACCATATATATAGTGCTGCGACCCGAACGGAATCCACATTGCTCTTCCGCCACGTTAGGTTCCACAACCTGACTGACGAGGCGATTGATCAGGATTCGGGCAATTACCTTGCCCACACAACTCAGCAAGTTGATGCCACGATAATTCGTGCAACATTGCTTGCTCCCTTTGCCCTTGTACAGTGGTAGCACAAGGGCATCCTTCAGCTCAGGAGGTACCTCCTCCTCAATCCACACGCGTTGCACCAAGTGGTGCAGCGCAGTCAACAACGCGGGTCCACCGTGTTTCAATACATCAGGTGGGATCCCGTCGGCTCCGGCACATTTGCCGTTTCGCAGCTGAGCAAGTGCTCTCTGCGTCTCATCCAGTGTCGGCGTATCCGCCAGATCCGCCTTCACATCGTGCTGCTTCAGGCCGTTCAATGTAGGCCAGTCGATCTCTGAACGGTTGTTCAAGAGACAGTCAAAGTGTTTCCGCCAGACCTGCATTATGTCTGCAGTCTGGGTGCAGGTAGCGCCTGAACTACCATCGATCAGTGTCCTCAGCGGCTCGAATCTCGGTCCATACACCGCCTTCAAGGAGTCAAAGAATTCCTTGTGTTGACGGCGTTCGGCGTAGCATTCCATCTGCTTCGCCTTGTCCGTCCACCATGCATTTTTAATGCGACGGAGCTCTCGGGTCAGTCGCCGTCGAAGTTTGCGAAACTGAACATTCTTCTCTAACTCAATGGGGTCTGCCACATGTGCAGTAAACGCTGCATTCTTCTCCGACACCAATGCGCCAGTCACATTGTTGTCATCAAACCAATCAGGCCGCTTACAGTTTGCGCGCCCGATGGTCTCCTCGGCAGCAGCTGTCACCTGGTCGCGAATGTGGTGCCACAGGTGGCCCACTGTGGCTATGCAGTCCACATCACACAGGTGTGCAGCCATCGCCTTCTCCAGCTCAGTACGTTTCGCCACAGTACCGAGGGAGAGAATGTTAAATTTACGCCGATTCACGGCGGGAGTGCAATACATAGATTTACGAAAATATATGTACAGTTTGGTCCGCACCAACTTGTGATCAGTGCCACACTCAGCTCCACGCAGTACACGTGTCATGCGCACTTCACGCATATCACGCTGACGTACGATGACATAGTCGAGCAGGTGAGCGTGACCACTCCGTGGGTGTGTCCAAGTTGCTATATCACTCGCACTCAGTGCAAACCGAGTGTTCGTGATCGTCAGGCCGTGAGTGGCACACAGTGAGAGCAGCCTGTTACCGTTCGCATTCGCTGAACCAATGTCATGCGAACCGATAACATCTGTCCACGCTGATGCATCACGCCCAACGCGCGCGTTGAAGTCACCCAGCAGAAATAGTCGGTCGCTCCTCGGCACAGACCGTATCACGGAGGATAGCTCAGTGTAGAACTGATCACGCGTGTCATCAGGATAACACATGGTCAGACCGTATGTGCTTATAAAAGTAGCAAACTTACCTCTTCCGAGTCGTAGGCGAACAGTCATCAGTCGCGCGCTGATGCCCGTTGGTTCACCCATCAGCTGGCCATGGAGGCGATCGGATATTGCAAATCCGACCCCATGTTCACGTGGTGCTGAGGCGGCGTTGCCCACCCAGTAGAATGTGTAGCCAGCACCTGCTTCATGCAGCTTACCTTGTTCAGCGAGCCGAGTTTCACTGAGCGCCGCAATATCGATGTGGTAGCGCGCCAGCTCCATCGCGACCAGTGCAGTGCGTCGCTCCGGGCGCTCGCTGGAGTTCCGGTCCAGTAGTATGCGCACGTTCCAGCACCCGATGCTGAGTGCTTTGCGCGCAGGTATACGATTGCATTGGTGGGCAATCGCACGCATGTTAACACCATCCAGAAAGTGAAGCTCGGTATCCCCCCACTTAACACGCAAGTCGGAGTGGCACAGAGTGCAGAAGAGGCAGCCAACGCCCTACGAACGCAGTATGCCTCAACCTTCCAAAGAGACTTTCGCCAGTGTGACCTACCCACATCCCTATCCCCAGCTTCGGCGCTCATTAACATCGATTTTACTGCCGCAGCTGTGTTGAAGAAACTGCTCTCACTATGCACCTACAGCTCTCCCGGAATCGCCTATATTCACTCAAGGGCGCTGAACGTGGCAGCAACAACGCTGGCCGGGCCATTATCGCAGTTCTTCCAAACTTGTTTGGATAAATAAATTGTGCTTACCATGTGGAAACATGGCGTAATCACTCCAATTTTCAAAAGCGGTAACCGCTCGGAACCCGCCAACTATCGCCCAGTAGTCCTACTCCCTTTGCTCTCAAAGGTGATGGAGGCAATCGTCGCTGAGACTTTAGTAGGCCATCTAGAACGCCACAACATCATAGCACCTGGGTAGCACAGTTTCAGCCAGCACCGTTCATGCACTACCAACCTACTGATTGTAGGCAGTAGTTGGACGGAAGCGGCCGATACAGGTAGAGGGACAGCCGTCATTTACCATGACTTCTCCAAAGCCTTCGACCGACTGGACCACCGCATTTTGCTTCACAGGCTCGAAGGCTATGGAGTTGTTGATCCAGTCCTTGGGTGGATCCGGAATTTCCTGTATGCTCGACAACTGCAGGTCGGAGTTCGAAGTGCGTTGTTCGATCCGATTTATGTCGAATGTGGAGTTCCACAAGGATCAGTTCTGAGGCCGTGTCTGTTTCTCGTGTTTATTAACGAATCTACGCGTTTGATTACTTCAGATTTCCTTCTGTTCGTTGACGACGTTAAGATGTAGCGCACGATCGCCGACCCAGCAGATCACGATGCACTTCAGGGAGATCTGGACAGTGTATGGGTGGTCACTCCACAATCTGCTCCAGTTTAATTCGGGGAATTGTAAAGTGGTTCAAATTCGCCAACAGCCGAACATCACATACAAGCTTAGAGATCATATCCTGCAAGCAGTCATCCAGGAGCGCGACCTAGGGATACTAGTTCAGGTTGATCCTGGCTGATCAGAACAATCTGAGAAGGCGTCAAAGACCGGAACCCAACACGTTGGCATACTGCGAAGGGTATATGGGCGGTTTGATCTCTCTGTCTGTTCGCAGTTGCTTAACACCTACGTGCGGCCTCATGTGGAATACGCGATCCAGGTGTGGTAACCCTGGCACAAACAAGACCTTGCAGCGCTCGAGACTCCACAACGATGAGCCACGAAGCACGTCAAAGGGTTGTTTAATCTTTGTTGTCAAGTTAGAGTGAGGACCCTAAAATTATATAGTGACCGGTACCGGCGCCTACGTGGCGACCTTATTATGTCCTACCAGATTCTAAGGAACCCCAACCACGTCTACTGTCACCTACTACAACTCAGACACAACACGAATTTTAGGGGCCGCCAGTTCAAGTAGCCACGTAATACAGTCGGCTAAAATGTCGACGGAACTTTTACTCTCTTCACGTGTGTCAGCCTTGGAACGTACTCCCAAATTACGTTGTTTCCGCCCCCACTTTACCTGTGTTTAAAGAACGCCTTGATGTAGCCCTAACCCAACTACACTACGAGATATAGCCTTGGTGCCTAGACAGACGATATAATTCGACGAACGTTATACAACCAGAATTAACGTAAACAAAACTGTGGTTGGCTCTTTCTGCGTGCTTCTGTCTTAACACTGTGGCGAGTCCACCAAAAGGACTTTCCTTTTATCCCTTTGTGGTTCCCTTTTTGGTCATCCTACGGGACTTGCTAAGAATCCGCTTTTTTCACTGTAATATACCATAGTTCCATTAAACATTTTATTTGGATCTAGTTGCTAAACGAGTTTTTGGCGTTTCTTAACCAAGCACAAGCTGTCATTGTAGAACAGCTAGAGGGAAAGCGATTTGAGTCGTGGTATGGGTCACTCTTGAAGGTATGTTTTGGACGCATTACTGAAATGGGAACCTTGGTACATGAGAATGTGCATTGGGGTCCGTTGTAGGAGTGAGCGGCAGTCCCATTACGTCATTTATCTGCCTCAGTCCGGATGTATCATCTTTGAATCCCATATGTATTTAATGCCCACTTAAGTACCGCACAGTACTACTAAAGCGCATGGTCGGATTGGATGGTCTATTACTAACGGGAAGACCACTAATCATGGATATCTGGCCTTGGTAACTCCACGTAATTCTGCGATCAAAGTTCACTTTCGATGTCTGAGCTACGGTTTAATTTGCTAATTCGATTTCTGCCAACATTTGTTTGTCATTGATGCCCCAAACCGCTGGTAATCGTTATGGGTGTTCGGTACATAACTGATTTTCATATTTTTCACAGAAGGACCCGAGGCCAAAATCCAGCAGAAGGGAAATTCCACCTTACTCCCCACCAACAGTCAAATTTGCAAGCACCACGGTAACGAAGTCTGATTTCCGACCCTATCCACTCAGCGTGATCCGGGCATTTAATAACCATATGGTAAGCAAGTGGTTGCAAGCCTTTTCTATCCTCGAAATCGATGAGCGCATTTCGTGCGCTCGAGGATCGCTTCCAACTTAGTATCTATGCTGCAAAGCGGTGCCTCTACTGTTATTGTTAATCAGCTTTTGAGCTGGTCTTAGAGAGTATATGAGTTGTACCACGATGGGGAGGTGCCACTGCTTCAACTGCGATCATTCTTTTCTGCACTCCGGAAGATGCCTTACTAATTCCAAAATCTATGTTATTGTCTATGTTACTTCGCATTTAGAGAAATTTAATGCAACATTTTGATGAGTTTGAAGAGAGACTTGGCTAACTAAAAGTGGTTGGACCGGATCCTTTTTTATCGCTTGGAGTTAGCTATTTTGTAGAGTCTACAGTAACTCGTCGGGTCGTTCCAGTTCATCAGCCTCAATAATGAAAGCTACAGAAGTAAAGGTGAACCATATATAAATGCTCCTTGGCTCAGCGCATTGTTTGTCTTTTCCCTTTGGCTTGAGTAAGAAAGCATGATATTATATATATATATATATATATATATATATATATATATATATATATATATATATCAGTTAGATTGTAGTAGATGGGTGTGAAAAACGTAAGAAAGTTTATAGATATTTTGAAGTGCACAAATACCTAAATACTAAATACCCCCAATACTTTGTGCTACTCTACAAATGACGGACGATAGAGAATTTGTGAATCTTTGCTTGGTTGGCTCCCGTGACATAGCAACGAGACCTTGCAAGTGTAGTGACTGGTTGACTTGAGTAGGATATACGACGTTAAACGAATTTGAGTGTCTGAAAGAAAAATAAACATTCAGACACCCGCACCGCCCACACTGATTGGCACAAATATCATAGTTGTTTTTGACCAAGAGCTTTATGATAACAGTATGCTCTACAGAGTAACTGCGAGATAACCGATCGCATTAGTTACCAAGTGATAAGTATGCTACCTGGTACGTAGTCGTAGCCAATACAACTTGTTGATGCATGCCAATCAATGGTTTGGCTCTGATATGAAGAGAAAAAGCCGAATTGATCTTTAACTATTTTAGTGGAAATGCACGACGTCGTCCAGAGTACGTTAGCGTAAGGGGAGCATTGTGTGGGTTGCAGCACTCACTTCGCTAGGAAAAGGACTACGCAACCGTTCGTACGTATGCTTCACGTCGGTAGGTCAGGATCATTAGAAAACTTTTTTCTGTTTTCCAGTAAGTGCATCCTATTTTCTTTACTTTCAGGACCCCAAGGATGAAGATCGTGGTGCTATTAACATTGGCGATTGTACACTATCTACAGAAGAAGCCACTATGCTGAAAGAGTACTTAAGGATGCTAAACAGCTCCTGAGGCGGATAGGCAGTTAGCTGAGACATTATGCAATTTCCTGATCCACTGGTAAATTGCCTGTGTGTTGGCGACGTCGGTGTACCCCTCCCACAAATGCACATGGAATAATGTGAATACAAATAGTACACTACCAGCATCGTTTGGTCTGCACTTGTTCTGTTATTTGGCAGGGCATAACAATGTTGAATCGAGGCCCATCGGAGCATACAGAAGGTGGATCGAGTATAGAGCGGCCTCGATGAGGTATTAATATTATTACGCACCTTAGGTAAAGGTGAAAAACATCTCAGCTACTTTGCGATTATACATAAAAAACCTACAGTAGGTGCACGCAAGTTTTGTTACCAGTAACCGATATGCATCGTTCCGGAAAACTACCATCCGGCTACTAAGTAGCAAAAGAAGATTTATTAAGTAAAATTTGTATTATACTAAGACATGAGCTAGTATTTGGAGGGGGAGGCTAAGAAGGATGGGGTGGGACAAAGAAACTCACAACACAATCGCCATTGAGGTTGACTTCTAGCCATGTCAGCAAGTGTATCCAGCCCAACGTGTTCATCCTCCTCTGGACCACAACCGTGGAGCCGAGAGGCTCCAACCGGGGTCAACGTCGAAGTGAGGGCCTTCATTGCTCTCGACCAAGTCATCGTTCGGCCACCCCTCCTCTTCTTACACTCACCCCCGGCGCGCAAATAACGCAAGTCGCGGGAGTCGGTGGACTAGAAACTACAACACATGGCCAGACTATCACAGACTTGTGCGTGAAATGACGGTGCTGACCGGTTCATTGCCTTTTCCTGTGCCGTAAACAAGGCGTCGAACACGCTCGTTGCTCATGCGGTGTTCCCACCAGATGTGAGCCAAACTGCGAAGACACTGATGGCCGAACGAAACTAGCCTCCTTACGTCTGCTGATCTAATGGCCCAGGTTTCACAGCTGTAGAGTTGAACGGACAGCTGCCTTGTACACTCTACTCTTCAGGGAGAGAGTGATATCGCGCCGGCGCCATAGGTGGCGAAGTTTAGCAAAAGCGCCTCGAGCTTTGACCATACGATTTGTGACGTCGTCTTCAATTCCAACGGCGCTGATACAACTTGCCCGAAAGCTCCCCGTAAAAGCCTCACGATTTGGATCCTCTTCTTTGATGCCTTTTTGATGTCTCTGAACAGCTGAAATCCTCCTGAACCAGCACACCGAGATCCTTTCCTAAAGAACAGTGTTGCAGATCCTGGTCCTTCAGCCTATATGTGTGAACCATTCGGTGTCGTAAATGGAGCACTCGGTAATTAGCCACACTGAATAAAAGGGGATTTTCGACCAACCATCCATAAACCTGGTCAAGGTCATTTTGTAGGTGGATACGGTCTTCTAGAGCTCTGATCACTCGCCAACGTTTAATGTCATCGGCGTAGAGTAAACAGATTGACTTAATTCGGTTCACTAGGTCGTATAGGAAGACCAAGAATAGACGGGGACCCAGTACCGGACCCTGTCTCAGACCGCCTTCGGCGTGAATTGGTTCTGTCATGGATTCACATACTCACCTCCAGACGCCTATACGAGAGACAATTGCAAGTCCAGTTACAATTACAATGATAGTGTACTTGTACAAAAATAATAGATTTGTGCTGGTGAGACTGCACCAGGCAAAACGTATTAAAAAGCTGTTACGGTTAACTTATAGCAATCGGATTACTCACCCGTCTGCACAGATTTACGTGTGTCATTGCGGCTTATAAATCCAATCTAGTTAGCCTGAATATACCCAGAGTACCATTCATACAACAAAGTGCATGGAGCTCAATGCGATATCAAATCATTTTTTACTGGCTATGCTGTGGGCACAAGCAACTAAGTTTGGAAGGGTGTTCCAGGGTTGGCAAACCCGGAAGGAGAAATAAGCTCATCGACAATCTAAACCACTGTAATGTGGACTCAGTTTCAGGCTCTTGCCTCTGGAATTGATATTCGGGTTGACTTCAAAAGATAGCGACATACGTGACTAGGGTCGCTCAGTAGTTGCTAAACTAATATGAGGTCTCCATGTAGTCGCCGGTAGGGTCCACTGAACACTCCGAGTGTCGTCAGTCGTTGCTGGTACAGAAGATCACACAATCCTTTGAGAAATTTCGTTGCTCGACGTTGGGGAGTTTCGAGCGCTGCAAGGTTATGTTTTAGCCAAAGATACCAAGCCTGATCTGTGTATTCGATGTGGGGACGCCCGTATGCATTGAGCGTCAGAGAGAAGTTGGATGAATCCAGACTCCCGAATGCTCTCCGCAACAGACAACCATGCAAAGTGGCACTTTTTGAAGCGGCCTCTTGTTGGAACAACCAAGGTCACCCTGTATCAACGCACCGAGGTCACATTGCTGAGAGTTTATCTGCAGATTGTGCGCCCCAAGCTTGTAGATGTAGACGTGTTGATGATGTACGTGGACATCACGGCACTTGTCCACATTGAATGGCAGTGTGTTCCTCACCGACCACTGCCATGCCTCATCGAGGTCGCGTTGGAGGATCTCGTGGTTGTCCATTCCCTTGATCACCCGCCAACGCTTAACGTCGTCCGTGAAGAGTAAGCATTTTGAGTTAATAATTCTCGCTAGATCACTAATAAAAAGTAAGAAGAGGTTTAAGTACCGAAACCTGGGATACACCGCAATGCGCTCAATTGAATCAAACAAATATGTTCGGACTTTGATCTTTAGTTGCCGTTCGCGGTGAAAGTTACCGATGTATTCTAATACTGGATCTTCGATGCCATGTTGCTGATTTTGTGGAGCAGAATTCAACGATCTAAGTGATCGAACGCCCTAGCCACAATCTTCGCCGTGGGAAGGTTCCATCAGTACCGCTGGGGGATTTATTTGGAAATTCACACAGACCCCAAGCCATTGATATCCTTGTTAGAAGAGACCAAAGGTATACAACAAATGTCTTCGTCAAGAATGCAGTGGTGGGCTCTGACAATGAGCACATATAATTATAAAATTACCTACCGTCCTGTTACCAGCAATCGCACAGCTGATGCCGTGAACCATCTACCAGTTGTAGGGACGTCACATGTACGCGATTCTCCCTGCGAATTGGTTCATTTAATGCAACATCTAGATACAACACCTCTAAGATCCACAATCCGTCAGTGGACAGATCGAGACCAAGTTCTTGCAACAATCAGACAATTCTTAACAGGCAGATGGCCTACCGAAGTAACCAGTGATTTGCAGCCATTTATAGCACGCAGAAATGAACTGAACTTATTTGATGGTGCGTGTGTGTCCCTCCCAGTAAGGATCGTGCACAGATCCTTCACGCGCTTCATGACGCACATCCAGTTGTTGCGAGAATGTTAGCATTAGTGAGAGGATACTGCTGGTGGTCAGGGATAGATTCAGATATCGAAAACGTGCTGTAGAATTGTGATACCTGTCCGGCACACCAACGCGGTAATGCCCCTCATTCAATACATCGGTGGCGCTGGCCCGGCAAGCCGTGTCAGCGGATCCACACCGACTACTTCGAGCCGATTAATGGAACCATGTTTCCGTTACTCATCGACGCCCACTCCAAGTGGGTTGAAGTGTATCCCGTTACGCAAGCTACGTCCGAAATCACCATTGTTAAGATGCGTCTATAATTCGCCAACTTCGGTATTCCGGAAACCCTATGTAGGGATAACGGGTCCCCTTTTTTAGCGCGGAGTTCCACAGAATTGTCTCTGACAACGGGATTCAACACATGAAATCGGCACCTTATCATCTCGCCTCAAACGTGCTGGCAGAGCGGGCGGTACAGACAAGGAAGAGTGGACTGTTGAAAAAGCGTGTAGAGACTCTACTAACAAAGCTGGGTCGTTTCCTATTTGTCCATGGTTCCACACCCACTGAAGGTACGAGTAAGTCTCCTTCAGAGCTGATGTTTGGCAGAAATCTTAGGACAAGGCTGAATCTATTGTTTCCTAATCCACGGATGGGGATAGAAGAGCGCCAGAAGAGGTCAGTGTCTTCAGATGAGGTGAAGAAGGATGCGACTTTTGAGGAAAAGCACTTGGTCTACACTAACTTTCCACAAGAAACACACTAACACCCTGCCACCGTAAATTGTTCCTCGGGAAGCCAAAACGACGTCCAAGTTCCAGACAGCCGGCTTAGTCGTCTGCACTCACAGCACGTTCCTCCACGGTGTTCAGACACACCAAACAAAACACAGACCGAATTGTGTGCAGAAAAGAACCAGAAACTGGGGGCGAACCGTAAGCATAGGCTAGTGGAACGCTTCCGAGGCGATCAACCCGCATTTTTAAACCGGGAATGTGATGACATCTATGTGGGTGAGGGATGTCACGTGCGCATTGGAAGTCAGGCTCTAATCTTCAGCTCTGGTCAAAGACCTCCCCTCGAAGCTAAACATATAGAGGCCTTAAAACAAAGAAGGAAAGTGGTTATCCTTCACCCAGAAAAAGCTTCGGACGCTGTCATTATACACATCATTATACACGTTAGTTGCAGGTGGAAAACACCTCAGCTATTGTGCTGCAATACACAGGATAAGAAAAATAACAGTGGCACGCCGGCTGAGTCCCCAGTAACGGATGAACATCATTCCAGAAAGCTAACAACCGGCTATCGTGCCGCAAAAAGTTATGTTATACCTAACGAATAAGATCGTGCTTGGAGGGGGAGGCTAAACAGGAGGGGATGAAAAAGGGAACTCACAACACAAACGCCATTGGGGCCGGCTTTAAGTCATATCAGCAAGTGTGTCCAACCAAACGTGTTCACCGTCCTTAGGACCCCAGCCAGGCAGTCGGGATGCACCAACCGACGCCAACTTCGAAGTGAAGGTTTTCATCTCTTTCGACCAAGTCATCGCTTGGCCTCCCGTCCTCCTCTCCCAACCACACCCACAACGCGCAAACAATGCACGTTGCGGAAGTCGGTGTGTTGGCATGCGCGAAAAGTGGCCCAGCCATCGGAGCCTGGTGCGTGATGTAATGGTGCTGAGCGGTTCACTCGCTCTTCCTGCACCAAAAGTGCGACGCCGAACACGCTCATTGCTCACGCGGTGCTCCCACCAGACATGAGTTAAGCTGCAAAGGCAGTGATGATCGAATGTGACGAGCCTCTTTATGTTTATCGACCTGACGGGCCAGGTTTCACAACCATATAGGAGGGTTGAACGGACGGCTGCGTTATAAACTCTGACAAACGGGACGAGAATAAGGTCGCGGATGCGCCACAGGTGCCGGAGATTGGCAAAAGCACTTTGAGCTTTTGCTATACGGTTCGTAACCTCATCTGCGATGCCTCGGGCGCTAATATAGCTGCCCAGGTACTTGAGTTCCTGAAGGACTTCTAGCTAATCACCACAAAGCGTTAGCGCATGGGTGGGCCCCTGCCAATCTTGGAGAAGTATGTTGCATTTCAATGGAGCAAAGCATACCCCAAAACGATAGACAGCCAGTGCTAATCGGTCCGGTACTGATTGGCATGTTTTGGAGCTGTCACAGATTAGGAAAAAATCGTTCGCGTACTCCAAGTCAAGAAGTCGCTCACCATGAAGTAGACCCACAATTTCTAGGTCGTGTCCAGCGAATGCTATTTCCATGACCTCATCAATAGCGGAGTTAAATAGGAAAGGTGACAGCGGGCAACCTTGTCTCACACCACTGGTGATACTGAAGGGTGGCGACAGTTTGCCATAAACCCACTCTGCCCGACCTATCCGCGTACAGCGTTTTGATAATGTTTACATATTTATCAGGCACACCTTTCCTCAGTAGACAGTCCCAAAGCGCAGGTCGATCGACTGAGTGGAAGGCACCTTCAATTTCAAGAAACACTACAACGGTGGGTCGCCAATAAACATGGCGGTGCTCCAACAATTGACGCAAAGAGAAGATGTGGTCGATGCAGCCTCGACCTCGACGAAATCCGGCTTGCTCTTCACGGATCTGGCTTTCCCGAGTGCTAGTCAGTCTGTGGAGAATGACAGACGCGAGCACTTTTGAGGCAACGCAAATCAGATTGATCCCTCTATGATTGCCGTATTCCGAACGGGAGCTTCTCTTGAAAATTGGGACAATGACGGAGCGGTTCCAGTCTGTCGGGACAGTCTCCTGTGTAGAGACCCAATGTCCAATTTGGCAATTTGATTTGCTACATGAAGACATGCTTGCTGATAGTAACGTTTGACGAATATGCGACCAGTGATCATCTACGGTGTTCAGTGGTCGCTTACTCAGCCCGGATGTCAGCGCACTTTGATACGCATTCAGAACACATAGCTTCGCCAGCTGGCTGGTGTCAATCTGTTCACATCGACGTTGCGGATGTCCGCCGAAACGCACCCGGCAATCGGCACAGACAAGTGCGTGGTCAGAGTCCACGCTCGTGCTCCAAATCGAGCGACACTTTAGGGCACAGCGTCTCCAGCGGTAACTGATCGCGAGATGATTGATTTGCGTCTATGGCTGGCGCGAGGCTGGTGGGCGCCAAGTCACGCTTCTGATGGTGCTGTGTCGAAAGTTTGTGCTCGCGAGAAAGAGACCACCATCTTCACACTTCTGTAGCAATCGCTCCTCGTTATCATTACGGGAGCCTACACCATGTTGGCCGCCCAGATGAAGCTTATCAGAGGGCAATTTTCCGACTTGGACGTTTAGATCACCAACCAACACCACAGTATCCGTGCTACTTCTGTGACGTAAGAGCTCGTGAAGTTGCTGAGAGAAATCCTCTTTTAACTAATCGGTGCTACAGTTTGTAGGGGCGTAGGCCGCACTGACAAACTGGCACCGTTTGTTCCCGCGCGACTTCGTAGCACGGAACGAACCAACTAATACGACAGCGTACATCCAACTGTTGACTGGGATCTGATCGATCAGCGCAGCTTCAGCTAGGGGACTGAAAACAATTCCCACGCCAGCTTGACCGGCATTTGAAGCTGCATCATCGCCAGACAGGCGCAATGAGAATGTGCCGCCAGTATCGCATGTGGGGGATCGCAGGGTAACAACGGAGCTCGAATCTTG
Organism: Dicrocoelium dendriticum; assembly: GCA_944474145.2. Classification (NCBI taxonomy): domain Eukaryota; kingdom Metazoa; phylum Platyhelminthes; class Trematoda; order Plagiorchiida; family Dicrocoeliidae; genus Dicrocoelium; species Dicrocoelium dendriticum. Next base: position 37,905,504 of record OX104069.1, read on the forward strand.
CAGGCGGGTTTCTGATAAGCAGCAAATATCGATCGATAGGGTCTCTACTGTGCGGGCAAGTGCTGCCTGTTGGCCAATCTGTAGCAAAGTGCGCACGTTGAGTCATGCCAGTCTTAGCGAGACGAGGACTCCGAAGGGAAACGGATGAACTGACGTTGTCCAATTGGTTGAGCATGGACTTATCGACTGCATTGGAGCGACGCCCTGCGAATGTGCGTGATTTGAAACTAGAAGACCAGCAACTATTGTAGCAAGGTGGAGGAGGGTCAAGAATTGTGGACTGAAAATGGGGAGGGAATAAAAGTAAATTTGAATTGGGACGATAAGGATGAAAAAGCAAAAGCAGGGGGAAAAGAAGACGGGAAGGTCTGAGCAGTAGCATCCATACCCCTATCCACCCTGCTCGATGCAGCAGATAGGGGGCCGTTTATTATCCTCTGCGACCGCCAGAGCATCAAGAAATTGTTAGAGGAAAGATTCATTGGATTGAGTGTGCAGGTTGCCCAAGCCTAGACAGGAGAACGATTAGGGTTCTCAACCAAAGCCTTTGGTTCAAAAACCTTACCACAAGGCAGCAGGGTTTTGGGACTGGACTACAGATAGCCCATTTTATGGAATAAGAAGCCACCCTCATTCCAACCCCCAACCAGGAGGTTGAATTTGTTTGGCCTCTAACCATTGACCAATCTGGTGTGAGTGACTCTGAAGGTGCAAAAGAACACCGCCCAGTATAGCTCAATGTATCTGAAGCACGCAAACCATCGCACCACGGTAAAGTCCAGCTTCATTGCGATGGTTCGGGCGCTGTAGTGTTAGAAAAATCGCTTTATGTAGAAATGGTGATGACAGTACTGGGCGACCGTCCTAACTTCGAACCAGACGACACTCATAACAACCAGATGGAGTTACAGAAATGAATAAACGCTGAGTTAAACATATTGTTTGAAATTTCATTAATGCTGCGACCGCAAAATCCTTAAGACCATGGGGTACACAGACACTGCAACTTTGTGGCCCGTCAAAATTGCACGAGGTGGACGTCCCTCTGAGACCGAATCTAGCTATGAGCTATTTCCCACAATACAAGCTAGCTAAGTGGATAGTAGCAGTGTTGGAGCCAGTTAAGCGATCAGTAGTTAAACGTAATCTAAGAGACGTTTGAGTTAGTGGAACTTCATGACGGTGTTGAATTGCGCGGTAAATTCATGGCCAGCATCGGTATGATCTCAATATCCAACAATGCGCCGCTATAAGAGACGATCCAGATTATCTGTAATCACGTGGTAGAGAAACCGGCCAAAATAGGCATACCAGTCTCGGAATTAGAACGACTTCTGTTGTGTACATCAAATGTCAAGTTCTATTTTCAAGAACAAGACTGTCGCCAAGTGGGTGGTGTTGCAATGGGCAGTCCACTCGGACCGGTATTAGCAGATCTTTTCATCACCCATCTCGAGTATCGAGTCATAGACGAGACCGGTGAAACAATGTTGTTCCGTAGATATGTGGACGACATTTTGTTACTCTGTGACAGCGAGTATCAGTTGGCCCAACTGGTTACCAAACTGAATGACCTACATCCAAATATTAGAGTGACAACGGAGCGCGAACAGCATGATACACTGCCGTTTTTTAACATCTTCATAGAGCGTAGGAGTGACCGTTCAATATGCAGATCAGTTTGCCGCAAGCCAACCTGCGCAAGCGGGCTTGTGGCGGACATGCACGGTTCCGCACTTGTCTGTGTTAAACGGAAGTAGATTTACCTTTGACCATTCAAAAGCGCAGTCTAAGTCCCGTTGCAACATATCGTGGTCAATTGCCCGCCGTATCTTGATATTATCGGCAAAAAGCAGGAAATTTGACTGGATTACCCTCACAAGGTCGTTAGAGAAAAACAAGAATAACCGCGGCCCCAACACCGACCCATGTGAAACACCGCAGTCCACACCAATTGCATCAAAAATGAACCTCGAACTCGAAGATGCCGCTGAAAGAGGAAGTTTCCAAAGACAGGGTTTCCAACTCCGTATGCTTTCAGCTTTTGGAGAAGGATGCGATGACCTATGCGGTCGAATGCTTTAGAAAAGTCTAGGTAGATGATATCAATGCCAGTCACACTGTCGGCTATCTCGGTCCAACTGCAATGAAGTTTCAAACGAACAACCAGCTTCTCCAAGCACCCGCCACCTGCTGGCTGACAACCACTGTGTAGACCCCGTGCGTGCGTTCCGTGTTATCTATGTATCAATAAACCCCATAAATTTACGATATGCTATGCCCATGGCCATCAAACAACTTGGCCCAACTCTGTGTGTGCAGAAAGATGCATGTATGACCATGCCTCTGCCGTGGTAGTGGGCAGGGAACAAATGACAGGGTGCTATGGATGTGTGTTTAATTCGCCAGATTAACTACGCTCCTTTCATGATGCAATAAATTCACACGTATTTAGCACGCACTGCGTATAAACTCGACCGCCCCAGACTGGATGCTGTATCTTACCTTGTACATTCGGTATCATCGGCACTGGATGAAAAATGCAGAGAAGTGCGTCTACTGTTTCTCGGTTATTCGGATGCCTTTGGGAGCATCAACAGATCAATTACTCAACCAGTTGCGCATGAGTGGGGTATATACAAATGACTGCAGCATGAACCCAGACTACTTAACCAACTGTATCCACTTCACGCAGCCCAACGGAACGAATTCCACTACACTGCTCTTATCGTGGTATATTACAAGCAGCGATTCTTTCTCCCCTACTGTTTTCTTTATATATCCAAGACCTACCTATGCCGTCCAGGTTTATTGGATGCAAGTAGGCAGATGATGTCGTGATAGAATGTATATCTCCAACCGTTGATACCTCTGCTCTTCAGACTGATCTGGATGAGTTTGTGCTACGGTCATCGACACGGTCTCTCATTTTAAGCATTTCTAAATGCTGTGTTGTAACATTTTCTTTTCTTCTGGTTGATCAGCTGCAAGCTGTTTCGAGTGCCACTTCCTCACTGGAAGTGACGGATCAACTCCTACCCAGGACATCGATTATCAAATAGCTTGGTTTTTTATCCCAAAACCTATCTTGGCTTACCCATGCCGCTGAAGCATTTGACAAGTTTAGAAGACTATCTAGCTATGCCCTCAAAATTGAAATGCTTTCCGTACCTCGTGCTTTGATTATTAAATTATTGGCCGCATGCATTCTGCCCCACTGGCTTTACTATTCTCCGATACTTGTTCCTGGTCTACTAAAGAAAGACTACATATGTTTCTAAAGTCCGTTATAACTTATTTCTAATTGCAATGGATTGTCTAGAGGCACTTGATTTCATTGTCAACAAACGTGTATACGGTTGTACTAGCTTTCCTTCTAAGCGACCCTTCTTATCCACCGTACGGAGCGCTATCAAAAGCGCTATCTGTTTCTTCTACACGCTTTAAATTCAGACAGTTATTTTCTCGTACGGCTGCTCACCGCACTTCTATTCAACCGTACTTGTCACGATTACTTGTGGACTCAAAGAAACTCATCTGCATGATACACAGTTGTTTGCCTTAGTCATACACAAACATTTTGCACTACACAATTTGTTTGTTTTTGTCTATTAACTCTCATGAACTTCTCCATTCGCAGTGAGTGTAAAAAACTGAAAATATAGTCACCCAGGAGCATAAAGCCTATTTTGACTTGACTTGAGTACTTCGCCGACACAACAAACCAGTAACCTCAAGTTTGACACAGTGTGTGGTATTTCAACTACCTTTCTCGACGAACTTTCTTTGAAAAGTACGCTAAGCAGACGTATGGTTTCCTTAGTACCATCAACAATAACCTGTATGCAACTGTGGACTTAACTACGGGTGTGACCAAATAAGCATGGGTTGCAAAGGGAATGACTGAAGTTCCACCCCTGTGTCCAGAGAAGCCTAAGGCTGACGAGACTGTCTCGATAAACCGGCTTTGTATGTTCATCAATAATGATTTGCCATCTTAAGCTGCTATGAGATAGAACTTAAGTCATTCACTTTGCACCTCATGCACATTTGATCACACCCGTAGTTAAGTATGCAGTTGCATACAGGTTGTTGCTAATGGTACTGAGACGACGTTATGAAAGGTATGCATCCAACTTTCACTTTATTCCCGCACTTTTCAAATTTCTGTAGAGAACTAAATGCCCCGAATAAAAATTTGGTGTTGCCCACCCGAAAACACTGGGTGGGCAACACCAAATTTCTATTTGCATCAGCTACGGTCCCCGTGATCGAAAGACCAAGGTTCACTGTAATGGGAATCGCGGTCAACATTGAGATTGCGCGTCGCATTCCATCCACACAACGTGTACATCAAAATGACCCTCAACATGGTAAATGCCCCGAATTTTTCTTTGGCAAGACCATCACTCTACATGTTAAGCACAATTATTTCCCCCTTTCTTCCAGTTGAGTGCATCTAATAATCTCGAACCAGCTTACTACCAGGAGAAGCAGATTCCTTTACGATGACATCTGACACCTCAATACAGTATGCAGGCAATATATATATATATATATATATATATATATATATATATATATATTGAGCCAAAGGTTCCGGGTGAAGTCCCTCAAGCAAATCTCCGAAGCACAACCTCACCTCGGGTGCGATTGCCCACCAATGCAATCGTATGCCTGCGCGCAAAGCACTCAGCCTCGGGGGCTGGAAAGTGCTTACGCTACTGGATCGGTACTCCAGCGAGCGCCCGGAGCGACGCACTGCACTGGTCGCGACGGAGCTGGCGCGCTACCACATCTACATTGCGGCGCTCAGTAAAACCCGGCTCGCTGGGCAAGGTAAGTTGCATGAAGCAGGTGCTGGCTACACATTCTACTGGGTGGGCAACGCCGCCTCACCGCCACGTGATCATGGGGCCGGATTTGCAATATCCGATCGCCTCCATGGCCAGCTGATGGGTGAACCAACGGGCATCAGCGCGCGACTGATGACTGTTCGCCTACGACTCGGAAGAGGTAAGTTTGCTACTTTTATAAGCACGTACGGTCCGACCATGTGTTATCTTGATGACACGCGTGATCAGTTCTACACTGAGCTATCCTCCGTGATACGGTCTGTGCCGAGGAGCGACCGACTATTTCTGCTGGGTGATTTCAACGCGCGCGTTGGGCGTGATGCATCAGCGTGGACAGATGTTATCGGTGCGCATGGCATTGGTTCAGCGAATGCGAACGGTGACAGGCTGCTCTCACTGTGTGCCACTCACGGCCTGACGATCACGAACACTCGGTTTGCACTGAGTGCGAGTGATATAGCAACCTGGACGCACCCACGGAGTGGTCACGCTCACCTGCTCGACTATGTCATCGTACGTCAGCGTGATATGCGTGAAGTACGCATGACACGTGTACTGCGGGGAGCTCAGTCTGGCACTGATCACAAATTGGTGCAGACCAAAGTGTACATTCACGTTCGTAAATCTATGTATTACACTTCCGCCGTGAATCGGCGTAAATTTACCATTCTCTCCCTCGGTACTGTGGCGAAACGTACTGAGCTGGAGAAGGCGATGGCTACACGCCTGTGTGATGTGGACTGCATAGCCACAGTGGGCGACCTGTGGCACCACATTCGCGACCAGGTGACAGCTGCTGCCGAGGAGACCATCGGGCGCGCAAACTGTAAGCGGCCTGATTGGTTTGATGAGAACAATGCGGCGATTGGTGCATTGGTGTGTAAGAAGGCAACATTTACTACACATGTCGCGGAACCCATTGAGTTAGAGAAGAATGTTCAGTTTCGCAAACTTCGACGGCGACTGACCCGAGAGCTCCGTCGCATCAAAAATGTATGGTGGACGGGGAAGGCGAAGCAGATGGAATGCTACGCCGAACGCCGCCAACACAAGGAATTCTTTGACTCCTTGAAGGCGGTGTATGGACAGAGATTGGAGCCGCTGAGGACGCTGATCGATCGTACTTCAGACACTACCTGCACACAGACTGCAGACATAATGCAGATCTGGCGGAAACACTTTGTCTGTCTCTTGAACAACCGTTCAAAGATCGACTGGCCTACATTGAACGACCTGAAGCAGCACGATGTGAAGGCGATTCTAGCGAACACGCAAACACTGGACGAGACGCAGAGAGCACTTGCTCAGCTGCGAAACGGCAAGTGTGCCGGTGCCGACGTGATCCTGCCTGAAGTATTGAAACACGGCGGACCCGCGTTGGTGACTACGCTGCACCACTTGGTGCAACGCGTGTGGATTGAGGAGAAGGTGCCTCCTGAGCTGAAGGATGCCCTTGTGCTACCACTGTACAAGGGCAAAGGGAGAAAGCAATGTTGCACGAATTATCGTGGCATCAACTTGCTGAGTTGTGTAGGCAAGGTGATTGCCCGAATCCTGATCAATCGCCTCGTCACTCAGGTTGTGGAACCTAACGTGGCGGGAAAGCAGTGTGGATTCCGTTCGAGTCGCAGCACTATAGATCTTGTGTTTGCGGCTCGTAAGATTCAGGAGAAGTGCAGGGAAGGACAACTGCCATTGTACTCGCTTTTTGTTGATTTCGCCAAGGCATTTGATACAGTGAATCGCGAGGCATTGTGGCTGGTGTTGGGTCATCATCATCATCATCATTACACACGTTAGCTAAAAGTGGGAAACACCCCAGCCACTGTACCGCAATACATAAAAGAAAAGGAAAACAAATACAACAGTTGCATGCCATCTGAGCTACCAGCAACGGAAGGGCATCGTTCCAGTAAGCTACCAGCCCGCTTCCAGGCAACAAACAAAATTATTGTGTACAATTACATTACGCTACGAAATGAGATCGTGGTTAGAGGGGACGCTTAAAGGGATGGAGAGGGACAAAGAAACTCACAGCACGAACCCCATTGTGGTCGGCTCCTAGCTATGTCAGCAAGTGTATCCAGCCAAACGTGTTCATCGTCTTTCGGATCCCAACCAGTGAGCAAGACGCTCCAACCGAGGCAACCTTCGAAGTGAGGGCCTTCATTCTTCTCGACCAACTCATTGCTCGGCCACCCCTTCTCTTCCATCCACATCCCCGGTGAGCAAACAATGCACGTCCCGGGGGTCGGTGGGCTGGCATACGTAACACGTGGCTGAGTCATCGGAGTCTGGTGCGTGAAATGACGGTGCTGAGTGGTTCATTGCCTTTTCCTGTACCGTAAACGAGGCGTCGAACACGCTCGTTAGTCTCGCGGTGTTCCCACCAGATGTTAGCCAAACTGCGAAGGCACCGATGGTCGAACGTAAATAGCCTCTTTATGTCCGCCGATCTTAGGGGCCAGGTTTCGCAACCGTACATTAAGGTCGAACGTACCGTTGCATTGTACACTCTACCCTTTGGGGCGAGAGTGATGTCGCGCCGTCGCCATAAGTGGCGAATACTAGCAAAAGCAGTTCGAGGTTTCGGTATACGCTTCGTGATCTCAACTTCAGTCTCATGAACGCTCATACATCTTCCCAGATAGTTGAATTTTTGAGTGATTTCTAGCTTATCCCCACCAAGGGTCAGAGCAGGAGGCGATCCCTGCCAACCTGGGAGGAAAGCTTTGAACTTCGATGATGCAAAGCAAAGCCCGAAGCGGCTGACAGCTAGTGCTACTCTCTCCAGTGCGGCTTGGCACGTCTGAAAGCTGTCACAGATGAGGACAATGTCGTCTGCATACTCCATGTCAAGAAGTCGTTCTCCTGGGAGTAGCTCCACATTATCCAAGTCGTGTCCTGTAAATGCAATCTCCATGACTTCGTCAACAGCGAAGTTGAAGAGGAAAGGTGACAACCGGCATCCTTGTCTCACACCGCTGGAAATATTAAAGGGCGGCGAAATCTTGCCGTAAGCTCTCACTCTGCCCGTGCTACGCGCATATAATGCTCGGATAATATTTACATATTTCTCGGACACACCTTTCCTGAATAGACAGTTACAAAGGGCACATCGATCAACCGAGTCGAAGGCACCTATGATGTCGAGGAATACGACTACAGTGGGCCGCCAATATGTGTGACGGTGCTCCAATAACTGACGCAAGGTTAAAATGTGGTCGATGCAGCCACGACCCCGACGAAACCAGGGTTGCTCCTTACGAATCTGGATTTCACGAGCGCCAGTCAGTCTGTGAAGGATTATGGAGGCGAGTAATTTGGAGGCGTTGGAGAGCAGACTGCTTCCTCTATGGTTACCGCATTCAGGAAGCGAGCTTCCTTTGAAGATGGGAACAATGACGGAGCGACTCCAGTCGGTTGGGACAGTTTCCTGCTCCCACAGTTTCACTAGTAATTCATGTAAATCATCAACATGGGAAGAGGCCCCGAATTAGAAGAGGGCTGGATGAAGATCATCTAGTCCCGCGGCTTTGTTCAACTTCGGCAGTCCGATCTCACCTTTGACTTCTGAGCGAGAGGGCGGATTCAAATGGACAGCCCACGGAGCAAGATGATTATCGGCCGGCGAGGAATCGAACAATTCCGGCCGATTAAATTGCTTTTCAAAATGTTCAGCCCAACGCTCTAAGTGTTTTGACAAATTGTGGATAGGCTGTTCACTCTCGTCACAAATTGTTTCACTAACATCATGTCTCCTGCTGTACGTTTCCCGTAGCAGACGGAATAACTCACGATGGTTATCAAAGGTAGCGGTCATTTCCATCTCTGATGCACAAAGAGACCACCAAGATTCGCGATCTCTCTTCCGGCTAGCACGGAGTTTTTCCCGGAGCTCTTTGCGCGTTTCATTGTGTTCACTTCCAGCCGGAATATGCCAGCGAGCATCAATAAGTTCCAGAGACTGCGAAGAGACCCAATACCAATGTTGGCTATTAGACATACCACATGAGGATTTACCTGCTGCTAGTAAGATCTGGTGAACATGTGAGCAGTGGCCATCAATTGTCTCCAGTGAGCGCTTACTCAACTTGCATGTCAGCGTACTACGATACGCATTCAGAACAGCTGGCTTTTTCAGTTGTCTGGTGTCAATGCGCTCACAGCGTCGTCGTGGGCGTCCGCCAAAACGCATCCGCATGTCAGCACATACAAGTGCATGATCGGTGTCCACACATGTGCTCCAAATCGAGAGACAGTTCTGGATGCAGCCTCTCCAGCGGTAACTGATAGCAATGTGATCGATCTGCGTCCAAGGCTGGTTCGAGGCTGGTGGGCGCCAAGTCACCCTCCGGCGGGTGCTGTGTCGGAAGTTAGTGCTCTCAAGAAATAAGCGAGCATCTTCGCACAAATGAAGTAACCGCTCACCGTTATCATTAAGGGAACCTACACCGTGCTGACCGTCCAGATGCATTTCATCAGTGGACAACTTTCCAACTCGAGCATTCGGAGCCCCTGCCAGCACAACAGTGTCCACGCTTTATTTGTGGCGAAGGAGCTCGGTAAGTTGGCGGTAAAAATCGTTCTTTACCGAATCATCGCCACAGTTTGTGGGCGCGTAGGCAGCGATGACGAATAGACACCTATTAATTCCGCGCGACTTCGAAGCTTTGAACGAGTCAACCAATAGGACAGCACACATCCGGCTACTGATTGGAATCCAATCAACCAGAGCAGCTTCAGCCCGGGGATTCAGGCCAATGCCAACAGCAGCTTGGCCGGTGCTCGAAGCTGCATCGTCACCGGATAGGTGCAATGAGAATGTGCTGTTAGTGTCACCTGAAGGGGGTCGCAGATTGAGTACACAGAGCTCGAGTCTTGCAGGCAGGTCTCCGATAAGCAGCAGATATTGATGGAGCGGGTCTCTAATATTCGGGAAAGTGCTGACTGTTGCCCGATCTGTAGCAGTGTGCGTACATTGAGGCCTGCCAATCTGAAGGATGATCGAGGGCTCCAAATGGAAGCCGATGAACTGGAATGGACCGCTTAGTTGGAAATGGGCTTGTCGACAGGAGAGGAGGGAAGCTCCGCGTTAGCATGTGAGTTGAAGTTAGAAGATGAATACCTAGCAAAGCATGTTGGGGGAGGGCCAAGAATCGGGGGTTGAAATCTGGGGGGATATAAGTGAAGTTGGAAGGGGACGGTAAGAGTGAAAACGCGTAAGAAGGGGAATAAGAAGACGGGAAGGCTTGAGCAGTAGCATCCAAACCCCTATCCACCCTGCTCGATACAGCAGATAGGGCATTGTTGATTATCCTCTGCGGTGGCCAGAGCATCAAGAAATTGTTTGACGTAAGATTCATAGTATTGCGTGGGCAGGATACTGTCAGGCTGCCCAGGCCTAGACAGGAGAATAATTAGGTTTCTCAACCAAAGCCTTTGGTTCAAAAACCTAACCGCAAGGCAGCGGACTACAAGAAGTCCGTTTTAAGGAATAAGGTGCCATCCTCATTCCAACCCCCAACCTGGAGGACCAGGAGGCTGAGTTTGTCTGGCCTCTAACCATTGACCAGTTTGGTATGAGTGACTCTGAAGGTGCAAATGCACCATCCAGCGTAGCTCAATGGGTTACTGAGGCACACAAACCATCGCACCACGGTAAGGTCCAGCCTCAATGGTGTTGGGTAAGTTTGGTTGCCCGCGTATGTTTGTAAGTTTAATTAAATTTTTGTACAGTGGTATGCGAGCGAGAATGCAACTGAGTGGAGAGATCTCAGATGACTTTGCAGTTGTCTCTGGTGTGAAGCAAGGCTGTGTCATACCTCCTGCTCTGTTTAACATATATCTTCATGCAATGACGTCTTGTGCTTTTGATGCCGCTTGTGCTTCCGGTGTTCGTGGGGAGCATCGTATTGACGGTGGGTTGCTGAACATCCGACTTTATTGTGCGAGAACTCTAGTCTGTGAGACAACTATCCGTATGTTGCTGTTTGCTGACGACTGTGCGTTGTTTGCACACAGCGCGGATGAGTTGCAGCACATGACTAGTGCTCCGGCTTCAACAGCGGCCAAATTCGGGCTCACCAACCACACAAGCAAAACTGTCCCTTGCAGCCTTCACTGGATGCGCAATCTTCAATATTGCCGCGAATCAGCATTGGTGTTGAAATATTGGAAACCACCTCCAGCTTCTGCTACCTTGGGAGCGTGATGCCGACTGACCAGTAGCTACACAGTGAGCTGCGTATCCGCGTCTCGAAGGCAGCGGCGGCATTCGGGAAGCTAGAGTACCGAGTGTGGAACAATCATCAGCTTACCATTGGCATAAAGCTGATGGTGTACAAAACCATGGTGCTGTCCGTTCTTCTATACGACAGTGAAACGTGGACTATGTACCGACGGGATGTGAGATATCTCGAGCGGTTCCATCAACAGTGTCTGCGACGGATTCTGCGTATCGGTTGGTGCGACGGAGCTGCTCACACGGAAGTGTTGCGTCTAAGTTGTTTGTATGCAGTGGACTGCATACTTTTGCCGAGACGCCTGAGGTGGTTCGGTCATGTGAGCCGTATGGATTCGACGCGGAGACCGAAACAACTCTTACACGGTCAGCTGAGTATTGGGAAGTGGCACGTGGGGAAACCGGAGGTAAGTTACCAGGACATGATCAAAGTGAGCCTCTCACGTTCTAATCTTGATTACAGGTCACGGGAATTGGAGGCGGTTGATCGGCATGCATGGCGCGATCTGATCACGAAGGCATTTGCCGAGGTGCGGGAGAAATCCCTCGTGCATGCAGAGAAGAAGCGGCAAGTGCGGAAGCGGCAAGCACCGATGGGTTGTACTCCATCGACATCGAGCGCATGGTGCTGTAGCCCATGCGGTCGCGAATGTCTGAGTCAGACAGGCCTAGTGAGCCATGAGCGAGACCGCTCTGGACCATCACCGAAGCGACGACGGGTCCTGCAGAGGTAGGCAGAACCGGGGCAGCGTTTGTAGGTACGCTGCATTCGATTTACTAACCGCGTGCTTGCATACCAAGTCTCTTTATTTCAAGTGGCGGGTTTACAAATTTGTCGTAATGCTTTTCTTTCTCATATTAATGTCTACCTGAACTATGTTCTGGAAACTAGTACACCTCGCTCAAGCTAAGGGTAGTTAACTTTGATAACATTTTCGCGGTTGCGCCATTTCCTCAAAATATATTTGCTGAAGTCTTGAACTTATCGCGGATTCGTCCGTATCCAGTTGATTTATACGCCCATTTAGTGAAGAGTTATCTAACCGTAACTGTATGTCTTATCGGATTTATTTTCTTTCATCTTGTCGTTTCAAGTAATTGGCTGTTGCTTGATATCCCCGGTGTGACTGCGCTTGATGTGCATGTTGACAAGAAGCCTACCTGTCTATTACCCACTACCTCGTCCATACTGGCTCCAGGAGACAGTTGGTCGTTGCTGGAGGGGACGGGGTGCACGTTCCTTGTGGTCGTGTTAGGATCAAAGAGTGGTTCCATGCACTCAGTGTGGAGCGGACTACGGTCCAGCCACCGCATTGTGTGCGCTTGATTCCCCAAATACAGCGTGCTTGTGTTTGCCTGTGAAGGAGTGTGGGCTGGCTCTGTTGAAGATTCGTGGCTAACGTCCACATGCTTCCCGGTCTTATACCTTCGGGTTTACACTGGATATGGTGTATGTGCTTGGAGTTGTGGGTGATGCAGCGCAAGCCATCCATGGTCTCTCTGTAGCCGCAGGCGTCCTGTGGCTGTCCCTGTGGAGGCCACAGGACGCCTGCGCCTCCACGGAGACTATGAGTGGCCTGCGCCGCACCACTCGAAGGAATAAGACCGGAAGGCATGCGGATGGAGTCACGTTTCATCAACGGAGCTGGCCCACACTCCTTCAATAAGCAGCATAGAAGCACGAGGACGGTACACCCTGTCCGCTCAAGCAACGACCAACTGTCTCCTGGAGCCAGTATGGACGAGGTAGTGGGTACAATAAACAATGAACAATGATTTATCACGGGATAAAAGCAAGTGCTTGACACGTCCCGTAGGATGGTTGAGGTGAATATGATGAAATCAAAATATGTCTGGGTCATCTATCGAACGTCTGCCGAGATGAATAGTTTGATAAGTAACATCAGTGTAAAATTAAAATTATAGAGCGTAAACGTTCAGAAAGACACTGGGGTGCAGTGATCATTGAGGTAAGGAGTGAGAAAAGTAAAATATGGTCGCTCACTTAGGTCCATTTGATACATAAATCCTGCTGAAATGCATCCTTGGCGTAATCCACAGTAGGGGAGTTTAGGTAACAAAATGTTGGGAGCTAAGAGCAACATCCAATCGTTTTTTGAAAACATCCAAGGTAGGAGAGGATACTACTGAGTCTAGGAGTGCGTTCCATGGTTTGCAAACTCGAAGGGAAAAGTAATTCCGTCGACACTCTAGACGGCTGTATTTTTCCTTCAACTTTAAGCAGTTACCCCTGAGCTGCGTGTTGTGGCTGTTTCAGCAAATGGCGGCATACGTGGTTGGGGTCACTCAATATTTGATACGCTAATATGAGATCGCCGTGCAGCCTTCGATAGCGTCCGCTGAAAATTCCCAGCAACTTCAGCCTTCGGTGGTAAGAGTGATAGCGCAGACCCTTTACATTTTTTGTTGCTCTTCGTTGTGGTGCCTCTATCGCTTCTAGGTCGCGCTTCAACCAAGGTTGCCAAGCTTGGTTAGCGTATTCAACATGCGGGCGCACGTAGGAATTGTGCATCATTGGGAAGATTGATGGGTCAAATCTCCCGAATGCCCTTCGCAGCATGCCGACGTGCTGGTTGCCTCTTTTCGCAGCTACCTCAGCCTGTTTTGAACAGTTGAGGTCGCTCTGTACGATCACACCAAGATCACGTTCCTGGGAGCTATTCTGCAATTCCTTTGTCCCAAGTAAATAGGTGTAGTTATGTCTATGGCGTAATTGTACTACGCGACATTTGTCTACATTGAACGGTAGAGCGTTTTGAACTGACCAGTTCGACACTGTGTTAAGATCGCACTGGAGCCGTTCATGGTCGTCCGGTCCTCTGATCCTTCGCCATATCTTGATATCATCAGCGAAAAATAGGAAATCGGAAGTAATTGATCTCGCCAAATCGTTAATGAACACCAAGAATAGACGAGGTCCAAGAACCGAGCCTTGTGGTACTCCGCACGCCACATCGATTGCATCAGACAATGATTCTCGGACTCTCACCACTAGCCGTCGTTCTTGTAGAAAATTGTCAATCCAACTCAGGATTGGGTCGCCATTGCCGTAATTCCGAAGCTTGTGAAGGAGAATGCGATGGTTTAAGCGATCAAATGCTTTTGAAAAGTCCAGGTAGATGACATCGACTCCAACTCCATCATCAACAGCTTCAGTCCAGCTATTACGTGCAATTAATAGGTTAGTGTTACACGAATGCTTTTGACGAAAGCCATGTTGCTCTGGGGCTATTAAATTGTGGCTTTCCAAATATTGCATCAGCGCATCTGCGATGATTGATTCCATCACTTTGGATAGTACTGGAAGTAGTGTTATTGGACGGTAGTTGGCAGGATCAGTGCGGCTACCTCCTTTATGAATAGGAGTGATGACCCCTCGCTTCCATACTGGTGGAATACGGTTCTCCTCTAGACATCGCTGATAGAAAACAGCCAGTGGTTCTGCTAGATCACTAGCTACTGCTTGTAGAGCCGTTGGTCGGATGTTGTCAGCTCATGGAGAACTGTGGATACGCAAAGAAAACAACTTCTTCAACACAACTTCCGCAGTGAAGGTGATGTTTTCTAAACCAGATGGTGGAGTATTAGAAATGAGGTGAATGTTTGTGCTCGTTACCTGCTGGAAAGTTTGGGAGTAATGAAGCCGTAGGAGATCAGCTGCTTCCATTGCTGATCGCGTGCATCCATCAGCTGTGACTAGTGCCGGAACCCCTCGCTTTACCTTTCGAAGGCCGTTAACGTGCCTGTACAGGAGTTTGCGATTCGTGCAGAATCGCTTCATTAACTTCTGCTGATGCGTGACCTTGTCTCGCGGATCAGTTTCACACAGAAGTTACGATGGGTCACGTATGCAGTCCAGGTTTCGGCATTCGGGCAGTCCTGGTGATCTCGCCATGCCAAATCCCTCCGGGACATACATTTACGTGTCCTGCTCCTCAGAAATGACTTACGCTTGTTTTTAGGTTGGAAGGACTTCTGCTCTGATGCGTGCGCTACCAGTGTACTAAACGTCCTTGTAAATGTTTCCCAGGCAACATCTGGGGGCATTCGGTTAAGAAAGTCCAAGATGTATCCTTAACAAGCTTAGACAACACATTGTAGTGCGTGACAGTGTGCACTTTATCCTCCTCCTTTTCAGGGTACTCCGCATAGCAAATATAGTCAAAGAGTAGAGTGACATGATCACTACGACCCAGTGGTGTGCTTGTAACTATCCCGCCAACCATGAGTTCTTCGTTAGTTAGCACAAGATCCAGTATCGACGGCTTGTTAGCAGTTCGAAATCTGGTGGGAGAGGTTACGTGGTTGTAATGAGGGTGGCTAGCAATAAGCTCTTGTAAGCAGGCTTTAAACTGCGTACCGTCGGTTGCCGGCGTTTCTATGTCGTGCACATTAAGGTCTCCAACGATATGAATGTGAGCTTAGGACTTGTTCGAAGCAAACTGGAATACCTGGTTCAGTTTGGAGTCCATTTCTGAAGTTGGGTTTGGTGGGCGGTAAATCACGGCTAGTAGACATGTGTCCTTATTTCGCAACCATAGGCCGCACCAAAGCGAATCGGGAGCTCGGATTTCCGAGTGGTCGATAACTTCACATCGGAGGTTTGTATTATAATAAAGAATCACACCGCCACCCATTCCGGTTCTATCGGTCCGAAGCAGTGACATACCGGGTAACTTGATCTCACAGTCGGTTATCTCAGAGTTTAACCATGTCTCTGTAATCATGACAAGGTCCCGCGGTTGTGAGGCATGGAGTTCTCTAAGTTCTGCCAACTTGCTTCGAAGGCCTTGGGCGTTTGTATACATGCAAGATAGGGCTTTTGTTGTTAGGAGTTCATTGATAGATGTCAAGTTTGTGTTCGCTTTTAAGCCGGCCGTTAGGTGGCCGGCAATTGATCGTTTTTTGGTTTATGTATTTCAGTCGTGTTGCATGGCATTATTAAGCGTTCCTGAACAGAAGTTTCACTGGTGCTGTGCTCGGTCCTCCTGTGTGCCGTGGGCGCGGTTGTGTCGGTCTCTCCGCAGGACTGTGCAGATAAAGAATTTGCTGCGTTTGCAAGTTCCGTTGAATTGCTTCCGACTTTTGGTCGTTCGCCTGCTGCTTTTAGCCGGATCTCTGTTGGCAGCTTAGCTCGAAACTTTAACCAGCTATCCAACAGAACTTGCGTCATTCCCTCGGAGGGTAGTATTACTTTAATTAGCCTTGGACCGCAGCCCTTGTAGTTAGGTGATGACGGAACTCTTGTCAGGGATCTGGCAATAACATTGTCAACAGAGAGTGCTTCGCGGATGTAGCACCACTGCTCTCGGTCATGAGTTTGTGCATCGTGATCAGAAGAATGCAGAAGCTCAGGAACACCATGAACAAATATTGTATTCTTGCTATCTCTATTAGCAACGCCGCGTTGGTCAACTGCTTCTTTTGGGCGATCTTTCCAAGGTAGATCCGGCAATATGCGCACTCCGCTCGGTGAGTTGCGAAGACGAACTGCTGAGAGCAGGACAGCCTCTGTCTCATCTGCTGAGTTTAGTGTTACTCGAAGAATTCGAGGTTCATCAGAGCGCACTGAGGTCGGGTGACGCGCTACGCGTTGCAGCATTGCAGGCTCAACCCGAATGTTAATTGCCTCGCAGATGGAACTCCACTTGTTGCGATCGTCTTGCAACTTGCCTTTTATTGTTCCAGATTTGGATTCGGGAACATTGGTGCACACGAGAGTTAACGCAGCGTGGTTTTGTCTAGCGAGTGTTGGCTTTATACTTTTTGCCGGCAATTCGTGTTGTTTAGAGGACACCATTGGAATTGACGGTGAAATACAGGTAGGCACCTTGTCAACATGCACATCAAGCGCAGCCACAGCGGAGATGTCAAACAACAGCCAATCACTTGAAATGATCTTATTAAATAAAATATATTTGTTAAAGCATACAGCTATGCCGACATGAACTACACTGGTCAGCAACGAGGCCGCGATAAGTACAAATGGTCCACAGTTCATACAAAACAATGCCACGAACGCGACAAAATTAGCGAACATAAACACAATAAGCGTAAGCAACGAGTGCAAGTTAATAGAAGATTATTCAGGTAGGCAGAACAAACTAAATAAAGTGGAATGAAAGTTATGCAGCTTAAAAATACCTAGTTTAAGTGCAAGTTGGTTTAGCCCAGCTGCGGTGAAGCAGCGTCAAGAATGCAACCTCAGCCTCAGCGTAGAGCAGGTAAATATATATATATATATATATATATATATATATATATATATATATAAAAGCTGATTACAGATGATGTGCTATCAGGACAACAGCGAAATAAAAGGGGGAAAGGAAATACAGAAGAAGTTTTTTCGGTTTTTCAAATGCTGTTTTGAGATTTGTTTGTGTTTTAGAGTTTTATGTTCTATGAGAGTTTAACTAATAGCTAACGCGGTTGAACAGCACTGTCTCTACTGATGCCTGTTGTGCACCATAGTCTCCAACGTTTCTAACCACTGACAGTCCGAATTGCGTGGTCTCCACCCTGGAAGGAGGACCGATCTGACGGATGCTAAGCCTGAGGTTGGCTTCTTCATGCTTCTCCACGTCCCTGGTTGTTTCACGCAGCACCTTTTCCAGTCGCCTCCGAGGAGCGCAAAATCGTTCGGCGGGGAAGGTGATAGGCTGGCATGCGAAATACATGGCCCAGCCAACATATGCCGTGTTGGAGAGGAGGTATGGACTGTTTGCTCCAACCACTGGTTCTCGAACCTTTTTGTTACTCACCTGATGTTGCCACCACACGCGAGCGATTTTGCGTAGACAACGATTGTCGAAAACTGACAATCGTTTTATGTCTCCCGAGCGAGTTGGCTAAGTTCCACATACGTACAAGAGGACCACACGGACAGAGGTAATGTATACCTTGCCCTTGAGTTTGAGACTGATGTTGCGACGATGCCATGAGTGTCTCAGTCTGAGGCATGCATGTTATTGCCAAATCCCTAACAAGAGTTCCGTTGTCACCTAACTACAAGGGCTGCGGTCCTAGGCTAATGAAGGTAATACTACACTCTGAGGGAATGACGCAAGTTCTGTTGGATAACTGGTTAAAGTTTCGAGCTAGGTTGCCAACAGAAATACGGCTAAAGGCAGCAGGCGAACGACCAAAAGTCGGAAGAAATTCGATGGAACTTGCAAATCCTGCAAATTCTTTATTTGCACAGTCCTTCGGAGAGATCGACACAACAGCGCCCACGTCACACAGGAGGACTGAGCACAGCACGAGTGAACCATCAGTTCAGGAACGCTCAATAATATCATGTAACACGACTGAAATACATAAACCAAAAAACGATTAATTGCCGGCCACCTAACGGCCGGCTTAAAAGCGAACACAAACTTGACATCCACCAATGAACTCCTAACAACAAAAGCCCTATCTTGCATGTACACAAACGCTCAAGGCCTTCGAAGCAAGTTGGCCGAACTTAGAGAACTCCATGCCTCACAACCACGAGACCTCGTCATGATTACAGAGACATGGTTAAACCCTGAGATAACCGACTGTGAGATCAAGTTATCCGGTATGTCACTGCTTCGGACCGATAGAACCGGAATGGGTGGCGGTGTGATTCTTTACTATAATACAAACCTCCGATGTGAAGTTATCGATCACCCAGAAATCCGAGCTCCCGATTCGCTTTGGTGCGGCCTATGGTTGCGAAACAAGGACACATGTCTACTAGCCGTGGTTTATCGCCCGCCAAACTCAACGTCGGAAATGGACTCCAAACTGTACCACGTTTTTCAGTTTGCTTTGAACAAGTCCTACACCCACATTCTTATCGCTGGAGACTTTAACGTGCACGACATAGAAACGCCGGCAACCGACGGTACGCAGTTTAAAGCCTGCTTACAAGAGCTTATTGCTAGCCACCCTCATTACAACCACGTAACCTCTCCCACCAGATTTCGAACTGCTAACAAGCCGTCGATACTGGATCTTGTGCTAACTAACGAAGAACTCATGGTTGGCCGGATAGTTACAAGCACACCACTGGGTCGTAGTGATCATGTCACTCTACTCTTTGATTATATATGCTATGCCGAGTACCCGGAAAAGGAGGAGGATAAAGTGCACACTGTCACGCACTACAATGTGTTGTCCAAGCTTGTTAAGGATGCATCTTGGACTTTCTTATTCGAATGCCCCCCAGATTTGGCCTGGGATATGTTTACAAGGACTTTGAGCACACTGGTAGCGCAAGCATCGGAACAGAAGTCCTTCCAACCCAAAAACCAGAGTAAGTCAATTCTGAGGAGCAGAACACGTAAATGTATGTCCCGGAGGGATTTGGCATGGCGAAATCACCAGGGTTGCCCGAATGCCGAAACCTGGACTGCATACGTGAAACATCGTAACTTCTGTGTGAAACTGATCCGCGAGGACAAGGTCACGCATCAGCAGAAGTTAATGAAGCGATTCTGCACTAACCACAAACTCCTGTATAGGCACATTAACGGCCTTCGAAAGGTAAAGCGAGGGGTTCCGGCACTAGTCACAGCTGATGGATACACGCGGTCAGCAATGGAAGCAGCTGATCTCCTACGGCTTCATTACTCTCAAACGTTCCAACAAGTGTCGAGCCCAAACATTCACCTCATTTCTAATACTCCACCATCTGGTTTAGAAAACATCACCTTCACTACGGAGGCTGTGTTGAAGAAGTTGTTAGCCTTGCGTATCCACAGTTCTCCCGGAGCTGATAACATCCGTCCAAAAGCTCTACAAGCAGTAACTAGTGTTCTAGCAGAACCACTGGCTGTTTTCTATCAGCGATGTCTAGAGGAAAACCTTATTCCACCAGTATGGAAGCAAGGGGTCATCACTCCTATTCATAAAGGAGGTAGCCGCACTGATCCTGCCAACTACCGTCCAATAACACTACTTCCCGTACTATCCAAAGTGATGGAATCAATCGTCGCAGACGCGCTGATGCAATATTTGGAAAGCCACAATTTAATAGCCCCAGAGCAACATGGCTTTCGTCAAAAGCATTCGTGTAATACTAACCTATTAATTGCACGTAATAGCTGGACTGAAGCTGTTGATGATGGAGTTGGAGTCGATGTCATCTACCTGGACTTTTCAAAAGCGTTTGATCGTTTAGACCATCGAGTTCTCCTTCAGAAGCTTCGGAACTACGGCATTGGCGATCCAATCCTGAGTTGGATTAGCAATTTTCTACAAGAACGACGGCTAGTGGTGAGAGTCCGAGAATCATTTTCTCATGCAATCGACGTGACGTGCGGAGTACCACAAGGCTCGGTTCTTGGACCTCGTCTATTCTTGGTGTTCATTAACGATTTGGCGAGATCAATTACTTCCGATTTCCTATTTTTCGCTGATGATATCTAGATATGGCGAAGGATCAGAGGACCGGACGACCATGAACGGCTCCAGTGCGATCTTAACACAGTGTCGAACTGGTCAGTTCAAAACGCTCTACCGTTCAACGTAGACAAATGTCGCGTAGTACAATTACGCCATAGACATAACTACACCTACATACTTGGAACAAACGGATTGCAGACCAGCTCCCAGGAACGTGATCTTGGTGTGATCGTACAGAGCGACCTCAACAGTTCAAAACAGGCTGAGGTAGCTGCGAAAAGAGGCAACCAGCACGTCGGCATGCTGCGAAGGGCATTCGGGAGATTTGACCCATCAATCTTCCCAATGATGCTCAATTCCTACGTGCGCCCGCATGTTGAGTACGCAATCCAAGCTTGGCAACCTTGGTTGAAACGCGACCTAGAAGCGATAGAGGCACCACAACGGAGAGCAACAAAGAACGTGAAGGGCCTGCGGTATCACTCTTACCACCGAAGGCTGAAGTTGCTGGGAATTTTCAGCGGACGCTATCGAAGGCTGTGCGGCGATCTCATATTAGCGTATCAAATATTGAGTGACCCCAACCACGTATGCCGCCATTTGCTGAAACTTAGCCACAACACGCAGCTCAGGGGTAACTGCTTAAAGTTGAAGGAACAATATAGCCGTCTAGAGTGTCGACGGAATTACTTTTCCCTTCGAGTTTGCAAACCATGGAACGCACTCCTAGACTCAGTAGTATCCTCTCCTACCCTGGATGTTTTCAAAAAACGGTTAGATGTTGCCCTCAGCTCCCAACATTTTGTTACCTAAGCTCCTCTGTTGTGGATTACGCCAAGCATGTTTTCAACAGGACTAATGTATCAAATGGACCTAAGTGAGCGACCATATTTTATTTTCTCACTCCTTACCTCAACTATCACTGCGCCCCAGTGTCTTTCTGAATGTTTACGCGCGATATTTCTTTTTCATTTCACACTGATGTTAATTATCAAAGTATTCATCTCGGCAGACGTTCGATAGATGACCCACACATATTTTAATTGCCTCATATTCACCGCTACCATCCTACGGGACATGTCAAGCACTTGCTTTTATCTCGTGATAAATCATTGTTCATTGTTCATTGTTCAAGGCGGACCTTTTTGACCCGTTATGAGACCTCATCTACAATACAGCCGCTAGCTGTAATGCAACTCCCTATATAAATGACTCAGTGGACTTGTTCCAGGACGTCACCAACAATGGTGAGGCCAGGCACAGGCACCTTCCAATCCTGGAGTAGTACTTTACATTTGCTTGGCATGAAACAGAGGCCATACTTAGATGCCTCCGTCGCTGAGCAGTTCAGAGTACTCAGGATGACTTGTGGATCGTACCCAAGCAAGGCGATATCGTCGGCTTAGTCCAAGTCCGCGACTCTGTCACTTGGGAGAAGCTCAATACCACAATTTTGAGGACCTTCTAATGCTTGCCTGACGACATTTTTAATGGTAAAATTGAAGAGGAAAGATGAGATGGAGTAACCGTGGTGCACGCATCTGTTGACAGCAAACGAATTGGAAAGCGTGCCGTAACCCCTGACTTTGCCTGACGTATGACTGTAGAGATTTTTCAAGATGGTTAAAACTTATCGGGCACGCCTTTCCAGTTCCACAACGCAGATCTATATACTGTCAAAAGCCGCTCGGATATACAAGAACACTACGATTGTTGTTCATCAGTGGACGTGACGGAGTTCAAGAAGTTGGCAGTGTGAAGGTATGGTCAATGCAAACTCGATCTGGACGGAAACCCGCTTGTTCCTCTCGGTAAACGCCTTCTCTAGTCGCTGAGAACCTGCGGAGTAGAACAGACACACAAATCTTAATGCCAAAGGAAATCAACGAAATTCCACGGTAATTGAGGCTATTCTCGCAGGAGCCTTTCCTGTGAATCGGGACAATGACCGATTCTTTCCATGCAATAGGCTTTCTTGTCAGTCCAAATTCTCATGAACAATGATAGCATTTTGTTGGCAACTGCATTCCCGCCATTTTTGAATAGAGTCGGGGGTAGGCTGTCAGGACCGCGAGCTTTATGACGCTTCAAATATTGGACTGCGCTTTGGATCTCGGTTACGGTAGGATCATCTGTGGCGATGGGCCAAGCGCCATCCGAAGGAAACGGAGGTGTCACCATGGGCTGTGTTGAGCAGTTAAATTGGAAAGCAAAATGCTCTGCCCAGTGACCCAAGCTTCTGTGCAGGTTGGTGATTTTCATAACGTCTGACTCACAAATCGTCGGAGTGACAGCGTGTGAATTGCCACCAGTGGTCTTGATGAGGTAAAACAAACTGTGGAAGTTTCTAGCCGATGCTGCGGCTTCCATACGTATAGGTAATAACTCCCTGGTATCGTAGCATATAGCCGGGTTCGTCTTCTATAGCCCCCCCTATGTCCGCTAGAGTAGCCATCCTCAGCGGGGGTTATATGGCCCCCCTGGGGGCCCTGGAGAATTCCCGGGGACCCTGGAATGAGAAAATTTTAGGAGGGGGCTTGGGGGACCATAGCGAGCCGTGCTATGAAAAGTGGGTTATGATAAACAACAAAATCCCTTTAAAAATAATTTTCTAATAGTTTCTCTTCGCGCATCAATCCCCACTGGTAACTACAGATCAATGAAATGAATTACACGGGCACACGTACTTGTTTACGACTTAGACTGCGCAACTAACCCCCGATTCGTCCTCAGCACTATGAAGCCTAGCCACGGTGAGCTTTACACAGAACACTGATGCATCTATTGTGCAAGCTGCAATGAATCTAGCGAACTCTCGTCATAACACTGCGGCAGTTACGGCACAAAGCCACACTGAGACTAACTGAGTTTTCCTCAGGACACTCATGTGCCACTCAGTCTTCCACGTTCGGGTATTACTGCGGTGGCGTTAGGTTACGCTTTTTTCGTCTCCTGTCTCAGCTGGCAGTGTTTCACTAGTCTGTAGTTCTAATGATTATAAGGAAGGGGTTGTATAAAATTATTTGTGTCAACACATTTCATTGACATTTAAAATGGTGAAACACTACCGCCTTAGCTCTCGTGTACGTCTGACGGCTGTCACGTTAGCCCGCAATTTTCCGAATTTACGCGTGGAGTACTATCTTACGGGAGGATATCCAGTTGCTTTGGTGAGTATATATAACATAATGTGTACATAAGGATGCTTCTCTTCATAATTATAATAATCCAATGCCTTGCCAGCACTCATTTGGCGCCATGTTTGGCAATAGCTGATGTACGTTATCCGCTTCGTTGTTGACACACCCATGCTGGTTCCTGGAATCATTCGACATTTTCTTCCATATTTATCTCTTCTCTCCTTCATTATACCTGTTACCATTGTTTGTCACGCCTTTCCTGTAATTTATGTTTGTCTAATGAGTATTGCCATTTTCTGAGTTTCATTTGTTTACCTCATTGGCTTTCATCAAGAATTTTTCTTCCGTCATTTTACCCATCCACTGTAGCGTCCTAAAAGATAACTGCTATCTTTCATGTACAATTTAATTGTTGACCGATTGTACATTACTCCTTCTTGTTTTAATCTTACAACCGGCTCGACACACAACTGCCTTGTAAGTTCCCGCGCTCACGTGTACGCTCTCGCCTCGCTTCATCCGTCCGCTTCTTGTTGTAGCTCATCGAATACAGTCCGCGGTGTCCGGCTCCCATTGCCTTCTGATATCCGCGCTTAATTTCGCGCATCGTCTCGGATTAGTATTAACTAATCCTACGAATTGGTGACCCCGATTCGCACGCGCGAATTCCACGTTTTTTTCCTCCTTTTTATTTTTTTGGTGAGTTCGTTCCTTTTTCTCGATTATATACCTATATTCATTTGTTTCTTGCCTAATTTTGGTACTTTATAGTATTTTGTTCGTTCTTTATCTTTCGACTCACATTTCGAGAGCGGCATCTGAGTCGTTTCACAGCGTAACCATGCTTACTTTGGCTGTTCCAAGTTTCATGGAACACAGTCCAGAAGTTTGGTTTAAGATATTCGAGATCGAACTAGAAATTAAGGGCATTACGGCGGATCGTCCGAGGTACAATCAGCTCGTCCCACGCCTTCCTCCGTCGGTAGTGACGCTGATTGAGGACATTCTACTCCGCCCATCGAATGAGGCAAAGTATGAAACGATGAAGCAAGCGATTTCGAAAGAGTTACGGCCCAGCGCACGAACTCGATTTGAGCAGCTCAATGGTCACAAGCTCGGAGATCGCAAGCCGTCGGCTTTGCTCCGCGAACTTCAGCGCATCACTGGTCCCTTATTCTTGAGCGAAGAAAGGATAAAGGAGCTGTGGTTTGCACGTCTCCCAGAGCCATTGCCGGTAATGCTGTCCATGTTTATAGATACCCCTGAAAGAATTAGCTACTAAGGCAGACGCTGCGTTTGAACGTCTTGCGCAGCAGACGACCAGTAGCTCCGGTGACGTATTCTCACCGATGAAAACCGAATTTCATGTTTGCTCCCAATCGCTAGACCGATCTGACTCTAAAGACGAGGAAATTGCGCTACTTCGCAGCAGGATAGCAGCAATAAAGGCTTCGAAGCAGCGTGTGCCACGGTCAAATGATGGCCACGTTTTGGCTACCGTTCATTGCGGCTCATCTGTGCCTGCACCGAGTACGTCTCCTTGGGCACGAAAGCGCAACATTTTCGCTGCACGTTCTCAGTCAGATGCTACCGAATCCGTCGAAGTATGTTAGTATCACCGCCAATACGGTGTAAGAGCTAGACTCTATCGGGCTCCATGCATTAGGCACGACCCCGCTGCTTCAGGGAAAGCGAATAGCCCGCATACTAGCACGACCAACGTATCCGTCAGTCGGCAAGCAAATCGCCTGTTTTACTTTAAGGATCGACGTTCTTCCATCACATTCCTCATCGACACGGGAGCGGAAGTCAGCGTCAACCCAGCGACCGCTAGCGACAAGCACTCGAAGCCTATGTACAATTTGCGTGCGGCCAACGGTTCTCCGATAGCTTCATTCGGTCAGCGCATGATGAACCTAGACCTCAATCCTCGCCGAGATTTTTAGTGGGTCTTCATGGTTGCGTCTGTACCCTTCACAATTATCGGTATCGGCTTCCTCCGACATTTTGGTTTGCTTGTTGATGATGGTCGCTACAGACTTTTAGACGACTGTACTAAACTAGGGGTTGAAGGCGTTCTTACGGACGCCCCGATAATCAGTCCGGTTTTTCGAATCGCCGATGTACCGTCCGACTATTTGAGCCTCCTCTCCGAACACCTGCGACTGATTCGACCGGCTGCAGAGCTTCCACCATTCACGACAGAGGTCGCTCACCACATAGTTACGCGCGGTCAACCAGTTAGCGCACGACCAAGACGGCTTGCTCCAGACAAACTACGGGCAGCACGAGCCGAGTTTGACCACATGCTTCAACTTGGTATCGTCAGACCGTCCAACAGCCCATGGGCGTCGCCTCTGCACATGGCCCCGAAGAAGATCATGGGGGACTGGCGTCCTTGCGGCGACTATCGATCCTTGAATACGGTTACCACGCCCGATCGCCATCCGATCCAACACATAGTGGATCTCACCGCCAGTCTGGCAGGTAAAAGTATCTTCAGCAAAATCGACTTGGTACGCGCATACAACCAAATTCCGGTAGCCGAAGCGGACATCGCTATAACTGCCTTGACGACTCCATTTGGTTTTTTCGAGTTTCTGCGCATGCCATTTGGTCTAAAGAACGCCACGCAAACTTTTCAGCGCTTCATCGACCAAGTTTGTCGCGGTTTAGACTTCGCTTACGCTTATCTTGACAACATTTTAATCGCAAGCTCTTCACGAGAAGAGCACATGCGCCACGTACGAACACTTTTTGATCGTTTATCTCAACACGGGGTGACGAGCAAGGCAGAAAAGTGTTCGTTTGGTGTCGATTCAGTCAACTTCCTCGGCCATCGTATCTCTTCTGCAGGCGTCGTGCCACTGCAGGATAAAATTCAAGCCAACATCGACTACCCCGAGCCTCATTCTTTCAAACAGCTCAGGCGTTTTGATGGCCTTGTCAACTTTTACCGACGATTTATACCCAACTGCCTCTCGCCGATGCAACCCCTCACGGACCTTCTCCGAGGGAAACTCAAGAAATTCGAATTTCCTGCCTCAGCACGCGCTGCTTTTAAGTCGCTGAAAGAGGCTATGGCCAACATAGCTTCTATAGCGCAGCACGATCCGGCCGCCCCACTGTCTCTCAGTACTGACGCCTCGGACGTGGCAGTCGGTGCTGTTTTGCAGCAACGAGTAGCCGACACGTGGCAGCCCTTAGCGTTTTTCTCTAAACGCCTACAACCTACCGAATCTCGCTACAGCACGTTCGGTAGAGAACTACTAGCCGTATATCTAGCGATACGTCACTTTCGACACGTCTTAGAAGGCCGCTCCTTTGCCGTCTTCACCGACCACAAAACCCTGACTTACGTGCTCGGCTCGACTACCGACCGACACTCTTCTAGAGAGTCGCACCACCTTGACTATATCGCTCAGTTTACGACCGATATACGGCGTCTCAGGTGTGCACAACGCCGTCGCCGATGCACTTTCCCGCATTCAAGCTATCTCCGCTGACGCCGGCACTGCTATCGACTTGACAGCCATGGCCACAGCACAACTCAACGATCCTGAGGTTGATCTACTACGCAGGTCTCCCTCATTGGATTTACGACCCGTTCCGCTGACATCATCAGACGGAACGATACTCTGCGATTTATCTCTGGGCACGCCGCGCCCAGTCGTCCCACGCGAGTTTCGACAGACCGTGTTCGACGCGTTGCACGGCTTGTCTCATCCAGGCGTTCGTGCATCGGTTAAACTCGTAGCCGCACGATTCGTTCGGCGCAATGTTAATCGGGACTTCCGTACTTGGGCAGCTGCTTGCCTTCCGTGTCAACGCGCGAAGGTGCACAAGCACACGAGAAGCCCATTAGGCACGTTTCCGACACCAGACGCACGCTTTCATCACGTGCACGTCGACCTCGTAGGTCCTCTACCGCCTTCCAAAGGCTCTGTATATCTACTGACCTGCATCGATCGATTTACTAGATGGCCTGAGGCCGTCCCTATCCCAAATTGCTCCTCGGAAACGGTAGCGAAAGCTTTTCTGGAGCGCCTGGTAGCTCAATACGGCTGTCCCGCCATCGTGACCACCGATCGAGGGGTACATTTCTCGTCAACATTTGCCACGTTGCTTAAGGATTTAGGCTGTCGCCACGTCCAGACGACAGCGTATCATCCGGCCGCTAACGGCATGGTGGAGCGTTTTCACCGCCAGTTGAAAGCCGCGCTACGTGCGCACGCAGAACCTTCATGGTCTGAAACGCTTCCCCTCGTTCTCCTAGGCTTAAGAAACACGGTTAAAACCGATTTCGACGCCACACCAGCGCAGCTAGTCTACGGTTGCACGCTGCGGTTGCATGGACAGCTGGTAGCACCAGTCCCATGCACTTCCACTTTTGACTACGGAAGTTACACTGATCGATTAGCTCATCAGATGCGTGAGCTACGTCCACCCGCTCCTCGATCGCAGAAGACACCAGTGTACTTGCCCGAGAAGCTGTCTACGTGTTCACACGTCCTTCTTCGCACAGACGGTGTTCGACAGCCTCTTCAGTCGCCGTACATGGGACCTATCATGGTGATGCATCGTGCGAGTAAGACGTACACTATTGACCGCGGTGGTCGACACGAAGTCGTCACCATCGACCGTCTAAAACCCGCCTTTATGGAAGAAAATCCCTCGCCTACTTCGTCTAGTAGTGCCTCGTGCGACGTCACAACTCACCGCACCAGCTCACGGCATCCTAGTGCAGTTCAATCAGACCACGATCTCGGTCTACAGTTCAGCCGTCCCGACACCTTCCGAATCTTACCCGCTGCCTCCCACGACCAATCGCCGTGGTCGGGAGGTGCGTAAGCCCGTTCGCTTCTCCGACTATGTACAGTGTAAATACTTTTAGCTTTGTAGATATTGTATATATTTGCCCCATTTTTGGTCGATTAACGTTTTGAAAACCAACAAAAATATCAAAAACCTCCGAAAAACCTCTTTCAAAAAAATATTCAAAAACCCAAAAATTTAAACATGCAGATCATTCGCTTGTTCTTTTTGACGTTTTCTGTGCGTTTTTTTCTATTTTCTCGTCTCTACATGCCCCAACCCTCCCCTTCGATCGACTGGCCCACACGAGGAATGTTTTCGAGGACCCTGACGCGAACACTGGTCGTTTCTCCGCGGGACGAGTGTCGTTTCTCCGCGGGACGAATGTCGCTTCTTCGCGGGACGAGGGTCGCTTCTCCGCGGGACGAGGATCGCTTCTTCGCGGGACGAGGGTCGCTTCTCCGCGGGACGAGGATCGCTTCTCCGCGAGACGAGGGTCGCTTCTCCATGGGACCATGGTCGTTTTTTTCGTGGGACGAGGGTCGTTTTGGCGCGGGGCGGGGTGCGGCGGGGGGAGAGACCACTCCCAAGCGCACCGTTTGGCAGCAGCTGAGGTTGAGGTGCTGTCGGCCTTTTTCTGGACTAGCCAGTTTTTGTAGTCCAACAAGCCCGCTCCAACGGCTCGCCAAATGCACCCTGCCCTGCAATCAATAAATAACAAATCACAAACGGCACAGCGGACTCCGACTTCCGGCGAACCCCAATTTACACGAACGCTCCCTCATTTTTCCTTGGCACGATTTTACCTTACGAACCTCGTTTCAACAGTCCTTTTCGATTTCGAAGGCTTTCTATCTTCAGCCTTCTAGGGGGGGAGCTCTGTAGCGCCCTAAAAGATAACTGCTATCTTTCATGTACAATTTAATTGTTGACCGATTGTACATTACTCCTTCTTGTTTTAATCTTACAACCGGCTCGACACACAACTGCCTTGTAAGTTCCCGCGCTCACGTGTACGCTCTCGCCTCGCTTCATCCGTCCGCTTCTTGTTGTAGCCCATCGAATACAGTCCGCTGTGTCCGGCTCCCATTGCCTTCTGATATCCGCGCTTAATTTCGCGCATCGTCTCGGACTAGTGTTAACTAGCCCTACACCACGGTATATTCAAAGCCATTCTCAGAAAGCGCCTTTGAGTGGCCTCTAACAGTGCTTATAGGTATACATTTTAACATAGTATCCACACACAAAGGTTGCAAGTATGCTTGCAAAACCTTTTTTCTTATATGCTACATTCAGGCAAGAAATTTAATGCCACATGATATAACTATGTAAGAATATTAAAACAAAAGCAGTATGAGTATATTACATATTAACGATTCGCAATGACATTTCAGAAATGATCTCCTGGGCAACGAATACTTTTCGGAAGTGTTCAGTAGAATACCAGTCATGTGGATTCATCGCATCACTTCAAAAACCCCGCTCTACCTATGTGCTTAATTTGTCATTCCACTTTCAAATGAAAGTATGCGATCACGTAAACTAGAAAAGCATTTGGAAATCATTGCTAAGGGCGAAAGTGGAAAGTCTGTGCATGTTTTTTAAGAAAGCTGCAGCATAGCTTCGAAAATATACCAATTTTAAATACATTTTCTGACAGGTCAAGAATGGCAAATGGACTTACGGCGTCTTAGAAAGGCAGCAAATTGATTGACAAAAGTTGCAGCCCACATAATGTTGGAGAAAATATTCTCTTGCCTTCAGTATCAATAATACTGCTTGATCTGATGTATATGAATCCACAAGAAGCAGTTTAAGCCATTCTGCTCAGCAAATCAACTGTATCTAGACGAATAGATGAGATGGCTCGCGAAATATAAGGTACCTTAGTTACTACAGTACAGAAAATTTTCGTCACTAGTAGATTAATCCACTTTATCTGATAACGACGCTCTTCTCGCGGCATATAGTCGATTCTTCAATGATGATGTATTAATGGAAGTGATGCTGCTTGCCATTATATATAAAATTATACAAAAGGTCAATTTATATTCGAGGTAGTCAGTGGGTATCTGCCTGAAAATTCCATCACAATGCAAAACAGGTGGCGCCACCGCAATGGTCGGAAGGTATAGAGAATTCATTGCCCAGTTAGTTTGCAAAATATGTAGCCCAGCCGACGTACCCATGGATCAGTGGTCTAAGCTGCTGGCTAGTTGGCATCTGCCTCTAGCGGTCATGGGTTCGATCCCCAGTAGGGAACCGAGGGAACTGGCACCACTGACGAGCCCAAATAGCGCGAAACGCGTCTGGTGCTTTTCCGGACTAGGCTGTGCTATATAGCTTGTGAGCTCCTGGGAAGAAAACATTACATCTAAAAGGTGCTCTCCCTTCTGCTCATACAATTCAGTGTGCTTCCCTGAGAGAACCCAGTGGTTAAGAACGTAGGAGGGCGCTTAAACGATCCACTGTCAACAGTTATAATAGTAGTTAACAATATCAATCCGCCCCCTTTACAATGTCGTCTTTTCCAGCAGTTCTGTGAGGAGAACCGTGAAGATTTCCAGGTTCTAGTTTTGAATACGGACGTTAGATGGCACTCCAAGGACAATTGTATTCGCCGTTATGTTGCACTCTGGGACATCATCACCACATCCTTTCTGAAGCTAATTAGGAAAGAAAACTGTGTACAGCTAACCCAGATGTGTTTTATTTGGCTGACGATTCCGAAAACACCACTTAGTGAAAACAACTCTTCAAGGCAAGTTGAGTGACCTCATCTCGAGCAAACCTCCAATTATCACTTCTCCAAAAAGCAGGAAGTATTTGTTCAGAAGATCGTAAGTTGGGAAGTTTCACAGTTCCCAAATAATTGCTTATGCCGGTCATAAACAAGAAATATTAAAAGGAATGTTATAATTGCGTAGACCCTGATAAGATTGTCACTGACACGGTTGGAGCATGCCTACGGTAACGGCCTGGGACGCTGACCAATCGAACGGATTTGCGCTGAGCTGATGGCGTTAGCTTAACCCGGGGTACTCGCTGGTGAGACGGAAATAGAGCGAGCGTGAGAACGATCCTAGCCGCACGTAATCGGGTAGACGCTGAGCCCTCGGAACGGACGCACAAGGGTGGGGGTTACGGTAGACGCGCGCTAGTGACTTAGACGCGAACGCTGCCCGGCTATCGACGCACACAAAACCACGTGACCGACCGACTCCCAACTAAGGCGAAGAGAAAGCAAGACAGGTGGTCCTCTGAAGGCTCTTCTACGACCCACAAAGGGCAAATCACAACCAATGCTATGGGTCATTAAGTTAGGGAAAATTGCTACCACGACGAGGTGATAGTTTGTAAAATAGCATTGTCAACAGGTGCTCAGTTGTGCCGCGTCTGGGAGTGACTGAACACTGCTACTTTGTGGGGAGGAATAGAACCCCGCTTTCCACAGCCAGTATGCCGGAGATTCTGGCGCGCTTTTGTGGGGATATTTGACGGGCCCGCAACAGAATGAAAGACAGGTTGCATGACCAGATTGCCACGGAAATTCAGCTTTAGATTTTTGATCCATTTGATGTATAGCCCTTCGATGTTGGAGCAGCAATCCTGGAAAACCTCGTAGAGCTTAGGAATGAGACACTAGGAAGATCCATATTCAGGCTCCATAAGAATTTTTTGATATAATGAGGCCTCAGAGTGTGGGAAATAGTTGAATTATATTTCCTTGCTTTTCCACCCATTACATGGTTGCACGTGAATTCAGCAGACTGGTTTCTCTAACCAAATGTTGAAACAGATTGGACATTACAGCTAGAGGAGATATCCTACTCTCGCTGTCAAGTCTGGAGCCGGACATAAGCAAGCATGCACAAGGTCATCAGGCTCAAGGCTCGCATTAACATCTCAACAAACATTGTTACGAAGTTACTACATCTCCTACTTCATGACATCCTTTACAGTTAAAAGACAATAATAAATAAATGGAATTTTAAATAATGATAACTTTTATGTACTTACAGCTGAGTGGCTTGGTGTTGCCGCACCATGAATGTTAGCTTGAGGCTGCGAAAGTTAAAAATGAGGTTTATAACGGAAACAGCAGTGATACCAAGACTATAATTTTAGCCATCATCACAAAAGTTGCCAATATGACCATTGGAAATCACAGATTTGCGTGTTAGGCATTGCGGATTGCTGAATTTGTGGTGATCAAGATCTGGGGTACATAGAAAGTGGAAAGGTTCAAAAGGGGGCCAGGGCTGAATAAAGGTTGCGAATGTCTGTGCTAGATCATTAACGGCCAAAGCACACTAAGTTCCTTCTCGGCGGACGGGGGCGATGCAAGTGCACAGTTGCCTTAGTACAATGGTACACAGTCATGCGCGTAGCTCGTAGGATATTAAAGATATTTCCACATGCCATCTTCGTCAACTTAGTTTATCATTTCTTGATAACTTGGAACCATTGCAATGAGTTAAACACGAACATTTGCAACATCTATACTTACCCCCGCAAGAACGTGATCTTACCGAACGTGATAAATATAAACAACCAAATCCTGGGAGCAATTTCCGCTGTGGAAAACGATTAAGTAAAGAGCATTTCTCCCTTGATAAGATGACTGCTGTTGACATAATTTCCCGCAACAGTTAATCGACGCTTCGCGATGAAAAACTGTCTAAAACGTGAAAACGAACTGATACCCGATTTCCTGACGTTCATCGTTCGAATAGTGAACGTATGGACTCGAGCACTCATCACCCGCATAGTGCTGCAGTCGAATTCCTGGCACATAACGACTTGAATATTTTCATACCAGATAAGATCGGGGTAGAGGAGTCCTCCGAGAAACACATCATCATCATTAGACACGTCAGCTAGAGGTAGAAAACGACTCAGCTATTGGGCCGTACTATACAAGAAAAAATAACCTGCAACCCAGGCACGCCGGCTGAACCGTCAGTACCGGATGGGCATTGTTCCTGAAAGCTACCAGCTAGTATTATGCCACAAAAAGTATATTATGCAAAAGATATTATATGCTAGGAAGTGAGATCGTGGTTGGATGGGGAGGGACAAAGAAACTTACAATAGGAACGCCATTGACGTTGACTGCTTGCCATGTCAGCAAGTGTATCCAACCAAACGTCTTCATCGCCTTTCCGACGCCAACCAAAAAGACGCGTGGCTCCAACTGAGGCCCAATTCAAACGAAGATCCTTCATTATTATTGGAAATGTGTGCGTATCCTCCGACATGAAAGCATCAGAGTTGAAAATTTTTGTGAATGATCTATCCTCGACGTTACTACCTAAATTTGACAGCTCAGTCTGTGTCAGCCCCAGGAACTTCAATAAAAATGATACTTCACTCATCCAGGCACTTGATTTGACTAATATAGTGGCTTTTCCGACAGCACTCAAAGGGTAACTAGATTTCGTCTTCATAAATGATGCCAGTCTGTTTTCCGTACAAAAACGTGCCCACTCGATACTTCCGACTATTGTATCAAATAACTATGCCCTGCGGATTATGGTAAGACTCACTCCAGTTCATTGGCTAATAAGCCCTTCAAAACTGTGAGGCGACGACGAGATGGTTCAGCGTCAAATACTGTTATACCCCAGCAAATGCTGACTTCTACTGATTTGACAGTTTGTAACAACGAAGATCTGTCTATTCAGTGTGATCACAGCACTGATTATCATAACACTAGAACGCCCGGAGCGGTCATTTTGACCGCTCAGCGTTTTTAAATGTGCATATTTTCTACAGTTATGGACATTTTTCAAAGATATTTCGTGACTTTTAATATTTTTGGACGTTCTTCATTACTGTGAATTTTCGTTTTCATATCTGTTATAGTAGCTGTTATAGGTAGCTGTGTTCGTACTACCTAGAAAGCCCGTTAGCGGTCAAAATGACCGCTTCTCTCTAATCCGGTTCCTCTTTTTATTTTTAGTCACCACTATCATTTCTGACAGTTATATACTATAGCAGTCAAAACAGGAGTGAAAACTAGCCGAATCACGATTTTACTGTGATATTGTGCGTTCAGTCAGATAAATTCCAGTGACATTATTGTACACAATGGCACTTCTGAGGAAAACAGCCTTTGAGGTTTTACGAGAACTTACAACCATCGATGACAACGAGTCTGGAGACGAGAAGCATTATGATGTTGATGAGGACTCCATCTTCCATGAGTCAGCAGAAGATCACAGCATGTTTGATAGTCAAACGTCTGATGATTACACTCCAGATGAGGACCCTAGAGAGAGTGAATCAACCAATTCGGTATCCCCCGGTGAGCTTCACGTATCGAAAGATGGTAGCACGTGGATCGCAGTGGAGTTCGAAACATCTACTGTTGGTAGAATTCCATCACAGAATGTGTTTAAGGCTAGACCAGGACCAACTCCCTATGCTAAGAAATGTGTGAAATATGGTGAGCTGTCCAGCACTTTTGACATCATAATCACGCCCCAGATGCTGAAACATATTCAAGTATGTACTGAAGCTGAGGCCAATAGAGTTTTAGGTGTCAGTTGTCAGTGGAGCGTAAGTCTTCCAGAGCTGCGTGCCTTTATTGGTCTACTTTACATCAGAGGCTTCATGGGTCTGAAGAACATGCCGTTGAATTTGATGTGGTGCGATAAATATGGACTGCCTATTTTCAGGGAGACAACTGGCAAGAACAGCTTCAAAGAAATAATGATGTTCCTCCGTTTTGACCTGCGAACTACCCGAGGTGAAAGACTGCTAACTGATAAGTTTGCTTTGGTATCTGAATTGTGGAATGCATTCATTCGCAACTCTCAACAATGCTATGTGCCTGCGCAGAATCTCACAGTTGATGAGCAATTGTTTCCCTCCAAAACCCGTTGTCGTTTTCTCCAGTACATGCCCAACAAACCAGATAAGTTCGGTATCAAGTTTTGGATGATGGCAGAAGTAGACAGCAAGTATCTCGTTAATGGATTTCCATATCTCGGGAAGGACGAAACTCGGTCAAGAGGAGAAAGCCTTGCAGAGAGCGTGGTATTGCACTTGGTGTCACCATTATTTGGAAAGGGGTACAATGTCACATGTGACAACTTCTTTACATCGGCAGCATTAAGAGAAATGCTGGCCAAGAAAAACACAAGTATGGTGGGGACACTTCGAGCTAATAGAAAGGAAGTACCATCGATTTTGAAACAAAGAAATAGAGAGCTGTTCAGTTCACTTATGATGAGGAATGAAAATAAGCACACATTAACATCCTACCAGTGTAGAAGGAATAAGAGTGTTTTGGTTTTCAGTTCACTGCATAGTAACTCTTCCGTTCAAGACTCTGGAAAGAAGAAACCCGAGACTGTGTTGTTTTACAACTCCACAAAGTATGGTGTGGATGTACTCGACCAAATGACAAGAGCACTCACTGTGAAGTCATCATCTCGACGATGACCAGTCCAAGTCTTTTTCAACGTACTGGATTTGGCTGGCATAAATTCCTGGATAATGTATAGCAGTGTTTGCGGAATTAAAATATCTCGCCGGTCGTATCTGGTGGGTCTTTCGGAAGAACTGCTTACATGTATACATCACACAAGGTACGTGACAACGGGAATTACGACGAACAACTCAGCGGAGTCGGGAAGTCGTGTGAACATTAAACGTCGGCAGTGTCAGATTGGTTACTGTAAAGGTAACAAATCACAAAACAAGCGTTCTGTTTGTGAAAAAATAGTTTGCAGCTCATGTGGACAGGTTGAGCGAGTTATCACTTGCTTCAAGTGCAAATTGGAGTAGGTATACGGAATTGTTTACAGTTTTTGAAAAAACTAAACCTTAATACAATCATTTTTCTG
Organism: Dicrocoelium dendriticum; assembly: GCA_944474145.2. Taxonomy (NCBI): domain Eukaryota; kingdom Metazoa; phylum Platyhelminthes; class Trematoda; order Plagiorchiida; family Dicrocoeliidae; genus Dicrocoelium; species Dicrocoelium dendriticum. Next base: position 37,941,811 of record OX104069.1, read on the forward strand.
TTACAGGTATGTTCTATACATTAGTTTTTAATAAATGCCATGAAAAATTCTTAACTGAAAGTTGGGATAAAAAATATAGCAGTGCGGTCATTTTGACCGGTCCCGGGCGTTCTAGGTATAACGGCGGAGCGGTCTTTCTAGTGTCAACTTTTGCTTCGATCGTTGCTGCCAGGTCGAAACCATCTACTTACGAGTCGATAGATTCTCCTCACTAGCACTCAAAAATCAGAAGAAAAAAGAACGAGCCTACAAATTTAAGATGACTGCTCGTGTCAACAATCTCTCTCTAGCAATAAAAACTGAGGTTACACGACTGGATAATTCATACATCGAAGCCGATTTGTGGATCCACAACTGCCGAAACCTATGGAGACCTTTAAAGCAGCTATACGGTAAAGCCCCAATAAGCAGATTCGATCTGTGGATGTAACGAAACTCAATTTTGAGTTCTGTTCTTCTTGAAAGGAAGTATTCACACCTGTTCATTCTTTCTTCCTTTGTTCTTTGGCTCTAGCCCAAAAATCACATTCCAACACCTTGAAGTCAACCGTGGACTCAGAAAGCTGAACTCAAGGTAGGCTAGTGGACTCGATGCTCTTTCACTAGTTGTCTTGAAAGAGTGTGCTAATACCCTCAGTGTGTCCTAGTTGGATCCTTTACATCGATGTCTGCACGGTGGAATTATTCCCGAAATTTGAAGCCCTGTCAGGATAACTCCCGTACCAAAGAAGGGATCCAAGAAATTCCGTCCGATCACCTGTACATCCGTCATGCTGAAAATCTTCGAACGACTACTTGTGCCTTGGATCTCAACAAGAACTCCAGCCGCGGGAGTACCTTAGTGTTCCTACAGACCCCGACGTTGCGCTTTGGATGCCGTAGCATATCTTGCTCCCCCTATAGCATTGGATGTGAAATGTAAGAGTGTGCGGCTCCTCGTCCTTGATTACGTCAACGCTTTTGGCAGTGCCGACAGATCAATCTTTCTTAGTCAGCTGTCTGCGAATGGTGTTCAAACAGCAGTGTGCAATCTGATGAGCAACTACTTCGTAAACCGATCTCATTTTACCCAGCCAAACCGTAAATAGTCCCACACGTAGTGATGACTGGGGCGGCTTACTTTGAGCCATCCTCCCCCCTCTTCGTTTCTCACTATACATCGAAATGCTTCTAATTCCCCCAAATTTATTTGATGTAAGTACGCTGACAACGTAGTCTTAGGTAGCATTGCTCCAACTCCTGAATCATCAACGGCTATGTAAATCTGTCTGGACGAGCATCAGCAGCGATTGTAGTCGCCATCTTACTCTCAAAGGTCCCAAATGACGTGATGTAACTTACTCTTTTCTCCGCATTGACAAAAGTCTGACAGTAGTCAACCCTACTCCCCCCATGGTCGTAAGCGATCACAATGTACCAAGTTCATTCACTGTTAAGTACCTTGGCGTATATCTCACAATCTAGCTTGGTCAGCACACAACGAAATGTTCCGCAAGGTGCGGAAATTGTCATTCTATGCCCTCAGATTCAAAATGCATTCAGTACCCTGCTCTTTAATTTAGAAACTCGTGACTGCCTGTGCTCTTCCTCATTGGTGGAATCGCTCGCTTAACGTTTTTCCAGGTCTTCTACAGGAAGAATTCACACTGATTGTGAGTTCTATTAAGCTCATTTCCAAGTGTATTGGATTGTCCGGAGAGTCTCTGGTTGATTTCATTCTTACTACACACTTTAGTGCATGTGACAACATGTCAGCAAATATTTTAAATGACCCTTTTCACCCACTTCAAGCTGATTTGCCTAAACCCCTCTTCTTCTAGTTTACCCGCTCTAAATTTATGGTTTTATTTTCTCTCACAACACATTATCACAACCCTATTTAACCCTATTTATCCCGTTTTCTTGTGAACTCCAAGAAACTTATCAGCATCACGCGTGTAGGCTTACTTAAGTGAGGTGCATGCATGTTCTCTTCTTTTTACGCTTTTATTGCAATTCCATGTCTACGTTTTGCCTCACTACATCCGCAGTGCTAGTGTAAAAATGCTGAAATGGTTCCAAGTCGAGTACACAAAGCCTATTTTGACTTGATTCCTCTTGACCAAGTTATCGCTTGGTCACCTCTCCTCTTCTTCCACCCACACCCCCGGGCGCAAAAACAGCGCACTTCCCGGAAGTCGGTGTGCTGGCATGTGTGACACGTGGCACAGACATCGGAGCCTAGTGCGTGGCATAGCGGTGCTGACCGGTTCACTTCCTCTTCCTGTGCGACAAACAAGACGTCCAACAAGCTCATTGCTTACAGTGTTCCAACCAGACATGAGCCAAGATGCGAAGAAATCGGTGATCGAGTGTAACTAGCCTCTTTATGTCTACCGATCGAATGGGGCAGGTATCGCAACCATACAGCAGGGTCGACCTACGGCTGCACTGTAAACTCTACTCTTCAAGAAGCGAGTGATGCTGCGCCGGCGCCATATGTGACGAACGTCAGCAAAACCGCCTCGTGCTTTTGCAAAGCAAAGTCCGGAACGGTTAACTGCAAGCGCTAATCCGTCCAGTGCAGCTTGACACGTTCGGGAGCTGTCACATATAAGGCAATGTCATCTGCATACTCCAACTCAAGAAGTCGGTCCCCTGGGAGCAGCTCCAGACATTCCAAGCCCTGTCCTGTGAACACAATCTCCATGAATGCGTCAACAGTAAAGGCAACAGCGGGTATCCATGTTTTACCCCGCTGGCGATATGGAAGGCTGGCGACCGGTTGCCGCAAAACCCTAACTCTGCCCGAACTAAGCACGTATAGAGCTCAGAAAATCAATACATATTTCTCGGGCAAACCATTCTTCAGTAGACAGCCCAACGAGCACATCCATCAACTGAAACGAAGGTAGGTTTGATATCGGGGAACATGACAACGGTGGGCTGCCAATGTATGTGACGGTGCTTCAACAACTGAGGCAAACTAATGAGGTGATCGATGCAGCCCTGAGCTTGATGCAACCAGCTTGCCCCTCACGAACCTGGTCTTCAAGAGTTCCAGTCAGCCTGCAAAGTGTGACAGGCAACCAATTTGGAGGCGATGGAGATCAGACTGATTCCTCTATGGTTACCACATTCCGTACGGAGCCTCTCCTGAAAACTGGGACTATGACGGAACGGCTCCAGTCGGCTGGGACAGTTTCCTGCTCCACGGTTTCACTAGCAACTCGTGTAAATCATCCACAAAAGCAAGACACGTGAATTTGAAGAGGACTGGATGAAGATCATCTGCTCTCACGGCCTTGTTCAACGTTGGCAGTCCGATCTCACGCTCGACTTCTGAGCGAGAGGGCGGATCCAAAGGGACAGCCCAGGGAGAGGGGCGATCAGCAACCGTGGAGAAATTTGACAATTTCAGCAGAGTAAATTGCCGTCCAAAGTGCTCAGCCTAACGCTCCAAGCGTTTTGACAAGTTGTGGATAGGCTGTCCACTCTCGTCACGTATAGTTTCACTAACATCAGATCTCCTGCTGCCAGTTTCCAGTGTCAGCTTGAGGAGCTGCCGATGGTTAACAAGATCAGTGGCCACTTCCATCTCTGATGCAGGATTCGCAGTCGCTCTTCAGCTTAGCATGGAGATTTGCCCGGAGTTTTCTGCGAGCCTGATTGTATTCGCTTCCAATCGAAACGTGCTGGCAAGCATCGATAAGTTCCAGAGACTGCGAAGAGACCCAATGTCCATGTTGGCGACTAGACTTACCACATGAGGATTTGTCTCTTGCTAATAAGGTTTAGTGCATGTGAGTACAGTGAGCTGCAATTGTATCCTGTGAGCGCTTACTCAACCCGCAAGTCAGCGTACTTTAAAGGCATTCAGAACAGCTGGCTTCATCAGCTGGCTAGTGTATATAAATAAATTAATTAATTAATTAAATAAATAAATTATATATGGCTCGACGATGCGAGAAGCCGTTCCCAGAAGGGACGGATCAAATAATGGTACAGCAGTTTCATATCATGGTATAATAAATTTAAAAAAATGTGAGCACAAAATGAAAATTTGTGTAGCGCGAAGCGGTACAAAATATTTACATTACTCTTGTTCTATCGTCTGACAAGTTTTTAGCTGTCACATGAGAGTTGATCGCACACGAACAAAAGAGAATAAAGGGCTGCGGGCCAACAAAATATAACCACTTGTGCACTTGACCACATGCATTTTCAGGCACCATTAACTCCGTTCTCAAAAGCGTTATCTAAGGACTGTGCTGTTCGAAACATTATTATCACATTTTGAACGGTTAAATGATCTTTTATCGAAAGCTTAAACAAACGCAATGTGCAACAAATTCTGATAGCTCTTGGAAATTTGTTCCAAAGCTTTGAGCAGTGTATTAAGAAGAAACGCTCCCTAATTCGCGTATTGAACTTTGGAATCATGACCGTTGTCTCCTTATTCCGTAGCTCGTGTCTAGTGTTAACGGACATATGGACACAGTTAGCATAATTGTGCATGTGATGATGAATTATTCTGTACAGGAAACACAAGTTCATCTTCATTATCCGTAGCCAAAGTGGGTCAACTCAAAGTTTTTCACTGCGTTCTCTGTAGTTTATCTTGGAGGAATATCCGCACAGCTTCTTTGTAAAGCGTCGCTGTACCCTCTCAAGAGCATGCTGGTCAGATTTCCGCAGATTCGACTGTAGTAGTGAGCAGTGTTGCATGCCAGGTAACATATATGTTTTGTAAAGCCAGATACGAGAATCTGTGAGTTGAAATTTATGACAGATATAGCCAATAGTCTTCATGGCTTTCGAAACTTGGAAGTCACAATGTTCCGAAAAGTTGAAGGTAGTGGAATACCGCACACCCAAGTCGCGAATCACTTTGCACTGTGATATAAACGTGCCTTGTAATAATAGACTGCCTTGTGGAACTTCGCATTTGTACGACAGAATATTACACTTGTCCACGGAAAAGGACATCTGCCACAGTTTGCTCCAGGATTCAAGTGCCGATAGATCTTCCTGAATGTGGCATAAGGCTGCGCGGGTATCTGCACGTCCTTGTGAGTAGACGATTTTAATGTCATCAGCAAACAGAAAAGTAGCACCATGTCTTATTCTATGAAATACATCGTTGACGTAGAGGAGAAAAAGAAGTGGACCAAGTACACTTCCCTGAATTACTCCACTGGTGACTGCTTTCGGTTTAGAGACACGGTCGCCAATACGCACCACCTGATGTCTGTCAGCTAGGTATGACGACAAGCAAGAAAACATTGGTTCTCCAATACCTATTTCCTTCAGTTTGAGGAGTAGTCTTCGATGCGGCACTCTGTCGAATGCTTTTTGCATGTCTAAGAACAGACAATGGACAATGGGCAATGGACAATGGTTTATTACGGGTAAAATAGCATCGCTTAACAAGTCCCGTGGGATGGAAATTATTGCGAAAATAAATTGCATAATAAAGTGAAAAGCGTTGTGGTGGACTCACCATAGACTTATGTGAAATAGCGGAGATGTTCGCGTATTAAACATAAAAATCCATAAATCCAATGGTTGAGCGTTTTGCAAGAAACCGTTTGATTGCGTTTTGTAGCCCCTGGCTAACAAGTCATAAAAGGAAATGTAAGTGAGACAACGCATCGTCAACACGTTTTTTAAATATCGCCAGATTGGGAGCAGAGACGACATAATTAGGGAGGGCATTCCAAGGCTCACACACGCGGAGAGAAAAGAAATTTCTACGGCATTCAAGCCGGCTGTAATGGATTGTCAGTTTCAGAGGGTGACCTCTTAGTTTAATGTTGGGGTTCAATTCCAGCAGCGGACGGCAAATGTGGTTTGGGTTCTTCAGAATCTGGTAAACCATTATGAGATCCCCCCGCAAAAGCCGATATCGACTGCTGTACATTCTTAGAGATTTCAGTCTAAGCTGATAGGGCAGATGAAAGAGGCCCCTGACGTTCTTGGTTGCCCGTCGTTGAGGAGTCTCGAGAGCAATGAGATCCTGTTTCTGCCACGGCTGCCACGCCTGAATAGCATATTCCACATGCGGGCGCACGTAGGCGTTAAGCATTTGGGGAAATATTGATGGTTCAAACCGACCGAAGGCTCTGCGAAGAAGGCCGAAGTGTTGATTTCCGGTTCTCGTCGCCTTCTCTGCTTGTTTGGAACACCCGAGATCTTCCTGTACCAATACACCCAGGTCCCGCTCATGAGAAACCTTTGCCAAGGTGTGGTCTCCAATCTTGTAGGCGCTCACCAGCTGGTGACGCAGATGCATCACTTTGCACTTAGCCATGTTCAATTGAAGCTTGTTACTCTTTGACCATTCGTAAATGCAATCTAGGTCATGTTGGAGCAGATCCTGATCTGCCTTGTTACTAATCGCCCGCCATATCTTGACGTCATCGGCGAAAAGCAGGACAATAACACAGGACAATAACACTGTTGCCTTTGTCAATGGCAGCCGTTGTGTGGTTTAAGAAGTCTGTCTGGCATGTCGCACAAGATCTGCCCTGCAAAAAACCGTGTTGTGCATTGTTGATGACGTTTATTTTATTCAAGAAAATAAGTGATTCATCTTTCACTATCCTTTCCATAATTCTAGATATTACCGGTGTGTGATTGATGGGGCGATGGTTTTTAATTTCGTGAACGTTTCCATTCTTATGCCGCGGGATAACAACGGAAGTCTTCCAGTGATTAGGATATACTGCACTGTTAAAAGAGAGCGTAAAAGTGTTGAGCAATAGAAGAGGCAAGTCGCTCCCACCACTTTTTAATAAACAAGGGGGAATTCCATCAGGTCCTGGGAAGTCGAGGAAGACAAGCGGGAGACTTGACCGGAGATTTTTGCAATAGTGAATTCCACTGTGCATAAACTTTCAGCAATGTGTGGTGTGACAAGCGCTGGTGTGGCTAGAGGTTCATCAACCATTGATTCGGCGAAATAGGCGCTGAAAGCCTCACAAATTTCACCCGGAGCATCATGTGCCATCAGGTATAATGATAAAATTGATGGAATTACTGCGACGCAAACCTCTGGCACGAAACAGTTTGGACAGTTCCGTTGTTTTATTCGGGCCATTCAAAACTTTGTGTTCTTCCAATATGAGATTGCGAACACAGAGTGTCGTGGCGTTCGCCGAAATTCACCATCAGATCAGTACTTACAAGCACATGATCAGTGTCCACACACGTACTCTAAATCGAGCAACAATTTCGGGCGTAGTCTCTCCAGCGGTAACTAATCGCAATGTGATCGATTTGCGTCCATGGCTGGTGGGTGCGATGCCACTCTCCATGGCACGCCAAAGACATCCCCACTCGGTATCTACACAGCCGATGGGTCCGCGTTAAGTACCCATGAATGGATTTTATAGTTATAAATAAACAAATAAGCGGTACATTCCGTGATATTACGAGAGAATGAGCATACGATGGCGCGAAACATGGTATACCAAACATGATCGAGTCATGAATTGCAGGCCCAACTCAAATAGCGTGTAAAATAGTTTTGCGATGAGAACAAATTAACAGTAAAACCTCCGAAGTTGATAATAGGGATTCAAGTGGAGTCAATGCCCACACTCAAGGCGGCAATGCCGCGCGGCGGCTACAGTGCGCGTCAGCTTGGCGGGGAGCATGTGATCAGTTGGCTGCGTGTGAAGGCCATGCGGACGGGCGAGAAATCACGTTCGCCTATTCTGCCAAATTAAGAAATCAGGCGCGAATTGATTTGTCAGCGAATTCAAGCCGGTATCAAGGTTTTGGGCTGAGTCGAACACCGAGACGAACAATTCTGCCAAATATGACAAACCAGTGGAACGGAACTCGCGCACACTGGCTGTGGTCCAGACGCCAAAGATCGGGTGACCAGGCTTTCCAAAATTGCTATGCATGGTCCATAAATAGTTAGACAGGACCTATTCTGTAGAATATCCCCTATCTACCGAGGCTTGGGATTTTGGATTCGCCCAGTGGTTTGGGAGCGTGGTTGAACAGACAGACGGTCGCAGTCCCATAGGCGAAGCAGTGCAACAGTTGAACTCCTCAATATCTTCATCACTATCATAGATGACCGTCTTTTCATAGTATGTGGCTTCAACATGTAAACCTTATGAAATCATACCCAAGTGTGGTGACCACTTCTATAGCATGTATGTTGCACACGCTGCTAAACAACATCAACAGCAGTACATCAGCCATTTGAAGTGATTCATCGCTGCCTTACAATCACGGTGGCATACGGAAGGAAGAACAATACGTGAGTGAGAAGGATGATCGGGTGTAAAACCTTAATGCGATCGTGTTTCGGACCTCAGCCTTCCATGGAGTCTCTAAACTAACTGGTCACTGCTCAGCCTGTAACACCTGCGTAGGAAGAGATCCAGAAGTAGGGGACAACTGAACTGCTCTCGAAAGCGCTCCGCTCAAAGAGCTATACAGCGCTCCTTATTGCAGATCATGGCACCTGTGCTGCCTCTGAACATCTCGCTGACGCCTGGTATTCTGAAACCACTGGTGCGGATCAGCTGGAAAAGCTGGCGACAATTACATACTACTCCTACTTCATTTCTTGAGCTCTACTAGCCCACCAGGCTTCATTGTCAGTACGCAGGCTCCGCTTTAGTTTGTGCCCGATAGTCCGGCTGGTCACATTGTGTTCGGATCCAGCCTGGAATTTTCTACTGGATTCCAACTGGTTCACCGACCTCTCGGATATCTAGTGATTGATGCGGTGATGATGGACAGTATCACAAGCGGAAGATCCTACATGTTGAATGGCGGCCGAGAACCTATTCCACTGAAGCTCAGTGTTATTAGGACAAGTTAGCGAAAGCTCGGTACGCAGTGCTTCCCGGTAGGCTTGCTTGACCGAGAGCTGAGATAACTTCTCAGCTGCGAATCAAAGGAGACGTCTGGTACGCCTCCCGGCAAAAATCATGGAAGAACGACAGCGTACCAAGACATAATCAGAGTCGACGCAAGTGCTCCAGAAAGAGCGACAATCCAGGATGGAAGCACGCCACCTGTAATTTATGGCAACGCGATATACTTGGGTCCATTGCTAGTCATCTACGACAGGCATTCTCAACCTTTATTCAACTGTGGCCCCTTTTGAACTGTTCCAGTTTTTATAGCACCCCACCCTTGATGACCACAATTTCAGTAATCCGCAACACACATCAGGCGTAAATCTGTGATTTCCAGTGGTCATATTAGTATCTTTTGTTATGATGGCTAAAGTTTTAATGCTTGTATTACTCCACTTTCCGGTATAAACCTCTTTTTGAATTTTCATTGCCTCAAGGTAACATTCATTATGCAACAAAGCCAAGCCAGTTATCTGTAATTACACAAAAGTCATAATTTAATATTTAACTGTTGCCACCTCTTAGCTGCAAAGCAGGTGCTGGATTAAGTTGTAGTAACATTATTTTTTGTCAAAATAGAAACGAAAGTTTTGAATCTGTTGTATTTGAGCAAGTTTAGTTATGTCCGGCTCTTGACTTGACAGCGAGAGTGGAATATTTCCTCTTACTGTGATATCCAATATGTATCTACATTTTGTTGGAGAAACCACTGCTAAATCCACATCCAACATCCATATTCAAGGAAATGTTTTTCAGCTATTTCCTACAGTATGGGATATTTGTTAGGGGAATAAGTGATTATCCAAAAATTCCTTAATATTGTTTGAATTTGGAATTCGTTAGTGTGTCAGTTTGAAGCTCTATAAGTATTATCTGGATTTTAACACCAACATTTCAGCGTCGTACATCAAATTCATCTAAAATCCAAATCGGGATTTCCATGTTAATCTGATAATGAAAACTGCCTTTCATTACTTTTCGGAGTTATTGTAGATGACTGGCATGAACAATCAACTCGTCATCCTTTAGCTCCTCCGTAACTATAGCAGGAATTTTGCAGTGTGCAAATTCCCGACTGCCGATGTTGTAGACATACACTTCCAGCTTTTTCAGAAAGGCGGTAATGACTTCTTCGCTTGAGATGAGGTTACTCAACTTACCTTGAAGAGTTTTCTTCCATATGTTGTGTTTTATACAAACATCAGCCAGATAAAACACATTGGGCCTAGCTATTAACAGTTTTCGTTCATAATCATTTCCAGAAAGAATGTGATGTCTTCTCAGAGTGCAACCAAAGGGCGAAGATATTTGTCCTTGGATAGCCATCCTATCTCTGTATGCAACAGAATAACCTGGAAATCATCACTTCTTCTCACACAACTGCTGGAAAATTCGATCTTGAATGTGGTTGATTACTATTACATAACAATTGACAGTGAATCGCTAAGGCGCCCTCCCAAATTCTTAGCCACTAGGTGCTCTCTAGGAATCACACAGTGAATGGTATGAAAAGAAGGGAGAAAATTTTTGGATGGGCAATGAATCCTTCCTATATTAACACTATTGTACTAGCACCATCTGCTGCACCTGCAACTGTGTGCTGCGTTGTGATGGAGTTTTCAGTCAGATAGCCATTGACTACCTAGAATACATACTGGCCCATTGTATAAATTTTAATTCTCCTGGCAAACAGAATCTATTCCACTAATATATTATCACTGATGAATCGGATATGCCACGAGAAGAGCATCGTTATCAAGCAAAGTTGATACATCTCCTCATAACGAGATTTTTCTGGACTGAATAGAGTAACTAAGGGACTTCCTATGTCATGAGACATCTCATTTATTCGCATGGATACAGTTGCGTTACTGACCGGAATGGACTGAACAGTTTTTTGAGTATTCATGCTCATCAGGTACGACAGTATTATTGATATGGAAGGCGGATGTGACTTCCGCTTAATAAAGTCACTGCTTTTTGCCTTTCCGGAGGATCTTACGCAGTTCACGAACGTCATCCACTTTGAACGGTTCTTTTTACCAATTCCTACGTTGGCTAGCCCATCCCAAAAATTCACAAATCCAGGGTCAAATTAACAAAGCCAGTCAACATGGCAACCTACACACATACCTACATAAATCAACTATAGTACCGACTAACTTGTGATATGTTTCTTCGGTTACCATCATGTGTCTTTATTACGACGTGCATGCCTTTGCAACCGTATCTACATTGACGAGAATAAACTATTTATTTATCTATTTTCTATAAAAATGTTGAAACACTGTTAGAGGCAACCCAAAGGTGGTTTCTGAGGATGATTTTGAAAAGTCCATGGATAGCTAAAATTATTGAAGAAACTTTTAACGAAGACTAACGAAGAAAGAAAACAAATGGAACTAAGCAAGTGAAATTGCTCGGTGGACACATTCAATAGAGCAAAGTTACACCAGACAGTGACAACAGGTAAAATGAAGACCAAAAGAGAAAAACAAGAAAGAAAATGCAGGCTAGTCTAAGAAACCAGCATGCGAGAGTGGACAACGAAACTACTAACGCACATCGGCCGTTGCAAACCATGGCGTCTAATGCGTGCTGACAAGGCGTTTGATTATTATGAGTATTAGGAGAAGTATCCTTATGTACACGTGATGTTATCTGTAAGCGGTAAGGGATTTATTGGATTTTGTGAAGATTCGTCACATTTTGACTCAGGCATACAGCCACCACACATTAAGGTAAGCACTAGATGGCCGTTTCGTCCCATTGGGACTCATCAGTAACGCGCACCCGCCGAATCCTGGACATGACGTAAGTTGACAAAACTGCTCCCCAATTTAAAGAACTCAGCTGAGCTAAATGTTAAGATCGGATTGTAACGCGTCCCAGATTTTCCGACTCTTAGTCGGAACGGATGAACGTTCTTCAATGATAGCATCCCACATGCGCAGAGTAGCCATCCGAACTCGGAACGTTGCGGGCTAACGTGACCTAGCAGCCAGAGGTACACGCGAGCTGAGACCGGAGACGAAAAACGTGTAACCTAGCGCTACTGCGCTGAGACCCAACGAGAAAGAAAAACTGACCGACACATGAGTTATCACGCGGTGGTAATGTCTTGAGGGAAACGCAGGGTCAGTGTGGCTTTGTGTGGTAACCGCTGCACTGTGCTGAGGAGAGTTCGTGGGTTCACGGTGGCTAGACCTCAGATAGCTGTGGACGGCTGGGTTGTTGCTTGTACCGTCTGAGTCGCCGTATGATGAAGCCGGCGAAATTTACGCAAGTTTCGTGCCGGTTCCGCAGCAGAAAGTCTGCTCAGTCTGACTTTCAGACCTTTGCAAACAGCCAATTGTACATGCATAACTCGTTTCATTGATCGGTGATGACTAGGGGGATTAGTACGCGGAGAAAAACTAGCATAAAACTATTGTAATGAATTTTAATATTTGTGTTATCACGCTCTACTTTTCACAGCATGACCCTCCTAAAAGCTTTTCTCATCCGGAAATTTTCTATGGCCCCCGTTGAGAATGGCTGAGCTGCAGGAGAAGACCAAGTGACACTTCGGCGCCCACTGTCTAAAAGCGCTGCTACTAAGAAACAGCTGGTGCCCTGCACACAGTTGCAACAGACGCTCACCGGTGTCCGTACGTTCGCGAGTAAGTTCATAGTTACCACTTAGCTGAGCTGCTGAAAAGCTCAGACAAACTACTTGTGCATTTTATATCCCCTGCAAGAACTATGCTATCTGAACTGGTAGCACTGCGTAGTAGTGTGTTCAGTTCGTCGTAGAAGGCGACCTTCACAGCACCAGAGCTGCATTCGGTGGGGGGCATGAGCGGAAACCACCAACAAACAGCGTCTAGTGCTGGTTCGTGAATCCACCTAACTTGATGCAGTCAAACGGACGGCACACAAACGACTGTTCACAGGTATCCAATAAACCAACGATGACTCAGAATTGGAACTGAGAAAAATGCCAACTCCAGCCTGACCAGTGGTTGCCGCATCAGCGTCTCTGGATCCGTGCAACCAATAGCGAGAGGACAGATCAGACACAGTTAATTCAATGGTCAATGGTATATTGGGGAGAAACAAAACCGAAGCTTGACATTAACCGTCGGAGGATCGGTTGGGGGTGAGCAAACTGAAGACACAATAGCAATGGGAAAAGTGAAAAACCGCGACTTGCGAACATTCCGATTACAGCGTTCCCGTCTGAGCAGTCCACACTTGGTTTTATGTATTATCCAAAGTTATCGTCTGTGGTTTCGGGGAAAAATAGAGGTGGGTTAATTTGTTTTAATTTTTCTGCTATTTGTATGGGTCGTTTGGGTTCTGTGGTATGGTGTAGTACGGCCAGTGTACCGTCCACATGTGCTTTGAACACGGTTAACGCGGAGGATGAAATGACATCTTCTAAGAGGGCGTTCCACGTGGGCAAACTAGCAACGAGAAGAAGCTCCGTCGACACTTTAACCGACTGTATTGTTCTGCCAATTTGAGATGATGACCTCTCAGTTGGTTGTTGTGAGTCAGCTTCAACAGGTGATGACACGGGTGATGAGTGTTGTTTAATATTTGCTACGCCATGATTAGGTCACCACGCAAAGGCCGATAACGTCCGCTGAGGCGCTGTTCGTATGACAAGTGGCGCAGCCCCTTGGTATTTTTGGTCAGCCGACGTTGCGGAATCTCCAAGACAGTGAGATCCCGCTTTAGCCATGCTTGAATAGCATATTCAGCGTGAGGGCGTATGTGAGCGGGAAGTATTTGGCAAAAACTAGACGGTTCGAATTGCCCAGAAGCTCTCCGCGAAAGCCCCACGATTCGGATCCCCTCCTTCGATGCTTTTTTGGACTACTCCGAGTAGCCTAACTCTTCCTGGACCATCACACCGAGATCCTTTTTGAGAGAACAGTGCTGCAATTCCTGATCCCTCAGCTTATATGTGTGAACCATTCGGTGTCGCAAATGTGGCACTCGACATTTAACCACATCGAATAAAAGGCGATTTTGGACCGACCATCCATGAGGGTTGTTGATCCTAGTTTCTTAGACAAAACGTACGGCAATACCCAACGTGTCCAAGGTACGTGCGAGTGTCGCCTGTTGACCTATTGGTCTTAAGGTGTGAACGTTGAACGTCGCCATGGAAACGGGACAGTGGGGTCTTAGAAGGAGCTATGGCGACAGGTATCCAGTGCCTGATGCGAGAACACAGCTGCAGATAGAACGACCCGGTTATATAGCGGTTGCTGTAAATTGGGAATTATAGAAGTAAGGCTATTAATGGGGAATGGGAGGGGAATAAGAGAAGCAGCTGGAAAGAAAAGAAAACAGGCGCCATCAGTAGCATGTTCTTGCTTATGCGCCCTGCTGTATGCAGCAATGATGTGCCCTCAGTCAGTGTTCCGTGTCGCCTCTACTGACTGCAAATGTACGCGCGTGTGTGTGTATGTGTCCATCAATACATCTGTATGTGTTTCGTCATTCCGCTCACTAGCAAAGCGCCTCTCTGTCTGATCGAACACTGGACTCAGCACGCACGTTACTTGCTTGCTTGCTGTTTGCTTCTATACGCTTCCTGTATGCACCGTTGCTTACAAAATAGTAAGTGGAAAATTCCCATTTCATTATCAAGAACGAAAGACCGAAATGAGGTCTTCAGACAGCTCTATCATGTCGCACCTCCTTGAATGTGGCCATACAGCTTCAGAGAATGACTTTAAAGTCATTTACTCATTACCTGAACACTTCTCCCAAGGATTCCGCAAACAGCTCTTATCCATCGCCGAGGCTATGTACATTCACCATCTAAAGCCGGAATTATGTGTCCAAAAACGATTTATACGGCCGATACTACTACCTTGGCCAACGGACACTGTTACTTAGTTATTTGGCTGTCATCTTACCTACTTAAATGCATTGTACTAATGAGCCTTGTGTACACATGTTTATTTAGTTTACTTGGTCTACCATCTCTATCTCTGTCTCAAGTTATCGATTTTGGTCATTCAAACAGTCAAGAAGTCAATCACAGCCCCAGTTGACGCTATCTCCACAATCACTGTTATGTAAACGTTTGGGTCTGATGAGAGTTACCGAAAAGAATTCTTTACCCTGAAATGATTACTGATATTGATTCATATTAATGAAATGGGAATCTTTGCTTTGCTGAAGCTCAGCATTACCCGTGATTCATTTAAACAACTGTTTTCGATGATTCATCTTCAGACCTGTACAATCATGTGGGTGAAATAGCAATGAGCAAGTACAAGTGGATTAACGATCAGTTCAAATGAGATTGATCACGTGTCGATCAAAGACATGAACCAGTAACAAACAGTAAACTAGGGCTGAGGTACAGTTGCACAATTGCAGCTGCTGTCCGAAGGATCCATTTTGGCTGGCCAAGGTAGCTTAACAGCTTCGATCAGCTTCTTTTGTGCACACAAAAGCGGTTGCTACAACCGCTGATTCATCTGCGTGTAACAAATTGACGACAGAGGTTATTGGGATCACTTATGGCAAATTCAATTACTTCCCCTCAGCCGTTTTGGAATGCTTCCGCGAAAACGCCTACAACGTAGCGATGGACGCAATGGAAGACTACTGTCCCTAATTAAGTGGATTTACTTGTGCTTTTTGGCAATAACCATGCGATTGACGAGGCAACAAAAATTAAAGTACTGCGTCACCACCTCGGTAACGAAGGGCAGCGAGATTTTGACAGTTTGCAGCTACACACGAAATATGACTTACAAACTGTGCTCTACTCCCTTGACCGACTGTGGGAAGAAAAACCACACGTGTTGACAGCCCGGTACAAATTCAACACCATGAGGCAACAACCGAGTGAAACTGTAAATGAATTTATTTCTCGACTCCTTACTGCCCTTCCTGATTGCGTCTATGACCAGATCAGGCCAACTCACTTCGAGGAAGCAATGCTTTTACAAACATTGACCGTTAGTGTACTTGACGACAAAGCACGCGAGCGTCTTTTGCCAGAGGATGAAAAGATCCTTACTTGGGAAAAAGCTTGTGATATAGTTCGACAACGTGCTAATCTCGTTCAGAAATTAGCGGCCTTCTCCTCTTCCGATCAAATACTTTCACAGGAGAAAAACTAATTCTCTCAATCAAAGCGTGATCATACATTGTCTCAATCCGTACAGCGCAGAGAATTCCGTTATTATCGCTGTGGCGAGCAGCATTCTGATCTGGCTGATTGTCGGCAGGTTCACTCATTATGCAGGTTTTGTGAGAAAAGAGGAAATATCCAGAAAGTTTGTTTTTCCAAACGAAATTTCCTTGTGCGGGGAAGTTCAAAAACTGCGAATCACATAACGGAGGATCTCAAACAGAACTGGATAAACACCACAACAGTTTTAATCACATAATAGTGGAGAAACCGTTCGTTGTGTCTATCCAGGTAAAGGAACAACCTGTTGATTTTGAAATTGATACGGGTTCCGCAGTTACGCTGATACGACCCGATGCCCCGCCGCGGCTACCAAAACTAGATTCCCCTTACAACACAACTAGGGTCATACACCGGACAGTTGGTGAATGTGTTGGGTACCTTTGTTGCACGTATCTCCTACCGCCATTCGACGGATCAAATTCGTGTGTATGTTTCTTGGGGACCAAATCCAAACATACGTAGTCGCGATGGCATTAAACGACTTCCGGGCATCATATCAAACGTCAACACGGTTGAGGCTTGCCTACAACTATCTGGGATTTTGCAAAAATATGTACCTCTTTTTGATCAAACTAAGCCAGACCCGATGAAGAAGTACGCGGCCCGATGGATACTGAAACCACAAGCAACACCGATATTTTGGAGGGCGCGCACCGTACCTTATGCTCCTCAAGACAAGGTCGAGATTGAGCTGCGCCGACTGCGCCGGGTACTAGTGAACCCGTCCAGTTTCCGATTGCGCTGCCCCTATAGTGCCTGTATTGAAAAGCGATAGTACTGTAAGGCTCTGTGGGGACTACAGTTACAATCAACCATGCACTACAGCAGATCGATATCCACTGCCTAAAATTGAAGATATCTACGCCTCTCTTGTGGTGAACCTTTTACCAAACTGGATCTGAGCCACGCCTACCAGCAGATTGAACTTGACGAGGATTCACGTGCTTTCACTAATAACATCAACACATTTTGGGTTTTTTCTCTACATACGCATACTGTTCGGAATAAGCTCTGCACCGTCCATATTTCAACGAACTATCGGCTCGCTAGTGAAGGACACCAAAAACATGTGCAAATCTGGATGATATCCTAAGTACTGGGGGGCACAACTACTGAACATCTGCACACCCTGGATGTAGTTCTAAAAAGTCTATTAGACCCCGGGCTGATACTGAAGAAGGAAAAGTGTGAATTTCTTGTACCGATTGTGCAATACCTTGGGTACAAACTCTCGCGCGGGGGTTGTATCCGCTAGAAGGGAAAACCAGGGCACTCCTTAAAGCCCCAGCGTCCATAAATGTAAGCGAACTGCGCTCCTTTCTAGTAGCAGTCACTCAGTTCTCCAGGTTCATTCCAGCAGCATCACTTCGCTTACTTCCGATTCATCGACTTTTGCGCAAGAATCAACCATGGAAATGGAACGCTGTTCGCGATAATGCTTTCCACGCAGCAAAGAAATATTTGGCGTCGGCTGAGTACACTAAGATCCAAGGAAACCTATGGTTCTCTTTTGTGACGCTTCTCCTTACCGCCTTGGGGCCGTTTTGTGACATAAATTACCTGATGGCTCGCAGCAACCTGTTGCCTACGCTTCACGAACCTTAACCGCGGCCGAAAGGAACTACTCCCAGCTCGATGGAGAGGCGGCCGCTGTCACCTTCGGAAACAACGGATTCCATCAGCACTTGCTCGGCCAACATTTGGTGATTCACACAAATCATAAACCCCTTAGCTCGCTCCTTTTGCACGAAAAAGGAATTCAACAAATGGTCTCCCCCAGAATGATCCGCTGGTCCCGCATTCTATCTGCTTACACATACAAGATTCAGTATATTCCGCGCAGACAGAATGCTGCCACTGACGTTCTCAGTCGACTCCCCTTACCGGAGGTCCCTTCAGAAGAGTTTACTCCGTAAGAACTTGTGAACCTAATTCAGCTCTTCAATAAGGCTCCGATCACGTCCACAGATATACGTCACGAGATAGGTAGAGATCCGTTATTAGCGCTGGTGACGCGGTACGTTCAGGTTGGATGGCCCGACAACACACCTACAAAACTTACACCTTTTGTCACAGAATAACTTAACAGAGCCTCCGGAATGGATGTTTGCTGTGGGGTGAACGGGCTTTGATCCCTAAAAGATTGCGATCAGCCATCCTGAACGAGTTTCACGATGCACACCCAGGAGTTGCTAAGATGAAGGCACTGGCCCGTTCCTATGTATGGTGGCCCGGATTGGATGGCGACATTGCGGCGAAAGTTGGATGTTGCATGCTTTGCCAAGAATCTCGAAACGCTGTCCCCCACATACCGATGCAGCCCTGGACATGGCCAGAGACGCCCTGGAAACGTGTGCATGTGGACTTTTTCGGTCCATTCGAAAGTCAAATGATTCTGCTTGTAGTTGATGCGCATTCTAAATGGATTGATGCTCACATTCTGTCCACAGCGACTTCAGCTAGCACAACAATCAACTATGCACGACTGAAACATTGCAATTACCGTGCGGCCGCACTTTAACTCGGCTCTCGCTTTGCCCTCTGTGGCCACTCTAATTCTCTCCACACAATATTGTGTGTGCGCTCATTCGAACCAGTTCGACGAGCTCTACTCAGTGCTTCCCAACTCTTGGATCTAAGCTGTGTGGGTTATGCCTTTGCTTCAGTTCCCAGTTTTAGGCATATTATTTGCCGAGTTATAC
>OX104069.1:37960690-38059391 GCA_944474145.2 Dicrocoelium dendriticum
ACACACAACTGTGAGTCGATTTAATTAGAGGAGGTTAACAAGCTACCATTTCTGGATGTACTGGTCACAAGGAATAGAGACGGATCTATCGAAACGTGCGCATATCAGAAGAAAACGCATACGGATAAGATATTAACACTAGAAAGACCGCTCCGCCATTATACCTAGAACGCCCGGGACCGGTCAAAATGACCGCACTGCTTTATTTTTTTATCCCAACTTTCCGTTAAGAATATTTTCACGGCATCTATTAAAAACTAATGTATAGAACATACCTGTAACAGAAAAATGATTGTATTAAGGTTTAGTTTTTTTCAAAAATTGTAAACAATTCCGTATACCTACTCCAATTTGCACTTGAAGCAAGCGATAACTCGATCAATCTGTCCACATGAGCCGCAAACTATCTTTTCACAAACCGAGCACTTGTTTTGTGATTTGTTACCTTTACAGTAACCAATCTGACACTGCCGACGTTTAATGTTCACACGATTTCCCGACTCCGCTGAGTTGTTCGTCGTAATTCCCGTTGTCACGTACCTTGTGTGATGTATACATGTAAGCAGTTCTTCCGAAAGACCCACCAGATACGACCGGCGAGATATTTTAGTTCCGCAAACACTGTTATAAATTATCCAGGAATTTATGCCAGCGAAATCCAGTACGTTGAAAAAAACTTGGACTGGCCATCGTCGAGATGATGACTTCACAGTGAATGCGCTTGTCATTTGATCGAGTACATCCACACCATACTTTGTGGAGTTGTAAAACATGACAGTCTCGGGTTTCTTCTTTCCAGAGTCTTGAACGGAAGAGTTACTATGCGGCGAACTGAAAACCAAAACACTCTTATTCCTTCTACACTGGTAGGATGCTAATGTGTGCTTATTTTCATTCCTCATCATAAGTGAACTGAACAGCTCTCTATTTCTTTGCTTCAAAATCGATGGTACTTCCTTTCTATTGGCTCGAAGTGTTCCCACCATACTTGTGTTTTTCTTGGCCAACATTTCTCCTAATGCTGCCGATGTAAAGAAGTTGTCACATGTGACATTGTACCCCTTTCCAAATAATAGTGACACCAAGCGCAATACCACGCTCGCTGCAAGACTTTCTCCTCTTGACCGAGTTTCGTCCTTCCCGAGATATGGCAATCTATTAACGAGATACTTGCTGTCTACTTCTGCCAGCATCCAAAACTTGATCCCGAACTTATCTGGTTTGTTGGGCATGTACTGGAGAAAACGACAACGGGTTCTGGAGAGAAACAATTGCTCATCAACTGAGATTCTGCGCAGGCACATAGCATTGTTAAGAGTTGCGAATGAATGCATTCCACAATTCAGATACCAAGGCAAATTTATCAGTTAGCAGTCTTTCACATAGGGTAGTTAGCATGTCAAAACGGAGGAACCTCATTCTTTCTTTGCAGATGTTCTTGCCAGTTGTCTCCCTGAAAATAGGCAGTCCATATCTATCGCACCACATCATATTCAACGGCATGTTCTTCAGACCCATGAAGCCTCTGATGTAAAGCAGACCAATAAAGGCACGCAGCTGTGGAAGACTTACGCTCCACTGACAACTGACACCTAAAACTCTCTTGGCCTCAGCTTCAGTACATACTTGAATATGTTTCAACATCTGGGGCGTGATTATGATGTCAAAAGTGCTCGACAGCTCACCATATTTCACATATTTCTTAGCACAGGGAGTTGGTCCTGGTCTAGCCTTAAACACATTCTGTGATGGAATCCTACCAACAGTAGATGTTTCGAACTCCACTGCGATCCACGTGATACCATCTTTCGATACGTGAAGCTCACCGGGAGATACCGAATCGGTTGATACACTCTCTCTAGGTCCTCATATGGAGTGTAATCATCAGACTTTTGACTATCAGACATGCTGTGATCCTCTGCTGACTCATGGAAGATGGAGTCCTCATCAACATCATAATCGTTCTCGTCTCCAGGCTCGTCATCGATGGTTGTAAGTTCTCGTAAAATCTCAAAAACCGTTTTCCTCAGAAGTGCCATTGTGTACAAAAATGTCACTGGAATTTATCTGACTGAACGCACAATATCACAGTAAAATCGTGATTCGGCTAGATTTCACTCCCATTTTGACTGCTATAGTACATAACTGTCAGAAATGATAGTGGTGGCTAAAAATAAAAAGAGGAACCGGATTAGAGAGAAGCGGTCAATTTGACCGCTAACGGGCTTTCTAGGTAGTATGAACATAGCTAAATCTTTTCTCGAAAACTATAACAGATATGAAAACGAAAATTCACGGTACTGAAGAATGTCCAAAAATATTAAAAGTCACAAAAAATCTTTGAAAAATGTCCATAAATGTAGAAAATATGCACATTTAAAAACGCTGAGCGGTCAAAATGACAGCTCCGGGCGTTCTAGTGTTAAAGTGAGCCTCTCACGTTCTAATCTTGATTGCAGATCATGGGAATCGAAGGTGGTTGATCGGAGTACATGGCGCGATCCGATCACGAAGGCAGCTGCCAAGATGCAGGAGAAAGCCCTCATGCATGCAGAGAAGAAGCGGCAGGCACCGATGGGTTGTTCTCCATCGACACCAAGCGCATCGTGCTGTGGCACATGCGGTCGCGAGTGCCTGAGTCAGGCAGGCTTAGTGAGCCATGAGCGAGGCCACTAGGGACCCTTACCGAAGCGACGACGGGTCCTGCAGAGAACGTAGGCAGAACCAACGCAGCGTTTGTAGGTACGATGCATCCGATTTACTAACCGCGTGCTTGCATGCTAAGTCTCTTTATTTCAGGTGGTGGGATTTCAATTTTGTCCTAATGCTTTTCTTTCTTAAATAAATGTCCGCCTGTACGCTCTTCTATGAACATGCACAACTAGCTTAAACCAATTGTAGTTAATTTCGAGAACATTTTCGTGTCCGTGCCATTTCCGTAAAATGTACTTTTTGACCCACTGAACTTATATCGGATCCTTTGTAACCAAGCTTTTTCATATGCTCATTAATTTAGGATTTATGTCACGTTTCATTATGCATTATTCGATTTCTTTTCTTTATTATTTTTCTCTCAAGTGGTTGGCTGCTGCTTGATATCCCCGGTGTGGCTGCGCTTGATGTGCATGTTGACAAGGTGCCTACCTGTCTATTACCCACTACCTCGTCCATACTGGCTCCAGGAGACAGTTGGTGGTTGCTGGAGGGGACAGAGTGCACGGTCCTTGTGGCCGTGTTAGGATCGAAGAGTGGTTCCATGCACTCAGTGTGGAACAGACTACGGTCCAGCCAAAGCCTTGTGCGCGCTTGATTCCCAAATACAGCGTGCTTGTGTTTGCCTGTGAAGGAGTGTGGGCCGGCTCCGTTGATGAAACGTGGCCTCCACCCACAGCCTCCCGTTCTTAATCATTGGGGTTTACACCCACACTCCTTCACAGGCAAACACAAGCACGCTGTATTTGGGAATCAAGCACACACATGTGGTACAGCTAGTACGCCATCGGAACCATGGCTGAAAAGAAAAACAGTGTGTATAATAAGAGAACAACAACCACAAAACCATATTGGTCCAGTTTGCCACAGAGCTTGTGAGTTTTTCAGTTTGTTTACGGGGAGGAAGGAGGGCCACCGCAACACACGCCCGCCACTAACATTGATCTTGAGCCATGGCGTCCAAGCGCTTCAACTTGCAATCATCCGCATCTCTCGAACCCCAACCGGCCGAGGTCAACTGTTTCACCAGCCTTTTGTGCGGCTTCTCCAAGTGGCAGGCTGCCCACCAGACCGTCTTCGCCTCTCCAGCAACCGCGGACAACGCACGACGAGGGTAACGCTGAACGGGCATGCGCAATGCGTGTCCCAGCCACCGCAACTGACGCATTGAGCTGAGCTCCTCGAGCGAGTGAGTTCATCGGCCCAAGGCCACTAACTTCCAGGTTGCTTACGTGGTGCCGCCGCCACACACGGCAATGGAAGGCAGACCGCCGTGCTCTAAGACAGATATTCTGCGCAAATCACGTTTACAAAAGGGCCAGGTCTCGCATCCGTACAACATTACTGCAAGAACAGTTACACAATAGACCCGCCCTTTGATGGAGAGACGAATGTCGTGGCAATGCTACAAAAGCTTCCATCCGGGAAAAGCTAGGCGTGCTCTTTAGATGCGCATCGAAATCTTGTCTCCAACAGGTTCGTCAGCAGGGCTGCAACTTCCGAAGTAAACAAAGCTCTCCGCAAGTTGCGTTGTCGCACCACCAATAATGATTGCAGGTACAGAAATCTGACAGGCTTGAAAGAGATTTGTACATTTGTTGGCGAAAAGTACATACCATACTTTGATGATTCAATCGCCAAACGGTTTAGTGCAACCAGTACGGCGTGCAGATCGTCATCCAGCAAGGCTATATCACCAACATAAGCCAAACCAACAACTCGACTACCTGGGAGGAGCTCAACGCCAGTGTTCAACGAATCGCTCAGAGCGTTCTTCAGGACATCCTCAATGGCAAAGTTGAATAGGAACGGAGAGATAGGGCATCCTTGTCGAACTCCACTGGAGACCACAAAGGTAGGCGAAGGCATGCCATAAGCCCTAACCCTGCCCGAGGTCAGACTGTATGGAGCGCGCAGTATGGAGACGAACTTCTCGGGGACACCGTTCCTCAGAAGGCACTGCCACAGTACTGTACGATCGACAGAATCGAAGGCTGCACGGATATCCAGGAACACAGCATTCGTTGGCCTCTGATACACATGGCGGAGCTCGAGGATCTGGCGAAGTGTGAAGATTTGATCGATGCAGCCGCGACCAGGGCGAAACCCAGCTTGTTCTTCTCGCTGCAACGATTCGCGTGTTGGGATAGCCTGCGAAGTATGATGGACACCAGCAGCTTGCAAACGACGGGGACTAAACTTATTCCTCTGTAGTTAGAGCAGATTGTGCGCAGGCCCTTTTTGAAGATGGGTACGACTATCGATTCACCCCAAGATGATGGAACCTTCTCTTTCGACCAAATTTTCGAGAACAAAACGGTGAGTTCTCGGACCAGCGATGCGCCACCATCTTTAAATAGAGCTGGGTGAAGACCATCAGGGCCGGGAGCTTTATAACGCTTCAGGTGCCGGAGCTCCTGCTCGATTTCTTGGGAAGAGGGACGGTCTGTTGGGGTAGACCACTCGACACCAGCGCGAGCGCCAGAGGTAGCAGATGGAGCTGGGGGCCAACAAAACTGCGAGCCAAAATGTTCGGCCCATCGCTCCAACGGTCGTTGAAGGTTGGTGATTAAGGTGCCATCCTCTTCGCATATTGTTTCACTTATACCAGATCGAACACCTTCGGTGACTCGAAGGAGATGGAAGAGTTTCCTGGTATTACCACAGAGACTAGCAAGCTCCATCTCCCTAGCACGTTCACACCACCAAGCTTCGCGGTCCATTTGCAGACTCCTGCGCAACTCTCGACCAAGGTATTGGCGTTCTTCAACGTGTCTCGAATCCGATGGGACAGGATGCCTTTAGCCTTGTTTCGACAGATGCAACAGCTCCTAGGCACATCCAGCATGGATGAAGGTATTCTCCGCAAAATGTGGATGCAACGTCTCCCAGAAAGCACACAAGCCATCCTTGCCGTGGCAAGCGCCCTGCCTCTCACAGCAGTTGCAGAACTAGCAGACCGTGTCGTCGAACGACATCAGCCAGCGAACGAATCTAGGACGTTCTCTCGACTTAGCCCCGTCGCAGCTCTGGCGACATACGCGACTAGTGAGCCGTCGGCAATCGACGCGTTATCATCGCAAATAGCGTCATTCCAACGCCAAGTCGAGAAACTCACTCTAGCTCGTAAGCAGCGCAGCCGCTCTAACCCATCAACTCGCCGCACGAAGCCTAACAATTCAGGCTTTTGCTTTTACCACACGCGTTTCGGTAACAAAGCCCGTAAGTGCCAGCAACCATGCAGTTTCTCCGCCGCCAAGCAGGGAAACTTCCAGGCCGGCCCGTAATGGCGACTAACGGTGTCTGCAAAGCTCAAAGTCGTCTCATCTACACTAGGGATTATGACTGCGATACCCAGTTCTTAGTTGATACCGGGGCGGAAGTCAGCGTCATTCCCCCTATGCCTGGTGAGCCTACCACTTCTCTGTCGACAAGCCTCAGTGCCGCCAATGGCACGCCTATGGTCATCGGTCACTTACCCTGGACCTAGGTCTTCGACGCACGTTCCGCTGGGTATTCACCGTCGCTGCAGTCCCCTTTGCCATCATCGGCATTGACTTTCTCAGGCATTTCGATCTCTTGGTCGATGCGAAACGCCAGATGATAGTCGACACTGCAACAAAACTCAGCGTACGTGGCAGCACCGCCGATGTCACATCTATAACCCCGGTCTATGCATTTCCCCAGACCTCGCCAGACTACCATAACCACTTTTCCCAGTATTCCAAGCTCGTTCAGCCAATGAACGCAGCTTTGCCCGTCGCAGCCCAAGTCACGCACCACATACGGACGAATGGCCCACCTGTGTCATGCCGTCCACGCTGACTATCATCCGAGAAACTAAAGTTAGCTACAGCGGAGTTTGAGCACATGCTTGAACTTGGAATAATCCGCCCTTCCGACTGCCCTTGGTCCTCGCCCCTGCAGACGGTCCCCAAGAAATCTGGTGACTGGCGCCCTTGCGGTGATTACCGCGCACTCAATCGCCTAACCGTCCCAGATAGGTATCCATCCCACACATGCAGGACCTTACCGCATGCCTCACAGGTAAGACGATCTTCAGCATGATCGATCTGGTTCGCGCCTATCACTAGATACCCGTAGAAAAAAATGACATTCGTAAAACAACCAGCATCATTGCTATCTGGCAGAGAACTGCTCGCCATTTACCTAGCCATCCGTCACTTCCGGCACACACTCAAAGGCCGCGCTTTCACGGTCTACACTGACCACAAGACCCTTATCTTTGCCTTCAACTCGGCTCGCGACAAATATTCACCACGGGAAACAAGACCCATAGACATTGTCACTCAGTTCACTGCTGACATACGTCATGCCTCAGGTGTCGACAGTCATGTCGCCGACGCTCCCTCACGCGTCAACCTCACTCCCCAGTCTTTGCCTACCGTCGACCTTGCCGCCATGGCAGCGGCTCAGACTCAAGACGAAGACAAACAGCACATTCTGCATTCCACTTCGCTGCATGTGCAACCTGTTCCTCTCAAAACCACGGTAGGAACCATCCTCTGTGACACTTCTACAGATTGTCCTAGACCTCTCGTGCCCATCTCCTTCAGACACACAGTCTTTGACGCACTGCACTCACTATCACATCCCGGTATCCGTGCATCTTTGAAACTGATCACCGAACGTTTCGTTTGGCCACGCGTAAACAAAGATGTTCGTACTTGGGCTCGCGCCTGTCTTCAATGCCAGCGCTCCAAAGTATATCGTCACACCCGCAGCCCTCTTGGTTCATTCCCTGCCCCGGACTCTCGGTTCTCGCATGTACACTTAGATCTAGTAGGTCCATTGCCTCCTTCACGCGGATTCGTATACATTCTTACATGTGTCGACCGCTTCACCAGATGGCCAGAAGCCATTCCCGTAACAGACTGCACAGCTGAGGCTGTTATCCGGGCCTTATTAGACCGTTGGGTCTCGCACTACGGATGTCCATCCACCACCACAACTGACCGAGGAACGCCTTTCGAATCTTCACAATTCGATACGTTCTGCAACTTCTTAGGCTGTCGCCGCATTCACACCACAGCGTATCATCCAGCAGCCAACGGGTTAATTGAACGTTTCCATAGACAGCTTAAAGCCTCGCTCTGCGCCTCCTCCGCGCCTAGCTGGAGCGAAAACGTTTCGCTCGTACTCTTAGGCATTCGTAGCAGCATCAAAGCTGACTTACAATGCACACCAGCAGAGCTTGTTTACGGCACGACGCTCAAGTTACCAGGAGAATTCGTTTCACCTCCCGCATCGTCGGGTATGCCTCCGCCTAACTTTGCGTCCTCCCTAGCTCAACACATGCGTTCACTACGTCCGACTCTGGCCCGTGAACAGACTAGAGATGTGCAAATGCACAGCAGACTCTCTACCTGCACTCACGTCTTCCTCCGCACCAACGCAGTGCGGCGTCCTCTCCAGTCTCCCTACACTGGCCCTTTCAGAGTTCTGCAACGGACTCCGAAACATTTCACTTTAAACCAGAATGGTCACCGAACATCGGTCTCCATCGACCGCCTCAAAGTGGCTTTCTTTGACGAGCCACTTGCAGCCCATCCTGATGCTCTCGCACAAGCACCCGCACCTGTGGTGACTTCTCGAGCACTGGATAGCCCGGAACCCTCCGTACCCCTTGACCCGCAACCTATCCCGCCGCAACTCCAGGCAACCGACCGACGCGGTAGACAGGTCAAACGTCCGGTCCGTTTTTCAGATTTTGTAAGCGTTTGCTGTTTCCATTAACACGCCTTTTTCGTGTTTAGTGGTTATCCTGCGTCTCATCCACAAACGTTTTGCAAAATCGACAAAAAAACCCAAAACATTTTGAAAACCTAAAAAGCGTATTTGCTTTTATCATGCATGCTATGTTCCCTCTCCGGCGTCAAGCCACTTCCCCGACCCTTGCCCACCCCGTCTGAGTTCCACCTCCCAGAAACTCAACCGCCGGGACTGCCAAGGCAACCCTCGAGTGACTCGCCAGCCGTCCCAAAGCCCCCTTCCTCACCCAAGGAACAGACAGTCGCCCTCGACCGCAGACACTCACGAACGGATTGGTCCCCAAACGCCGTTTAGGCATTGCCGACGAGGACGCCGGATTTCTTCGTGGCGCGAGGACGCCCGGATTTCTCCGTGGGACGAGGACGCCTGGATTTCTTCGTGGGACGAGGACCGTGGACTAAAGTGCGGTGGGGGGAGTGACACCTCCCAAGCGCACCGTCGGGTCTGCAGCAAAGGGAAGGTCCTGTCGGCCTTTATTCTGGACTAGCCAGTTTTTTTGCAGTCCGACCAGCCCGCCCCGACGGCCCACCGATGATGCACTCTGGTCCACATGATCGTCATAAATAATAACTAGCAAAAGCCTGGACCCAGCGAACTCTGCTACACATCCCACTTTGGAAGCCTTTACTCAAGCCTCTGCAAATATTCGCATCCACCCTCACCTTCCGTTTTCCCCCACTAACAGCTCCATCGAAGGCTTCTATCCTTTAGCCTTCTAGGGAGTGGCCCTTGTAGTGTACCAGAAAACAAGCTCTTTCAGTATTTTGTAACATTGCATTTTACGGTTGTTTTAACCTTCGAAACGTCCATTTGTTTTACTGACTGCACGTCCGTTGTCACAAACCGTTTTGGTGAGCACCTCGCTGCACGTTTCTCGCTCTCTCCGATTCGCTTCCTATTCTTGTAGCCTGTACAATATACGTTGGGTTCAGTCGCCTCCGACTTCTATACTGTCGTATTTGACACGTGTTACGTGTCATTGCTTACCGACTAGTATCCCAGGCTCCGCCCAACAATCCTCCAGTTTGCTTCGAACAAGTCCTAAACCCACAGTCTTATCGTTGGAGACTTTAATGTGCACGACATAGAAACGCCGGTAACCGACGGTAAGCAGTTTAAAGCCTGCTTGCAAGAGTTAATTGCTAGCCACCCTCTGCACAACCACATAACGTCTCCCACCAGGTTTCGAACTGAGAACAAGCCGTCGATAATGGATCTTATGCTAACTATCGAAGAACTCGGTTGACGGGGTAGTTACAAGTACACCACTGGGTCGTAGTGAGCATGTTACTCTACTTTATATATGCTATGCGTAGTACCCTGAAAAGGAGGAGGATAAAGTGCATACTGTCACACACTACAATGTGTTGTCTAAGCTTGTTAAGGATACATCTTGAACTTTCTTAACCGGATGCCCCCCAGATGTTGCCTGGGAAGCCCTTACAAGGACGCTTAGCACACCGCCAGCCCACGCTTTAGAACAGAAGTCCTTCCAACCCAAAAACAAGCACAAGTCATTTCTGAGGAGCAGAACACGTAAATGTATGTCCCGGAGGAATATGGCATGGCGAGATCACCAGGACTGCTCGAATGCCGAAATCTGGACTGCATACGTGACACATCGTAACTTCTGTGTGAAATTGATCCGCGAAGACAAAGTCACTCATCAGCAGGAGTTAGTGAAGCGCTTCTGCATGAACCTCAAACTCCTGTACAGGCACGTTAACGGCCTTCGAAAGGTGAAGCGAGGGGTCCCAGCACTAGTCATGCCTGATGGACGCATGCGATCAGCAATGGAAACAGCCGATCTCCTACGGCTTCATTACTCCCGAACTTTCTAGCAGGTAACAAGCCCAAATATTCTCTTCGTTTCTATCACTCCACCGTCGGGTTTAGACAACATCACCTTCACTGCAGAAGCTGTGATGAAGAAGTCGTTATCCTTGCGTATCCACAGTTCTCCTGGAGTTGACAACATCCGACCAAAGGCTCTGCGGGCGGTTGCTAGTGATCTAGCAGAACCACTGGCTGTTTTCTATCAACGATTTTTAGAAGAGAACCATATTCCACCAGTATGGAAGCGAGGGGTCATCACTCCTATCCATAAAGGTAGCCGCACTGACCCTACCAACTACCGTCCAATAACACTGCTTCCTGTACTATCCAAAGTGATGAAATCAATCATCGCAGATGCGCTGATGCAGTATCTGGAAAGCCACAACTTAATAGCTCCAGAGCAACATGGCTTTCGTCAAAAGCGTTCATGTAATACTAACCTATTAGTTGCACGTAGCTGGACTGAATCTGTGGATGATGGAGTATGAGTCGATGTCATCTACCTGGACTTTTTAAAAGCGTTTGATCGCTTAGACCATCGCATTCTCCTTCAGAAGCTTCGGAACTACGGCATTGCCGACCCAATCCTGAGTTGGATTAGCAATTTTCTACAGGAACGACAGCTAGTGGTGAGAGTCCGAGAATCATTGTCCGAGGATGTGTGGTGTACCACAAGGCTCGGTTCTTGGACCTCGTCTATTCTTGGTGTTCATTAACGATGTGGCGAGATCAATTGCTTCCGACGTCCTATTTTTCGCTGATGATATCAAGATATGGCGAAGTATCAGAGGACCGGACGACTACGAACGGCTCCAGTGCGATATTAACACAGTGTCGAACTGGTCAGTTCAATACGCCCTACCATTCAACGTAGACAAATGTCGCGTTGTACAATTACGCCATAGACATAACTACACCTACATACTTGGGACAAACGGATTGCAGACTAGCTCTTAGGAGCGTGACATTGGTGTGCTCGTACAGAGCGACCTCAACTGTTCAAAACAGTCTGAGGTAGCTGCGAAAAGAGGCAACCAGGACGTCGGCATGTTGCGAAGAGCATTCGGGAGATTTGACCCATCAATCTTCCAAATGATGCACAATTCCTACGTGCGCCCGCATGTTGAATACGCTAACCAAACTTGGCAACCTTGGTTGAAGCGCGACTTAGAGGCGTTAGAGGCACCACAAGGAAGAGCAACAAAGAATGTGCAGGGTCTGCGCTATCACTCTTACCACCGAAGGCTGAAGTTGCTGGGAATTTTCAGCGGATGCCATCGAAGGCTGCGCGGTGATCTCATATTAGCGTATCAAATATTGAGTGACCCCAACCACGTATGTCGCCATTTGCTGAAACTTAGCCACAACACGCAGCTCAGGGGTAACTGCTTAAAGTTGAAGGAAAAATACAGCCGTCTAGAGTGTCGACGGAATTACTTTTCCCTTCGGGTTTGCAAACCTTGGAACGCACTCCTAGACTCAGTAGTATCCTCTCCTACCTTGGATGTTTTCAAAAAACGATTGGATGTTGCTCTTAGCTCCCAGCATTTTGTTACCTAAACCCCTCTATTATGGATTAAGCCAAGCATGCTTTTCTACAGGATTTATTTAGTAAATGGACCCAAGTGAGCGACCATATTTTACTTTTCTCACGCCTTATATCGATGATCACTGCACTCCAGTGTATTTCTGAACGTTTACACTGGATCCTTTTAATTTTACAACAATGTTATTTATCAAACTATTCATCTTGGCAGACGTTCGGTAGATGACCCAGATATATGTTGATTTCATCATATTCACCACAACCATTCTACTGGACGTGTGAAGCACTTGCTTTTACCCCGTGATTAATTATTACAAATTGTACGTTCGTTACTTTTGGACTTCCCGAATCACTTGTGTCTGACAACGGATCTATGTTCACCAGCACCGAGTTTTCCACCTTCCTCACCTCAAATGGAATTAGACATGTGGACACCGCCCCTTATCATCCGTCTTCGAACGGTTTGGCTGAAAGGACTGTACAAACAGTGAAAAATATGCTGCTCAAACAAACTGGTGTGTCATTGCGTGTGCGTCTAGATCGTGCCCTTTTTGCTTACCGAAAGATGGTGAACGATACCACCGGAAGAAGTCCTGCGGAGCTTATGTTCAGCCGCCGTTTGCGTACTCGATTGGACTTATTGCGCGGAACTCTGACAGCTGAAATTCGCGAAAAATAAGAGCGGGTGAAGGAACGCTTTGATACTCGCAGCAGAAACAGGTTTGTAACAGGATCACATACTATCTACAGACGACGGATGGCAACCAGCCGTTGTCAAAACGGCTAACCGGCAGGTCATAGAGGCAGAGACGGAGGACGGCAAAATCGTGCGGCGTCACATGGATCACGTTCAACCAAGGCCGCCAACATCCGATTCAGCCTGTGAACCAAATTCTCCACCCGCAGTATCGGACGCCATGAGAGTGAATGACTCATCACCTAAAGCCGAAGTGCCGCTACGCAGATCAACCCGCGACCGCCGACCGGTTGAGTGCTTCCAAGCTGCATAGGTGCAACTACAGGGGGAAGAAGTGATGCGTCCCCAACCGGTGTACCGTGTCGCCTCTACTGACTGCGAATGTGCATTCGGCGTGCGTGTGTGTGTCCATCAACCACTGTGTATGTGTTCCGTCCTTCCGCTCATTGGCCAAGCCCTTCCCTGTCTGATCGAACAGTGGACTCAGCACGCACGTTACTTGCTTGTTTGCTTCTGCACGTTTCCTGTATGCACAGTTTCATTGCTCCGTAATTGTTCTGATACATATGGGTTTAACAAGCAGATAATGAGACGCTTCATAAGCTGCGCAGCAGCCCATGCAGGATACGGTTAATGTAGTCATGGTTGTACTTAGTCACAGATACTGACTGGATGTCTAGAGTAGAGAACGATTTACACTCAGACAGCCGCCACAAGCCCGGAAAAGCACTGTACGCGCGTTTCATCCTTTCGGGAATCATCAGCAGTGCGCATTCCATCGGACCCTTGGCAGGGCTCGAAACCGCAACTCGACTGTTGCCAGTCCGTGGTTGAGACCACTGAGCTACGGGGGACAGCAACGACCATCGTGAATAAGTTACTAGATGTGATATAGCGCCGCTCACTATCCATTGACTTACACGTTACTGCCGTGCAGAGGACAGGGTAGCCCCCTTACCAAGCGACGAGCTTAACAAACTTAAGCCGCCAATTATCTTATGGCATTATAAGCAGTTTGTTCTGTGTACTGATTACAGAAGAGTAGTAGGGGGAGCTGAATGGTATAGGTAGAAGTTCGTCCTCTGCACGGCAGTAACGTGTAAGTCAGTGGATAGTGAGCGGCGCTATATCACATCTAGTAACTTATTTACGATGGTCGTTGCTGTCCCCCGTAGCTCAGTGGTCTCAACCACGGACTGGCAACAGTCGAGTTGCGGTTTCGAGCCCTGCCAAGGGTCCGATGGAATGCGCACTGCTGATGATTCCCGAAAGGATGAAACGCGCGTACAGTGCTTTTCCGGGCTTGTGGCGGCTGTCTGAGTGAGCCTAGATGTGACGAAATTCTACCTAAAATCGTTATTCTAGACAACGCGAGGCACACCTTTAAAGGCATGATCATATTGAGATAACATAGTGTTATGGGGATCCAGCGTCCCCACTTTGATCATAAGCTTAAACAACGGAAGGCAATGAGACTCGAATCAGACAAGTACACATTTTGATCAGCCTTACAAATCGTGAGACATTTACGTTTCGATTGGCCTTTGTACTTCAGAAAACCTTTCTGCTTCCGGCCAATTTCCGCAAACATAAAACATTCAGCCTTTTTTAACCGAGGAAACATTGTTTTCCAGTCGAGCCTCCGCATCTACCAACATTCATTTTTCAACATGCTCCGTTGGCATATTTGCATAGTGCCAATTCAGTTGCTTCCAGGGTTTGCTTTCGCAAACCATTGGCACCATCGAGGCACAAAAGAAACGCTGGACTGCGCTGTAATCGCCTTGAGCCTGGCCGGTGAAAGTGCCTACACAAAAGACTTGTCTTTGTGTCTTGTTCTCTGGGGTTTGGATAGCTGCGTGTGAAATTGCGTTCGGTCTAGGAGTCGTTCTACTGGCGCGTAGTAACCGTGTTGTGCCTAAGTCTCATGGATCGTGCAATTTTGAATTTTGTCGGTTACTTTGTCGTGAGTGAAATAGTTTCAATCTACATTCCTTCGGCCTACTAGGAGAGTTGATACCAGATCGTCAGAGCTTGGCGTAACCAAGAGGCAGTTATAACACAAAGCGTGATGTAACAAGTACAAGAATACAATGTGTTGCCCATAACAGTATATGTTTGTGTAGAGGTGTGTATCAATGTAATCGCGTATGTGTATAGCTGTGTAGTTTGTGCTTGTGTGCCGCTGCATCCTTGGCTGTTCGCTAGCGTCGGCAATGCGAGAATAAATGATTGATGTCCATGAGTTGGATAGGATTATCCGGATATTCACAGGGCGACTCACGACTACTATGTCGCAGTGTTGATAAAAAGATATTTGGTATTATATTGGGAGAACGCTTGCAAAGCGAAAAGCAATCACGTCCTGAAAACTGTAGCCGAACTATTTACTGGAATAGGTTAAACCCGAAACACCCAGCTGGCACCACGAGGAGGTTGTTCGCCTAGCCAGCTTAATCGTTTGGCTCAAAAGCCTGGTCGCAAGGCAGCGGATGTGGCAACGATTAGGTTTTGTAGAAATGGACGTCATCCCATTGCAAACCCACAAATCTGGAGGACCAGGAATGTGAGTTCGTCTGACCTCGAACCGTTGACCAACCTGGTAGGGGTACCTCTTAAGGGGCCCAAGGGACCCACCGAGTACAGCTCAAAGAGGCACGTGAGCCGTCGCAAAACGCTAAGTCCCAGTCTCGTTGTGACGGCACACGCTTCTATAAGTCATTATTCAATTAACCTCTATAACTTGCCAAGTAAAAGTTTTAGTAAAACGGCGTGGTTGATACGATGGTGCTATCGCAATGAGGCTGGACCTTACCGTGGTGCGATGGATGTGTGCTTAAGGGATCCATTGTGCTATGCTGGGCGGTGCTTTTTGCACCTTTGGAGCCACTCATACCAGATTGGTCAATTGTTAGAGACCAGACAAACTCATCCTCCTGGATGGGGGTTGGAATGAGGGTGGCACCTTATTCCTTAAAACGGACTCCTTGTAGCTCAACGCCAAACCCGCTGCCTTGCGGTCAGGATTTGAACTAAAGGCTTTGGTTGAGAACCGTAATCATTCTCCTGCCTAGGCCTGGGCAACCTGACAGTATACTGCCCACGCAATACTATGAATCTTTCGTCAAACCCTTCCCTGATGCTCTAGCCACCGCAGAGGATAATCACCAACGGTGCCCTATCTGCTGCATCGAGCCGGATTGAATTGGATTGCCGCTCGTACTGGAGTACCGGTGTCGACTCTGATCATGCCTTACTACGCTGTCGTTTCTCCATGAACTTTACCGGGAGGCGCACCAAGCGTCTCCTCCAATTGGCAACTGAGAAATTGTCTCAGCCCTCGGTCAGGCAAGCCTACCAAGATGCACTGCGTACCAACCTTCCGCTGTCTTGTCCTAATGACACTGAGCTTCAGTGGAATAGGATCTCGGTCGTCATGCACGACGCAGCAGCATCTGTTTGTGGCACTATCAATCGTCACCGCACCAGTCACTGGATATCCGAGAGGTCCGTGAACCTGTTGGAAGCTAGAAGGCACCTCCCGGCTGGCTCTGAACACAATGTGACCAGACGGGCTATTAGGCGTGAACTAAAGCAGAGCCTACGTGTTGACAAGAAAGCCTGGTGGACCAGTAGGGCTCAAGAAATGGAGGAGGCAGGAGCAGTAGGCAATTACCGCAAGCTCTTCCAAATAATCCGCACCACTGGTCCCAGAAAACCAGGCGTCAGTAAGACAATCAGAGACAGCGTGGGTACGCTGATACACAATAAGAAGCGCCGTATGGCTCGTTGGGCTGAACACTTTGAAGATCAGTTCAGCTGGCTCCCTGCTCCCGGACCTCTTCCTACTCAGGTGATGCAGGACGAGCCATGGACGGTTAGTTTAGAACCTCCGTCGGAGGACGATTTGCGAAACGCGATCACAGCCGTCAATGGTTTCAGTGTCGCTGGCCCGGATTCCCTCCCAGCTGCACTATTTGAGGATGGAGGTGAGGTCCTCTGCAAAGCACTGACCTCCCTATTCGAACGTATCTGGAACGAAGAGAGTGTGCCGGCTAATTGGAGCGAATCGATTATAGTGGCAATATATAAGAAGGGCAATCACAAAGACTGTTCTAACCACAGGGGCATTAGCTTAACGCCAGTTGTGACAAAATTATTGGCCTCGATTATCGTTGGTCGCCTCACTGCGGAACGTGAATCTCAGATTACGGAAGAGCAGGCCGGTTTCCGCCCAGGTGGTGGCTGTATAGACTATATATTCACTTTGCGGCAGATGCCAGAGCAGCACCAGGCATACCGCAAACCGACAACAGCTGTGTTCCTCGATTTTAAGAGTGCGTTCGATTCAGTCGATCGATCGATCCCGTTCGAAATACTTGCGCGGAAAGGTGTTCCCACGAAATATGTGAACATCCATCGTGCTCTATACTCGAACACTACAGGCCGCGTCAGGGTTTACGGTGTCCTGTCGGATAGCTTTCCGACTACAAGTGGCGTTCGTCAGGGTTGTCCCATTTCCCCGATTTTGTTCAATTTCGTCGTGGATTCTATCATGGAGTGTTCCCTTGCGGAATCTCACGGTGTAGGCGTTGAAGTGCTGCCTGGTGAAAGGTTAGTTGATCTAGATTATGCAGACGATATCGTCTTGCTTTTCGACGATGTTGGGGCGGCCCAATCAACCCTGAATAGCCTGTCCGGAGTGGTCCTATTATTTGGTATGCACTTCGCACCTTCGAAGTGCAAAGTGTTGCTGCAGGACCACCAGCCACTTGATGACTCCTTGACGCTTGCTAACGAGGAACTCGAGGGGGTTGATCATTGCACTTATCTTGGCAGCTGCATCAGCAATGATGGGC
This sequence comes from Dicrocoelium dendriticum, assembly GCA_944474145.2. Classification (NCBI taxonomy): domain Eukaryota; kingdom Metazoa; phylum Platyhelminthes; class Trematoda; order Plagiorchiida; family Dicrocoeliidae; genus Dicrocoelium; species Dicrocoelium dendriticum. Next base: position 37,978,134 of record OX104069.1, read on the forward strand.
GCATAGAAACTGAAGTCAGCTCACGCATTGCAAAAACCAGAGTTGCCTTCTTGAACCTGCGGCATCTTTGGCGACAGAAGGGAGTTTCCCTTCGTCTGATAGGCCGGGTATACAAGGCCACAGTGAGACTTGGCCCCTTCGGTCTGAAGAGCTGAGACGCCTTCAAGTCTTTGATCATCGTTGTCTGCGAAGCATTGCTGGTATCGGATGGCACCAGCGTGTCCGCAACGATGATGTGCGTAGGCTAGTACTAGGTGGTGCTAATCATGCTAGCTCGCTAGAACAACAGATAGCATTAAATAAGTTGCGTTGGCTCGGACACGTGCTACGTATGCCTGGTCACCGCTTACCCAGGAGGGCCTTGTTCAGTCTAAAAGGTGTAGGGTGGCGCAAGGCTCGAGGTGGACAGAAGTTGACTTGGCAGCGGGAAATGAAGACACTGACGACCAAACTGGGTGCCGTTAGTCCGTCTCGCCTTCCGGGGCTGGAGTCCACGTGACTCGCCTTGTGCTTGTCTCGAGACTTTACAGGACATGGCTCGCAACCGACACCAGTGGCGCGTCTGCTGCCGTCTCCTAGTCGGATTGCCTGTTTAAAGTGTGTTTGCTGCTGAGTTATCTGCGGGGTAAAGGCTGATTATGACGTGGGGCAGTGAAAGCCACAAGGAAGTTGTCTCGCCGATGCCGCCTTATCTTTGCACGATAGCCAGCAGTTTGTGACGGTATGTTGTCTACACAAGGTGTAGGCGCCTTGACCCTGAATGTTTGCTTAGGGCATTAAAGTTTTCAGGTAAGTCCCTCTTCTCTCCCACTTCTTATTCTTTATTTCATAGGTCCTCATGGTTGTATGACAGCGAAGCATAAGTTCAAAAGGCTGCTGTAATGCTGTTGATGAAGAGGTTGCATCGAGCAGAGTGGATAAGGGGTTGAATGCCACTGCTCAAGCTTTCCTTTCTTCATATTCCCCCTCTTACGCTTTTCCAACCTTATCGTTCAGTTTCAACTTCACTTTTATTCCCCCGTTTTCAACCCTTCAGTTCTAGGTGCTCCCCCAACATGCTTCTAGTTTCACCCCACATGCATACGCGGAGCGTCACTCTTGCCCTATCGACAAGCCCATGTCTAAGCAAGAAATTAAACCCAGTTCATCGGCTTCTATTTGGAGCCCTCGATCCTCCCTCAGATTGGCATGCCTCAGCGTACGCAAATTGTTACAGGTAGGTCAACAGGCAGCCCTTGCCCGAACATTAGAGACCCTCTCCATCAATATCTGCTGCTTATCGGAGACCCCCCTGAAAGACTCGAGCTCTGTATACTCACTCTGCGATCCCCTTCAGGTGACACTAGCAGCACTTTCTCATTGCGCCTATCCGGTGACGATACGGCTTCGAACACCGGCCAACCCGGTGTTGGTATTGCCCTGAGTCCCGGGGGTGAAGCTGCTCTGGTTGATTTGATTCCAATCATTAACCGGAGGTGTGCGTTTCGATTGGCTGGCTCGTTCAAAGCTTCGAAGTCGCGCGGGACTAACAGGTGTCAATTCGCCATTGCTGTCTATGCATCCAAAATCTCTAGGAATGATTCGGTAAAAGACGACTTCTATCGCCAAATGAACGAGCCCCTCCGTCACAGAAGCTCAGACACTGTAGTGTTTACTGGGGATCTGAACGATTAAGTTGGAAAATTATCCACTAATGAACTGCATCGGGGCGGCCAACATGGTGTAGGCTCCCGTAATGATAACGATGAGCGATTACTTCAATTGTGTGAAGATATTCGCTAATTTCTTGCGAGCACTAATTTCCGATATAGCAACGGCCGGAGGGTGATTTGGCGGCTACCAGCCTTGGACGCAAATCGATCACATTGCGATTAGTTACTTCTGGAGAGGCTGCTTCCAGAACTGTTGCTCGATTTGGAGCACATGTGCGGACACTGACCATGCACTTGTAAGACGTGACCTGCGGATACGTTTTGGCAGAAGCTCACGACACGCTGTGAACGCAAAGACACCAGCCAACTGATGAAGACAGCGGTTCTGAATGCCTATCAAAGTGCGCTGAAGTGCGAGACGAGTAAGCGCTCACCGGATGGAGTTGAAGCTCATTGGTCTCATGTTCACTAGACCTTATTAGCAGCAAGCAAATCCTCATGTGGTAAGTCTAATCGCCAACATGCACTTTGGGTCTCTTCGCAGTCTCTGGAACTTATCGATGCTCGCCGACACATTCGGACTGGAAGCGAGTACAATCAGAGTCGCAAAATACTCCGTGTTAGCCTGAAGAGAGACTGCAAACCCTGGTGGTCTCATCGTGCATCAGAGATGGAAATGGCCGCTGCCCTTGGTAACCACCGTAAGTTATTCCGGCTGATACGGGAAACGCGCAGCAGACCTAGTGTTAGTTAAACTTTACAAGGCGAAAGTGGACAGCCTATCCACCTTTCGCCCCTCTCCCTGGGCAGTCCCTTTGGATCCGCCCTCTTGCTCAGAAGTCGAGCGTGAGATCGGACGTTTGAAGTTAAATAAAGCCGCGGGACCAGATGATCTTCCTCCAGCCCGCTTCAAATTCGGGGTACCTGATCTTGTGGTCGATTTACACGAGGTACTAATGAAACTGTCCCAGCCAACTGGAGCCGTTCCGTCATAGTCCAAATTTTCAAAGGAGGCTCACGACCGGAATGCGGCAGCCATAGAGGAATCAGTCTGATCTCCATTGCCTTCAAAGTGCTTGCCTGTTCTCCTCCACAGACTGACTGGCACTCGTGAAGGCCAGATTCGTGAAAAGCAATTTGGGTTTCGTCGAGGTCGTGGCTGCATTGACCACATATTTACAGTACGTCAGTTGTTGGAGGACCGTCACATATATTGGCGGTTCACCGTTGTAGTGCCCCTCGTTATCAAAGGTGCATTCCATTGGTTGGATAGACGTGCCCTTTAAGACTGTCTAGTCAGGAAATGTGTGCGCGAGAAATATGTAAACCTTATCCGAGCATGATACGCGCGTAGCTCGGGCAGAGTGAGGACTTACGTCCAGCTGTCGTCGCCCTTCAATATCCCCAGTGGTGTAAGACAAGGATGCACGCTGTCACCTTTCCTCTTCAACTTCGCTATTGACGAAGTCATGGAAAACGCGTTCACAGGATACGACTTACGTGTGGATCTGCTCCCAGGAGAATGACTTCTTGACTTGGAGTATGCAGACGATATTGCCCTAATCTGTGACAACTTGCAAACGTGCCAAGCTGCACCGGACAGATTGGCACCGGTTGTCCGTCACTTCAGGCTTTACTTCGCACCCTCGAAGTGCAAACGTTCCTCCAAGATTGGCTTGGACTGCCTCCTGCGCTGACCCTTGGTGGAGATAAGCTAGAAATCACTCAAAAATTCAACTACTTGGGAAGTTGTATCAGCGCCCGTGGGATTGAAGATGAGATCACAAACCGTATATCAAAAGGTCGAGGCGCTTTTGTTAACCTTCGGCACTTATGGTGCCGGCGCGACATCACTCTCGCGCTGAAGGGTAGAGTGTACAACGCAGCGGTATGTTCGACCCTACTGTACGGTTGTGAAAACTGGCCAATTAGATCAGCCGGCATAGAGGCTAGTTACGTTCGACCATCGGTGCCTTCGTAATTCGGCTCACATTTGGTGGGAACGCCGAGTGAGTAACGCCTTGTTTACGGCACAGGAAAAAGCAATGAACCACTCAGCACCGCCATTTCAGGCACCAGGCTCCGATGGCTCAGCCACGTGTTACGCATGCCAGCCCACCGACTCCCGGGACGTGCATTGTTTGCTCACCGGGGATGTGGATGGAAGAGAAGGGGTGGCCGAGCAATGAGTTGGTCGAGAAGAATGAAGGCCCTCACTTCGAAGGTTGCCTCGGTTGGAACGTCTCGCTCACTGGTTGGGATTCGAAAGACGGTGAACACGTTTGGCTGGATACACTTACTGACATAGCTAGGAGCGGACCGCAATGGCGTTCGTGCTGTGAGTTTCTTTGCCCCACCCCCTCCAAGCACGACTTATTTAGCCTTATATAATTTTGCTTAGTAAATTTTTTGTTGCATTGAACAATGAACAATGAATTTATACGGGTTAAGAAGCGTTGCTTTACAAGCCCCGTTGGATAGTTGCAGGGGATATCAACATAATAATTAAGATGAAAAGGATAGTAAAATAGTTAACACTTTAAATACGAAAATAAGGACTTATCGTTTGCTTCGCTGCAGTCCTGCAATCCACTTAGATTCACAACACCCACAGTTAACAACAAATAATTCCAGGGTAAACTCCAGGTGTAGGATGGAGACATAGTGTTAAGTAACAAAGTGTAAGTGGATGAGTGCATCGTCCAACCGTGTTTTAAATATTGTTAGTGTCGGTGCAGAGACGACCGGTTCTGGGAGAGCATTCCACGGGTGACAGACACGGATGGAAAAGAAATTTCTGCGGCACTCCAGACGACTGTATTGTTCTGCGAGTTTTAATGAGTGGCCCCTCAGGTTTGTATTGCTGCTGAGTTGCAGTAAAGGGCGGCACACATGATGTGGGTCTCGCAGGATCAAGTATGTCATAATCAGGTCGCCTCGTAGCCTGCGATAGCTTTCACTGAACAATCCCAGTCGTCGCAGCGTCTCCTGGTAGGAAAGATTGCGCATTCCAATTACGTTCTTAGATGCCCGGCGTTGTGGCCGCTCCAGTGCATTAAGGTCGTGTTTCAGCCATGGATGCCAGGCTTGAATTGCATATTCGACATGGGGGCGAACATACGCACTGAGCATTTGTCGAAATATAGAGCTGTTTATTTGTCCATACGCCCGCCTCAACAGCCCGACGTGTTGGTTCCCGGTCTTCGAGGCGTTTTCGGATTGCCTGGAGCAACCCAAGTCATCTTGAACCAGGACACCCAAGTCACGTTCGAGAGTTGATTGTTGCAGTACATCCGTTCCGAGTCTGTATGAGTAGCTGCCCTGATGTCGGATGGAAAGCACCTTGCATTTACTGACGTTGAAATGCAATAAGTTTTGGATCGACCATTGATACACTGTATCTAAGTCACTTTGGAGCACATGTTGGTCGGTGTTCGCCTGGATCCTGCGCCAGATCTTGATATCGTCGGCAAACATTAGGAAGTTTGAAGCGATTTCCTGTGCAAGGTCATTAATAAACACCAGAAACAAACGTGGACCTAGAACCGAGCCTTGCGGCACACCACACTCGACTTGTATGTAGTCCGATAATGAGCTCCGAACTCTGACCACTAATTGCCTTTGAAATAGAAAGTTGGCGATTCACCTTAAAAGAGGGTCTCCGATCCCGTAATGCTGCAGCTTGGATAGTAGTATCCGATGGTCTAGACGATCGAAAGCCTTGGAAAAATCCAGGTAGATCACATCAACACCTTCTCCAGCGTCGGCTGTCTCGGTCCAACTACTGCGTGCAATTAGTAAATTAGTTGTACATGACCGCTGTCGACGGAAACCGTGCTGTTCAGGAGTGATGAGGTTGCAGTTTTCCAGATAGCACATCAGTGCATCGGCAACTATGGATTCCATGACCTTGGAGAGTATAGGAAGAAGGGTTACTGGGCGGTAGTTGGAGGGATCAGATCTGCTTCTACCTTTGTGAATCGGGGTTATTATTCCAAGCTTCCACATGGCGGGAACTTGGTTCTGGTTTAAGCAGTGCTGGAAAAACTGAGCTAAATGTCCTGCCAGTTGGCTGGCTGCTGCTCCCAATGCCTCTGGACGAATGGTGTCGACACCCGGCGAGCTGTGTTTGCGTAGAGAAGTCAGCTTTTGCAATACAGCCTCTGCGGTAAAGTTGATGTGAGTTAGTCTTGGTGAGCAGAAGACAAAGCTTGGTAGATCGCTTGGTGGCATGACCCTTTGAAACGTGGGGGCGTATTGCATCTGCAGCGCGTTTACAGCTTCCATAGACGTTCTTGTTGGGCCATCAGCCGTCTTGAGTGGAGGAAATCCTTGCCTCACCTTTCGTAGGCTATTAACGTGCTTGTACAGCAGTTTGTGGTTAGCACTGAAGGTTTTTGCGATGTTCTGCTGATAGGCGGCTTTGTCTTCTCTTAACAGTTGAGTGCAGTGGTTACGTTGGGCTACGTAGTTGTCCCACGTTTCTGGTGCTGGAGCTTCTCTGTACACTCGCCATGCTGCGTTGCGTACTGTCATCCATTTTCGGGTTCTGCTCCTAACGAAAGAAACGGATTTGCACTTATTGTAAGCTTTTATCTCTGAAGCCTGTGCAATCAGCAGACTGAATGTGTTGACGAACTCGAGCCAGGCGACTTCCGGGGGTTCTTCTTCGAGGAAAGACCATGTTGTGGCGCTGACTAGCTGGGCGAGTCGGTCGTACCTTGTGATGGTTCGCACAGTATCATCTTTATCATTCCGATATTCTGCATAGCAGACGAAGTTGAAACTGATGACTGCATGATCACTGCGACCCAACGGGCAGTCTAAAACCAACGCATCAATCATATGCTCCTCGTTGGTAAGCACAAGATCCAACACAGATGGCCTGTTACCAGTTCTGAACCGAGTGGGCAAAGTGATGTGGTTGTAAAGAGGAGCAGTAGTTGCTAGATCTTGTAAATCGGTTTTGAATTGTTCGCCGGTTGTGGCAGGGGCTTCTAAACAATGTACGTTGAAATCACCCGGTTGGCAGCTTAACGGAACGATGTCTATCCGTTACCGGTAGCTCAGCTGGCCTGCATTTGTTGCATTTCCCCTTTTTCATTTTATGTATTGCGGCAAAGTAGCTGAGGTGCTTCCCACCTCTAGCTAACGTGTATAATGAGGATGGTGATACGATGGTCCTAATCGGTGCAAACGTGACGGTCAGCACGAACAATACGGACCCCGCGAAATCTGTACCCCGAACGAGATGAAACGCACTTGTCGGTTCCTGCGGAGTTGACGGAACGCACTAGTCGATACTGGCAGTGTAAAACGCTTGCCACTCAATCCCAAGGGAAGATTGACCTATGACAGAGCACTTTTACGATCCAGCGGAAAGACGATTAGAAGGTCTCAGCCCCAATTTTGTACGGAGACTGGCGACATAGTATGCGAAGGATTTATAAAAAGATGAGAAAAAGGGTGCCAGTAGTTCGTGAGCCTGTGGGACAAGGGAATTCACACACAATGTGTGGGCGTGTCCGACGTGAGCGTAGGGTGTATCCGGATTGTGAACGCACAAAACTGCGATGTCTTTATTGTGACACGGGCGACTTTGTGAGGATAAGTGGTCCTCATAACAGGTTTGCTGGGCAACGGTCCACGAACGAAGCATAGGATCAAATAAGAATACGTCTATAGCGGGATTGGCAATGCGTGATATTCAACAGACACAAAATACTGACGATTACTGCTCCGCAGAAGTTTGACCATAAAGCATATTTGTACCGCTCCCAAGGTTTAAGTGCATGGGTGTCTAAAAAGCACAGGGTGCCCTCACAGATCCGCGGGAAAGGTCTGATCTAGACTGCTTTTGTGTGAACCCTTTCTTTACCCGTCTGCATACAGAGGCAAGCATCACGCCTATCCTTTGGGGCATGCGCCCATTCATTACAGTCGCGATTAGGAGTTTGAATGCCTGTCTAACCAGCAAGTAACCAGTTCTAAGCTAACCCGTTTACTGAGCGTCGGCCGGTGGCCGAGTGGTCTGCGTGCTTGGTTTACCACCATAAGGTCACCGGTTCGAATCCGTGTAGAGGTGTGCGTCCTCGCGGTATACTCGGCCCGCGCGCGACTGGCGGTGGTCGCGCGGCAGCAAAACGCCGTTAGGATGTACAGCTGACACATTGTTATTACTTCTTTTACCTGAGAGCTCAAGCAATTTAGGTTTATTGAGGTATGTAATTAAGGTTCTACAAATAGTCCCGTAGACCTTGGATCCACCTTGCTTTGAAAAATTTGGGATCGGTTATTACGCGTAGCGCAGCATTATAACCCAAAGGAAAGACCTCAAACAGTTGACATTGAAGATTATTCCGCTATATTTTCCGAAAAGCAGCAGCGAAGGAGACAGCAGAACATTTCAGCGTTAGTAAGACAACGGTTAGAGAGACGTATAGCGCGTAGATCGTGCGCTATAAACCCGGTATGCGGCTAGACGGCCAACCAAAAGCAGTGCGTAGAAGACACAAAAGTAAGCTAGGGAAGAAGTTTATTGGACGGGAGGAGCGTTAGCTAAAGCTAAAAATAGGGCACCCGGAGAGAGCTAGCTAGGGAGAATGTCGTTGGCGTCGAGAGCGTAGACGGAGCGTCGTTCGCAGTCGAGCCGAGCGCCAAAGGCGGAGATCGTGTTCGTGTTTCCAACAAACGGGAACAACTTTCCAACAGGCAAACCGAATAGCTTCCTAATACATAAGAAAGCTATAATTTGAATATGTTAGAATAGTTTACACAGTCATACGGGGGAATCTCCAGGTCGCTACAGACGAAACATTACAATAAGAAATTTTTCCTGCTCATTAGTAATATAAAAGGTAGCCTGTTCTAGTTTCAAATGCTATGGACGCAGCGTCTACTGAGAGGAAGTCATGACTTTCGGAGGCTAACCACTGTCAGTTGCCAAGGTAGTAACCTGCGTAGCAGTGGAGGATAGGTCGTGCTAAATCCCAATGAGCTTGCAAATTATGTAGCCCAGCCGAGATCCCCCATGGCTCAGTGGCTTAAGCTGCTGGCTAGTTGGAATCTGCCTCTAGCGTTCATGGGTTGATCCCCAATAGGGGACCGAGGGAATGCGCAGCACTGACGAGCCTTAATAGCGCGAAACGCGTCTGGTGCTTTTCCGGACTAGGGTGTGAGCAGCTGGGACAAAAACGTTACAAGTACAAGTAAAAAATCCACCCACTCATTAGTCAGATATGATAACGAAAGAAGAGATACACAGCGAAAACTGAAGTCAATGAAGATACGCTGCGCTGGTTCAAAGAAATGAGGGCCGTTGATGCCTGAATCTCCGGGCCGATGCTTCAAGGAATTACAATGAGTAGTGGGAATTTTGGTATAATTCAGAAATATCACCATAGTCACTCTCAGTCAGCAGGCTGAGGCTAGCCTCGAAAACATCAGACATCTGTGTTTCGACATTCTGGGTCTCGTCAGTGGAGCGCATTCCAGAGGACCGTTGCTGGGTTCCGCCCCATGACTTCCCGATGACAGCAGCTAGTGCCACTTCACCATGGGTGACAGCTGCGGATCTGCACGATTGACAGTTGACTAGCCCCAAGGGTTAGGACTTTCCACATGGCGCCTTGGCACGGCATAAGGACTTGGAAGCTATACGGGCAGATTTTTATAGTACTAGCTGCTGTCCTCTGCACAGTTCGTAACTCGCATAGCAGTAGATGAGCCGGGCTACATCATAGTCAACTGTCAATCATGCAGGTCCGCGGCTGTCACCCATGGCGAAGTGGCACTAGCTGCTGGCATCCGGAAGTCATGGGGGCGGAACCCAGCAGGGGTCCGCTGGAAGGCGCACCACTGACGAGATCCAGAATGTCGAAACACCGGTACCTGGTGCTTTTCCAGACTATCCTAAGCCCGCTGACTGAGAGTGACCAAGCTGAATTATTTGGGATCAAGAAATTGCCAAAATGTTCTCACAGGAATTTGGGGTTAGCGGTTTCCAAGCGCCCAATGGTTGGCTAGAGAAATTTAAACAGCGATACGACACTTCCCAAAGAGTCTTGTGTGGTGAATCCAATAAAGTTTCTGAACAGTTTATCCATGCAAAAATTTCCTGAAGTCAGCAAAAATTACACAGATGGTGACATTTTTAACGCTGATGAGTGAGGTCTCTTTTTCAAAAGGATGCCTGACGGAAGCTGCGCCAGTTAAACATATAGTATATGGATACATTCTAGTTGACACAAGTGCAACCAGAAACAATTCAGGAGCGCTTCGAGAAAGCTGAATTCGTTCAAACTCTCGAGCAGGAGGTTGTTGCCATACTAGACGGTGCATCTCCCGTGGTAGAATTCGAGGGAATATATGTTCAAGGGTTTGTTGAAACGGATGATGACTTGGCAAGCTGCACTGAACCAGATCGAGATGCTATTTTTCAAGAGACACTAACTGCGGTACATCTCTAAGAAAAAAAAACAAGAAACTCCTGATGAAGAAGTAGCACTAAATGCTGATGACATGCAAACCCTAGAAAGTTTAAAAGATGATGTCAGACATCGTTTCTTGCAACTGAAGTTATTTGCCATGGAAAATGTCCAAGGATACTGAGTAGTGTAGCCTGTGCTTTTCTAGTTATATTTGTGGTAAGAAAAAAGACAGGTTGACTTTGATGAAAAGAAGCCGTGTTTGGATTTATTACAAGGCTTTAGGAGTTGACTTTGGTTGCCATCATATGATGGCTCACCTAATATATTTGAATAAGGACGTAAGTGAAAATAAAGTGTATATCGTACCACTCACAAGCAGAAGGTAAAGAATGCTAAGTTCTTGTATAGGGCCTCCATATGTTGACCAATTTAGTCCAGTCCACTGAGTAATGGACTTATTGAGATTCTACTGTATGTTCAAATATAGTGAGTGGTTGTCAGGTAAGTTACATCGGTAAGCGTCAATCGTTCGGGAAATCCACAATCCAGCAAGCACCGAAAATCACTGAAAGGAGTATTCATGGGAAAGAAGAAGAATACCCCTACTGGAACGCATGAAATGAATTGTCAGCTGTGCACAGTAACGGCGCTTCGTTGCTGCGCGACCACCACCAGTTGCGCGAATCCTGAGTATACCGCGAGGACGCCTGCCCCTATGCGAGTTCGAACCGGTGACCTTATGATTGCACGTCAGGCGTGCAGACCACTAAAGCACCGGCCGATCTTATGGAATGCAACTCAGGAATGATCAGAATGTTACCAATAAGAAAGGAAAGAATGATAGAAATAATGGCACAACGGGTTGAAAAAACCGTACTACACAGGATAACTCGCCCTCCTCGAACTCGCAGATAAACAAGCAGTCTTCCAGGGTAAGCAAAGCATACACTATGTCAAGTCTAAGTTAAGCCTCATGAAGTTCTAAAAAGCTAATTATGAATTCGCTGGTTCGTCTGGCCCTCGGAACCTGATGGAAGTCGTGGTGTATCAGTCAACTGACGATGACCATCCGAACCAGTTCGCATCTACGAGATGGCAGAGGATGGACTATTTGACTTGGAGGCGACAGCGGAGAACCAGCAAGTAATTCTACCAAAAGCACCTTACTCATGAGTAGAAACAAACAGTCGCCATCAAACCATCTAAATAATAAGTCGTGCATAGTTGACGTTACGGGAAAGCCTAGCTCTGGAGGCGAACCGTGTCCTCCACGACACTCGAATGTTGCAGGCAATGGATGATGAGTTGCAACATATCGCGATTCATTTGCAAGCCGTCAACATGCTTCACCAGGCAAAACGATTAATAGTGGCAAAAACCGATAGTCGTCAAGCGGTTGCAACAAGATGGACACAAGAGTAATAGCACACAGCAGTAAAACATACACTCTCCAAAAAGTACGTGAAAACCGGAGCAAGAGATCTACAGATATGAACAGACCAGTTAAGTACAAATATCAAAACCCACGCAGCACCGCTCATATCCACCGGGAAAACCTCATGAACAATAAGCGTCTCCGGTGTCATGTAGTTGGTATAGGAAAAGCCAGTGAACTGCTCAACACCGTTATTTCACGCACCATGCTCCGAAGGCTGGACAATGTGCAGCGCATGCAACCACACCAACTCCCGAGTCGAGCAATGATTCCGCTGAATGCAAGAAGAGGAGAGAAGGACTATCGATGGCTTGCTCAAGAAGAATAAAAACCCTCACTTCGAACTTTACGTCGGTTGGTGTCTCTCGAGCGCCGGTTAAGATCCGAAGGACAAGCAACACATCCGAGTGGATACGCTTGGCGAAATGGTAAGCAGCCGAATCTCGATGGCGTTTCTGCTGTATGCCCGGCACCACCATCCTGCCTAGCTTCCCTCGCCAACCACAATCCCACCCATGAGGCATACTTTGTTACTATACAGTATGATGCCAGTTGGTTCGTATTACATAACGCATAGCCGTCTGCCCACTTTTTGTACTGCAGCTTTATGGTTAAGTGTAGTGTTCACCTGCAGCCAATATGTAGGGATGGAGATAATGGCTTTTGACAATTCACAATGGGACGAAACCGCTATCTGGGGCCTATCCGGGTGTGTGGACGATTACATGAGTTGGCAGCTCTTGCAAAAATACCCACTACTGGATCCACGCCGGTGCACATTCTTAACATACCAAAGGCCAAACGACCAAGCGGATTCAGTTGTCGCCCCTATGAACCTCATCAGACTTCACATGGTGTACACTATGTCTACGCTGGTATATTACTTTGCATGTGATCTGATATGCGGAAGTCTGCAACAACAGAGTCCAACAAAGAGGAAAAATTAGCATTTGGTGGGCACTATTTCGTTTGCTGGCCAGCTTCCGAACTGCATTAAAGAAAACAATGCCAGTTACTCCCCAAGATTTTCAGAACGCTACCGCGGACCACAAGACTAGTAAAGATTGACAAGGCACCGGTATGCAAAGGTCACTCGAATCCAAGCATCCATGAGGCAAAATGTGGCTTTTGGTGGTACCTGCAAATCGTGGTTGTCAGGCGTAGGTAAAAGCATCGATGTAGTCTGGTCCCCACGCCGTCGAAGCAGCGAAGCCGTAACAGGCAAAACAAACAATGCACAGAGTATGTGTTGAAATAGGACCTCGTAAAGAGCGATAACAAGCTCGGGGAGTAAAGAATAACCCCGTACGCGCCTGAACGAAAAGTTCCGTCAGTACAGAACAGTCTTTGACACACACATGAACGATTGCTGGGGGTGTAAGGAATCCAGTCCAAACGACGTGTAACGTTCCGGTTGGCATAACGAACGGTACAAGAACAGTTTAGAAAACAGAAGTCAAGAGGCAGACCGCGGATGGTCAAGGCGCTTATTCGAAACCCAAAGCTAATGTCAAGGGGACAAAGTTAACAGGACTTGCGAAGACTGAACCACCAGCAACGCTGACTTAGGGCAGCCAAGCTCGTCAATCAATGTAAATGGGCATGCCAGTATCGCCAAACATTATTTGAGTGCCTGCAAATTCCTATGCGATTAGGATACCAGGTAACAGGTTTGAATCGATCTAGAGATATAAATTGAGTATTTTCCAGACAAACACATCACCAGCATATCGAAAGGTTTCAAAGTACTTGTTAACGCCACACATGTGGAAGTGGACAATATGAAACCTCACGGTTGTTCAACGAAGAAGTTTACATCGGCAGGTACACAACACCCAGAAAGATGGAGTACGTCAGAACATCAATTACTGCAACTACACCTGAAGTCATTAGAGCTGCTCTTATAAAGCACGAGAGCTCTGGAGCCAGCGAAGTGACTGCCATGGTATCTCAGACGAGAATATGCAAAGACATGCCAGATGCATTGCGATGATTGGTAGCCAACCGCACATCATCCGTTGGCTTTTGCTTCGCTGAAGTACGGCTGAAGTAGGAGAGCGTGGTTCTGCAATTTAGTAGCTCTTGAGTCAAAACAGAGCACATATCTTACCAGATGTATGTATCAGGCAAACGGTGTGGAGCACATTCTTCCAGATTCAAGAGATAACCGCATGCGTCTGTACGAACGAACAGTTAGGCAGTGTATCAATGTTGAGCTAAAATGACACACAAATGGAAATGGTTAATATTAGTTCAATCGTCAAAGCCACACCTCGCTTTGTTCCAGTTGCATGAGTACGGCCCAATGACGCGGATGCCCAAGCGACACTTTGACCATCCTATTGCACCGGTGCAATCAAGTGTAGCCCCCAAAACCACATGTAGTAAGTCAGCAAACTCTCAACCGACCCACACAAATTTGATCGGTATTGGGGATTTTCCAGGGTCTTCTACACGTTGTGCTGGAAAAATGCCGTCCAACACAAAGTATGTGGTCTGACCAACTAGATGATACAATATACGTATTCTTGCTCCGATGACTTCACTACTATTTCGGAAAACCCAGTGTCAGCGCAGAAAAGTAATGTGCATTGTGGACAGCGTCATGTGCGGTGCCGTAAGAAGAAAGAAAATGGAGGCTTCCAACCCAGTTCACTAGGAGCGGAACAAAGGATCAGACTGTCATGAGTTGCGTGCTTATGCCAATGCTAATTAAAAATGGCAGGTAAAGTGTGATAACAAAGCAGAGCACAAAGGAAGAAGGTGGCTAATAGCTATTGAGTTGGAATGCAAACAGGTAGAATTGAGAAACCGAATGCTAGTGCGCAACTGGCTGCGTGAGCGTGTTGCGCCGGATACGTCCTTCAACAAAGAAGACGCTAAGTACGACCTAAGTAATACTTCCAGCATATTTCACCAACATCCCGCTAGACGGGACCGTTAAGTATGTCTGTGGATTCATTTTAAAACATCATATTCGACTGCAGTATTCCACGGACGTGTTGCAGCACATGCTTCTTATGTGCACGAAAAACGTGGAGTTCAAGGGAAGGCATATCGACAGATACACGGTTTGAGATGAGCAGTCCACTAGGCCCTTGTTGGCAGATGTGTTCATGAGCAAGATCGAAGAGAAAGCAGATGATACCATAAAATCGGCAATTCTATACACGCATTATGTGTGTGATATGCTGTTTATCATGGATTCCAACAAGGACATTACACGTGCGACACAGACTCAGCAGTATGCATTCGAAACCTTACGGTGACGTGTGACATGGAGCAAAATAATTGTCTTCTATATTTAGACATACTGATCACACAGCGATTGGACAGTTCGACTAGAAAGTCAGTTTACCGGAAAGCAACATGCATGGGTCAGTATTTGCATTTTAAGAGTTTCGCCCTAATACAACAGAAACGCTCACACGTCCGGAGGATGTTACATCAAACCTTAGTGAATTGAACCACGGACATATAAAAAGCAGTGGAAAGTTTGCTGTGCAAGACATTACTATCGAACGGTTATCCGATGCGGTTGGTAAACAGCATTAGCAACATAAGCAAGCGAGATCGCGTACCAACAGTTCAAAAGAATCCGAGCTCCATCGAACTTCCATTCAAAGGAAATCATACTATCAAAATCATCGCGGAGTGTACTAGTGCTTCTGTGAAAAGGGCGCGTAGTGTAGCCCTACTACTGATACTCACGTCAACAAGACCGTTGCTTATGTGTTCCATCAAGACACCGAGAAGGAAGCAGTGTATGTCCCGTTGCTTATACGAATCCACTTGCAACTTCGGAGACACCTATGTGGAACGCACTAACCGAACTTTAGTTGTCAGGATCAATAGACACATTCCTATGTGCTTACGAAACCGGATGGGATCAGTGACGACGGAATCAGATGAATTAGAAAATCGAGCAGTCTCAGCACGCACAAGGCACTTGCTGAACACCAGTCACCGAGTCAATCCCGATGAGTCCTACACCGTCTTGATGATCAATCAGCGGCCCTGTGTTCGCAGGCTCTTGGCATCGATCGACAGCGGCCGCTGCCTTGTGTGCAGAAACAGCTGACTATGAATCTTAACGTACCGTGGTAGCTTGAGACCGAACAATCTCATATAACCGCGTTTTGTATACCCATGAATTTTTCATGATTTGGGACCGACGAGCTTGCACAAAGTCATCTCACGGTTTACGAATCTTGATTTTTCTGTTTGGAATTACCTCATACTGCAACATCGACCGATCACCCGTAGTTGCAATCAACTAGGCGCAACGAGGACAAACAACGCGTCAAGGTGGATGGTCAAACGCCATGTAAAGTAATCAGTTCAACTTTAACCTTTTACTGCAGAGAGTATCTAATTTTTGTCCAAATGAACCATAGTTATGGATTGTGCTTGTTAGCAGCATTGTAATGAAGGCGGGAGAGCCTATGGTGCGCTGAGGCTGGTGGTGGCTAGATCCTGACAGATGGTCTACCCACTGCTGCTACTGTTGCGCCATTTGCTCATGTCCTGGGCGCCTCCACGTGGCGACCGCTGGGTGGGAGTTGGGTTTCGCCCTTCTCCCTGCTAAGATCCAGGACACCAATCCGCATGAGTCGGCTAACTGACCATGTGCTAGACCCGCTGCCTTTCGGGTGTACATTTAATCGAAGGCTTTGGCTGAGGACCCGAGTCGTTCTCCTGTCAGGTGTGGGCGCCCTGGCAGTATCCTAGTCCATCCTCTTCGGAGGTTAGGAAGTGGTCGATGGCCCTCTTCCCGTAAAACCTAGCCATGGAAGACAACAGGTTTACGGGTTATAAGCTCACAGCTCGATTGGCGTAGAGCACGAGTGCCACGCATTGTCTCTGACGGTGGGAGGACACCTCCGGGTGTTCAATGGTTTGCTACTGCCCGCCTCAAGCCAGGCAGCCCCTGGTCAAATTGGTGCAAACCCGCCAAAAACCCACCTGCGTCTGGCCGTGGTCGCAGGTGCGTATCCAATTACGGTCGCAAAACACATAATAATTGTTCCAGTACCTCCAAGGCTGCGTGTGACGGCCGTCAAGCAGATCCCAATCTGTCTCTGCAATCACATTCCCGAGCTGGATCTGCTCCCCACTGCCTTGTGGGTCAGGCTATTGAGCCAAAGGCTCCAGGCGGAGTCCCTCAAGCAAACCTCCAAACCACCCACTGCCTTGTGGGTCAGGCTATTGAGCCAAAGGCTCCGGGTGGAGTCCCTCAAGCAAACCTCCGAAGCACAACGACCACCTCGCGTGCGATTGCCCACCAATGCAATCGTATGCCTGCGCGTAAAGCACTCAGCATCGGGTGCTGGAACGTGCGCATACTACTGGACCGGAACTCCAGCGAGCGCCCGGAGCGACGCACTGCACTGGTCGCGATGGAGCTGGCGCGCTACCACATCGATATTGCGGCGCTCAGTGAAACTCGGCTCGCTGAACAAGGTAAGTTGCATGAAACAGGTGCTGGCTACACATTCTACTGGGTGGGCAACGCCGCCTCAGCACCACGTGAACATGGGGTCGGATTTGCAATATCCGATCGCCTCCATGGCCAGCTGGTGGGTGAACCAACGGGCATCAGCGCGCGACTGATGACTGTTCGCCTACGACTCGGAAGAGGTAAGTTTGCTACTTTTATAAGCACGTACGGTCCGACCAT
This sequence comes from Dicrocoelium dendriticum, assembly GCA_944474145.2. NCBI lineage: Eukaryota > Metazoa > Platyhelminthes > Trematoda > Plagiorchiida > Dicrocoeliidae > Dicrocoelium > Dicrocoelium dendriticum. The sequence continues at coordinate 37,995,330 of OX104069.1, forward strand.
GTGTTATCCTGATGACACGCGTGATCAGTTCTACACTGAGCTATCCTCCGTGATACGGTCTGTGCCGAGGAGCGACCGACTATTTCTGCTGGGTGATTTCAACGCGCGCGTTGGGCGTGATGCATCAGCGTGGACAGATGTTATCGGTGCGCATGGCATTGGTTCAGCGAATGCGAACGGTGACAGGCTGCTCTCACTGTGTGCCACTCACGGCCTGACGATCACGAACACTCGGTTTGCACTGAGTGCGAGTGATATAGCAACTTGGACACACCCACGGAGTGGTCACGCTCACCTGCTCGACTATGTCATCGTACGTCAGCGTGATATGCGTGAAGTGCGCATGACACGTGTACTGCGTGGAGCTGAGTGTGGCACTGATCACAAGTTGGTGCGGACCAAACTGTACATATATTTTCGTAAATCTATGTATTGCACTCCCGCCGTGAATCGGCGTAAAGTTAACATTCTCTCCCTCGGTACTGTGGCGAAACGTACTGAGCTGGAGAAGGCGATGGCTGCACGCCTGTGTGATGTGGACTGCATAGCCACAGTGGGCGACCTGTGGCACCACATTCGCGACCAGGTGACAGCTGCTGCCGAGGAGACCATCGGGCGCGCAAACTGTAAGCGGCCTGATTGGTTTAATGACAACAATGCGACGATCGGCGCATTGGTGTCGGAGAAGAATGCAGCATTTGCTGCACATGTTGCAGACCCCAGTGACTTGGGGAAGAGTAGTCAGTTTCGCAAACTTCGACGGCGACTGACCCGAGAGCTCCGTCGCATTAAAAATGCATGGTGGACGGAGAAGGCGAAGCAGATGGAATGCTACGCCGAACGCCGTCAACACAAGGAATTCTTTGACTCCTTGAAGGCGGTGTATGGACCGAGATTGGAGCCGCTGAGGACACTGATCGATGGTAGTTCAGGCGCTACCTGCACCCAGACTGCAGACATAATGCAGGTCTGGCGGAAACACTTTGACTGTCTCTTGAGCAACCGTTCAGAGATCGACTGGCCTACATTGAACGGCCTGAAGCAGCACGATGTGAAGGCGAATCTGGCGGATACGCCGACACTGGATGAGACGCAGAGAGCACTTGCTCAGCTGCGAAACGACAAGTGTGCCGGAGCCGACGGGATCCCGCCTGAAGTATTGAAACACGGCGGACCCGCGTTGTTGACTGCGCTGCACCACTTGGTGCAACGCGTGTGGATTGAGGAGGAGGTGCCTCCTGAGCTGAAGGATGCCCTTGTGCTACCACTGTACAAGGGCAAAGGTAGCAAGCAATGTTGCACGAATTATCGTGGCATCAACTTGCTGAGTTGTGTGGGCAAGGTGATTGCCCGAATCCTGCTCAACCGCCTCGTCAGTCAGGTTGTGGAACCTAACGTGGCGGAAGAGCAGTGTGGATTCCGTTCGGGTCGCAGCACTATATATATGGTGTTTGCGGCTCGTCAGTTGCAAGAGAAGTGCAGAGAACGACACCAGCCATTGTACTCGCTTTTTGTTGATTTCACCAAGGCATTTGATACGGTGAACCGCGAGGCATTGTGGCTGGTGTTGGGTAAGTTTGGTTGCCCGCGTAAGTTTGTAAGTTAATTGAATGTCTGCACAGTGGTATGCGAGCGAGGGTGCAGCTGAGTGGAGAGACCTCGGATGACTTTGCAGTTGTCTCTGGTGTGAAGCAAGACTGTGTCTTAGCTCCTGCCCTGTTTAATACATATCTTCATGCAATGTTGTCTTGTGCTTTTGATGCCGCTTGTGCTTACGGTGTTCGTGTGGAGCACCGTATTGATGGTGGGTTGCTGAACATCCGTCGTTTCTGTGCGAGAACTCTAGTCTGTAAGACAACTATCCGTATGTTGCTGTTTGCTGACGACTGTGCGTTGTTTTCACACAGCGCGGATGAGTTGCAGCACATGACTAGTGCTCTGGCTTCGACAGCGGCCAGATTCGGGCTCACCATCAACACAAGCAAAACTGTCTGTCTCTTTCAGCCTTCACCGGAGGTGCAATCTTCAATATTGCCGCGAATCAGCATTGGTGCTGAAGTATTGGAAACCACCTCCCGCTTTTGCTACCTTGGGAGTGTGATATCGACTGATCAGCAGCTGCACGTTGAGTTGCGTATTCGCGTGTCGAAGGCAGCAGCGGCATTCGGGAAGCTTGAGTACCGAGTGTGGAACAATCATCAGCTTAGCATTGGCACAAAGCTGATGGTGTACAAATCCATGGTACTGTCCGTTCTTCTATACGGCAGTGAAACATGGACGATGTACCGTCGGGATGTGCGATATCTCGAGCGGTTTCATCAGCAGTGTCTGCGACGAATTTTGCGGATCGGTTGAGGCGCCAGAGTTGCAGACACGGAAGTGTTGCGCCGAAGTGGGATGTATGCAGTGGACTGCATACTTTTGCTGAGACACCTGAGATGGCTCGGTCATGTGAGCCGTATGGATTCGACGCGGATACCGAAACAACTCTTACACGGTCAGCTGAGTATTGGGAAGCGGCATGTTAACAAACCAAAGTTACGTTAGCAGGACATGATTAAAGTGAGCCTCACACGTTCTAATCTTGATTGCAGATCATGGGAATCGAAGGCGGTTGATCGGCGTGCATGGCGCGATCTAATCACGGAGGCAGTTGCTGAAGTGCGGGAGAAAGCCCTCATGCATGCAGAGAAGAAGCGGCAAGTGCGGAAGCGGCAAGCACCAATGAATTGTACTCCATCGACATCGAGCGCATGGTGCTGTAGAACATGCGGTCGCGAGTGCCTTAGTCAGGCAGGCTTAGTGAGCCATGAGAGAGGTCACTCGGGACCACTACCGAAGCGCCGACGGGTCCTGCAGTGAACGTAGGCAGCACCGGCGCAGCGTTTGTAGGCACGCTGAATTCGATTTACTAACCGCGTGCTTGCATGCTAAGTCTCTTTATTTCAGGTGGTGGGTTTTCGGTTCTCTCCTAATGCTTTTCTTTCTCATATAAATGTCTAGTGGGCCATGAGTTAGGCCACTCGGGACCACTACAGAAGCGACGACGGGTCCTGCAGAGAATTACGGCGAGCCGGCGCAGCATTTGTAGGCACGCTGAATTCGATTTACTAACCGCGTGCTTGCACGCTAAGTCTCTTTATTTCAAGTGGTGGGTTTTCAATTTTGCCCTAATGCTTTTCTTTCTCGTATAAATATCTCCCTGTACTCTATTCCATTAACTTGCACACATCGCCTAAGCCAATTGTATTCGATTTCCATAACATTTTTGTGTTCGTGGCATTCCGTGAACTATACTTCCTGACCTCGTGCACTTATCTAGGATTTGTTTGTAAACAACTTATTACATATGCTCATTAAATTAAGGTTTATGTCACCGTTTCCTTATGCATTAATCGAGTTTTTTCTCTTTTTTCTTTCTCTCTCAAGTGTTTGGCTGTTGTTTGATATCCCCGATGTGGCTGCGCATGATGTGCATGTTGACAAGGTGCCTACCTGTCTATTACCCACTACCTCGTCCATACTGGCTCCAGGAGACAGTTGGTCGTTGCTGGAGGGGACAGGGTGCACGTTCCTTGTGGTCGTGTTAGGATCAAAGAGTGGTTCCATGCAGTCAGTGTGGAGCGGACTACGGTCCAGCCACCGCCTTGTGTGCGCTTGATTTCCCAAATACAGTGTGCTTGTGTTTGCCTGTGAAGGAGTGTGGGCCGGTCACGTTGATGAAACGTGGTTCCCATCCGCATGCCTCCCGGTCTTATTCCTTTGGGTTTACATTGGATATGGGGTATGTGGTTGGAGCTGTGGGTGGTGCAGCGCAAGCCATCCATGGTCCCTCTGTAGGCGCAGGCGTCCTGTGGCTTGCCACAGTGACAGGCAAATCCGAAACCGGATGCCGCCAACCAATGAAGGGTACGTATCCAATTTTAAAATTTTTATATTTGTGTCTGACAACTTTTTCCTAAATCGATACTCCATATTGTGGAACAGGTTTCCATCTGAGATACGTGCAATCCAGTCAGGGATGAAGTTCCGACACGTTATACATTCCTTTCTAAACGTCGAAACAGCGATCGGTATATTGCAACCTACCTTGACAAGTGAATCCCCATACGAAATAGGAGCAAAATGGATATAGTATCAATATCAGGGGATCTTTTTATTCTCCTGTTGCCCGATCTTACTGCCCTCCCCAAATTTATCAGTAGCAATAACGTGTTTTCTAAAGGCAAAAATATCCTGATTAACAATGAAGTTCACACTCACCAAGACGGAAATGTGCCCTAGAGTTCCTCTGGAGCAAATTATTTCGCACTTGTTCTGCAACGCTAATTATTTTCTACTTATCTCTTCCCCTGGCCCCCTCCCTTAGGTACGAGCTGCTGTGTTACGTGCTCAGCGAAATCAATGTTGATTTAATCCTTCTGCTTTTGGACTGAATCCATTTGATAACACCTTCCGAAAACCTACCATGATCTTCCACGCTTACGTTCACTCTGAACAAATCCCCTCATCGAAATCAGCTTCTCCTCTTACCGCACACAGCTGAACAGTTGGAACGACGGTTAACTTACTTTACTTTGCGTACAGTTTTCTCTCCCTCCCTGAAAAATACCATGCGTACATACAACATTTCTCAGTACCATACCAAATTATTTCGCATCACCAATTTTCCCATTTCGATCTCCGACAACTGCTGGAGCTATCTCACTATTTCCTCCGAAAATTCTTCTCCTTTTCTGTAATAAGCATGTATACTCCTGAGGTTATCAGTTACCAGTGAAACTTGTACAATCTGAATCGAACAACGTCGGACGAAAATCTAGCATTTCACGTTACTGTACGTCCACCCACTTTTATTTACTTATTTCTCTCCTTCCAGTGTTGGTCAGGATTGGGCCGATCTCCCGAGGCTATGGATAAACGCTTCCGAAAAAATGCAGCACACTCATGCAGTATGAGTCATCACAAACTCACTGGCACATATTACAAGTGCTTGATTCGAATCAGCCAAATGATGGCTGTGCGATGGGGAGAGCTTAATATGAAACACAGGCCCCCACAGTACAGTGCTGGAATTGAATCAGCTAAAAGATGGCTATACGATGGGGAGAGCTTAATATATATCACAGGCCCCCACATAACTGTATACATATAACGCCACAATAGCACATGGCCAGATGAGATGTGGAAGAGAAGTGTGGAAGCAGGTCTCCGGGAGACGGTTTCATGATGGGTCGTATTACTCCAATTAAACTGACAGTTTATATCTACTTTTATTCTTACTCTCAACTTCTACTACTCTTACTCCTTTACTATTTTTAATTGATTTAGCATTGAATCATTCCTATGTGAACACAATAGATCACTGAATATCCCTCTCCACTACCCGACTTTGTTGTACCACATGATCAGGCTCGTAGTCTGCCTGTGTCTCGCATGTCGAGAAATATATCATTTATAAGGTATGTTGCCTGAGGGCAACAGTATGTAGTAACGGGTGGTTGGATAAATGTCCTAGATGAAGGTGCGGTAAACTCACATACAGATCACATCACATCATATGTACTGGGCGCAAACGCACAAGAGCACATCCTGAATGGAGATAAATGTAATTCACATGTAGAGGTAGAAAAGGCGCTTTGATTAATAGGAAAATGAAAAAATAAAATTTCTGAATCAAATCAAAAAGTGACAAAAAATCTGGAAATGACAATTCACAAGTGGAACTCATATAAAAACAGTTGCTAGATGATGTCAAACAGAAGTATACAGCACACTTTCTGCATTGCCATTTCGGGATACCTTTACACCCAGGTCGTTTGTAGCGACCTTTCTTATCTCCATGAAAACCGGCATGTGGTCTGTTCTATCAATGAACAATGATTTATCACGGGATAAAAGTAAGTGCTTGATACGTCCAGTAGAATGGTTGCGGTGAATATGATGAAATCAAAATATATCTGGGTCATCTACCGAACGTCTGCCAAGATGAATAGTTTGATAAATAACATTGCTGGAAAATTAAAAAGATCCAGTGTAAACGTTCAGAAATACACTGGGGTGCAGTGATCATCTATATAAGGCGTGAGAAAATTAAAATATGGTCGATCACTTAGGTCCATTTACTGCATAAACCCTGTAGAAAAGCATGCTTGGCTTAATCCATAATGGAGGGGTTTAGGTAACAAAATGCTAGGAGCTAAGCGCAACATCCAATGGTTTTTTTGAAAGCATGCAAGGTAGAGGAGGATACAACTGAGTCTGGGAGTGCGTTCCAGGTTTGGCAAACCCGAAGGGAAAAGTAATTCCGTCGACACTCTAGACGGCTGTATTTTTCCTTCAATTTTAAGCAGTTACCCCTGAGCTGCGTGTTGTGGCTAAGTTTCAGCAAATGGCGACATACGTGGTTGGGGTCACTCAGTATCTGATACGCTAAGATGAGATCACCGCGCAGCCTTCGATGGCATCCGCTGAAAATTCCCAGCAACTTCAGCCTTCGGTGGTAAGAGTGATATCGCAGGCCTTTCACATTCTTTGTTGCTCTTCCTTGTGGTGTCTCTAACGCCTCTAAGTCGCGCTTCAATCAAGGTTGCCAAGCTTGGATAGCGTATTCAACATGCGGGCGCACATACGAATTGTGCATCATTGGGAAGATTGATGGGTCAAATCTCCCGAATGCTCTTCGCAGCATGCCGACGTGCTGGTTGCCTCTTATCGCAACTACCTCAGTCTGTTTTGAACAGTTGAGCTCGCTCTGTACGAGCACACCAATGCCACGCTCTTAGGAGCTGGTCTGCAATCCGTTTGTCCCAAGTATGTAGGTGTAGTTATGTCTATGGCGTAATTGTACAACGCGACATTTGTCTACGTTGAATGGTAGGGCGTATTGAACTGACCAGTTCGACACTGTGTTAAGAGTGCACTGGAGCCGTTCGTGGTCGTCCGGTCCTCTGATCCTTCGCCATATCTTGATATCATCAGCGAAAAATAGGAAATCGGAAGCAATTGATCTCGCCAAATCGTTAATGAACACTAAGAGTAGACGAGGTCCAAGGACCGAGCCTTGTGGTACACCACACACCACATCGATTGCATCGGACAATGATTCTCGGACTCTCACCACTAGCTGTCGTTCCTGTAGAAAATTGCTAATCCAACTCAGGATTGGGTCGCCAATGCCGTAGTTCCGAAGCTTCTGAAGGAGAATGTGATGGTCTAAGCGATCAAACGCTTTTAAAAAGTCCAGGTAGATGACATCGACTCATACTCCATCATCCACAGATTCAGTCCAGCTACGTGCAACTAATAGGTTAGTATTACATGAACGCTTTTGACGAAAGCCATGTTGCTCTGGAGCTATTAAGTTGTGGCTTTCCAGATACTGCATCAGCGCATCTGCGATGATTGATTTCATCACTTTGGATAGTACAGGAAGCAGTGTTATTGGACGGTAGGTGGTAGGGTCAGTGCGGCTACCTTTATGGATAGGAGTGTTGACCCCTCGCTTCCATACTGGTGGAATATGGTTCTCTTCTAAAAATCGTTGATAGAAAACAGCCAGTGGTTCTGCTAGATCACTAGCAACCGCCCGCAGAGCCTTTGGTCGGATGTTGTCAACTCCAGGAGAACTGTGGATACGCAAGGATAACGAGTTCTCCATCACTTCTTCCGCAGTGAAGGTGATGTTGTTTAAACCCGACGGTGGAGTAATAGAAACAAAGAGAATATTTAGGCTTGTTACCTGCTAGAAAGTTTGGGAGTAATGAAGCCGTAGGAGATCGGCTGTTTCCATTGCTGGTCGCGTGCATCCATCAGTTGTGACTAGTGCTGGAACCCCCCGCTTCACCTTTCGAAGGCCGTTAACGTGCCTGTACAGGAGCTTTTTTTAGGTGCATGCAGAATCGCTTCATTAACTCCTGCTGATGTGTCACCTTGTTTTTGCGGATCAATTTCACACAGAAGTTACAATTGTTATATACGTAAGGTCAAAATGCACGAGCACGTTAAAAGGTCATTCTGATAAACGAACTGCTGTAACCTGATCAATGTCTAACTGGGTGAGTACATTAAGGTGTCACAAGGAGAATGATGAACCAATAGGGAAGCAGAGAATTGGACGCTTTGTGTGTGTGTGTCTGGGGTTGTGTGCACCTGTCTGTTTAGACTAGGTCAAGAATGCTGACAGAATACACAACATCAGCTCTCCGCCTAATCGTGTGATACGTCAAATCCATATCGATTCGGTCGTCTTTGTTCTCGGCCTGTCCTTCGGAGCTGCGTGCTTTGCGTGGTTTCGTCCGTGAAGATTGGTGGCATATGCTCCGTTCGTCTGATACTTGTGAATAATCTCCGGGCGTTGACTGTGCTGCCATCCTCCAACCGGTAAGTGTCTGGCCCACATGCACGCGTTATTCTTATCGGATCTGATAACGTGGGCTGTAATTTTGATGCAGTGTTTACCTTCACGTGCACGAATGTTCCGGACTGGAGCGGAGTAGTTTGCTGCCGGTAAGTGGTCTGATATTGATGGCGACGATCTAACTCGTCGGAATTATTAGTTGCAGGAATAGAAAGTGCGGCATTCAACTTTGTCCGAAGCTCACGCCCAAGCATGAGTTTAGCTGGCGTTTTGTCTGTAGCTCGGTGGTGTGCAGTTCGGTAAGAAAATAGTGATTGTAGTACTGCATCCTCCCAAACTGTACCAGATAAGCGAATAGTTTGTATACTCTCTTTCAAGGATCAATTGAACCGCTCTACCATGCCATTTGCCGCTGGATTGTACGGCGTTGTACGTGAGTGCCGGATAGCGTGAAGTTGAAGGAACGAATGAAACTCGTGGCTTGTAAACTGCGGCCCGTTGTCCGTCACTATCTCCTCTGGTAATCCGAAATGGGAAAACATATATTTCAGCCATCGAATACTGCTGGCAGTAGTCACCTCTCCACACAAATGGACTCCCGGCCACCTATTGTAAAAGCAGATGGCCACCAAACAGTTCCTTCGATGCTGAGGCGCTGAGCTAAATGGACCCATGATGTCAACAGCTATCTTGGCCCACGGTCGCATAGGATGGTCAGTGGGTTGTGTAAAAAGTCAGTCCTTCAGGGACAAAACCTATATTCTGCAAACAAAAGGACCAGGCGAAAGCGCAGGCAGAGGGCGAGTGAAACATATCGGTATATACAGCTAGTTGGATCCATAATTAACGACCTTTGTGAATGCATGACATTTTTCCTTTGATTCAGTCAAACAACCTCACTCCAATGCGTCCAACTGTTGGCCAATCAGCGTGCATGCTAGAAACGTGTGAACGTCCTATCAGCTGCAGCCTTTCCTTGCGGCAGCCTAACGGCTTCCTTGCTGGGCTGGCACCGCACGTTCGTTCGAGTGTATACTCCCATCACATCCTCCCTTTTTTATGTTCTTGCTGCTGTATTTTGCTAAATAGTCCATACACTTTACCACTCCGCGTCCTTTTTGTTGGGTCTGCCGATGTCGCCTCATTGCGGCACGCAGTATAACACTCTCTCCCTGATTCATGCTGTCGCCTCGGACATCTCCTCAGCTGTACTCGGTTTCTTCTCAGCTTCTTCCCTCCAACGTTTACTTCGTATGACCTTTCACCGACTTTCGCAGCCACGACTCCTTTTCTCCACCGCTCCTGTCCATCGGGAATTGGTTCAACCCATACTTCTTCCCCCACTGTCAGCCCAGGTAATTCCCGTGCGCCGTTGTCGTAGTACCGTTTCTGAGTAGCCATTCGCCTTTTCAAACTGTTCTGTACTTTCTCAAGTTGTGCCGTGACAGGGCGCAGAAGTGTTGCGGATGCAGGCATCACAGTTCTGGTCCTTCGACTGTATAGGCGTCGCACTGGGCTCAGGTCGATATCCGTTGAAGGAGTGTTGCGACTCTCCAGTAGCATGAGGTATGGGTCCTCCCGATTATCTCTAGCCTTCGCTAATAGTCGCTTGGCTTGCTTCACTGCCGACTCTGCCTTCTTATTTGATTGACTGTGATAGGGACTGGTTTGTCGGTGTGCGAATTCCCATTTGGTTGCGAAAGCCTGGAATACCCTGCTGCTGAATTGGGACCGTTGTCCGAGACTAGCTACTCCGGTATCCCGTGCCGTGCGAATTGACATCTGAGTTTGTTGATTACTGCCTCCGTGGTCGTGGTGGTGAGTAAATCGATTTCAAAGTAATCACTATAGTAGTCCACCGTGAATAAGTAATCCTTTCCGATGTCCCAGAATAGATCCACTGTTACCTTTTGCTACGGTCGGTCCGGAACATCATGCAGCATCATCGGTTCCTTCGTTTGCCGAATGTCGTGTGAACAGCACGCCTCACAGTTAGACACATGATCCTTGATCTGACCTGTCATTCCTGGCCAGAACATCAGTTCTCTTGCTCGATTAATGGTGCAATTTGCACACAGGTGAGCGCGATGGACATGCTCCAGCATCTCCTTTTGGAGAGAAGAAGGGATTAAGATTCGACTTCCCTTGAACAACAGACCGTCAAAAACAGTGAGTTCGTCCCGAAAATTGAAGTAGGGTGTTAATCCCTTCGGGAGCTGCTTCTTTGTTTCTGGCCATCCATTGAGGATAACGTCTCGCAAAGCTGCAAAAGTTTGGTCTTCCTCCGTGAAACGCCTTATGTCTTTCAAACGGTTTTCTGTCACTGCCAGATGCTGCACCATGCTAACTGTCTCGATCTCTTCTAGATGATGTTCGGCCACTGGCGGATGTGCTCTCGACGGGGTGTCCGCGATGAACATCTGTGTGCCAGGTGTGTACACAATGTCAATGTCATACTTTTGGAGCCGGATAAGCATACGTTGCAGACGGCGAGGAACGTTATTCAGTGGTTTAGTGGCTATCGACACCAGCGGCTTATGATCAGTGTATACGGTTGTCTTTCTTCCAGAAGTATAATCATTGAAACGCTCCATGGAATAGACCACTGCCAGCATCTCTTTCTCGATCTGGGCGTACCGCTTCTCGGCCTCTGTGAGTGCTCGACTGCGGAAATCCAAAGGTCTTCCGTTCTGCAACAGAACAGCATCTATTCCACTCTGGCTACTATCACACTGTACCTCCAATGGTTGTGCTGGATCGTAATATCCGTGTACGGGCGCATTACTGATAAGGTTCTTAATGGTTGCGAAAGCCAAATCCTGTTCCTTCCCCCAGCTCCAATTTACTCCTTTGTGAGTTAACTGCCTAATCGGAGTCATGACATCAGCGAGTCCTGGTAGGAACCGGCTTAAATAATTCACCATACCGTTTAGGCGATGGACTGCTTCCACATCGTTAGGGGACGGCATCTCTTGTATCGCCTTAATCTTCCCTGGGTCAACCCTGATTCCGTCGGATGTTAACACATGCCCATGGAAAATCACCTCCTCTTTCCGAGGCTCTAATTTCTCGCGTTTTAGCTTGATGTTCTTTTGCACGCAACGCCTCAGGAACCGGTGTAGCTTAGTGTCATGCTCTTCTTCGGTAGAACCGTAAATCAGAACGTCATCTACCACACAGGTTACGCCATCTAAATCATCTATTGCTTGCACCAAAAGCTTTTGGAAAATTTCACTAGACACCTTCAGGCCAAACGGTAATCGCAGCCAACGATAACGTCCGAACGGTGTAGCAAATGTGGTGAGGAAACTGGATTCGTCGTCTAGAACAACGTGCCAGAATGCGGAAGAAAGGTCTACTTTCGTAAAAAACAGCTTTTGTCAAACGTGGTAAAACATCTTCTAACGTCGGTAGCGCACAATGTTCTCTACGCAGGGCCTCATTCAGTGGCTTCGGGTCTATACATACGCGTAGTTCGCCATTTTTCTTCGTAATGATTGCGACCTGGCTAACCCAGTCTGTTGGCTCATCAACCTTTGCAATCACACCCTGCATAACCAGCTTGTTCAATTCCGCGGAAAATCGGTCACGTAGCGCAAATGGGACTCTCCTAACAGGTAACGCAATCGGGCGTACCAAAGGATCTAACGACAGGTGAGCGGTACCCTCGAATTCCCCTAAACCCGGGCTAAACACAGACGGATACAGGTCACTAACATCGGCTTCACTCTGACAAGCGTACACAAAACGATCATGGTTAAAAATGACAAAGCCAAGAGATAAAATCGAATCAATGCCGAGAATCGGCGTGAGATCCTCATCCACGATCACGAACTGCAGACGATGCGAAACACCGTCTCTCGGATTGACCACTTCAATTGTCGCTGAGCCCTTTGGCTTGAGTCTGGAACCATTCCACATGCGCAAATAATCTTGATCCGATTGAATTTGCACGCCGCGGCAGTGCATTCTGGGCAAAATATTGATCGTCGCGCCTGTGTCTAACTGGAATCGCACAGACCGTCCCTCGATCAGAAGACTTGCATAGACACACTTCTGTGACCCTTTCCGAGACACGTTACCAATCGATTGTTCGGTGTCTTCTGTTGATTTGTCTGGAACGAGTGCACTGACATCTGTCGACTGACAGCAGCGGGCGAAGTGATTGCGCTTCCCACATTTGACATAAATGCGGCCCCACGCAGGACACTGTTCGCGGTTCCTCGGATGTCATGTTGCACAGAAGTTGCAGGGCTCCTGTCGCGCGGTCGTGGCCATCGTAGTTTTGCTCCTGGAAAAGGCGCACAACTCTGAATCACCTGTGATTGTCATCTGCTGGAACTGATAGGCAGTGGAGGACTCACTGTTACAGATGTCGATACATTGCTGCAGAGATAGGTTGCGCTTTCGTAATAGTCGCTTCGTCAAACCTTCGTCATTGATCCCAAGAACAATGCGGTCTCGTATGAGACTGTCCGCCATGCATTTACAGAAACTGCAGGATCGGGCCAAAATCTTTAGCTCAGGGACGTACGTGTCAACGGATTCACCTGGCCGCCTGTTCCGCGAAAAGAAGAGGTAGCGTTGAAATGTCTCGTTTGTTTGGCCTTCGCAGTATTCACTGAACTTCTCAAGAACTGTCTCCAGATTGTTGGCATCTTCGCTCTTGTCGTAACACAATGTCTCTAGCACGCGGCGCGCATCATCTCCTGCTGCGTGTCAAAACATGGCCAAACGGTACGCCATCGGTTGTTTGTCCAGACGCGATAAAGTGCAGAAATTCATCCATTTGCTCTTCCACAAACGCCAGTTGCTTGCCAAACTGCGTTCATCCATGTTCAGCGGGGCAGGCATTTGAATAGCCGGTGCAGCTCCAATCATCGTCTGGGTGGTACTAATGTTCTTCTCCTTCTCTGACACCATGTAAAAAGTCGGTCCTTCAGGGACAAAACCTATATTCTGCAAACAAAAGGACCAGGCGAAAGCGCAGGCAGAGGGCGAGTGAAACATATCGGTATATACAGCTAGTTGGATCCATAATTAACGACCTTTGTGAATGCATGACATTTTTCCTTTGATTCAGTCAAACAACCTCACTCCAATGCGTCCAACTGTTGGCCAACCAGCGTGCATGCTAGAAACGTGTGAACGTCCTATCAGCTGCAGCCTTTCCTTGCGGCAGCCTAACGGCTTCCTTGCTGGGCTGGCACCGCACGTTCGTTCGAGTGTATACTTCCGTCACAGGTTGTATAGGGGATGGAACCGGCCTTGAACTCTTGTCTGCCCTTTGACATGAAGAGCAGTCTTGAACAAGTTTTTCTATTTCGTGTGACATTTTGGGCCACCAGAAACATGCGTCAACCTCGCGTTTCGTGCGAACGATACCGGGGTGGCTCTCGTGAGCACATAGCATGATTTTTTGTATCAAACTCCGAGAAGCCACAAATTTTTCGCCACGCATTAAACATCCATCTATAAATGAAAGTTCGTGACGCAACACGTAGTACGGACGAACCTCGCCCGTGATCTTGTTATTTTGTGGCCAACCCTTTAGCAGAAACCCCTGGACGCAACAGAGTGTCTCATCTTCCTGAGTCGCCTTCTGGAGTTCTTCCTTAGTCAGGGCTGAGATTGGTTCATTAATCAGGGAAGACACCATTAACCTCTCATTATCATCCTCATTATTTTCAGTTTCGTTGAGGGGCAGTTGAGAGAGCCCATCCGCTACCTGATTTTCGCGTCCGGGACGGAATTTAATTTGAAAATCGTATGTTAACAATCGTGCATACCAGCGATGTATCCGAAGTCGCCTGATGCCATTTGTTCCCCGAGTAAGTAAACTAGTTAGCGCTGCGTGGTCTGTACGAAGAGTGAAGGGTCTTCCGAACAAGAACAAATCCCACTTCTCACAGGCCCAAACACAGGCAAGGGCTTCTTTTTCCCCGGCAGAGTAAGAAAGCTCCGCCGCCGACAATTTTCTGGAAGCGTATGCAATAACTCTTTCATGCCCATTTTGAATTTGAGATAGTATAGCACTCAACCCAATGTTTGATGCATCAGTAGAGACAATCGTTGGGCAGGTCTCATCGAAAATCGCCATAACTGGTGTGGAAGCAATGCGGCGTTTTATCTTGTCAAATGCCTTTTGTTGGGGTGAACCCCAAACAAATACACTTTTCTCCTTTGTCAGTTCACGCAGTGGCTCAGCAATATTCGTGAAATCCTGCAGGTAATGTAGGTTGTAAGAACGCATACCTAGAAAATGCTTTATTTCAGTGGAGTTCTGTGGGCAAGGAGCCTCGGTGATGGCACGTGCGTTTTCAAAACTCGGCTTCATACCGTCATTTGTTATAATGTGGCCCAGGAACTCCATCTCACTAGCATTAAATTTGCACTTCTCGAGGTTTAACCTGAGGTTAAGATCGTGTAGTTGACGTAACATAGCGTGCAGGCGTGAATCATGTTCTTCTGGAGTCCTGCCGAATACACAGACGTCGTCCATGTATACTATTTGCCCAGGTAAATTGGCAAATGAGTGAACCATAAACTTTTGCCAAGCTGCTGGAGCTGAACTCAAGCCCATTGGCAAGAGTTTGTACTGAAAGAGTCCGTCCATAGTGAGAAATGCGGTCAGCGGTCTTGACTCCTTAATTAGAGGCATGTGAAAGAAAGCCTTCCTAAGGTCCAATTTTGAAAAGTATCGGGCGCCAGCTAGTTTAACTATTAGTTCATCCGCGGTTGGAAGCACAAACTTTTCTACCACGATTTACCGATTTAGGGCCTTCAGGTCACTGCATATTCTTACTGTACTGTCCTTCTTGAGGACTGTAACCAAAGGGTGGACCCATTCAGAACAGTTATTGGGTTCAATGAGATCATCTGCAATCATTTGCCGTAATGCTGACGAAACAGCCTCTCTTCTGGCCAAATGAATTGGACGTGGATAAGCAATAGCTACCGGTTTAGCATCCAGCTTCAGACATATGCGGTGAACGGAGGACGGAGCGCGCCCTATTGTTTGTTCAAATAATTTCGGGTACTGTATCTGTAGGTCTGATAGGTTAATTGCCATGATACGCATACGAGCTAGGGACGACGTGACTCCCAGTGCAACCATAGCGTTGCGTCCGAGTAAGCGACGGTTATTTCCGCGGGTAACGTACACAGCAACTGATGATTTCACGGCCCCAAGTTGCAACACAATCACCACAGATTCTCGTATTTCTACCGGGGCCTTTGTATAACTGTCAAATCGATAGGTTGAAGGATGTATAGGCATGTCATGTAGGTGAATGTCATAAAAACTACTCGGGACTATAGTGATAGGAGAAGCTGAATCAAGTTCCATGTCAACATGTGTTATTCTATCGTGTGCAACAACTGTAACAGTACGAATGTCAGGCATAGGTAGTTTAGGCTCTGGACAGTTGGAACGACAGACACAGTACTTGTGTTATCAATGGAAAATACATATTCAGAGGACTGTAACTGTTGATTAGAAACGGAATCTGTAGGATTTAACTGAGAAATGCGTGCTGAACGACAACAACGAGCAAAATGTCCACGCTTACCGCACTTTTTACAATCCATTTCTAAGGCAGGGCATTTGGTAAATTTGGCTTTATGCTGTAGGCTGCCACAGCGGAAGCATTTCTGTGTGGATTGGAATTCGGTTGGTGAGCGATGGATCTTGGCAACCTGTATGTCTGCGTGGGTGGCGAAACATCGCAACTGTTCGGCCGTACATGTTTTGAGGCGAGCTAATTCCACAGCCTTATCCCAAGTCAATTTGGAATCGTCTTCGAAAAGTAGGCATTCCCGAATTCGGTTGTTGGTGATACCACTAATCAATTGCTGCACTAGCATTACGCCCTCGATGTTATTTTTCGGTATGGTTGGATACTCGCAGGGTCGTACACCGCGAATGAGGCGATCAACGAAACCGTCTAGAGTTTCCGATGGTTCCTGTGTAAGTCGGCCGAATTTGAGGCGAGCCATGAAGAGATTTGTACGCTGTCCCCATGACTTGTCCAGCACCTCTAGCGCTTTCGTTAAGGTATCTTGTGACTGCAGCTCCAAAGCATCAAATTGACATTGTCCCTCATCACCGAGTAGGTGTCTGAGTAGCTTCAGTTTCTGGCCTTCAGTGTAGTTGGTAGCCGCAGGTAGTAGGTCAAGATAGTTTGTAAACGAGGTTTTCCACTGGGCCCATGCACTTTCGGTAGGACGTAAGGTCGGATCAGACCAGTAAACTGTAGGATGTAATTCCATGGCGTAGGTTCGTAAGGCCAGTGTTGTATACGTAAGGTCAAAATGCACGAGCACGTTAAAAGGTCATTCTGATAAACGAACTGCTGTAATCTGATCAATGTCTAACTGGGTGAGTACATTAAGGTGTCACAAGGAGAATGATGAACCAATAGGGAAGCAGAGAATTGGACGCTTTGTGTGTGTGTCTGGGGTTGTGTGCACCTGTCTGTTTAGACTAGGTCAAGAATGCTGACAGAATACACAACAACGATATGTCACGTATGCAGTCCAGGTTTCGGCATTCGGGCAGTCCTGGTGATATCGCGATGCCAAATCCCTCCGGGACATACATTTTCGTGTTCTGCTCCTCAGAAATGACTTATGCTTGTTTATGGGTTGGAAGGACTTCTGTTCTAGAACGTGGGCTGGCGGTGTGCTAAGGGTCCTTGTAAAGGCCTCCCAGGTAACATCTGGGGGGCATTCGGTTAAGAAAGTCCAAGATGTATCCTTAACAAGCTTAGATAACACATTGTAGTGCGTGGCAGTATGCACTTTATCATTCTCCTTTTCAGGGTACTCCGCATAGCATATATAGTCAAAGAGTAGAGTAACATGATCACTACGACCTAGTGGTGTACTTGTAACTATCCCGTCAACCGAGTTCTTCGTTAATTAGCCCAAGATCCAGTTCGAAACCTGGTGGGAGAGGTTATGTGGTTGCACAGAGGGTGGCTAACAATTAGCTCTTGCAAGCAGGCTTTAAAGTGCGTACTGTCGGTTACCGGCGTTTCTAGGTCGTGCACATTAAAGTCTCCAACGATAAGAATGTGGGTTTAGGACTTGTTCGAAGCAAACTGGAAGACCTGGTTCAGTTTGGAATCCATTTCCGACATTGAGTTTGGTGGGCGTTAAATCATGGCTGGTAGACATGTGTCGTTGTTTCGCAACCATAAGCGGCACCAAAACGAATCAGGAGCTCGGATTTCTGGGTGATCGATGACTCCACATCGGAGGTTTCTATTATAGTAAAGAATCACACCTCCACCCCTTCCGGTTCTATCGGTCTGAAGCAGCGACAGACCAGGTAAGTTGATCTCAGGAACAGGTGCTATTGGCCCACGCTTGGCCTTTAGTCGAAGCTGGTTCTCCATGTCCGATGAAGTCGTGTCTCGCTTCATTGGCTTGTTGGCCCTCAAAATGTAGTCAGCAATTGACAGTTTGAAGGTAAGGTGAGACAACTGGTCTTCTCTCAACAACTACTCTCCTGCTGAATCACTGCAGTACACCCGACATGCCTGCACTACAGTTGTGTCCAGAAGATGCCAAATTATGCTGTGGTACCACTTCTTTGGCCTGACTGGGATTCGATAGAGCTAAATAACAGTGCAGGGGATCTACTTCACGCGTGAATTTATTGTGTTGTCACAACAGATGGATAATCCAGCTGGACATACGCACTCAGTCTCTTGTCCCAACGTTGAACTCGATTTGTTGGCACAATACTGTGATACGTTGTTAATAATGTGACACCAGTTATCAAACCAGTTAATCTCCCTGACAACAAGGTTATCTATGGTTGCTGTACAAACAACAGAGTATCCTCTTCCATGCCTCCACATTACAGCATCAGAAGGAAGTTGGCAGCCCATGAAACGCTTGGTCCCAACAGTGCCAATATATGGTATACCTTTAAAACAATTGTCGAAATATACCTTGTGTCATCGTTCTCGAGGGATTTGTGCCCGTAGCCTTAGGATGATAGTTCCAGAAGCCATCACATCTGGTTCACCCTCCACAGTTTCAATATGACCTGTGTAAAGCTCTATATCATGAATACTACCCTCCACACTTGACAGGACACATATTTGATATCCCCACTTCTTGGGCTTCTTTGGGTTTTAAGATGAATTTCCGTTTACAAGATACGACCTGCTCGTCGATGCTCAGCCAGTCATCAGGTGGAGTTGCGTTGAATACCACTTTCAGGGCTTGAAACAGAGGTCTTATGTTGTATAGTTTGTTTGTATTAGGAATGGGCATTGCCAAGTTGTCGTTACAAGGCAAACCGATTTTTATTGTTTCCAATCTATTTACGGTCATCCTGTCTGCAACCTTGAGATAGCGAAACTCGTCGTTCCAGTATACACGTGTGTTCAGCATCCGAACGATACTAATTATGTATAGAATACCTATAAATTGTTCCATCTTCCTGATTTGGGTACTGAGCGGTAGGCTGGGGTTCTTTTGAATAGGATACCTATTTGATTCGTCAACCAGGAGCTGCATCAGGTCTGGTGTGAGAATTTTTTGAAATATTCATGAGGCTCGATATGTTTTTGTTGATGGAGCAACGCGACTAAAAGTAATCTCAATGTGGAGAATTTCCTGGGCCTCTCTTTCTCGCAACCCAGGTATGCGCAAAGTGCCCTGAGCTCCCTGGGGGTCAACCAATTCATCGGGATCAGCACTGTCAACGGAGTCTGAAACGGAGTGTCTGAGACAGATGAATTTTAAAATGTAATCATTAAAAAAGAACGTTAATATAAAAGTAGAACATATGATGCGGTGGTTAAAAAGATTAAAAAACCGTTAAAATAGAGAATTTATTTTTAGCAGTCACGAGTACTGTTTTATAATGTTGAATATTATGAAAAAATAAAACATCGTTTAGCAAGAACAATAAGAGCAATATGGAAATCTCATCAGGATGTGAGCTTCGGACATGTATGCATCATCAGAAGATGATATTTCACTGTCCTCAGTCATTAGGCAATGGTCGTACAAAAACATTTGTACTTCTTGATTTGGTGCCAAAGAATCTTGCATCATCCATCGTAGTCTGTAAAGAAATTACAACTTTTAATGTGAAGTGTGAAAATATACCACTAGGTTTCAAAAATCAAGTGAACTTACATGTAAGACAGAAAAGGACCACACATACTTATCTCATAAAGTCAACATTCAGGCACTGAGATTATACTAGATCTGCTCACTCTTTATTGCATAGGGGGGAGCTTTCAGGCAACAAAGCGTTCACAAACGTAAAATACTAAATAAATTCACACAATTGCGTTTTAAGTACTGCACATGAAATTTATAATGAATTTGCAAATGTAAGAGAACTTTATTATTGACAACGCATCCATTATTAGCATGAAATAAGTAGCGAAAATTTCCAGATATCAGCTTTCTGATTTCCATCAAAATCACTCCTCCGTTTTCGCGTTCAAAAGACGACTGTGCAGTCAAACTGAAAGACACACCAACGAAACAAACCGTAAATATTTGTGTTATCAAGGGAACATATCATTAATATGAGTAATTTTAAGAAACCAAGTTGGCAGACAATTATCTGTTACGCTGCTACAGGCAACGGTATCCAGTAACGGTTAAAAGACATAACATCGGACAATCGCTTCTTAAACGGCGACTGTCGAAGTTAACTATTGTTCTCTCATTGCTCCCACCAGATATGCCTAATACTGTGCAAACACTGGTGACCAAAGACGATCAGTCACTTAACATCTTCAGAGCAGTTGTTACATCTTTGCACCATGCACAAAGGCCGATCGCACAGCGAGACTGTACACTCGGCCTTTGACTACTACAACATGTCGCCAAGTGAATGGCTCCTCCTCCCCCTGCGTCGTCATGTTCGAATTGGTCTGTAAGTTGACATAAGGGAGTTAGAATGAGCCACGCGTAGACTGATATGCGATGGCGTAACGCTTGCAGAAGGAAGGTGAGTCGAAGTGGATAAGAGTAAGATGTTGCGACGTTCGGCCATCCTATGAGAATAGGTCTGCTAGACGAGAAACGGGAACATAGGCAGTATAGCATCCGATAAGCAAGAGGGGGCAACAGAGATGTCACAAGACAGCTTTAGCCAGGTGAACAATGGTGATGATGTGATATTTACAAGCAGAGATGGTCTAACTGGACGACACACAATTACGAGCCCGTGAAAGCCAGGTGCGTGAGGAGCAAGCCGGATCTCGCCGAAATCAAGGCTGCATTGAGCAAATCTTCACATTACGTCAATTGTTGGAGCACCGCCATATTTATTGACGACCCATCTTAGTCATTTTCCTAGACATAAAAGGTGCCTTCGATTCGGTTGATCGATGTACCTTGTAAGAGTGTCTGCAAAGGTGTGCCCGACAAACACATCAACAGTATCTGGGCGCCGTACGCGCATTGTCCGGGCAGAGTGAGGTTTTAAGGCAAGCTGTTACCGCCCTTCAATATCTCCAGCGGTTACCTGCCGTTAGCTTTCCTCTTCAACTTCACTATTGACGAATTCATGGAGATTGTGTTCCCTGGGCACGATCCAAAAGGTGTGGAGCAGCTTCCAGGTGACAGACTTCCTGACAATGACGAAATCGCCCCAATGTGTGACAGTTCCAAAACGTGCCAAACTGCACTGGATAAACCAGTTCTGGCTGCCGGTAGTTTCGGACCATGTCCAGCACGCTCGAAATGCAAACTCCTTCTCCAAGATTGCAATGAACTTTGGCGGTGATGAGCTAGAAATCTACCAGAAATCCAAGTTTCTCGGCAGATATACTAGTGCTAGTGGGATCGAAGATGACATCACGAACCGTAAAGCAAAAGCTCGAGGCGCTTTGCTAATCTCCGCCATCTGTGGTGTCAGTGCAACATCACTCTCGCACGGAAGTATGGAGTTCATAATGCAGCTGTCTGTTCAACCTGGCTTATCAAATCCAGATCTTAAAGGGCTAGTTATGTTCGACCATCAGTCCCTTCGCAGCATGGCGCATGTCTGGTGGGAGCAGTGCGTGAAGAATGATCGAGTTCGGCGTCATGTAGTTGGTCCAGGAAGAGCTAGTGAACTGCTCAACATCGTTATGTCACGCACCAGCCCCCGACGGCGGGGCAACGCGTTGCGCATGCAAGCAGAGCAAAACCGAAGTAAATAAAGAAAGTCATCAGCAGCACACCAGTACGCAACAACGAATCTTCGCCGCAGCGCAAACATCAATAGTCGCACATGTGCTCAGGATACTGCGAGTCACCCAGTCCCTACGCAGAACCGAAATAGCGCACTCAGATTACAGGGCACGCTAGTGATCCTTAACGTTACGGACCGACTCCCGCGTCGAGCGTTATCTCCGCGACCCGGTCTGGATTGAAAAAGAGGAGAGAAGGCCTATCGATGGCTTGCTCAAGAAGAACAAAAACCCTCACTTCGAACTTTACGTCAGTTGGTGTCTCCCGAGCGCCCGGTTGGGATCCGAAGGAAAAGCAACACATCCGACTGGATACACTTGGCGAGTTGGTAAGCAGTTGAACCTCGATGGCATTTCTGTTGTTTGCCCGGCACCACCATCCCGCCTAGCTTCCCTCGCCAACCACAATCCCACCCATGAGGCATAATTTGTTACTATACAGTATGATGCCTGTTGGTTCATATTCCATAACGCATAGTAATTCGCCTTCTCAAATATGTTATCTTTTTGTACTGCAGCATTATGGTTAAGTGTAGTGTTCACCTGCAGCCAATATGTAAGGATGTAGATGATGGCTGCTGACAACTCACAATGGGACGAAACCGCTATCTGGGGCCTATCCGGGTGTGCGGACGATTACATGAGTTGGCAGCTCCTGCAAAAATACTCACTACTGGATCCACCCCGATGCACGTTCTTAACATACCAAAGGCCAAACGAACCAGCGGATTCAGTTGTCGCCCCTATGAACCTCATGAGACTTCACATGGTGTATACTTTGCCCACGTTGGACTGCTGCTTGTGCATGTGACCTCATATGTGGAAGTCTGCAACAGCAGAATGCCACAAAAAGGAGGAAAACTTGGCAAGTGGTAGGTGCAAATGTTAAAAGCGCTTAGGACCGTTGGACAACTGGTAGGGTACGGATCTGCAGCCTCCGACACCAACAATAATCAACAAAGACCGGACTTGGGACGCCCCACCGGGAAAGACAAAAGCTACAGTCGATGCTGAAATACGGTGCTATTACACAAACAATAGAATATCATAATAGTGACACACTCCAACAAAGTCCTCAAACAAAAGACGTATACATCCAGTTAGCCGTTACATGAAGATTTGGAGAGAAATTGACGCTCCCGATGACTGGGGCCTACTTCAGCAAGACCTCAACCGCCTATCCACATGGTCTGCAGAAGTTCTTCTCCCGGTCAACCCAGCCAAGTCTGTATTTATGAGCCTGGGGAAGGGTGCTAACGGCCGAAACTACACCCTTGACGGCCAGACGCTATATCCCACACCCTCCGTGAAGGACCTAGGTGTACTCTCACGCTACGATTTGAAGTCCGTGGACAACACGAACAGGCTATATCGTAACGGACTGTGCATGCTTTGGGCGCTCAAACGTAGCTTCGGCACATGGTCTGAAGAGGTTGCCACCCGCCTGTTCTCTTCTATCATTAGACCAATGCTAGAGTACGGTTCGCCCGCCTACTTTCCGATTACCCGAGGCGAGGCACAAAAGATCGAACGGGTCCAACACGTTGCTACCAGGCTTATCCCGAGTTTACGTGGCTTTGGGTATGAAGACCGGTGCGAGAAACTAGGACTCTACACCTTGTCCTATCGTCCGTTGCGAGTCGACCTCATTATGACCTACCGTATTCTACATCTCGGTGACTTCCCATGTTAAGGCCAATGCTGCACTTACGAGGGCCATGCAGCACACGCGGACACAGATACAAACTTGTCGTGCCAGATGTGAAATGTGTTCCCCACCCACTGTGCTTCGAACGGAGAGTGGTAAACATTTGGAACAGTTTGCCTGAACATGTGATTGAGGCATCATCTGTGCAGCAGTTCAAAACGTTGTTAGATTTATATTTTGCCACTATTCGATTCAGAGAACGACTGCACACTTACGATGACATATCACATTTGTGAATCTTGAAATATCGTAAGTCGAATATTTTAAATATTACATGAGAACGACAATGATATTCACGGTTGACAACTTTTATAATGTTTTTCACAATATTTCGAAAGAGTTGTACAGAATCCATTTCTACTTGCTCTATAATACAGTATTCAGTGTTCAATAGATCATCAACCTGGCGTGTTCTAAGCATCACTAAGCGAGCACTGTGCTTCGCAAGACAAGGCGTGCACAAATAACCCTAGCAGGAGACCAACAGATATTAGTCCAATCACATCAGGTCAATGCAAACTGGATGGGTGGGTTGTACAACCCACAAACATCAGTCTGTCCTGATCGCAATGGCAAAGGAGGGGAGGCGAAATGAAGCATGGGGAATAATAATGTGGTAAACATAGCAGTTAAATGGGTAAGTGTGTGTTGCTGGTCCGAGGATGGGTGAATCGAAGGTCGATACGGGAATCCGACATTAACCGAGATAGTGTGTGATAGGGAACTAATACAATGAATCGATAGGGAGAGCAGCGCATGAATCCGAAAAAGGAGTAATAAGGTTGGTGGTGCACCAACTGCAAGCTTCGCATGGAAAACAACTAGAGCACAGGGGTAATACATGCAGTGAGGGATCCTCCGATTGATCACGTGCGCGTTACACTCCTCCGCGAACACCTGTCCCGGAGTTGCGGAAGGTTGAAGACATGTTCTGTCCCGGATCGCCCTAAACCAGCTTTATCCGCTATGGGAGATCCCAGGACTTACACCGGTACGACTGTCCTCTCACCGGCTGTTGGCCTCACAATCGTCCTCCCTGAGGCGGCGGACCCAAATGCCCACTTCCCAGTGCGGAAAGCCAACAGAAGGGAATGGCCACACCCGTGTCATTTTCCTTTGAGAAACAGAGCTTACGCACCTCTTTTCTGAACAACACTTCCTTCCTTCTGACAACCGCGTTGAAATCAGCGACATAATTCTCCAGAACTATGGGGTTAGACCAATCTGGACCACTAGGATCCCGCTTGTATAACGTGGCCACCCTCTCATTCAGTAGCTTGAAGACAGTAACTCGGACTGTAGTACGGGGCTTTTGAAAAGTCTAACGGCTACCTGTTCTGGACGAGTGGTTGCATAACACTTAGCACTGATTTATACCAGGTAGCCGTATGCTCAGAGGTGATGAACAGTGCCACCAAGCATGCCACTACACAACTCCGGAAGCTGCTGAAGCAGTGGTTAACCCATTGAATCCTGAATTACCTCTAGCTTGACATGAGCCTCAAAAATGTATTCTACACACTGTAGAGCAAAGTATGGGTGTTCTGGCCCTTACATAGTGGTTGACAGACGGCTATTGTACGTATCCTCGCGAGTACCGGCAGGTATGACGCTTGCACTGAAGCAGTATTACAATGTAAACAAAGTGGCACTTACAAGTACCGCCAAGACACAAAAGGTTAAGCATCGGAGCAAAAAGCCTGTACCAGCGCTTACATAACGAAGGTTATAGGTTGCTTCATCAGCGAGTCTCCCAATGGTGGTGTGCACGGCAGCGTGGAAATACGATCGTAAAGGGGGAAGGATCTGTAGTGACCATGACATTTTACTCCATCAAACATCACATTCAGACTTGTACACATTTTGTTTTACTTTGCACCCGCCTAAAGCCTATATATACTGGACTGCATTTTTGAACCAGGTCCGCCATCTTTCCCGCGCGTTGCCGGCTGTTGCTCTCCAACGTGGTGTAACTCCTTGCTTCACCACTTTCTCTCGCTGTCCTCAGGCTATATTTACATAGCTATTGTACATAGCTATTTTCTCAAGACAATCTTTATATCCTGCCGTCTTCTGTCTTACTGTGCTACGAATTTCTTGTGTAGCATTCGTCAAGGCGCTACATAATTGGTGACCCCAATCTCACCCCGGTGAGTTCGTTCCATTTCTTTGGTTTTTCCACGCAAGCCATGGCCTCAGTTTCTAAAAAGTGTGAGGATTCACATTCTGTGCAATCGGTATCTCTCGTAGTTCCACCCTTTATTGAAAAGGATCCCGTTTTGTGGTTCATGATTTTAGAAGCTGAATTTACTTCTAAGCATGTTACTAGTGACTGCAAAGTTTAATCACTTGCTAACACGCCTGCCGACTGATATTACTTTAGCACTACGTGATCTTATTATTACATCTTGTCCTCCTGACCGCTATAATTCTCTCAAGAACGCGGTAATAAAGCGTGTTACTCCCTCAGTGAAGTCCCGCCTGCATAAACTTTTTACTGGTCTACAGCTAGGTTCTAGTAAGCCATCCGCGCTATTGCTAGAGATGCGTGGTCTTCTTCAAGGATTGCATATGGACGAGTCGCTGCTTCGAGAGTTATGGCTTCAGCGTTTGCCTGAAAACGTACAAGCTATGCTATCGCTTGCGAAATCGCAGCCTTTGTCAGAAGTTGCAGATATTGCTGATGACATGATGGATCGCTTCACCGGACCACCGTGTCCGTCGTCTAGTTCTCTTCGCTCACCTGACGTAGGTTTTACTGTTGACCCTTCGGTCCAAACCATCGACACCGCTACTCCACCTTCGACTGGTGAGCTCTTAACAGAGATAGCCGCGCTACGGCAAGAAGTTCAAAGCTTAAAGTTACATCGGCACCAACGGGATTCTCCATCCCGTTCCCCTAGCCCATCTCGAAGACGAACACGACGCCCAATTTGCCGTTATCACGCACGTTTTGGAAGGTCCGCTAGAAATTGTAAAAAACCATGCTCATTTCCCGTAACGAGAAAAAGGACAGTCCGACACGTAGTGGCGACGAACGCCGTCGGCCGAAGTCGTCCAAGTCGCCTCTTCAAAATCGTTGATAGGAACACCGGGATCATGTTCCTGGTTGATACCGGGGCGGAAGTTAGCGTGATCCCACCGGTTCCAGGCGACGCGACAAAGCCACAGACAACCAACTTGCGTGCCGCTAACGGCACTGCTATCCGCGTTTTCGGTCAGCGCTCTCTTACCGTTGACCTCGGACTACGACGTCCCTTTCGATGGATTTTCACCATCGCTGCTGTTCCGTTTGCTATATTGGGTATCGACTTCCTTCAACACTTCGATCTTCTCGTCGATACGCGTCATCGCAAACTCGTTGACAAAAAGACCCAGCGTTTCACATGTGGAGTTCGCACACCTTGTGTTTCTGTCACTCCCATTTACATTCAGCCTGAAGCTGATAAGGAATTTTTAGATCTGTTCAAACAGTTTCCGCAGCTGGTCCACTCAGCTGACGCTACTCTTCCGGTCGCATCTAGCGTTACGCACCATATACGAACCCGTGGCCCACCGGTTTCTGCACGACCACGACGTCTCGCCCCTGATAAGCTAAAAGCCGCTAAGGCGGAATTCGAGCACATGCTCGAACTTGGTATCATCCGTCCTTCCGAAAGTCAGTGGGCCTCACCTCTCCACATGGTGCCCAAGAAAGGCGGCGACTGGCGGCCCTGCGGAGACTACCGGGCGCTGAACAAGTGCACAGTTGCAGATAGGTATCCTATACCGCACATCCAGGACCTTACAAGTAGTCTCGGTGGTAAGTCAGTGTTTAGTAAGATAGACCTGACGCGAGCATATCACCAGATTCCTGTAGAGGACTGCGATATCCCCAAAACTGCAGTTATAACACCCTTTGGTTTATTCGAGTTCCTTCGAATGCCTTTCGGGTTAAGAAACGCTGCTCAAACATTCCAGCGGTTCATCCATGACGTTACTCGTGGTCTGGACTTCGCATATCCTTACGTGGATGACATCCTAGTAGCTAGCGCCTCTAAGTCGCAACACTTAGAGCATCTGCGTATTCTATTCAAACGCTTATCTGATCGAGGCGTTACCTTGAACCCTAGCAAGTGCGAACTAGGAAAATCGTCGATCGAGTTCCTAGGTCACCGCATCTCAGCTACAGGTATTGAACCACTGTCTCAAAAGGTAACCGCCATCAAAGATTTCCCTGAACCTACGTCGTTTAAGCAGCTTAAACGTTTCCTTGGGATAGTCAACTACTACCGACGCTTTATTCCGTGTTGTGCTAGGATAATGCAGCCCTTGACTGACTTGCTTCGGGGCAATCAACGTTCGTTTGTTTTTACCAAGTCCGCGCGATTAGCCTTCTCAAATCTTAAAGACGCAATCGCTAATGCTGCTCTCTTAGCACATCCCGTACCATCTGCTCCAATTTCTCTCGTCACTGATGCCTCAGACGAGGCCGTTGGTGCTGTTCTTCAGCAGGCTGTCGACAATACCTGGCAACCTTTGGGTTTCTTTTCGAAACGGTTGCAGCCAGCGGAGACACGTTACAGCACCTTCGGGAAAGAACTTCTGGCAGTTTACCTCGCCATCCGTCATTTTCGTCCTTTTCTAGAGGGCAGAAGCTTTACCGTCTTTACTGACCACAAACCTTTAGTTTACGCCCTCGACTCGTCATCCGACCGATACTCTCCGAGAGAGATACGCCACCTGGACTATGTCTCACAGTTTACGTCAGACATACGGCACGTCTCGGGTGTGCAGAACTCCGTCGCTGATGCTCTTTCTCGCGTCAGCTCCATCACGTCCGCTGAAGGTATCGATCTAACGGCAATGGCTGCTGCTCAACAGACCGACCCAGAGCTGGATCAGCTTCGTAATTCTAGCTCCTTGCGCATACGACCAGTTCCACTGCCTACTTCGGATGGAACCATACTTTGCGACGTTTCGCAAAATTCACCACGACCAGTGGTTCCCCAAGCTTTCCGACGCACTGTGTTTGACATTCTTCACAGTTTATCACATCCAGGCATTCGTGCCACAGTGAAGCTCGTCACACAACGCTTCGTGTGGCGCAACGTCAACCGGGACGTTAGACAGTGGGCTCGTACGTGCCTTAGTTGTCAACAGTCTAAGGTTCATCGACACACGAAAAGTCCGCTTGGTTCATTTCCACTTCCTGATGCCCGTTTTCACCATATTCATGTTGACCTTGTTGGGCCACTGCCCCCATCTAATGGCTGCGCTTACTTGCTGACTTGTATAGACCGCTTTACACGATGGCCTGATGCCATCCCAATGCCAGATTGCTCATCAGACACTGTCGCTCGCGCTTTTCTAGAGCGCTGGGTCTCACACTTTGGTTGTCCTGCCGTTGTGACAACTGATCGAGGTGCGCACTTCGCAGGCACATTTGCTCACCTTCTTCAGACCCTCGGCTGCCGTCACGTTCAAACGACTGCATTCCACCCTGCCGCCAACGGCATGGTTGAGCGTTTTCACCGCCAGCTGAAAGCTGCACTATGTGCACATGATAACGCAGACTGGTACGAAGCGCTTCCCACCGTTTTACTTGGATTACGAAATACTGTCAAAACCGACATTAACGCTGCTCCGGCCGAACTCGTTTATGGCTGCACATTGCGTCTCCCTGGACAATTAGTCGCCCCAACCCCGGAGAGGGCATGGAACTACAAGAGCTACATAGCTCGTCTGACGCACCACATGCGTCAGCTGCATCCCGCGAGACCCAGGGAACAACGCACTCCAGTGCACGTTCCGAAAGACCTTTCTACATGTTCTCACGTATTCTTACGTGTCGACCAAGTGAGACAGCCTCTCTCCGCACCTTACACAGGTCCATACCGTGTTATTAAACGGTCTTCAAAAACTTTGGTGATTGACCGTGGGGGTAAAAGGGATACTGTCTCGATAGATCGCGTCAAGCCTGCGTTCATCGATGAACAACAGTTTGTTCCATCATCGACCTTAACGCAATCTACAGAGCCACCTGTAACGACACCCAGCTTTTCAGCTCCACCACAATCCCAGTCACCAGATTCGCCTCAAACTAATACCAGTCACGGTAGAAGAGTTCGTAAACCTGTTCGTTTCTCCGATTTTGTCGAATTCATCCACATCTCATGAATCTTTTTCATTTTCTCTCGTTGTTTGTATTATGCTTTTCCGTAAATATCTGAATCTGTCTCCCCGAGTTATTTTTTCCCCATCAGGTAAAGTCATGAGGCTGGCACGTTTGGGTCCGTCCGTTCAATGGTTGGCTGTTTCTCAATTGTTTTGGTCGTTTGGATGCTTTGGTCTACCCCCCAACGCTTTGTCGTCTCGCCCGCCCACGTTGGCCTTTGGATCGTGGTCTGCTTGGCTCAATTTGGCTCGCTCAGGTCGTTTGTCTGGCTCGCCTTCCTGGCTTTGGCTGCTCGTGTGCTTGGCTCGTTGTTTTTGGTCCCCCCACGGCTCGCCGGTACGAACAGGATTTCAGCTTCGTTGTGGCAGTGGATTGGAATGCGGTGGGGGGAGTGACCTCTCCCAAGCGCACCGTCCTTCAGCAGCGGTGAAAGGTCCTACCGGCCCTTTTTCTGGATTATCCAGTTTTTTTGTAGTCCGGTGTGCCCGCTGGGACGGCCCACCGATGATGCATCCCAATCCACAAGAAGAATAAATAATCTAAATACTAACCTACTCCTATGGTTCTGCCTTTTTACATCTGCAAGCCAGCAACGATCGAAGTCCTCGTCCCTCGGCCTTCTAGGGGGAGGCCTGTGTAGTGACCATGACATTTTACTCCATCAAACATCACATTCAGACTTGTACACATTTTGTTTTACTTTGCACCCGCCTAAAGCCTATATATACTGGACTGCATTTTTGAACCAGTTCCGCCATCTTTCCCGCGCGTTGCCGGATGTTGCTCTCCAACGTGGTGTAACTCCTTGCTTCACCACTTTCTCTCGCTGTCCTCAGGTTATATTTACATAGCTATTTTCTCAAGACAATCTTTATATCCTGCCGTCTTCTGTCTTACTGTGCTACGAATTTCTTGTGTAGCATTCGTCAAGGCGCTACAGATCTCATTAGGCGCATACCATTTCGGTGTATGGACAGGTTGCAGCTGCACGCTTGGTACCAGAACTGCGTATCATCTTGCTATGCCTAGCTTTGAAGCTACCGTGAATATTTCACGCAATACCAGATCATCTGACAGTGTTCGGCTCAAGCAGTGCAATCTACGAAGAGCTGACCCACAATCACTAGGGACCTAAGCCTGCTGATTTCACCAAGGATGAGTTATTTCGAAGTGTCCCTCGTACGACTAGGTGTCTATCCGAGAGAATGAAAGAACACCGTCTGGCATGACTAGCGACCGGATGCAGAAGGCTACGTAACAGCCATAGCTGCCCACCTTGCCGACACATCATCATCCTCATTATACACGTTAGTTGCAGGTGGAAAATACCTCAGCTATTGTGCCGCAATACAAAGGACAAGAAAAGAACAACAGGACCACGCCGGCCGAGTCCCCAGTAACGGATGAACATCGTTCCAGAAAGCTAACAACCGGCTATCGTGTCGCAAAAGGTGTTATATTATGCCTGAAGAATGAGAGCATGATGGGAGGGAGAGGCTAAGCAGGAGGTAGACAAAGGGATGCACAACACAAAAGTCATTGGGGCCGGCTCCTAGCCATATCAGCAAGTGTGTCCAACCAAACATGTTCAGCGTCCTTAGGGCCCCAAGCAGCCAGTCTGAATGCACCTACCGACGCCAACTTCGAAGTAAGGGTTTTCGTTTCTCTCGACCAAGACATCGCTCGGCCTCCCCTCCTCCTCTTCCAACCACACCCACAACGCGCAAACAATGCACGTCGCGGGAGTCGGTGTGCTGGCATGCGCAAAACGTGGCCCAGCCATCGGAACCTGGTGCGTGATATAATGGTATTGAGCGGTTCACGGGCTCTTCCTGCACCAAATACGCGACGCCAAACACGCTCAGTATTCACGCGGTGCTCCCACCAGACATGAACCAATCTGCGAAGGCAGTGATGATCGAACGTGACCAGCCCCTTAATGTCTGTCGAGCTGATGGGCTAGGTTTCACAACTATACAGGAGAGTTGAACGGAAGGCTGTGTTATAAACTCTGCCAAACAGGGCGAGAGTAATGTCGCGGATGCGCCACAGGTGGCAGAGAATGGCAAAAGCATCTCGGGCTATTGATATACGGTTTGTAACCTCATCTTCGATCCCACGGGCGCTAATATAGATGCCCAGGTACTTGAGTTCCTGAAGGACTTCTAGCTGATCACCACAAAGTGTTAGCGCAGGGGTGGTTCCCTGCCAATCTTGGAGAAATACTTTGCCTTTCGATGGAGCAAAGCATAATCCAAAACGGCAGACAGTCAGTGTTAATCGGTCCAGTGCTGCTTGACATGTTTGGGAGCTGTCACAGATCAGGACAATATCGATCGCGTACTCCAAGTCGAGAATTCGCTCACCATGAAGTAGACTCACAATTTCTAGGTCGTGTCCAGCGAATGCTGTTTCCATGACTTCATCAATAGCGAAGTTAAATAGGAAAGGTGACAGCGGGCAACCTTGTCGCACACCGATGGTAATACTGAAGGGTGGCGACAGTTTGCCATAAACCCTCACTCTGCCCGAACTATGCGCGCACAGTACTTTGATAATGTTAAGGTATTTATCAGGCACACCTTTACTCGGAAGACTGTCCCAAAGGGCATATCGGGCGACTGAGTCGAAGGCACCTTTAATTTCAAGAAACACGACAACAGTGGGTCGCCAATAAACATGGCGATGCTCTAACAATGGACGAAGGTGGAGATGTGAGCGACGTAGTCCAGACCTCGAGGAAACCCGGCTTGCTCTTCACGAATCTGGCTTTCACTAGTGCCAGTCAGTCTGGGGAGAATGACAGACGCAAGCAATTTAGAGGCAATTGAGATCAGACTGATCCCTCTATGATTGCCGCATTAGGAACGGGAGCCTCCTTTAAAATTTGGGACAATGACGGAGCGGCTCCAGTCTGTTGGGACAGTCTCCTGCTCCCAAAGTTTCACTAGCAGCTAGTGTAAATCATTTACTAGAGCAGGTCCCCCGAATTTGTAGAGGGCTGGGGGAATTCTATCTGCCCCTGCGGCCTTATGCAATTTCAACAGCCTGATTTCACGTTCGACTTCTGCGCGTGACAGCGGATCCAAGACGGCCCGGGAAAGGGCGCTCAATGCCCGCAAAAGAAAGCGATAACCCAGGTTGGTTAAATTGCATTGCAATGTTCGGCCCAGCGTTCCAAGCGTTTGATAAGCTGTGGGTCGGCTGCGCACTCTCATCGCGTATGGTCTCGCTAACACTAGGTCTCCTGCTGCCTGCTTCCCGTATCAGACGGAATAATTTACGATGATTACCAACGGCAGCGGCTGTTTCCACATTCGAGGCGCGAGGAGACCACCAGGCTTCGCGGTCTTTCTTCAGGCTAGTACGTAATTTTGACCTAAGATTTTTGCGAGCCTCATTGTATTCGCTTCCAGCCGGAATACGTCGGCGAGCATCCATAAGTTCCAGAGACTGTGTAGAGACCCAATGTCCAGTATGGCAATTTGATTTGCTACATGAAGACATGCCTGCTGATAGTAACGTTTGACGAATATGCGACCAGTGATCTTCGCCGGTGTTCAGTGGGCGCTTACTCAGCCCGGATGTCAGCGCACTTTGATACGCATTCAGAACACCTAGCTTCACCAGCTGGTTAGTGTCAGTCTGATCACATCGGCGTTGCGGACGCACGCCGAAAGGCACCCGATGGTCGACGCAAACAAGTGCATGGTCAGAGTCCACGGCGGTGCTCCAAATCGTGCGACACTTTTGGGCACAGCGTTCCCAGCGGTAACTGATCGCGTATGATCAAGTTGCGTCCATGGCTGGCGGGCGCCTAGCCACGCTTCTACAGGTGTTGTGTTGAAAGTTTGTGCTCGCGAGCATCTTCACACAGCTGTAGCAATCGCTCACTGTTATTACAAGAGCCTACACCATGTTGGCCGTCCAGATGAAGCTCATCAGAGGACAATTTTCCGACATGCGTTTGAATCGCAAGCCAACACCACAATATCCGTGCTTCTTCTGTAACGTAGGAGGTCGTGAAGTTGCTGGGAGAAATCATCTTTCACCGAAAAAGTGCTACGGTTTGTAAGGGCTAGGCTGCAATGAAAAACAGGCAGCGTTTGTTCCCGCGCGGCTTCGTAGCATGGAACGAACCAGGTAATCTAACGGCGCACATCCGACTGTTCACTAGGATCCAATCGATTAGGGCAGCTTCAGCCCGGGGACTCAAAACAATGCCGACGCCAGCTTGACCGGCATTTGAAGCCGCATCATCGCCATCGAATCTTGCAGGCGAGTATCTGATAAACAGTAAATATCGATCGATAGGATCTCTAGTGTGCGGGCAAATACTGCCTGTTGGCCAATCTGTAGCAAAGTGCGCACGTTGAGGCATGCCATTCTTAGTGAGACGCAAGGACTCCAAAGATAAACGGATGAACTGACGTTGTCCACTTGGTTGAACATGGACTTGTCGATTGGATTGGAACGATGCTCTGTGACTGTGTATGAGTTTAAACTGGAAGACAAGCGACTATCGAAGCAAGGTGGAGGAGAGGCAAGAATGGTAGACTGCAAATGTGGGGAGGATAAAAGTAAAGTTGGAGCGGGACGATAAGGATGCAAAAGAGCAAGAAGGGAAGGCCTGAGCAGTAGCATCCATACCCCTATCCACCCTGATCCATGCAGCAGACAGAGTGCCGTTGATTATCCTCTGCGATGGCCAGAGCAACAAGAGATTGTTAAAAGAAAGGTTCATTGTATTGCGTGGGCAGAATCCTGTCAGGTTGCCCAGGCCTAGACAGGAGAACGATTAGGCTTCTCAACCAAAGCCCTACGTTTAAAAACCTTACCGAAAGACAGCGGGGTTCTGGCACTGGACTACACAGAGTCCGTTTTATGGGGTAAGGAGCCACCTTCACTCCGACGCCCAACGTGGAGGGGCAGGAGACTGAGTTTGTCTGGCCTCTAACCATTGATCAATCTGGTATGAGTGGCTCGGAAGGTGCAAAAAAGCACCACCCAGCATAATTCAATGGAACAGAGATACACAAACCATCGTACCACGTGAAGGTCCAGTCTCGTCGCGACACAGGTCACAACCACAGGCCAGCTGAAGCATTCCAAATTATCTACAATGACCCGGATAATTGATTGAAGTATATGCGCAGACGGATACTAGAAGTCACTGAAGCTATAGCAATCCGGTTGTACAAACCAAAGTTGTGCGCTCAGACGCGATTTGTTCGGGCCTTAAAACTGCCCTGGTTCGATCGAGCACTGATTTTTACTTAGTTGGATCGTGTGAATACTGCGATAATGACTAGATTGCTGGCGATAGTTGACCGCTTGGAAACTGATTTTACCCCGTTTTAACGACTCAGTAGTCTGTCTAATCGATGTATATATGGTATCGTGAATGGCATATAATTGTACTAGCCAGATGAAGAATTATCGAAAACATATGTTCGCTAACATTGAATCTTGATTATCTTTATGGGTTTCTTTAAAACTGGTACAGCTTTCTCAGCGATCGACAGTGGTGTGCCATCCTCTATGGAGAATGAGCGGTTGCTCGAGTCGACACCATCCAACTCTTCTAGAGAGTGATCATCACCTTGTACACAGTTTATCGAAGCGCAGTGCTGACCGCTCATGTTCACAGGCTCCGACAATGTCCAACCGAGTAGGGTTGTTGCGGCAAACGGATACTTCCGACCAAAAGTACGACGTTCAAGCTGCCAGTGTGCTTCAGGTACATCTGCACTTATCACTATGCGGACTCGGTTATAAATCAAATAATCGAAGTGGATATCAAATAAATGTGGCCAGTGACGTGCCAGCCGATTATTAACGCTTGCTATCGCTGGTAATGGTAGGCGCTTCAAGCAGTAAGCACGTTCTACTGTGATTAACTCTGAACCTTTCAAGACCGACAAGCGAAAAGTTGCCAGGCCCGATTCCAAGGCAGTAAGGCCACTCTCAGTCTGCATCGTTAAGGACGTTGGGTCAACCTACAGGCCCACCTCCTTCAGAAGGTCGTCTTGTACTAAGGTCACATCCGAGACACCGTCGAGCAAAGCATAAGTATTCACTGACCGCAACAGGCCATCCAAAGGCACTGGTACTACAAACAGTGATACCCTACTGGGAGAAGTAGCGGCAGCGTTGCAGCTACTCCAGTAATTCTCGGGAGTAACAGGGGCTTTGTCATGATGTAGCAACGAGTAATGCCGCTCCTTGCACGTAAATAGGCTGCATCCTTTACTGCTGTGAAGCTCGATGACCCAACCCTATATAGTGGTAGCATCCACCCCTTGCGTTGACAAATTCCTAACGCGTGGCGAGAATCATAACCGAAGTTCTCGCACGACGCTACCCCGTGTTCGCCGCCACAAACAAAGCAAACCGATCCACTGATCGCTGATACATTGTACAGGGAGAAGTTGCGAGTTCTTCCTATTATCAACTAACCTTGACGATTGTGCGGTAGTCTGACTTATTGGCGTGCCCGCGCTCGCTACCCGCCCGAACCTACTACGAGCGACTCGGGCCTCAACAGCAACGAAGTCTGCCAAATCTCGAAATTCGACTTCCCGTTCGCGTTGTACGATAGCATCTTCTACTCTTGCCTATTGAGATTGCAAAGCATTGGACAAAATACGTACCACTGGCTCAACAGTTGTTGTAGAGTTCAAATCGGCCGTAAATTTTATGAGATAGAGCTACATGAGAGTTTTACATATTCAGTTACAACTGCGACAAAGCCACATAGACGTACATGAGGCTTCAGACCAACAAGCAAACCATCGATCAAGAAGCGAGAAACGACATGTGTAATAATAAATAATGTGTCAGCTGTACGCCGTAACGGCGCTTTGCTGCCGACATGACTTTGACCAAAAAGGTCGCGTAGAATGCATCGAGGTCTGTTATAAGTGAACTTCAGGGGAAGTATTGTGCACTCGCAAATCGCCTCCTTAGAACGCGCTCTGCGACTGTAAACAAGGTAAAGCAACCTCTGGTCGCTATCACACATGCGACCCGCAAAAAAGTATTCGAACTATTTGAAGAACCTCCAATAGATCATCGAATTGGCATCAAAAAATTAAAACTCGACTATCGGCAATGTAGCAGCGGTTTGCAGGTTCCCAGGAATGAGTGGTGATACGGCATAGAAGTAATTGGAGGAGGCACGACTTCTTGACAATCCTTCAAAAACTGATTCAAGTTCTTGTCTTACTTCAGTCTGATGACTTGAGGTGGCGCGACGTTCATGGCTGTCCGCGTCCTCTTCCATTTCGAACCGTAACTTGACGACCTTCAGGTCAGCACCTGCTCGCTTTCGCTTAAGATCCGCAAGCATTAGATCAGAATGGGCATTAAATGTACCGCGAAAGTGACAACACTTAGAGCTCTATGCAATCCAGAACAATATCATCTACAACAAGCAAACATCAAACTGGCAAATGTTAACATTTCGTATTGTCTCGTTGTTGAATACTGCCTCTTGAATACGTCAGGTTCTAACAAGGTAATACCAACTCTCCTAGTCGGATGAAAGAACGTAGACTCAGAATTATTTCTCGCACAGCACGGTAACTGACAAATCTCGAAGTCTGTGGGTTCTCGGAACTCAGCCGCGAAAGATTTAATTCACGCGAGTCGAACGGGTTCCTAGACCGAACGCAAAGCTTCTACGCACGATTTCCCAACCCAAGATGGAATCAAGAACAAGACAGGCCTTTCGCCACAGGCGCTTTACTGGCCAAGGCTAAGGCGATTCTAGCGTTGTACAGCCTCACTTTTATATCACAAAACGGTGATGAAGGGGGGTTTTCCCTTGGAAAAGGTTTGCGTAAGCAAACCCTGGAAGCAAGAAACATGGTTTTATGTAAATATGCAAAGTCCGTAAACTGAGCAGGAATGTTGGAAGTTCGGCGAGAGTTGTCCGGAAAAATAAATGTTGCTTGGATACAACAATGCGTGTTTGGTTGGAAACAAGACTGTTTCTGGGTGCAAAGGCTAAACAATGTGAATGTTTCACGAGTTGGAAGGCTGACTGAACGTGTGCGTTTTGTCTGATCTGAGTACATGTGCACTTGTGTGAATCGGGTTTTCAGCCTTCCATAATTTAAGCCTGTAATAATTATAGGGACGTTGGGTCCACAAAACACTCGTCAGTGCGAATACAATAACAGGAAAATATATATAACAACAGCTACGGTGTGACCGGATAAAACAGAGACAGGGTGGGGTACGGATATGCCACCTCTACGTCTATGGGAGCCTTAAGCTTACAAACAACTGCTTTTGCACACAGAGTGCCGGTTTGATCCTGCTGATCGCGACAGCCTCGGCGAAATGTAGGATGCGACTGTTAGCATGTCTCAACAAGGTTGTGAACTGCGTGGCAGGGTCGAATGGATGACAAGTAGACAATAAATGTCTACCTATGGATGAAGCAGGTGGCTTTCGTGAACAGGTGGTAGACGAAGCGGAAGACTGGATAATTTCATGCTGCACGCACGTAGGTACATGTTCCCTTACTCTAGAATTCAACATTCTCTCGGTACGGTCTATGTAGCGTGACTCGCAGCTACAAGTGAATTGGTAAATGCAGTGTGAAATGGTGCCGAAAGCTTGTCTTTCCTTCCTTGGGAGAACAAGCACTTTGTTGGTTCGGTTAATAAGGACAGCTTCGGCAGCGAAATAAGTCCTGTGAACAGCGGAAATTAATCGCTTGGTTGTCCTCATGGTGGCAAGATCACCTTTAAACGGTGGTTTTATAAAGATCTTCTTTTTGGCCACAGTGGGGACCTTTTCTCTCGCCACCCTCGTTTGGCTATGTTTTAAAACAAACCGGCAAGGATAACCGTTTTACAAGAGCGTATTAGTCAACAGCTCCTGTTCCTCTTCCAGGCAATCGGGGCTGCATATTCTTCTTGCGCGATTGAACAAGCTCTTGACTAGTGTCCGCTTGTTCCGCATTGGAGTGAAGCTGATAAAATGCAGGTACTGCCCGGACCATGTCGGTTTTCGGTAAACAGATCGTTTGATGAGACCGTTTTCTCTACGACTAATCAGTACGTCCAAAAATGGGAGACAGTTGTTACACTCTAGTTCGCTGGTTATTCTCAACTTCGTATGTACACTATTGAAATGTTCGACAAAACGTACAATCTCCGTTGTTGATGACGAGAACACTAAGATATCGTCCACGTATCGTTTGTAGTAGGAAAGGCGGGAAATTTCTGCACTCATCTTTGTCTCTACCATGGACATAAAAAAATCCGCTAAATACGGGACCCAATGGACTCCCCATTGCTACACCATCTATCTGGCGATATGGGGTGTTTCGGAAGTGGAAACTGATATTTTCAGTGCAAAGTAACAGGCTGTCTTTCAACAGCTCAGTTGGTATTGGAAGAAAAGGTAAGCTGGAATGTTCCGCCAACTCACACACATACTCAATGGTCTCACGTAGTGGAACATTTGTGAACAACGATTGTACATCTAATGAACACATGACAATATCTGATAAGTCTATGCTGCCAAGAGTATCTGAGTTCAAAAGCGTCCTTGATACCGTGTGCATTAACATGCTTCCTTAACGGTGCAAGAATGTCCACAAGCCAGCGAGCAAGTTTATGTTGCGGGGAATTTACCATTGATAGAATTGGTCTGAGGGGTGTACCACTCTTATGAGTCTTCGGTAACCCGTACATTTGCGGCGTGGTGGACCTACCTGGTTTTAGGCTATTATACATCCTCTCATCGATCGTTCGATGTGCAAGAAGTATTTTTAGGTGATTTGTGATGCGACCTTCTACGTCACAAACATCGTTTACTCTTTTGGGTCGTCTAAATTTGCTGTCCTCGCTAAGAATAACCTGCAACTTTTGCACGTAATCCGCCGTATTCATAACAACGGCTCCGGAGCCTTTGTCCGGTACGTCTTTGGTCTTCAGCTCTCGAAGTGCATGAATATGACGTTTTGCAAGGGGCTTTGTCACTCGGATTGGATTATAACATTCCTCCTGGTAAGCTAAACCGTTTGTTAATAGAGGCCCAGTTCGATAACTTTTTTGATCAGTTGACAGACCTCCAGCCGGATAGTGCAGATAAACATAGCTGGTTTAAAAACAAATTAGCTGATATTGCTCATGAGTTCATGTTGACCCCAGTGAAAGAAGGATGTGCACTTACAGAACGTCATATTCATGCACTTCGAGAGCTGAAGACCAAAGATGTACTGGTACTTAGACCGGACAAAGGCTCCGGAGCCGTTGTTATGAATACGGCGGATTACGTGCAAAAGATGCAGGTTATTCTTAGCGAGGACAGCAAATTTAGACGACCCAAAAGAGTAAACGATGTTTGTGACGTAGAAGGTCGCATCACAAATCACCTAAAAATACTTCTTGCACATCGAACGATCGATGAGAGGATGTATAATAGCCTAAAACCAGGTAGGTCCACCACGCCGCAAATGTACGGGTTACCGAAGACTCATAAGAGTGGTACACCCCTCAGACCAATTCTATCAATGGTAAATTCCCCGCAACA
Organism: Dicrocoelium dendriticum; assembly: GCA_944474145.2. Lineage (NCBI taxonomy): Eukaryota > Metazoa > Platyhelminthes > Trematoda > Plagiorchiida > Dicrocoeliidae > Dicrocoelium > Dicrocoelium dendriticum. Next base: position 38,035,328 of record OX104069.1, read on the forward strand.
TAAACTTGCTCGCTGGCTTGTGGACATTCTTGCACCGTTAAGGAAGCATGTTAATGCACACGGTATCAAGGACGCTTTTGAACTCAGATACTCTTGGCAGCATAGACTTATCAGATATTGTCATGTGTTCATTAGATGTACAATCGTTGTTCACAAATGTTCCACTACGTGAGACCATTGAGTATGTGTGTGAGTTGGCGGAACGTTCCAGCTTACCTTTTCTTCCAATACCAACTGAGCTGTTGAAAGACAGCCTGTTACTTTGCACTGAAAATATCAGTTTCCACTTCCGAAACACCCCATATCGCCAGATAGATGGTGTAGCAATGGGGAGTCCATTGGGTCCCGTATTTAGCGGATTTCTTTGTCCATGGTAGAGACAAAGATGAGTGCAGAAATTTCCCGCCTTTCCTACTACAAACGATACGTGGACGATATCTTAGTGTTCTCGTCATCAACAACGGAGATTGTACGTTTTGTCGAATAGTTCAATAGTGTACATACAAAGTTGAGAATAACCAGCGAACTAGAGTGTAACAACTGTCTCCCATTTTTGGACGTACTGATTAGTCGTAGAGAAAACGGTCTCATCAAACGATCTGTTTACCGAAAACCGACATGGTCCGGGCAGTACCTGCATTTTATCAGCTTCACTCCAATGCGGAACAAGCGGACACTAGTCAAGAGCTTGTTCAATCGCGCAAGAAGAATATGCAGCCCCGATTGCCTGGAAGAGGAACAGGAGCTGTTGACTAATACGCTCTTGTAAAACGGTTATCCTTGCCGGTTTGTTTTAAAACATAGCCAAACGAGGGTGGCGAGAGAAAAGGTCCCCACTGTGGCCAAAAAGAAGATCTTTATAAAACCACCGTTTAAAGGTGATCTTGCCACCATGAGGACAACCAAGCGATTAATTTCCGCTGTTCACAGGACTTATTTCGCTGCCGAAGCTGTCCTTATTAACCGACCGAACCAACAAAGTGCCTGTTCCCCCAAGGAAGGAAAGACAAGCTTTCGGCACCATTTCACACTGCATTTACCAATTCACTTGTAGCTGCGAGTCACGCTACATAGACCGTACCGAGAGAATGTTGAATTCTAGAGTAAGGGAACATGTACCTACGTGCGTGCAGCATGAAATTATCCAGTCTTCCGCTTCGTCTACCACCTGTTCACGAAAGCCACCTGCTTCATCCATAGGTAGACATTTATTGTCTACTTGTCATCCATTCGACCCTGCCACGCAGTTCACAACCTTGTTGCCACATGTTAATACTCGCATCCTACATTTCGCCGAGGCTGTTGCGATCAGCAGGATCAAACCGGCACTCTGTGTGCAAAAGCAGTTGTTTGTAAGCTTAAGGCTCCCATAGACGTAGAGGTGGCATATCTGTACCCCACCCTGTCTCTATTTTATCCGGTCACACCGCAACTGTTTTTATATTTTTTTCCTGTTATTGTGTTGGCACTGACAAGACAATACGAAATGTTAACATCTGCCAGCTTTCGTCTTCTCACAACTTTGTTTAAAATGTTCAAGGGAACTGATTGTTTCAAATAGCAAACTTGCCGGGTTTCAATCGCGTTCAGTTCCACATATACAGAGGTCATAATTCGGGATATCATTACATAACCAAAAGACGACGCCTTCGGACAAGGGATTGTTGAACACAGTAAGCGTCAAAGGCGCTCAGGACGGTTGGACAACTCGTAGGGTATGGATCTGCGGCCTCCGACACCATCAATAATCGACAAAGACCGGAACTGGGACGCCACACCGGGAAATAAAAAACCACAGTCGATGCTGAAATACGGTGCTATTACACAAACAATAGAATATCATAATAGTGACACACTCCAACAAAGTCCTCAAACAAAAGACGCACACATTCAGTTAGCCGTTACATCAATAGATCATCAAACTGGCGTGTTCTAAGCACCACTGAGCGAGCACTGTACTTGGCTGGACCAGGCGTGCACAAATAACCCTAGCAAGAGACCAACAGATATTAATCCAATCACATCAGGTCAATGCAAACTGGATGGGTGGGTTGTACACCCCACAAACATCGGTCTGTCCTGATCGCAATGGCAAAGGAGGGGAGGCGAAATGAAGCATGGGGAATAATAATGTGGTAAACATAGCAGTTAAATGGGTAAGTGTGTGTTGCTAGTCAGAGGGTAGGTAAACCGAAGGTCGATACGGGAATCCGACATTAGCCGAGATAGTGTGATAGGAAACTAATACAATGAAGCGATAGGGAGAGCAGCGCATGAATCCGAAAAGGAGTAATAAGGCTGGTGGTGCACCAACTGCAAGCTTGGCATGGAAAACAACTAGGGAACAGGTGTGAGACATTCAGTAACGGAGATCAACAACGGGAACTGGTGGAATTGGCTTTGATTGATCACATGGGTGTTACAATGGGTACAATTTCGCTTGCTGACCAGCTCCCAAACTGCAGTAAAGAAAAAATAACAGCTACTGCCCCCATTATAGTACGCTAGCGCTGAGCACAGGACAAGTAAAGATTGACAAGGCACCAGTATGCCAAGATCACTCGAGCACGAGCAAAAATGAGGCAGAAATGTGGCTTTTGGTGGTACCTGCAAACCGTGGTTGTCAGGCGTAGGTAAAAGCATCGATGTAGCCTGGTCCCCACGCCGTCGAAGCAGCGAAGCGGTAACAGGCAAAAGAAAATGAAGACAAACGATGTACCGATTATGTGTTGAAATAGGACCTTGTAGTAAGCGATAACAAAGGCGGTGGAATACAGATTAGTCTTGTACACGCCTGAACGAACCGTCCGTCCGTACAGAAAAGACTTTGACACCCACATGAACGATTGCTGGTTGGTGTAAGGTATCGAGTCCAAACGACGTGCAACGTTCCAGTTGGCACAATGAACGGTACAAAAGCAGTTTAAACACAGAGGGATGAGGCAAAACGGGAATGGTGAAAGCGCTTACTCGAAACCCAAAGCAGTATTGACTGCCAATGATAGGGGGACAAGGACGGGCAACATGATTCTCCTAATCCTGAACAAAGTTAACAGGACTTGCGAAGACAGGACCACCAGCAACGCCGAATTAGGGCAGCGAAGTTGTCAAACCAAATCAAAAGGGCATGCCAAAATCGAGTATGCTGCACCGCTCCACATTTTTGTGTGCTTGTAAAACATGGAGTCAGCCAGCAAACTCTCAACCGACCCACACGAATTTGATCGGTATTGGGGATTTTCCAGGGTCTTCTACACTTTGTGCTGGAAAAATGCCGTCCAACACAAAGTATGTGGCCTGACCAACTAGATGATACAATGCACGTATTCTTGCTCCGATGACTTCACTACTATTTCGGAACGCCCAGTGTCAGCGCAGAAAAGTAATGTGCATTGTAGACAGTGTCATGTGCAGTGCCGAAACAAGAAAGAAAATTGAGGCTTCCAACTCAGTTCACTAGGAGCAGAACAAAGGATCAGACTGTCATGAGTTGCGTGCTTATGCCAATGCTAAATAACAATGGCAGGCAAAATGTGATAACAAAGCAGAGCACATAGGAAGAAGGTGGCTAATAGCAATTGAGTTGGAATACAAACAGGTAGAATTGGGAAACCGAATGCTAGTGCGAAACTGACTGCGTGAACGTGTTGCGCCGGATACGTCCTTCAACAAAGAAGACGCCAAGTACGATCTAAGTAATAGTTTCCGCCTATTTCACGTCGTTTGGATGCGATATTTTACACCCACCAGCATAGTTGTTTAAAATGTTTCGAAATACTGGTAGCTCGGGTTGATGAATCAATCGTTCATTTGTTCTCCGAGCTTGGCGGTTTTCTCGCAAACGTTTCAACACCGTGCGAGCTGGCACTGAGGATGCCATCTCACATGGTGGTGAAACGTTTGCGAGAAAACCGCCAAGCTCGGAGAACAAATGAACGATTGATTCATCAACCCGAGCTACCAGTATTTCGAAACATTTTAAACAACTATGCTGGTGGGTGTAAGGTATCGAGTCCAAACGACGTGTAACGTTCCAGCTGGCACAACAAACGGTACAAGAAAAGTTTACAAAACAGAAAGCTAAGAGGCAGAACGCAGATGGTCATAGTGTTTACTAGAAACCCAAAGTAGTACTCACTGCCAACGTCAGGGGAAAGAAGGCGACCAAAATTAACCGTCAAATGCTGAACAAAGTTAACAGGACTTGCGAAAACTGGACCACCAGCAACACTGACTTAGGGCAGCCAAGCTCGTCAACCAATGCAAATGGGCGTGCCAATATCGCCAAACATTATTTGAGTGCTTGCCAATTCATATGCGACTAGGATACCAGGTAACAGGTTTGAATCGATCTAGAGATATAAATTGAGTATTTTCCAGACAAACACACTCATCAGCATACCGAAAGGTTTCAAAGTAGTAGAAATACAATACTTGTTAACGCCACACATGTGGAAGTGGACAATATGAAAGCTCACGGTTGTGCAACGAAGAAGTTTACATCGGCAGGTAAACAACTCCCAGAAAGATGGAGTACGTCAGAACATCAATTACTGCAACTACACCTGAAGTCGTTAGAACTGCTCTTATAAAGCACAAAAGCCCTGGAGCCAGCGAAGTGACTGCGATGGTATCTCAGACGAGAATATGCAAAGACATGCCAGATGCATTGCGATGATTGGTAGCCAACGGCACATCATCCGTTGGCTTTTGCTTCGCTGTAGTACGACTGAAGTAGGAGAGCATGGTTCTGTAAATTAGTAGCTCTTGAGTCAAAACAGAGCACATATCTTACCAGATGTGCGTATCAGGCAAACGGTGTGGAGCACATTCTTCCAGATTCAAGAGATAATCGCATTCGTCTGTACGAACGAACCGTTAGGCAGTGTATCAATGTTGAGCTAAAATGACACAAACATGGAAATGTTTATTATTAGTTCAATCGTCAAAGCCACACCTCGCTTTGTTCCACTTGTCTGAGTACGGTCCAATGAGGCCCGTTGTGATCTTGCTTCCCAGTGACGCGAAAGCCCAAGCGACACTTCGGCCATCTTCTTGCACCAGTGCATTCAGGTGTAGCCCCCAAAACCACATGTAGTCAGTCAGCAAACTCTCAACCGACCCACACGAATTTGATCGGTATTGGGGATTTTCCAGGGTCTTCTACACTTTGTGCTGGAAAAATGCCGTCCAACACAAAGTATGTGGCCTGACCAACTAGATGATACAATGCACGTATTCTTGCTCCGATGACTTCACTACTATTTCGGAACGCCCAGTGTCAGCGCAGAACAGTAATGTGCTTTGTAGACAGCGTCATTTGCAGTGCCGAAACAAGAAAGAAAATTGAGGCTTCCAACTCAGTTCACTAGGAGCGGAACAAAGGATCAGACTGTCATGAGTTGCGTGCTTATACCAATTAACAATGGTAGGCAAAGTGTGATAACAAAGCAGAGCACAGAGGAAGAAGGTGGCTATTAGCAATTGAGTTGAAATGCAAACAGGTAGAATTGGGAAACCGAATGCCAGTGCGCAACTGACTGCGTGAACGTGTTGCGCCGGATACGTCCTTCAACAAAGAAGACGCCAAGTACGACCTAAGTAATACTTCCAGCATATTTCACCAACATCCCGCTAGACGGGACCGTTAAGTATCTCTGTGGATTCATTTCAAAACATCATATCCGACTGCAGTACCCCACGGACGTGTTGCAGCACATGCTTCTTATGTGCACGAAAAACGTGGAGTTCATTTTCAAGGGAAGGCATATCGACAGATACACGGTGTTGAGATGAGCAGTCCACTAGGCCCTTGTAGGCAGATGTGTTCATGAGCAAGATCGAAGAGAAAGCAGATGATACCATAAAATCGGCAATTCTATACACGCATTATGTAAGTGATATGCTGTTTAGCATGGAATCCAACAAGGACATTACGCGTGCGACACAGACTCAGCAGTATGCATTCGAAACCTTACGGTGACGTGTGACATGGAGCAAAATAATTGTCTTCTATATTTAGACATACTGATCACACAGCGATTGGACAGTTCGACTAGAAAGTCAGTTTACCGGAAAGCAACATGCATGGGTCAGTATTTGCATTTTAAGAGTTTGGCCGTAATACAACACAAACGCTCGCTCGACCGGAGGATGTTTTAGCGAACCCACATGATTTGCACCAGACATATAAAAAGCACAGAAACGATTGCTGTGCCAGACATTACAATCGAACGGTTAGGCGATGCGGTTGGCAAACAGCATTAGCAACATAAGTAAGCGAGATCGCGTATCAACAGTTCAAAAGAAGCCGAGCTTCATCGAACTTCCATTCAAAGGAAATCATATTATCAAAATCATCGCGGAATGTACTAGTGCTTCTGTGAAAAGGGCGCGTAGTGCAGCCGTACTACTGATGCTCACGCAACAAGACCGTTGCTTATGTGTTCCATCAAGACACCGAGAAGGAAGCAGTGTATGTCCCGTTGCTTATACGAATCCACTTGTAGCTCCGTAGACACTCATGTGGAGCGCACTGACCGAAATTAAGTGTCGGGATCAACAAAAACATACCTAAGTGGCTAAGAAACCGGATGGGATCAGTAACGACGGAATCAGTTGAGTTGAGAAATCGAGCCATTGTTGTTCGCGATCTACGTAAATGACCTGCCGGAGGAGCTAGGAGTGTCATCACCAATGTTTGCTGACGACCTCAAGCTCTGGAATATGGTGGATAACCCTGCGGGTCCCGAGACAAATCGGGTTGCCTTAGATAGGCTCTGGGAATGGTCGACCTTATGATCGATGCCCATAAATAAGACCAAGTGCTCTGTTCTCCGAATCGGAGCTGCTACTCCCCTTACTCGATATGTTGTCAGCGGTGGTGAAATTCCTGTTGTCACTCTGCAGGTTGATCTAGGGGTTGTACACTCATCAGCACTTCATTCTGGAGACAATTGGAAGAAGGCTGCCTGTCGGGAGTTTCGTATGATATGGTTTATCTGCAGCTCTTTCGGAGTCCTAACGACCAATTTGTTTGTGCAGCTATTCTCGGCATTCGTCCGACCCCATCTGGAATATTGTATCCAAGCTTGTCCAGCATGTCTTATCCGAGACTAAATGGACTTGGAGAGGGTGTTACGAATAGGCACTCGGTTAGTGCAGGGTCTACAGAGACAGACGCATCCTGAACGCTTGCTCAGTTTGGGGATGTACTCAATACACTACCGAAGGATAAGAGGGGACCTGATTCTCACTTATCGTATATTGACGGGTAAGATCGGCCCGGACTTGTCAGAAATATTTGGTCTCGCTACCTTATCTAATCTCCTCGGTCACTCACTGAAACCGCATAAACGACGGTCTGATAGGATTAGGACGGAAATTCGTCTGTAACGCTAAGTTATAGATCGCTGGAATTCGCTTCCAGAACATGTGGTTATGGAACCTACGATTAAGGGTTTTGCGAGCCAGCTCGATGCTCTTGAGTAGCAACATCAAACCTCTCCATTTTCCTAACTGACTTACCTTCACCTTCCAGTTCAATCTTTTACTGACTCAAATACCTTATATTCTACTTGCTTAGCTCTTTCCACTTTGTTATTGCCTACTAAGTTTACTGTTTCACCTTTCTTCACGTTACAGGCCTAGCAGGAACTGCTAGGGCAAGACACGTGGGTATTAACTGGTTGGACATGGCGTGATGCGACATTGAATTAAGCTATGACAGCTCCAAAGCGTGCCAAACTGCACTGGATAAACCAGTTCTGACTGCCGGTAGTTTCGGACTATGCCTTGCACGCTCGAAATGCAAACCCTTCTCCAAGATTAGCAGAGACCCACCCTTGCACTGAACTTTGGCGGTGATCAGCTAGAAATCTACCAGAAATCCAAGTTTCTCGGCAGATATACTAGCGCTAGTGGGATCGAAGATGACATCACGAACCGTAAAGCAAAAGCTCGAGGCGCTTTGCTAATCTCCGCCATCTGTGGTGTCAGTGCAACATCACTCTCGCACGGAAGTATGGAGTTCATAATGCAGCTGTCTGTTCAACCTGGCTTATCAAATCCAGAGACATAAAAGGGCTAGTTAGGTTCGACTATCAGTCCCTTCGCAGCATGACGCATGTGTGCTGGGAGCAACTTGCAAGGAATGATCGTGTTCGACGTCATGTTGTTGGTCCAGGAAGAGCTAGTGAACTGCTCAACACCGTTATGTCACGCACCAACCCCCGACAGCGGGGCAACGCGTTGCGCATGTAAGCAGAGCAAAACCGAAGTAAATAAAGAAAGGTATCAGCAGCACGCCAATACGCAATAACGAACCTTCGCCGCAGCGCAAACATCAATAGTCGCACATGTGCTCAGGATACTGCGAGTCACCCAGTCCCTACGCAGAACCGAAATAACGCACTCAGATTACAAGGCACGCTAGTGATCCTTAACGTTACGGACCGACTCCCGCGTCGAGCGTTATCTCCGCGACCCGGTCTGGATTGAAAAAGAGGAGAGAAGGCCTATCGATGGCTTGCTCAAGAAGAACAAAAACCCTCACTTCGAACTTTACGTCCGTTGGTGTCTCCCGAGCGCCCGGTTGGGATCCGAAGGAAAAGCAACACATCCGACTGGATACACTTGGCGAGTTGGTAAGCAGTTGAACCTCGATGGCATTTCGGTTGTTTGCCCGGCACCACCATCCCGCCTAGCTTCCCTCGCCAACCACAATCCCACCCATGAGGCATAATTTGTTACTATACAGTATGATGCCTGTTGGTTCATATTCCATAACGCATAGTAATTCGCCTTCTCAAATATGTTATCTTTTTGTACTGCAGCATTATGGTTAAGTGTAGTGTTCACCTGCAGCCAATATGTACGGATGTAGATGATGGCTGCTGACAACTCACAATGGGACGAAACCGCTATCTGGGGCCTATCCGGGTGTGCGGACGATTACATGAGTTGGCAGCTCCTGCAAAAGTACTAACTACTGGATCCACCCCATTGCACATCCTTAAAATACCAAAGGCCAAACGACCAAGCGGATTCAGTTGTCGCTCCTAAGAACCTCATGAGACTTCACATGGTGTATACTTTGCCCACGTTGGACTGCTGCTTGTGCGGGTGACCTCATATGCGAAGTCTGCAACAGCAGAATGCCACAAAAAGGAGGAAAACTTGGCAAGTGGTAGGAGTAAATGTTAAAAGTGCTTAGGACCGGTGGACAACTAGCAGGGTACCGATCTGCGGCCTCCGACACCAACAATAACCGAAAAAGACCACAACTGGGACATCCAATCCGCAAAGAAAAAAGCTACAGTCGATACTGAAATACGGTGCTATTACACAAACGAATACCATAACAACAACACAGAAACAAAGTCTTCAAACGAAAGAGGGATACCTTCAGTTAGCCGTTAGATCAACCGTTAGAAATTTCGAATAGTGATGTAAGAAGTCAAAACCGGATGGGTGCATGTATTCCGTATGCTCCATAAGCAGCAGAAAGTATAACTGACAGGCAACTGCACAGCTACTTCAAGATACTTTACCGTTTTATTCTGTTACTCTGGAAGTAAGGATCACGCCTTTGCGAGGGGAGAGCGCACTGAATTGCTGACTGTCCAATGGTAGATGTTGCTCTATCTCAAAATGTCTCACACCGTCACATGGCTTTGAACGACCGGAGTGATGGCCGTATGCACTTGGGTGCAAGTGCACTTGCCAGTCTCGTCCATCGTGAAAGCGCTGAATCGGCGCGGATGGTTGAGTTGAAGTCAACTACGGCACGCCACAGGGTAAGTTCACCGATCGATACATACCGTGTTTCGGGCTGGTTGGAACGAATGCAGGCATGCAAAATCAAGACTGTACTTATTACCGGGCTACTGTGGTAGAATTGTGGTGTTGCTTGGACAGGCCTAAGTGACCTGCGCAAGATGTGTTCAATAGGTGCTTAGTGTTATCCCAGCTAATGGCAAAAGGGTTATTGGCAACGCTCTTGTAGACTGGAAGTTTGCTTCCAACAACCCACCTTTGCTAAGTAGGCATCCCTTACAATTAGGCCTTGCAAATATGAAATATGACGTTTTGAGACATGGGTCTCGTAAAACTATGCCGCCTATAGGCTACTAGCTGCCGCATAGCCTGTTCTCCCGTCACAGTCTTAAGTGTTCATTCCTGCGTATTCACTGATGAGGCAATATTCCATTAGCATGAAACTGAGAAGTTGCATCTCTAGGCAATGTCTAATCCTCGCGGATACTGAGATTCACGTATTCCACAAAGCGCGAGGCTCATTGGCTCGCAAAAAAAAACCGATTGACAAATCGTGAGACCAAAGCACACGCATGTGGGTTCTCATGCATTCTGTCCACCACAAGCCAGGTATCCCTGTGGTAACTTTTCTGACACATATTGCAGCAAACTCCGAGTATCAAATTCAAAGGAATTGATAAGCCACGCTTTCCTGGTCTGTATTCTTATGGAAAATCGAACCACCTTTCCCATTTATGTGACCGGTATGTTAGTGTTTCAAAGCACTCATCCCACGCCGGAGTCTGTATGATAAAATACGAAACTGCGTAGCCTATTCTCACATCACTATCTCGTTCACATCCTCCACGTATTCCTTAGGCATAACCACAAAAGCAAGTATTAGCATTGTGAACCAAGTTGGATAGAAGTGGTCAGCCTAACCGCTGTCGAATCAGCTTTGCTCATTGAATGCATTCTGGCCCGACGCACTTTTGGCACCATTTGCTTGTGCACCAATTTAGTTCAGAAATCCATGATAACGGTGAATATGTAGATTAACATAAACAGCATAAGACGGTGATATATCCGTCAACAAAGAAGATGCTCAACGTGCCCGCCGGCGTTCTGCTTGCAGTGCGAAAATCGCCTGAGGCAATATGCTAGAATATTTTGCAAACTTTCCATGTTGATGGGGCGATATTCGTTGACAATACTGTCTTTCAGTTGTTCCAATGAAATGAGCGTTGTCTTGTAAACTCTTCTTTTCAAATAAGCTCATAGGAAGAAATGTAAGGGGTTCAAATCGGGTGACCGAGCAGGCCAATTCTTTGGACCTCCGCGACCGATCCACCGGTGACGGAACGCCTCGGCAAGATAATCCCGCACCGTTTGCGCATAATGGACAGGTGCGCCATATTGAAGCTATAACGGCCGAGGCGAAGTGCCGAAGTCGGCAACGAGAATCGGTGATGAAAACATCTCTATCTTGTAGCTCCTACGTTACTTGGCAGCGACAGTTCCCTTACCATGTCAGAACCATGATTGAGAGAGGAATGGCGGCAATTATATTTGAGTTACTTGGCAAACACGAGGTTAACGTCATATCTGCAACGGAAGTACGTGACTCCGACTTGCAAGAAGTGCCTAACGCAGCCTACTGAGCAAAACATCAACGAAGTAGATGTTCAAAATGACGGTCGTCGTTTTACTTGCAGAGCAGTACTCGCCCGATGCTATTGGCTAGCACTTGCTGTAATGTGTCCACCGGGTATGTTGAGCATCTTCTTTGTTGACGGATATATCACCGTCTTATGCTGTTTATGTTAATCTACATATTCACCGTTATCATGGATTTCTGAACTAAATTGGTGCACAAGCAAATGGTGCCAAAAGTGCGTCGGGCCAGAATGCATTCAACGAGCAAAGCTGATTCGACAGCGGTTAGGCTGACCACTTCTATCCAACTTGGTTCACAATGCTAATACTTGCTTTTGTGGTTATGCTTAAGGAATACGTGGCGGATGTGAACGAGATAGTGATGTGAGAATAGGCTACGCGGTTTCGTATTTTATCATACAGACTCTGGCGTGGGATGAGTGCTTTGAAACACTAACATACCGGTCACATAAATGGGAAAGGTGGTTCGATTTTCCATAAGAATACAGACCAGGAAAGCGTGGCTTATCAATTCCTTTGAATTTGATACTCGGAGTTTGCTGCAATATGTGTCAGAAAAGTTACCACAGCGATACCTGGCTTGTGGTGGACAGAATGCATGAGAACCCACATGCGTGTGCTTTGGTCTCACGATTTGTCAATCGTTTTTTTTGCGAGCCAATGAGCCTCGCGCTTTGTGGAATACGTGAATCTCAGTATCCGCGAGGATTAGACATTGCCTAGAGATGCAACTTCTCAGTTTCATGCTAATGGAATATTGCCTCATCAGTGAATACGCAGGAATGAACACTTAAGACTGTGACGGGAGAACAGGCTATGCGGCAGCTAGTAGCCTATAGGCGGCATAGTTTTACGAGACCCATGTCTCAAAACGTCATATTTCATATTTGCAAGGCCTAATTGTAAGGGATGCCTACTTAGCAAAGGTGGGTTGTTGGAAGCAAACTTCCAGTCTACAAGAGCGTTGCCAATAACTCTTTTGCCATTAGCTGGGATAACACTAAGCACCTATTGAACACATCTTGCGCAGGTCACTTAGGCCTGTCCAAGCAACACCACAATTCTACCACAGTAGCCCGGTAATAAGTACAGTCTTGATTTTGCATGCCTGCATTCGTTCCAACCTGCCCGAAACACGGTATGTATCGATCGGTGAACTTACCCTGTGGCGTGCCGTAGTTGACTTCAACTCAACCATCCGCGCCGATTCAGCGCTTTCACGATGGACGAGACTGGCAAGTACACTTGCACCCAAGTGCATACGGCCATCACTCCGGTCGTTCAAAGCCATGTGACGGTGTGAGACATTTTGAGATAGAGCAACATCTACCATTGGACAGTCAGCAATTCAGTGCGCTCTCCCCTCGCAAAGGCGTGATCCTTACTTCCAGAGTAACAGAATAAAAGGGACAAGACTTCGGAGACGATATGTAGATCATCACTATAGTGTGTCCAAAGCGCCACTACGCAAACCCTGTGGCTGATTGGACCAGGCGTGCACAAATAACCCTAGCAAGAGACCAGCAAATCTTAGTCCAATCACATCAGGTCAATGCAAACTGGATGGGTGGGTTGTACACCCCACAAACATCGGTCTGTCCTGATCGCAATGGCAAAGGAGGGGAGGCGAAATGAAGCATGGGGAATAATAATGTGGTAAACATAGCAGTTAAATGGGTAAGTGTGTGTTGCTAGTCAGAGGGTAGGTAAACCGAAGGTCGATACGGGAATCGGACATTAGCCGAGATAGTGTGTGATAGGAAACTAATACAATGAAGCGATAGGGAGAGCAGCGCATGAATCCGAAAAGGAGTAATAAGGCTGGTGGTGCACCAACTGCAAGCTTGGCATGGAAAACAACTAGGGAACAGGTGTGAGACATTCAGTAACGGAGATCAACAACGGGAACTGGCGGGATTGGCTTTGATTGATCACATGGGTGTTACAATGGGTACAATTGCGCTTGCTGACCAGCTCCCAAACTGCAGTAAAGAAAAAATAACCGCTACTGCCCCCATTATAGTACGCTAGCGCTGAGCACAGGACAAGTAAAGATTGACAAGGCACCAGTATGCCAAGATCACTCGAGCACGAGCAAAAATGAGGCAGAAATGTGGCTTTTGGTGGTACCTGCAAACCGTGGTTGTCAGGCGTAGGTAAAAGCATCGATGTAGCCTGGTCCCCACGCCGTCGAAGCAGCGAAGCGGTAACAGGCAAAAGAAAATGAAGACAAACGATGTACCGATTAAATGTTGAAACAGAACCTTGTAGAAAGCGATAACAAAGGCGGTGGAATACAGATTAGTCTTGTACACGCCTGAACGAACCGTCCGTCCGTACAGAAAAGACTTTGACACCCACATGAACGATTGCTGGTTGGTGTAAGGTATCGAGTCCAAACGACGTGTAACGTTCCACTTGGCACAATGAACGGTACAAAAGCAGTTTAAACACAGAGGGATGAGGCAAAACGGGAATGGTGAAAGCGCTTACTCGAAAACCAAAGCAGTATTGACTGCCAATGATAGGGGGACAAGGACGGGCAACATGATTCTCCTAATCCTGAACAAAGTTAACAGGACTTGCGAAGACAGGACCACCAGCAACGCCGAATTAGGGCAGCGAAGTTGTCAAACCAAATCAAAAGGGCATGCCAAAATCGAGTATGCTGCACCGCTCCACATTTTTGTGTGCTTGCCAAACATGGAGTCAGCCAGCAAACTCTCAACCGACCCACACGAATTTGATCGGTATTGGGGATTTTCCAGGGTCTTCTACACTTTGTGCTGGAAAAATGCCGTCCTACACAAAGTATGTGGCCTGACCAACTAGATGATACAATGTACGTATTCTTGCTCCGATGACTTCACTATTATTTCGGAACGCCCAGTGTCAGCGCAGAAAAGTAATGTGCATTGTAGACAGTGTCATGTGCAATGCCGAAACAAGAAAGAAAATTGAGGCTTCCAACTCAGTTCACTAGGAGCAGAACAAAGGATCAGACTGTCATGAGTTGTGTGCTTATGCCAATGCTAATTAACAATGGCAGGCAAAATGTGAAAACAAAGCAGAGCACATAGGAAGAAGGTGGCTAATAGCAATTGAGTTAGAATACAAACAGGTAGAATTGGGAAACCGAATGCTGAGTTCAGAGGGTATCCTGAGGGTATCCTATCACCTAGTTGCAGATCACTAAATGGCTGCTGCAGACGGGCCTTATCAGAAGGCGTAATTTTCTTAATAATAGCCTGTTTAAGTCTCGTAGTTCATTACTAGAGGGGGGCAAAATATGAGGTCTCTCACCTGCGAGGATATACTCTGAGGAAGGCGAGATATTAGCTTATTATACATGACGAAATCAGAAGCAATCCTACAAATGTAAAAAAAACGGATTCTAGGTTAAAATACCATAACGAAGGATGATTCTTCCAGCTGCTAACGCAACAGAATTGACCAAGACAGGCTCAACGGCGTTAACCGCGTATGAAGATTGTTGATCCTCTAGACAATCCACTGCAAAAAGGAAATAAAAAATGTGGTAGGAAAGAAAACAATATGATCACAAGTAATGAATCAGAAAATCACTGGAACGAACTCATCAGAAAGAAAATTTAAATGGCGGACGGCGTGTTCCTGACAGGGGTCACCAATTGTTGGGTGGACCCTGGGATACTAGTCAGTAATCGATGATAAGTAAGAGACGTGTCAAATACTGGACCGGATAGAAGATGGAGACCGCTGAACCCAACGTATATTGTCCAGGCTACGAAAATAGGAGGCGAATCAACCAGAGCGAGAAACGGTGCAGCAAGTTACTAACCAAAACGCTTTGTGAAAACGGATGTGCCGTCAGTAAAACAAGTGGATATTTTGAAGGTCAAAACAACCGGGAAATCCAATGTTGCAAAATACTGAAACAACGTTTTCCAGGTACACTATAGATAAGAATTGAACGGTTATCCGATGCGGTTGGTAAACAGCATTAGCAACATAAGCAAGCGAGATCGCGTATCAACAGTTCAAAAGAAGCCGAGCTTCATCGAACTTCCATTCAAAGGAAATCATATTATCAAAATCATCGCGGAATGTACTAGTGCTTCTGTGAAAAGGGCGCGTAGTGCAGCCGTACTACTGATGCTCACGCAACAAGACCGTTGCTTATGTGTTCCATCAAGACACCGAGAAGGAAGCAGTGTATGTCCCGTTGCTTATACGAATCCACTTGTAGCTCCGTAGACACTCATGTGGAGCGCACTGACCGAAATTAAGTGTCGGGATCAACAAAAACATTCCTAAGGGGTTAAGAAACCGGATGGGATCGTAACGACGGAATCAGTTGGGTTGAGAAATCGAGCCATTGTTGTTCGCGATCTATGTAAATGACCTGCCGGAGGAGCTAGGAGTGTCATCATCAATGTTTGCTGACGACCTCAAGCTCTGGAATATGGTGGATATCCCTGCGGGTCCCAAGACAAATCGGGTTGCCTTAGATAGGCTCTGGGAATGGTCGACCTTATGATCGATGCCCATAAATAAGACCAAGTGCTCTGTTCTCCGAATCGGAGCTCCTACTCCCCTTACTCGATATGTTGTCAGCGGTGGTGAAATTCCTGTTGTCACTCTGCAGGTTGATCTAGGGGTTGTACACTCATCAGCACTTCATTCTGGAGACAATTGGAAGAAGGCTGCCTGTCGGGAGTTTCGTACGATATGGTTTATCTGCAGCTCTTTCGGAGTCCTAACGACCAATTTGTTTGTGCAGCTATTCTCGGCATTCGTCCGACCCCATCTGGAATATTGTATCCAAGCTTGTCCAGCATGTCTTATCCGAGACTAAATGGACTTGGAGAGGGTGTTACGAATAGGCACTCGGTTAGTGCAGGGTCTACAGAGACAGACGCATCCTGAACGCTTGCTCAGTTTGGGGATGTACTCAATACACTACCGAAGGATAAGAGGGGACCTGATTCTCACTTATCGTATATTGACGGGTAAGATCGGCCCGGACTTGTCAGAAATATTTGGTCCCGCTACCTTACCTATTCTACGCGGTCACCCACTGAAACTGCATAAACCACGGTCTGATAGGATTAGGACGGAAATTCGTCTGTCACGCTAAGTTATAGATCGCTGGAATTCGCTTCCGGATCATGTGGTTTTGGAACCTACGATTAAGGGTTTTGCGCGCCAGCTCGATGCTCTTGAGTGGCAACACCAAACCTTTCCATTTTCCTAACTGACTCACCTTCACTTTCCAGTTCTTTCTTTTAATGACTCAAATACCTTATATTCTACTTGCTTAGCTCTTTCCACTTTTTTATTGCCTGCTGATTTTATTATTTTAGCTTTCTTACTTCACGTTACCGGCCCAGCAGGAACTGCTAGGGCAAGACACGTGGGTATCAATTGGCTGGACAGGGTGTGAGGCGGTTTTCGTTTTAGGTTCATCAGTATTTCAAAGTATGCCAATACCCGTTTCAAAGAACCGCTGAAGAAGGAACACTAAAGGGATAATCTTATCGTTCCAATCCTACGTAAATTTGAACTGGCTCGGAAATCACAAAGAACTAGCTGAGTACCGGCCACCGAGTCAATCCCGATGAATCATTCACCGTCTTTATGCCCAATCAGCGGCCCCACATTCTCAGAATATTGGAGGCTATTGTCACCGATCGAGAGCGGCCGCTGTCTTGCGTGCGGAAACAGCTATGAATTTTAATATAACGTTGTAGCGTAAGGTGTCACTTTGGCCAACGTTTGGCTACCTAGGGATCCCATAAAACCGCGTTCTGTATATCCATGACTTTTGCACGATTTCTGACCGAGGAGCTTGCACGGAATCACTGAGTCATCCCATAGTTTACGGACTCTGAATTTTCTGTTTGGAATTTCCTCGTACGGCATGATCAACCGATCACCCGTAGTTTTGATCAACTACGCGCAACGACAGAAAACAATGCAAGTCAAGATGGGTGGTCAAAAGCAATGTAAAGTAAACAGTCCAACTTTACCAGACGCACCATCGCACAATCGCTTCTTAAACGGCGACTGTCGAAGTTAACTATTGTTCTCTCATTGCACCCACCAGATATGCCTAATACTGTGCAAACACTGGTGACCAAAGACGATCAGTCACTTAACATCTTCAGAGCAGTTGTTGCATCTTTGCACCATGCACAAAGGTCGATCGCACAGCGAGACTGTACACTCGGCCTTTGACTACTACAACACGCCGCTGAGTGAATGGCTCCTCCTCTCCGTGCGTCGTCATGTTCGAATTGGTCTGTAAGTTGACATAAGGGAGTTAGAATGAGCCACGCGTAGACTGATAAGCGATGGCGTAACGCTTGCAGAAGGAAGGTGAATCGAAGTGGAGAAGAGTAAGATGTTGCGACGTTCGGCCATCCTATGAGAATAGGTCTGCTAGACGAGAAACGGGAACATAGGCAGTATAACATCCGATAAACAAGAGGGGGCAACAGAGATGTCGTAGGACAGCTTTAGCCAGGTGAACAATGGTGATGATCTGATATTTACAAGGAGAGATAGTCTAACTGCACGACACACAATTACGCGTCCGTGAAAGTCAGGTGCGTGAGGAGCAAGCCGGATCTCGCCGAAATCAAGGCTGCATTGACCAAATCTTCACATTAGGTCAATTGTTGGAGCACCGCCATATTTACTGACGACCCATCTTAGTCCTCTTCCTAGACATAAAAGGTGCCTTCGATTCGGTTGATCGATGTACCTTGTAAGAGTGTCTGCAAAGGTGTGCCCGACAAATACATCAGCAGTATCTGCGCGCTGTACGCGCATTGTCCGGGCAGAGTGAGGGTTTAAGGCAAGCTGTTACTGCCCTTCAATACCTCCAGCGGTGTTAGTTTTCCTCTTCAACTTCACTATTGACGAATTCATGGAGATGTTCACTGGGCACGATCCAAAAGGTGTGGAGCAGCTTCCAGGTGACAGACTTCCTGACAATGACGAAATTGTCCAAATCTGTGACAGTTCCAAAACGTGCCAAACTGCACTGAATAAACCAGTTCTGGCTGCCGGTAGTTTCGGACCATGCCTTGCACGCTCGAAATGCAAACCCTTCTCCAAGATTAGCAGAGACCCACCCTTGCACTGAACCTTGGCGGTGATCAGCTAGAAATCTACCAGAAATCCAAGTTTCTCGGCAGATATACAAGTGCTAGTGGGATCGAAGATGACATCACGAACCGTAAAGCAAAAGCTCGAGGCGCTTTGCTAATCTCCGCCATCTGTGGTGTCAGTGCAACCTCACTCCCGCACGGAAGGACGGAGTTCATAATGCAGCTGTCTGTTCAACTTGGCTTATCAAATCCACAGATCTAAAAGGGCTAGTTATGTTCGACCATCAGTCTCTTCGCAGCATGGCGCATATCTGGTGGGAGCAACGCGTGAGGAATAATCGAGTTCGGCGTCATGTAGTTGGTCCAGAAAGAGCGAGTGAACTGCTCAACACCGCTATTTCACGCACCAGCCTCCGATGGCTGGGCAACGCGTTGCACATGCAAGCACAGCGAAACAGAAATAAATAAAAAAACCAACAGCAGCATGCCAGTACGCAATACCGAATCTTTGCCGCAGCGCGAGCACCAATAGCGCACGTGGGCTCAGAATATTGGAAGAGCTGTCCGGTCACTATGCAGGACCGACACAACGCTCTCAGATTAAAAGGCACGCTAGTGACCCTTAAGGTTATGGGCCAACTCCCGCGTCGTGTTATTTCCGCGACCCGGTATGGATGGAAAACCATCATCATAATCATTATACACGTCAGCTAGATGTGGAAAACAAGTCAGCTGCTGTGCCGCAATACATGAAGGAAAAGGAAAATAAATACAACAGTTGCATGCAAGCTGAGCTACCAGCAACAGATAGGCATCGTTACGGTAAGCTTCCAGCCGGTTACTAGGCAAAAAAAGATTATGTAAAATTATATTATGCTACGAAATGACATCGTGGTTGGAGATGTAGGCTAAAAAAGATGGGGAAGGACAAAGAAACTCACAGCAGGAATGCCACTGAGGTCGGCACCTTGCCATGTCAGCAATTGTATCTAGCCAAACGTGTTCATCGTCTTTTGGACACCAACCATGGAGCCGTGACGCTCCAAGCGAGGCCAGCTCCGAAGTGAGGGCCTTCATTCCCCTCGAGCGAGGCATCGTTTGGCCACCCCTTCTCTTCTTCCATCCACATCCCCGGTGGGCAAACAACGCACGTTGTGGAAGTCGGTGGGCTTGTAGTGGACTCGGACCCAAAGAGAAATAAAGATGAATAAATGATGATCAGAAATGACAAGACTCACAGAAGGGTTTCGACGTGGGTTAGAAGTCCAACCACATAAAACTTCCTAGTCCACTTGCGTCAGCCACTCCGATGGATGACAAACGACGATGGTGAAACCAGTTGAGACGGAACGAGATCTGTAGATGAATATTGCTCTAGGTTAGAACGTAGTGACCGACAATGCCATAAAATCCGTGGCACAAGAACACAGAGAGAACACGTCGATTTGCCCGCGTGGTTCAAAAAGTGTGTTATTTATCAATCAAAACAAGTATACAAGGTTAATGTACAAGAATTGGTTGTAATAGGAAAGGAATGTACAATGAAAGATAGGCAAATTTACAGGCGCTACAGAACTCCCCCCTAGAGCGTTGGAAAGAGAGAAAACGCTCGATAGTATTATTGTGTGTAGTCGCGGAAACGCACAAGAGTTTGGTTAGCCCTACCAGAACGAGTATTTGTTGTAGGGGGTTGTGGTAAACAGGTAGAGTCTGTAGGCGTGGTTGTCGTTGGATGCATACGAGTACATTCGGTACGAGGATCAGTAGCAGAGGAGGATGAGTGTGAGAAAACCGGAGTGGAGCTGGAACAATCATCCAAGTAGGCAACTTTCAAAAGATCGAGACTGACAGAATCAGGTGTGCCGTTACGATCGACAACGTAATACTTGTCATGTCGCGAAATCACTTTGAATGGCCCTTCATAAGGCGGTTGCAGGGGCTTGCGAACAGCATCAACGCAAACGAATACGAAGGGGCATGAATGTAAATCCTTATGAAATTGAGGTATGCGTGATGTCCTTCTCGTCGGCGTTGGCTGGAGCTGACTCATATGATGTTTAAGCCGGGCGACATATGAAGTGGGATCAGATTCACCGGTGATTCTGGAATCGATGATCATCTCACCAGGAAGTCGGAGCGTTGTACCGAAGGTAAACTCAGCAGGAGAGCAGCTGATGTCTTCCTTGCTTGTGTTGCGTATACTGAGCAGTGTGATGGGTAAGGCTTCGTACCAGGATGTAGCGCTGGCTGTTAAAGCTGACTTCAACTGTCTATGGAAACGTTCCACCAAACCATTAGAAGCAGGGTGATATGCGGTAGTGCGTAAGTGGTTGCATCCCATGAGGCGGTTTAAGTCACGAAACAAGGTGGACGTGAACTGTGGTCCTCTATCGGTGGTAATGGTCGCAGGTACACTAAAGACAGATGCCCACGATTCAACGAAAGTGTGAGCGACAGTTTCGGCAGAGGTATCACGCAATGGGACTGCATGCGGCCATCTTGTGAAACGATCAACACAAGTCAATAAGTGCGCAAAACCGTTTGAAGGAGGCAATGGTCGAACTATATCCAGGTGAACGTGTTTGAAACGCGCGTCTGAAAGTGAGAAAGTTCCTGGAGTGGTAATGGTATGACGATGAACTTTACTCTTTTGGCATTGAATACAGGATTTTGCTCATTGTCTGATGTCAGTATTCATGTTCGGCCAAATATAGCGATCCGTGATGAGCTTAACGGTAGAACGGATGCTCGGATGGGAGAGGCCATGAAGATGATCGAAAATTTTCCGCCGGTACGACAATGGGACGTATGGACGCGGCTTACCGGTGGAAATGTCACAATGTATTTTCGAATCACAGTGAAGCAAGAGCAACTGGACGAACTTCAGTGCTTTGTTATTGCGCACAGATTCGAAAGCAGAGTCAGTGATTTGTGCAGCAGCAATGTCCTCTAAGTGGATGGACGATGTCGACAATTGGTGAATGTCGGTGCGGGATAACGCGTCAGCGACAATGTTGCCTGGCCCCTCGATGTAGTGGATGGCAGAGGTAAACTGCGAGATATAATCAAGATGCCTTGTCTCCCGAGGAGAATAGCGATCAGCTGGCGAGTTAAATGCGTAGACAAGTGGCTTATGGTCAGTTAGAACGATGAAGTGGCGTCCTTCGAGGATGTGGCGGAAGTGCTTAATGGCGAGGTAAACAGCAAGAAGTTCACGGCCGAACGTGCTGTACCTGGTTTGAGCCGGCTGCAGCTTCCGTGAGAAGAAGGACAGAGGCTGGACTTCGTTGTCTATGACCTGTTGTAAAACGGCTCCGACGGCTGATTGCGACGCGTCGGTTTTAAGTACTAACCTGGTGCTGGCGTCTGTGTTCAGATGACTCAGCGAAGTCGCGGTTGCTAGCGTTTGTTTGGCTTTCTCGAAAGCAGCTAGAGCGTTGGGTGACAGAATTAGCTTTCTCGGGTTACGCTGCAGTAAATCGGTAAGCGGTTTTAGGACATCGGAAAAGTTAGCGATAAAACAACAGTAGTAGTTAATGATACCGAGGAAACGTCGGAGGCTCTTTATGGACTGAGGCACAGGGTAGTCGGTGATGGCAGTGACCTTGTCCGGAAGTGGACGTATACCTGTGGAGTCGATGTGATGTCCAAGAAAATCGATGCTAGGCATGCCAAAAATGCACTTAGCAGGGTTGATTGTGACACCAAAATGAACTAGACGTTGGAAAACCTGGTGTAAATGAGACAGATGTTCCTCTTTGGTTGCGCTGGCCACCAAAATGTCGTCGATATAGGCGAAGACAAAATCAAGACCACGAAGGACTTGGTCAATAAATCGCTGAAAAGTCTGGGCAGCGTTTCGGAGATCAAACGGCATACGGAGAAACTCGTAAAGACCGAATGGCATTGTGACTGCGGTCTTAGGTATGTCTTCTGAGGCCATCGGAATCTGGTAACACGCGCGGACTAGATCAATTTTAGAGAAAAGGCGTTTCCCGTATAGACTCATGGAAAAGTCATGGACGTGGGGAATTGGGTATTTGTCTGGAACAGTGGCGTTATTTAGAGCGCGATATTCGCCGCATGGTCGCCAATCCCCTGTGGATCTCTTTGAAACCATGTGAAGTGGGGATGACCATGGGCTATTCGATGGACGAATAATGCCTAAATTCATCATGTGTTGAAATTCAGATTTGGCAATGGCGAGTTTGTCGGGAGCAAGACGTCGTGGTCTGGCGGTGACAGAATTGCCTTTAGTTTCGATGTGATGGCGGATTTCGTGTTTGGGCTGAAAGTCGTCGCTGATCGGTTGATATATGGACAGAAACTTGCGCAGAAGAGCAGTAAACTTATTGTCGGAAGGCAGAACCAAACGAATGCCAATCGAGTCGATAGCGAGGACTTTGCCGGAGACAGTAAGTGAGTTGACGCTATCACGGAGTTACCTGTTTCCGAGCTCAACGATGACGCCAAACTTCGTCAAGAAATCGATGCCAAGAGTGGGCTTCTGAACGTCAGAGATTAAGAAAAGCCATGGTAGTCAACGTCGGAGTCCCGGATCTAGGGTTAACAGTTTCTGACCGTACGTCTGAATTTTCGTACCATCGACCGCCTGGAGTGTGACATGCCCCGGGGAAAGTTGGCGTTTGTGTGTACCTACGGGTATGACGCTAACTTCGGCACCCGTGTCGACGAGAAAACGGTAGCCGGTTGAGTTGTCAAACACGTGGAGAAGGCGACTATGGTGTTGGCCAGCGGCAGCTGTCGCCATTACTGGCTGGCCGGCGAGTTTCCCTGTTGGTCCTGTAAGCGAAAGGCTTTAGGGTGCGAACACCACGGCCTACAGTTTCGTGCAGCATCCCCAAATCGTTTGTAAAAATAACAGAAACGATTCAGTTGGTCACGGTTGGAGGGTAGAGCACGTGTGTTACGGCCAGGTGATACACTTCGACGGCGGTTAAGACGTTTGGTGATGACGGAAACTTGGGCGGTTAGCTGTTCAATCTGGTTCTGCAGCCTATCCATTACAGATGTACTTTCAAACGCGTTAGTAGGCTGCGAGACCTGAATAATGGGATGCTTGAAAAAGCATTCATGCACCTTGTCAGCCAGTTCAGCCAACTTATCAAGCGAAGTTTCATCACCTTGGACGGACAAAACCAGGACGGTATTACGTGGCAGACATTTAGTCCAAAGTTGGCGCAGGACTGAGACATCAACTTTGTAGCTACCAACTAAAGTTCTCATGTGTCGCAGTAACTGAGATGGGGAGCGGTCGCCAAGTTCAACACCAGATAGGAGTTGCTTTAAGCGAGACTCGTCTGAAGCGGTCGTGCGTTTTAGCAGCTTTAAGGATATCGTAAGGAAATTCTGTTGGCATTGGGTCTAGGACGTCGATCACCTCAGTGGCAATATCCGTAAGGAGCTGAGTAGCCACATAGGAAAACATAGTCTCTTGTGTAGTAATCCTACGGAAACGGAAATTTGCCTCAATTTGCGTGAACCAAACGCGAGGATTAGATGCACCAAAAGCA
>OX104069.1:38059890-38212665 GCA_944474145.2 Dicrocoelium dendriticum
TGGTCCCGATGGTCTCCTCTCTGCGTTGCTGATACTCGGTGGCCAGGACATTCCAGTCCTACTTCTCAACCTATTCACGCTTTCCATGACAAACGGGATTTATCCAGACACATGGAAACATGCCACCGTCATCCCCAAACACGAAAAGAGCAGTCAGCAGAACATAGAGAACTATCGCCCCATCAGCCACACGCCTATAGTTTTAAGAGTAACGGAACGAATAGTCAAAGAAACCACGCCCACCTTCCTGCTTACCAGTAACCTCGTCAATCGACCACAACATGGATTTCTGCCGTCTAAATCCTGCCAGACCTGCCAATTTGAGTTCCTCATCCATGTAACTCAACAAATTGACAACAAGCAAGCACTAGCCATCATCTTCCTAGACATGACAAAAGCCTTTGACAGAGTACCACATACCGAGCTCTTGATGAAGCTGGAATCATACGGTATCTCTGGCAAACTGCACAGTTGGTTCTCATCATATCTTACAGCTCGCTCACAGTCAGTAATGGTTGGGGACTTTATGTCACTTCCAAAACCAGTCAAAAGTGGCGTAATTCAAGGAAGCGTTTTAGGCCCTCTACTTTTCCTGCTCTATATCAATGATGTGTTCCAGGTTTTCAAACATGGGACACCCTACCTCTTTGCCGACGACATCAAACTTGTCTCCCCATTTCATCCGTCAAGCTTCCACACCGCCATCTTCATATATAACCCGACGTAAGAGCACTAACTGCATGGTGCGACAGATGGAAGTTGGCATTCACACCAGCAAAATGTAATGTCCTTGCATACAGATGCACCATGCCACCCAATACCTTAATGCTACAAGGCATGCCATTAGGGAACTGCCTAACAGTACGCGACTTAGGCGTGCACTACTCCTGTTCGCGGAACTTCGCGGAACAACTAATCTATTCCGCAGCTAAAGCACGCTCTCTCATCAGATACATCCTCAAAACCATGACAATACAGGAATCTAGAACGGTGCTCTACAAAACATGTGCCCGGCCTCTGCTAGAGTACTGCTCTATTGTATTCACCAACCTCAGAAAATGCGACAGAATAGCCCCCGAAAAGGTTCAGCGTACCATCACAAAACGCCTCCTGGGGCACTCATGTCTCAGCTACCGTGATCGATGCAACACACTTAAGCTCGACCCGTTATGGCTGCGCCGACTGAAAACCAACCTCGCTCTCTTATACTCGCTCATCAACAATCCCAATGGGAGACCACTAACCCTGTCTCAGACTCATGTAACACTTCGTACCCCTACGTGATAGACCCCATTCCATTATCTTGCCAAGAACGCGCAGTAGTGTTCGTTCCAACTTCTACCTCTACAGATACGCACACGTATGGAATAGGTTACCTCTCACAATAAGGGCATCTATGAATATAAACCAGTTCTGACTCTCTATTAGCAAATACCTATCTGTCACACAAGTTTCCAAACTACTGAATATCAACTGTCCCGAAGATGAGCTTTTTGAAACCTGACCAGACCACTTATAATCGCCACTTCTTACCGGCCCACACTATCTCCTCCCCAACTCCTATTATTCCTACCTGCCTGCTTCCTCCAACAACCCCTACAGTCTTCCATCACCTGGGCACCGGCCTTTGGATACCAAATGCCTATGCAATCCCTCAAACCTCCTACACCTGGCTAGCTTGAGACATCCGCCTCTAGCTAATCGCATCAACTTAACTGGCTACTACTTAGATGGTGAAGCCGGCGTGCGTAAGACCATAACTACCAGTTGATGTTGCCCAAGTACATCCCCATCGCCAAGCTGACACCCTCTCTAGTATACTTGTTGCCCTGTGACTCACGACAACATTGGATATTCTCTTTTAATCACGCTTCCATTTACCACATTTTCCTACTACTTCTATTACTTGTTTGGCTCTGGATTTCCTCTCCTATTACGGAATGCCTGTATTACTTACTCTCGCTGACGTATTGACGCATTCTGTCACACTGTAGATATACGCTAATGACCAAGCGTCATATTAGAATGGCTACATCTGGCCACTGATAGCTTGGCTTAGTGCCACTATCTGTCGATCGTCTTAACTTCAGTCTCTGTTTAGAAGCAGCTAGTGGTCGTACGCTCCAAGCCACTCTTTTATCCCCAACCACCATCCTTTAGGACTGTCTGCGTCAAATAAATCTGCTGTTTGTTGATTTATTCTGGGACACATTAGGTATCCACTAGCGACTAGAAGGCTTCAACCCAATGCCATTGCTAGCCGTCGATACTCTCTTTCTCCCTTGGTACCGTTATCAGTTCTTCGTATTACTTATGTCATCACTTTTCAGCTGCAGCGAACCACTGTAGATAGCATACCACTTTGAGCTAGGAGCCATTCATTATCTCTCCAACACTTACCCACTTAGATTGTTTGCATCTCAAACTTTCGATGGTTTGTTGACTTTTACTGCCACTGTAACTATCCGCTAATAACTAGAAGGCTTACTGCGTATTCAGTTGCTGCCCACTGGTTCGCTCATTAGCACCATTATCCTTCGTTCTTCTTATATTCATCCCGTTTTCCTCAGTGACTCGTTGTAGGCTCCATACACCTCTGCGTGTACCCAGAGCTACTAGGAGACATTCCGTGTTTCTCCATCCTATAATCTTTTAGAATGCCTGTATCACTCACCTTTGATGGCCGCTGATATATCCTGTGACACTGTAGGATTCCACTAGGGACCAAATTGCTTAATGGAGTGGTTACATCTGGCCACCGAAAATTTCTCATAGCGCCTGATCTGTCGATCCCCTTACTTCAGCGCCTCTATTTATTAGCAACTTGTGGTCGTAGGTTCCAATCATCTCTGCGCATATTCAGAGATTGCTATAAGCCACATTCTTTTATCTCCAACCTTCATCCATTGGGACTGTCTCCGTCACACATTTGCTGTCTGTTGACGTATTCTGGGACACTTTAGGTTTCCACTAGCCACCAGTAGGCTTCACCCAAATGCCATTGCTAGCCGTCGATACTCTCTCTCCCTGGGTACCCTTATCAGTTCTTCTTATTATCTATGCCGCCACTCTTTAGCTGCATCGAGCCTTTGTAGGCAGCGCACCTCTTTGCGCTAGGAGCCATACCTTATCTCTGCAACATTTACTCTCTTAAATCGTTTGCATCACATACCATCGCATGTTTGTTGACTTGCTCTGTCACTGTAAGTATCCACTAAGAACTAGAAGGCTTAATGTGAATTAAGTTGCTGTCCAGTGATTCGCACTCTTAGCACCATTGTCCTTCGTTCCTCTTACCTTCATCACGTTTTCTGCAGTGATTCGTTGTAGGCTCCATACATCTTTGCGCATATCTAGCGCTACTAGGAGACATTTCTTGATTCTCCAGCCTGTAATCTTTTAGAATGCCTGTATCACTTACCTTTAATGGCTTGCTGATGTATTCTGCTGACAATGTAGGAATCCACTAGCGACCAATCTGCTTAATAGGATGGTTATATCCGACCGCCGAAAGATTTTTATAGCGACATAATCTGTCGATCATATTAACCTCAACATCTCTATTTAGTAGCAACTTGTGGTCGTAGGCTCCAAGCATCTCCGGAGATTGCACAGAGCCACTCTCTGTTATCTCCAACCTTCATCCTTTGAGACTGCCTGTATCAGACACATTTGCTGTCTGCTGATTTATTCTGGGACACCTTAGGTATCCATATATATATATATATATAATATATATATATATATATCCATTAAATAGCCTCTGTAGTCCCGCAAATTTACTTTCTCGCGACATTCACTACTGTTATCCCCACTTTAATTTGACTGCCTAGCTACACCTTGCTGACTTATCCAGTCTCATCCTAAACGCTCTTTTGCTTTCTGACCCCTCCCCAAACACTCCTGCTTCATCTTCAATCTTTCATTCTTTACTGATCCGTGTTCCGCTCGATTCTCGTTGTATTTCGCCACTTATGATATATGTGTATTTGCGATATTTAAATAACACTTACATGCATAGTGGTACAATAGTTCAGGCATCGCCGCAATTGATTGACTGCATTCCAGATGCATTCCTTTCTTCTGTCTGTGTGGCTGTCTCTGTTCGTTTCCTTTTTCTCCCGAGTCTGTCACAGGTACGGCCACACGCACCCAAGGAATTGTCCTCCGTTTCGACAACAATACAAGGCACACAGTTCCTCTACCTGGACATGAGCGGAAAATTATCAACTTTTTTACAACTTACTAACTGGACAAATCAATCAATTCTTCCGCGGCATGAACCACTGAGTCCAATTTATCTAACAATACCTATTCCACATATCTCTTGACTGGAGGACTTTCGACTACGGAAGGCACATTCTCCTGCCAAGACAAAGCTTGAACAATCGGTCATTCTAAGCTCTTCAATCCGCTTTGACCGCTCAAATGGCCGTAGTTACCACAAGCTCTAATCAATTTCACTACATACCCCGGGGGATCTGCGATTCTTTCTTCGGAACCTATCCTGTCCTGCAAGACTTCTACATATTTCAACGTATATTCTTCGATGATTCACGTGGTTCTGCAGACGATCAACACATCATATCCAGAAAGAATGCTTAGTTCCTGACCTACCGATCTGGAACAGGAGAGGACCCAGGCACGCAATGGCCGCTCGCATAGCGCATCAGTCAGCAGAAAAATGAGACGCAACTTGACTGCGAATAACGGAGCAAAAGAACGTTCAACAAGAAACATAGCCAGTTACAACTTGCCATTCAATGGATTGGCGGCAGTGTTTCAGGACGTGGTGGGTTTTCGCCTGGCAAGCGTTCTCCCTATAAAAAGCCACAAATGTCCGGTTAACAACACTGCAACGTGGCGAATGTGACTCGCTACCGAATAAAATCACAGCCCATAACTTCACACTGGCAGCTCAATTAGAATCATCATACTGGATAGCTTGCTCTTCAATTATCTTCCAATAGATCACTCAGGATTCTTTATCTATTATTACTCGAGGTATGACTGCGATATATGGCAGAGCGATCATGTCCAAACAAATCGTTCTTTCGCGTGTTCACCATCGCACAGTTCCAAGCATGGACATATGAACAATTTTCTACTGTCACTACAGTTCCCATAAAATGTCTGTACAGCTGTACATACCTGATCATGCCTCAACTGGCGTGCCTCGCATAGTCGAGAATAAATATTTATTTATTTATTTATTCACTAGGAACTAGGAGGCTCAACTCAATGCCACTGCTAGCCTCCGATATTTTCTCACCTTTAGTATCATTATCAGTTTCTCGTATTACCTTGGGCACCTCTGTTTAGCAGGAGCCATCCTTATTAGGCACCAACTATCTCTGTACTTATCCGGAGCTTTCCAATAGCCACTTTTCTACTCCTCTCTGGAACTGCTTGCGTCACATACATTCGCAGTCTGTTGACCTATTCTGAGATACTTTAGGTATCCACAAGCAACTTTAAGGCTTCACCGCAATGCCATTGCCAGCCGTTGATACTAACTCCCTTGGGGCCATTATCAGTGCTTCCTATTACCTACCTCACCACTTTCAGCTGCAACGAGTCATTGTTAGTAACATTGATCTTTGCGCCAGGAGTCACTCCTTATCTCTCTAACACTTACTCTCTTGAATTGTTTGCTTCACATCTTCGCTGGTTTGTTGACTTCTTCTGTCATTGTAGGTATCCACTGGTTCTCAGTACGTTTAACCCGAATGTCTTTGCTGGCCACTGATACTCTCTATCATAGCGCCACCATTTGCCGCTCTTCTTATCTTCCTCATTACTACAGCAATTCGCCGTATGCTCCATGTCCCTTCTGCGCAGATCTTCAGCTTGCTTGGATACACTCAATGTCTCTCCATCATACATGCCGCTAGAATGTCTATCACTTACCTACACTGGCCTGTTGATACACTCAGCAACCCTATAGGCATACACTAGTGACCAAGCGTCTGATTGGAATGGCTCCATCTGGCCACTGAGTCTCTCCTAGCGCCACCATCTGTCGGTCGTCGTAAATTCGGCATCTCTGTTCAGAAGTAGCTAGTGGCCATAGGCCCCATTCATATGCGATGATCCAGTGCTTGTTAGGAGCTACTCCGTATCTCAATAACCTTTATTCCTTTAGAAGATCTGCATCCAATCTTTCCGCTGCTCTGCCACCAATTGAGCTTTAGGTCTCTCTCGCGGCAGCCTATGTATTTTCACTTATTCTGCGCTCCCTCTCGGATTACGCTAGCTACGTGCTGTTCATGCACCTGACCATCACTACCAATATTCTAACTCTCTTTGCTCTATCCCCACGCAAGTATTGACTCATACTAAACCGAAACTTCGTACTTTACTTACTGGTACAACGCTCTTGTCTCTACGCAGGCGTTAGCAATCCGCCCATACGGCTAATGATTCTATAGGATATTCAAAAGACATTTTCAGCATAATTATTGTTGCACAGTGTACATGCTTTTGTCTCAAGCTCAAATGTTGTAACACAAGACATTAACAATGTCCAACTCCATGCCTGTTCTTGCGGTCTTCTCTCGGTTGTCCTTCACTTTCACTTTTCTCCGAGGTCCGGGACTTATTGGTGATCTGGGGTTGGACTGAGGAACAGTCTTGGCCCAAGACGGACGTAACAACCCACAAGGACTTACATGGAGCATGGTAGAACTCCGAAAGGACCAAACTACAATCACTACAATCTTTGTCCAGTATGGAGAACTGCACATATCCTCATACTCCCATACATTATACATCTGAAAAATCTGGACAACGGAAAAGTTGAACTTTTGCTCACCTGGACATACAACAAGATGAATAATCGCGATGTCCCTCTCCTCCACCGACCCCGGTCAAATTACCTGTCCAACTAACAGAGGAAATTAGAAGCCATTACTCCGCGAAAAACCGAAGGTAAAACCAGTCGTCAAGCGACTTTGCCAGTTCAACATTAATGTTCAAAATGCTTTACGGCAGTGTTGCAGGACGTGGTGGGTTTCGGCCTGGCAAGCGTTCTCCCAATATAAAGCCGCAAATGTCTGTTTAACAACTCTGCGACTTGGCGGATGTGACTCGCCACTGAATGAAGTCACTGCCCACAACTACATACTGGCAAGTCGACCAGACTCACATATCAAGTCTTCCCGACACCGTTTCAACTACACACGATTGAACCCGATGTATCGTCGTGATACACATCTGTTTTTAAACCTTGATCATGCCTGAGTTGGTGTGTCTCTATGAAACTGAGAATAAACTATTTATTTATTTATTTATGTCACAAGCCTGAGGAGTCACTTCAGTTCGGTACGCCCAACACCTCCACGACTCACGCCTCGTAACCCACAGGTCCATCCGGATCTTCGTAATTCTCACCACGTTCTTGTGCACATCGATACTCTGCGTAAACCTCTGACGCCACCCTACGAGGGTCCTCGTAAGGTTATGGACTGCAAGGACAAGTATTTTGTAAAGGACCGGAATGGCTGCAAAGACTCTGTAAGCGTCGATCGTTTGAAACCTGCTTACATCCAACTTCTTCCGTCTCAGCAATCTTCAGACGCATCTGTTCCCTATGATGATCCATCTCCGAGCATTCCTCCTACACAGCCTATGTGTGATCCCAGTGTCCTATCTTCGCAACCCCTGCAACCCCCTGCAACCACTCACACACACAGCCGCACACGTTTTGGTCTTACGGTGGTTCTACCTTCTAAACTAGAGTTTTATAATCAGTGAGACGTACATTTCGAGCATACGCTTGCCCACTCACGCTCTAGGGGAGTCCTGTAGTGTTCATAACTTTATCCTTTCTTGCGCTTTTCTCATTTCGTTTTTCTATGCTTCTTGTACAGTTGTTTCAATTCACCGTATTTTCATATACACAATTCTCGACCTCGAACGGCGCTTTCTGCTTTCCTGCGGCGGCGTGTTGAGATTTTGTTTGTGTGCTTGGGGAAGTCTGAACTTCGCGGGACCAACACAGGAATATCGTATCAAGGAGTGTAAAAATCAGTGGAGTTTGTCTAACCGTCACTACTGTAGGTCAGCGTGTTGATACTTTTATCTGACACTAATCCTTTCCTTCCGGTGCGGCAGTTTAAGACTAGTTTTCACTCCACTACAGAAGTGTCGTAGCCGACGCATTCTAGTGAGCAAATTTGTTTGGCGGGAGTGTTTGCTGGGCTTCTTGTTAAACGGAAAAAGGAAACCATGCAGTCCAAGCTTAAATTATTCCCTATAAATGGTTTCAGCAGATTGCTCTAGTGAGTTGGATAAAAATATACTCCCTATTTCTCGATCTAATAAGGAAGGCAAAAGTAGCCTAATTTGTGGAATTCCTCTGCCGGTGAAGCTGGATTGGATCTGGTCCAGCCGAATTAGTGACGGAAGGTTTAATGTACAACGAGCAGTGATCTCTTCCATGAAACCCCTGACCTACTGATACTCTCAGTTTTGGGATGCCTATCGTAAACATCAAGCCCTATATTTGCTTCACTCTAGCAGGGTCAGACACATATTACTCCCAACCGCCCAGGTTGAGGCAAGCTGGTAAACTTGCATAGTTCGTAGGAACTGTGGGTGGGGAGCATACCAGGTCAGGCAAGTTACTATCACTTGTGACAATGTTGTATTCACAGGAATGGCTCAAGGCACGCTCGAAAGTTGCTAGGAGTGCATTATCACTAACTTGTGACGCAGCCGGAATCTATAAACTCATACTAATAAGTCTGCGCGTCACCTGATATCAACTGTTAGCCATACGGAGACCATGGTCTCGGTATTGTTAAGGATTTCTTTTCTTGCTGAGTAATTTTGTCTTAGGTAGATAGCACTTCACCACCTCGTTTGTCTATTCGAAACCTTATATACAGCCGATATCCAGGAAGTGTGCGGGAATCATCGACGTTGAATGGTGTGAACCACGCTTCAGTGACAAAATTTCTTCCGGTGCGGTAAGGAAGGCCAATGGACGTAGAACGTGCATCATAGAACTAAATGCTTTATCTTTGCTAAGTAGTAGCAGGGAGAAACGGAGGGGTATCCAAGCTTTACAATTGACGCGAAGAAGTCACTGCTTGCTACTGAGCCATCTGGATAAGGTGCAGGAAGTGTGTGATCAGACTTGGCGTCGGTTGCTCGGTAGTGCCTTAGTGGGCTTCTGGATGAGCTTGTCCCAGCTCATTTCCATGTGATATAAAATGTTTATTGTTGTGGGCTTTTACCATAGGAATTGCTGGCCTTAAATTTCGGATCCAGTTGCATCCATCTGCAGGATGAAGCCGCTGTATTGAAGTCTGAAATTATGGGGTTCTGTTGAGGGTCGCATGAACCGCTACCGGACCGGCTGCCAAACTTGGGTGCATTGTTTGCATTCCTTGAACGTCTGCTCGCTTCCCAATTGATCAAGGCAGATTGTAGCCCGCCGCTTTTTGGCAGTTTCAGCTACAGCTAGGTAGGCATGGTTGCGTTGCGGAGTTGATCACAGTTAGTCACAAAGCTGTGCCTGGCAGCTTCATAATAAAAAAACAAAAACATAGGTACATTACTAGACCGGCTAGAGGCTTCACCCTTAAGGGTTCAGATCAATCTTTACATTAATCCTATGCTCTCGCATGAAAGTAGTCAAGATACCAGTATATGTTCCTAGTTGGCAATTACAAATGAATTGGCATTGTTTGATGTACAGCTGTTGGGGTCGCAGGCGCCCACCTTGCAATTTTTCTGATTCCTCCGGGCGATATTGAGCTCCTTGTTCTTTTGTTGTGAAAGCTGCGCAGAGACGTAGTTGCGCCGTTTCTCTTTGGAACAGGATCAATTTCACCTCAACCCCTTTAACTTCATTGGACATTTTTGGCCCGCTCAGTCTTCACAATTGTTGGAAGAAATGAGAGTGGCGGAATATTAGAGGATACCAAAAGTTAAAAAAATAATTTCGAGAAATGCAGATGAAAATAATAGGATTTGTTAAGAGACATACTAAGGCGGCCAGCTTCCCTAGACAAATACAAATTAACAAAGAAGTATTGCCAAACTTTCTTGCGCCGATGTTGCATTCTGGCACGATATTTCAACCTGAGCAAATCTCAGAAAAAAGAAAACATTTTCTAAGTCCAGAATACTACGTAAAGTAGCATAAAATAGGCTGCTCAGGACAAGTTTTAACCGCTGATTATGTTGAAAGTAAAAATAATGCTAAAGTGCAGTAGTTTGCTAGTTATTCGCAATTGAATGATGGTCTACGAATAAGGCTATTATTGTTTTTCGCTAAATATGGCTTTCTGCTTTGTAAGCAGCTTGCAGAAAAAAGAAAAGAAAATGTTAAATGTAGCAAAACGGTATTTGTTCTAAATAGGTATAATTAACTAGAAATGCTCTAACTAGCCCGTAATAATTTGCAACAACTAGGGACTTCGTAGGTGGCCGATAAGTACACTTTGCAGGCATGTATTGCAAATATACACAAATGAACTATATTTTAGCTCGAAAACACTAGAAATCCAGTAAGGAGTACTAGGTGTTGATGGGAATTCCGGAGAACTTATAATTAACCCACCGTCAGAAGGTCTCCGTATACAATTTTCAGTGGCTACTGAGCCACATAAACCACTAGGAATGTAGAGTTTAATACTTTTTAAGCCTCTAAGTAGTTCTGAAGTTTATACCAAGGCCGCATGAGCTATGCCTACCTGAGTAACATAGTAGACCTCTAGGATCAGTTGACAAATGTTAGCCCGGAAAATGCACGCAGTTCTTAGCTAAATATCGCAAGTTTTAGCTCTTAGAGCCGATTTTCTATATTCATGCGGCTATGTCTCCAATATCAGTAAGCTAGAGGAGCCTTTCACTAATAATAAAGAAATGAGTATAAGAAAATTTTGTAAAAGTTAGCAAATTGCTTTGGGGCATGAAATCTATTTCGGTCTGCGTTGGTGGGGCATTACCAACTCTAGTTCTGTGGATTGAGCTTACTCGAACATGAGAGCTTGTTATGCCTCATGTGTTGATGCACCCAATTGTGCAGCTTAGCAGTGACTAAGCTCGGGACCGCAAATGTAACGAAACGGTTGGTGATCCTCCCAACGTTTTCCCCCAATTAATGTACATTTAAAGTCATCCACCGAGGTGGCAAATGGAATGTAGCGTTTTTAACCACGTACTTCGCGAACACCTACGTCTGTCCGGTGCACATATGCTTATTTTGTTTCTGTGGCTCTGCCAGAAACTTAAACCCGCCTGCACTGGTGTATCACGTTTGTGCGAGAATGAACTAGGTATTACTTTATTTATTATACCTTTGTACCTAACAGAGCATACCCGTGGAGTATAAACCAGTTATTTACGTATTCCTTCAGTTTGAAGACGAAAGCGCTGTACCCACCATTGTCCCAGCCGAAAACCGGTTCTATCGAGGTACTAGGTGGGTTAGAGTCGTTGCAGTTTTGACGTGCCTTAGGTTGGTAGGGGGCGGCTAGGTTATTACTAGAAGGAGTTATCGTCTCGGGCATACTATCTACATGGCTGGTATGCGAGGACATTTGGCTATTAGTTGGGGTACGTTTCCGGTCAGCACGCTTTGGCGGACTAAAATGCAATTGCTTTTGCTTGGTTAAATCAGCAGTTCTTCGCAACCTGATACTACTAAGCGCAAGGCTGTTTCGTCAACAGTACTCATTTTACTTTAAGCGGGGTATTCAGAACTCTGTTTGTACAGCCGCTGCACCTGGAACGAATTTTCTTCAATTCCGTTGATTGCAGCCATTGCCTGCTTAAACTCATCCGCCAATATTACTTCGAGAACATTAAATATAAAGATGCTGCCTATCCTGGTACGCCGACTGGACCACAGCGGCAAATTATTTTATGGTGGTAGCCCACTTTGGTGTTTTAAAAGTAGATGTACGCAACCTAGCCATTTCGGGTAGGCTTCTCTGCGTGGTCCCTCCGTGGTACCGTTTTGCTCCAGATGTCGCTGTATTGGTAGACACGAAATTCTTCAAGTGGTTACATGTCCCCTTTCACTGCATGATGGGTATTGTGGTTTTATGATTGTGGGAACGCCGCCTCTTGAGATAATTGCGTGACAAGATTGTCGCTCTCACGGTTGGAGCACGCTTACGATAATTGCTGGTTACGCTGACCACTCGAACGGAATTGCGCTGTCCTGATGACGCTGGCTTAGCCGGTGAGACGGAAAATTGAACGAGCGTGGGAACGATCTTAGCCGCACTTGTTCGTATGGACGCTGAGGCCTCGAAAACGGACGCACACGAGAGGGGGTACGATAGACGCGCTCTAATGACTTAGACGCGAAGGCTGGCCAGCTACGATTCACACGCAATCACGCAACCCGACCGACTCCCAACTGAGGCGAAGAGAAAGAAAAGACAAGTGGTCCTCTGTAGGCTCTTTTACGACCAACAAAGGGCGATCTCAGTCAGTGCTATGGGTTATTAAGTTAGGAAAACAGTCCCCACGCAGAGGTGGTAGATTGCAAATGAGCATTGTCAAAAGGTTCGCAGTTGGGACGCGCCTCGGAGTGGCTGAACACTGCTGCGTTGTGGGGAGAAATTGGACTCCGTTTCCCACAGCCATTATGCCGGAGTTACTGGCGCGTTTTTTGCGGGGATTTTTGACGGGCCCGCAACACCTCCCTTTGAAGACAAAGAGTACCGCTTCTGGCGAGGATTGACCTGGAGGGATTTCGGTGACCTCCGGATTCTTTCTGTTCGTCGGCAAGGTGGGTTCTCGAGATGCGGCGGCGACTGAGCGGCTTCGACCGTGCTCTGTCGTTGTGTGGCCAATCCGAAAGTATCCAGCAGGATGTGCAGCGGCAGGCGCACTGGATGGCTGGTTGGCATGGAGGTTTCTTCGTGGCGCGGACGAAGTTGATTTCGATGGCGAACCCAGGTGTCATCACCTACGGAGACATCATGCAGCATGTCACCTCGCCTGGCCGTCACTGTTGCTTCGATCCAGCGAGGATGACCTGCTCTGTAGTCTCGAGCGTAGACCGGGGCTCCGAAGACGAATTCTTTGTGCTTGTTGCAGGGACCAGAGTGAATAGGTGGCTTCTCAGTCGGAATGAGCGCTTCGTTGGTTGTGCGTAGCTTGCGGCCCATCAATGCTTCAGCTGGTGACTGGCCTCCTGGCGTAGCTGGATTCGGTGTGGACCGGTACGAGAGCAGGAAGGCCTGAAGACACTCATCCACGGTCCCCTCCCCGCAAGATTTCAAAAGCGCCCTCTTGAAAGTGTCGACAAATCGCTCCGCTTGACCGTTGGATTGGGGATGGTACGGCGGTGAGCGGAGGTGTTCGATGCAGTGTCAGCGGCAAAAGTCCTCGAAGACGGAAGACGTAAACTGGGTACCATTGTCGGACACCAAGACCTCGGGAAGGCCATGTTGACTGAAGATTCGTTGGAGACAAGCCAGAGTGGCGGATGCGGTTGGTGGGTTGACGACGACCACTTCCGGCTATTTGGAATAGGCGTCGACCATGACCAGGTAGGAAATGCCATCGATGGGACCAGCGTAATCGATGTGCACTCGAGACCATGGTTTTGCTGGCGGATGCCAAGGAACTGATGATTTTTGTGGTGGCATCTTTGAGGCTTGTTGAGAATGCTGGAACACGGGGGCGGATTGATTGGCTTTGTCATCGGTTCGGTCGTTTGGTACTGTCGGAGAATGTACCACGTTGCAGATGGCCTGAAGAGGAAGATCGGCCAAGCCAAGGGTTTCGAGCCAGTCGAGACCAAGTACGTTGAGCTTCGCCTTCGTGATGTAGCAGGTTCGCGTTGAACGTGGCGCCCCGGAAGGAGACGGAGCAGTGCAGCTGCCCAGTTAGCTGCACGCGGCCACCACAGGCGCTGGTGACAGATTGGGAGGTCGGTTCGAACGGTGGCTTGCCAAGGGATCGCCAGAGATCCTCGGAGATGATTGTGATGTCCGACGCAGTGTCCAACTGCAGTCGGACCGACTGACCATTGATCAAGACGTCGACGAACTTTCTCCGATCCGCAGCGTTGATTTGGAACGTGGCCAGCAGGCTCAGGGAGCTGCCAACCGGACCAGGTTTGGGTGTGCGTCTGGGTCGGGACCTCTTCTTTGGATCGCGGGTGGGGGCCAGCCCAGTTTTGGCCCCCTTGGGAGATGGAGGATGGCAGTAACCATCCCGGTGCCCCACCCTACCACAACGTTGACAACGATGCTGGCGGAACTTGCAGTCGCGGTGGAAATGCCAGGCACCACAGAATCGGCACGCGTAGGGTAGGGACTTCGCTCGGTCGGATTGGGTGGGGCGCGCGGACGATTGCGCCCTCGGTGCTGTGACTGCCTGGACCATACCAGGTGCGGCGGCGTTCTGGATCATGGCAGAATCGTGCTTCAGGTTGAGCAGCGTTCGACACTCCTCGGCCAGGTTCTGGAGTGTGACTGATCCATCATGTTGTAGCTTGGACAGAAGGCGCGTCCGGATATCGGCATCGTGTGGAGATTGGAGGCCAGAGACGATGATCAGGCATTTGAATTGGTCCTCGGTGAGCGAGCCAAGTTGAAAACGTTGGCATTCACGGTTGACCATGCCCGCGTACGTGATGAAGTCGTCGGCATCACGTTTGACCAGCTGCAGACATTGGTAACGAGCATTGAACAGAGAGGACTGTTCGCCAAAAATCTGTGACAACATTCAGACCGTGTCGTCAAAGGTAACGTCCCGTGGGTTCCTCGGCAAGATGAAATTGGTGTAACGCTGGTGTTCGAGGGTACCAAGTTTGCGCAGAAGCAGGCGGACCTTCCACGCGTCGTCCTAGCAAGCCAAGTCAACGGTGAACAGGTCCTCGTACCGCTTGTACCAGGATTCGAACGTTACCCCGGCCTTGGCGTCGTACAGAAATTCGCTGATGCCGTTAACCACCTGGTCCACTGACTGACAATTGGCGCTCAGACCTGCATGAAGGGAAGAACTGGAAAGCTTTTTGGTTAGCACGGACATCAGTTTAAGCTGTTGCTGCAGCATCCATTTTAAATCTGCGTATTCGTCAGTCATGGTTCGTCAACTCTGTCGCCACTGTTATGATTGTGGGAACGCCGCCTCTTGAGATAATTGCGTGACAAGATTGTCGCTCGCACGGTTGGAGCACGCTTACGATAATTGCTGGTTACGCTGACCACTCGAACGGAATTGCGCTGTCCTGATGACGCTGGCTTAGCCGGTGAGACGGAAAATTGAACGAGCGTGGGAACGATCTTAGCCGCACTTGTTCGTATGGACGCTGAGGCCTCGAAAACGGACGCACACGAGAGGGGGTACGATAGACGCGCTCTAATGACTTAGACGCGAAGGCTGGCCAGCTACGATTCACACGCAATCACGCAACCCGACCGACTCCCAACTGAGGCGAAGAGAAAGAAAAGACAAGTGGTCCTCTGTAGGCTCTTTTACGACCGACAAAGGGCGATCCCAGTCAGTGCTATGGGTTATTAAGTTGGGAAAACAGTCCCCACGCAGAGGTGGTAGATTGCAAATGAGCATTGTCAAAAGGTTCGCAGTTGGGACGCGCCTCGGAGTGGCTGAACACTGCTGCGTTGTGGGGAGAAATTGGACTCCGTTTCCCACAGCCATTATGCCGGAGTTACTGGCGCGTTTTTTGCGGGGATTTTTGACGGGCCCGCAACATGTGGACCATTACAAATTGAATTTGGGCCTGTTGTTCCGATAAGCAGTCCCAAGTGTTGAAGGATCTCGTAACCTACTTCGTTTTAGTGGCCCGAAGTATAACTTGCGCAGCACGGTAGCAGTTTGCAGCCCAACGCAACTCGTCCTAATAGTGCGCCGAATTGATTCTTTAGCACTTAACGTGTTTGGTGCCGCTAATCTACTTATTCGGTTGGTCATTCGTTCAATCGTTGGCGGCTTTGCTGCGCTTCCATCAACTTCACTGCGCGCACGATTGGACGCTCATAAGGAGGCACCAGTGGGAACGTTGAACACAGTGGCACTAGACATCATCTTTCTCTCTAAGTGGTCCGAATACAGTGACATTTTTACCTTGGTTAATTCTGTGCTGGTATGAAGGGTGTGTCCTTAACAGGCGAGCTAGGTGGTGTAATGCCCTCGCGAGGCCTTTCTCTTGGAGGAGTCAGAACGTGTCGATCCCCGACGGATAACAAGCTAGTCTTTCGTTGGCCGCGATTGGGTTCTTCTGATGTCAACGTGTAGCCAGCAGGGTTTGCTATGTGCGACGACAGTGTCACTACGGCTTGTCCTCCTGGTCAAGTGAGACGATCTGTACAATCGGTTCGGTAGTTGGAGGAAGGCAAACAGCCCCAATTTTCTCATCGAAAATCTACTTGTCTCTCCAAACTATCAGCTTCCTTGGGCTTCATGGTTTCGAGTTCAAGCCCCGTTCTCTCGACCACTATTTGCGTTATCTCATCTTTACCCCTACCGCGAGAGGCAGTAGGGGTGTTAAGAGCCAGCGGAGAGTCAGTAAATTTTTCTGGTCCCTGCATATGAGTAGCATTGGAGGCGGCTAGTTGGTCGCGGCGGAGTTGCATATCAGGATTACGGTCGCTAAATTTAATTCGACAAAAGTTGTGCGCGACCGGATGGCGCTTTGGTATGACAGCAATTTGCGAGCCAAACGCACTGAAGCAACTTTGAATAGTAGAGGACATTGGTTTCTAATGACCCTGTTCCCCAGCCTGGTGCTACTTAGGTTGTATTTCAGACCGCCTAGGTTCATCAATTTCTTTCTAATAGTGCGGACGTTAAGGCGGTCTGGCACCTTATAAGCGATTATCTCAGGTAAGCATTTTATACGTCCTATGACCTCAGTGCTGCTTACATTGAGGAATCCCTGCATGCTTACCGCCCATAACGTTTCTGGGTATAACCAGCCTAGAAATAGCCACTAAATGATCACAGAGTGGCTGTAATAGGTTATAGCTCATTTTCAGCTTCGGTAACTCTTCCAGCAGTTCCGCACTTTCTGAGCGCATAGAAGAAAGTACGTCCACCTCCTTAACGGATCATTCCTGGTAGTACACGTCCAGCTCATATTTAGGTTAGCCTGCTAAACGTTCCTTCGCGAGCATTAGGCTAAACTAGACAGGGTCGTTTACCTTGAGCGGCTAACGATGGATTTTGTCTAGTTTACGGCGAACCAATAAAAATAATCCTGTGGCTAACTAATGGAAATTCACAGCCATATGTGGCAAGCCGGCAGCACCAGAAAGCTTGCTTGCCTACACTTGATATTTGAAGGCGGACGTTACACTACCGCCCACTCAATACCTAACGAATTGCATGCCGGTTCCAGCTTAAGGTGCACGCAGCAGTGTTTCCATAGTTGTTGGACGTAGGAACACATGTAGGCAGCGCTGCATGCTGATGGTCAGAAAGCTAAATGGCACATGCCATGCAGCTGCGAACATCACAAGGTAAAAGAAAAGGACAACCGGGGTATAAGAATGGTTTATGTATATAAAGGTGTATAGTACAACAATCGGGTTTAGAGTCAAAGACGGAACGGTCAAGATGTTTAGTCCGTTTCGGCGATTGGCAACGTAGGAGGCTAAAGATGTTCATAATGAAAAAGTGGGCTTTCCTTGGTGGCACTGCATGCTTTACTTTGCTTAGCAGGCGGTCTTTTTAGACGTGTCGAGGGCAACCACGCTTTGATGTGGCGTGTAATGTCAGCATCCGAGGCTGCATCACCCATGCTTTGTTGAATGAGGCATTCGTAATTTTTATAGTTTAGTGTATGTCAATATATCGTGTACAATGCCGTTCCTAGTTGTCCGGCTGAATGAAAACGAACCTCCTGCGCCTGAATAAGTGAGTTCCGTGACAAATGATCTTAACGTTAGCAGGTCCATGGTACCCTGGACGACTAGTTGCACGTTATCACTGTGCACAGAGCAGAAATGGTTGACATAAAACACTTTGAATAATTAGGCGGTTACGACCTTGCTTTTGTAATCCAGGTCCTTCAGCCGTTCATCGTATCTCTTAAGCTCACTGAGGGTGATAAATGGCAGAGAAAGTCCCGATGCAAGTCCTTGGGAATGCAGTTGCAGCATCTGCAAGTTGACCTCGGACATACGGCGATGGCCGACCTGTTTCGACCTAATCAGGCATAATTCGTCTAAAAATAATGCTGAGTGCAATGCGAAGCACCTGTGACGACTTACTTTCAATCGTCTACAGTTCTTACAGTACCTCGACATAAGATGGTGCAACGGCTGGCGAGAGTACGGGTTAATAGGAGCAGTAGGAACGCGAGACTTACAGTAGCTTGCTGATGACCCTGGACGCTGTAGGCCCCTCGGTATGTTTACGTGACCGTAAGTGTCCGGTGCAATATTTTGTAGGCGGGAGTTCCGTGGAGTTTGCATCAGCCTCCGCTAATGCTTTGATAGGAATGGCATCCACAGTTGCACGAGTCCCAACAATAGGCGACTACAAGACGCAGGTATGTGAGATTTTGCAGTAAGCCTCCCAAAGTTACGGACTACGTGCTCGGGGTCCCTGTCATCTTCGCACTAGTTGGGAACTTTCCCAGATGACTTTACTGTGTGAGCAACCATAAGCAATATAGGTTACCATTCCTCTTACCCTTTTGTCGCTTAGCAGTGGACAACAGAAGCGCTTCTTCGGGGCGTAATCCTGAGGTCATTATCTTTGCGGCACGGTAAATGTTGCTACGAGACGGAAGCCGCAGTTAATTGATAAAAGTTTCGATGCGACGGGCTGAAAAGGAATACATACGTATCAGGCAAACTACAACTGGAAAACCCGATAGGTGTGACTGAAGGAGCGCACTACCACCGGAGTTAAACGGTATCACAAACCAAAGCGACAGAAGCGGCTAAGGTTACAAAACCGAAAATATTTAAGTAAGCTGGCCTACCGATGCAGTTAAACCACACATGTTATGGTCAAATAACAGCCCTTAAAATGCATACTAATCATTTATTTATTAAAAATGTTAAAATAAACGCAGTTAACTGCAACGTATCCTTTATTAATCAACTGGACTGCCGGCTAGTTCTGTCCAGTTTGCTACTTTTACTGCTACGATTGTGGTACTAAGGATGGCACAGTCGTGCCAGTCGCGGTTTTGCCAGCATTGTTGCCCGTTTATTTGCTTTGCGGTAAAGCGATTATACTCCATTTCCCACGGTCATCTTGAGGTGAAGATGCGACTCAGGCCTCAGAGAATAAAAATAGGAAAAACGGAGAAAGGAAAAATGAGGTCAAAGTTAGGGCTACGACAATTCCGGAGTGTCCGCAAGCTGAAGTATATCAGGGTAGAATGAAAGAATTTTAGTGGGCAGAATGAAAACTGTACGAGAAACACCAGATTGTTCAAATTTCACAAGTTACACCAAGTTGAGGAGGAACCAAACCAACCTGTCTTCGTGACCTTGGATGGCTATCCGCCAACCAGGACAGATGTCTCTCACCAGGGACCCCACCCCATCTTAAATGCAGCTTCAAATAGTATATAGCTGGATAACAGTCTATCTCACTGGTTTTCTGGAAGACGATCTATTACCTCAGAAACGCAGAAGCATCATGATTATTGGCTCCCCACTTCCAAATCGAGTCCCTTCCACTCTGCTCAGCAACGTACCAGTTCTTTTCAGCAATTAACGCATTTATCCTACCCCAGTAACAGTTGTACTAACTAGTTACACTTAACATGTGTGCTTATGACAACTGTTAGGTCTCGAACGGCCTGTTCTAAGGAAAATCGCGTTGTCTGAAAATCAAGTCGAGTTGGCGCCACTGATTCAGGCCAAATCTTGTAACTTGGATGGAAAAACAGAATTTCACACAGACCAAAGTCAAATGCGCACCGAAACGAAACAAATTGACTTGTTCGGAAAGGTAAGTGCGCGATTTCCCACAAGGAACCGTGTGCCTTGCATTAGAACAGTCTTAGTTACGAGCAGACTAGTGTTTTTCCATGTTGCAGAACATTGTTACCATCGCTTGTTTCACGCCACTCACACGTCCCTTGTTTCTTTGAGACATATAAAACCAAACGAGCACACTTCCGTGATTTGAACTGTATCAGGGTGTTTTCATCCCAACGCGGCCTGTTCTGTGTTTCGCCAATATACTACTCGTCCAGTGGTTTGTCTTTTGAATCGCGTGGCACAATCTAG
The DNA here is from genome assembly GCA_944474145.2 of Dicrocoelium dendriticum. Classification (NCBI taxonomy): domain Eukaryota; kingdom Metazoa; phylum Platyhelminthes; class Trematoda; order Plagiorchiida; family Dicrocoeliidae; genus Dicrocoelium; species Dicrocoelium dendriticum. The sequence goes on from OX104069.1 coordinate 38,080,089, forward strand.
GAAGCCGCTAAGTCGAGCCCTGAAGACACAACAGCAACCTAGCAATACTTACCTAACACTGGCTCTATCAACACACTTGTCGCTGATTTACCCGTGCACCAGCCCCATCTGCGAGTTCTATGCCATGAGTACGCGACAATCGCCCATATGTTAAACTTGAGACCACCTTCATTCTTACTTTTTTCAATAGGTCGCCTGAAGCATTCCTGTACCATTATACCGATTGTACGCGGATATCACAGACCTTGATGTATATTAACCTGGCTACGCACGACTTAAAGATAATCGCTCCGTCAGCCGCGGAGGCGGGGGCAGCGCTGTATATGTAAATAAATAAATAGGTTATTCTCGAAGGTGTCGAGTTACACCAAACCAGGCATGATCGAGGTTTACATGCAATTATGTTTCGCAAAAACACGTTGCTAGGTATGTAATCGGCAGTAAACGAAAAGTTGAACAGGCTGCGGAAATTGTAAAGCTAATCATGAGGACTAAAATCGTCAATGAATGACGATACGCCGGGTTCTAGTGTGCATAGTGCAAACAGTCAGGGCACTATATGTGTAGTAAAAACGATACATGTAGGCAGAGAGTATATTATGCTTGAACGTGTCGAGAAAATATTGAATTATTGTTCTAGTCGATTTGCCAGTAGGTAGTTGTGGAGAGTGACGTTATTCAGTGGCGAGTCACATCCGCCACGTCGCAGTGTTGTTAAACTGACCGTTGTGTCTTTTTATAAGGAGAACACATGCCAGGCAAAAACCCACCACGTCCTGGAACACTGTCATAAATCCGTTTATGCAACTGGCAGAGCAGCTTGCTGACTGATTTCACACTCGGTTATCCGCAGTCAACTGACCTCCATTTTCCTCCGTTAGTTGATCAGATATCTTGGTCAGGGCCGCCATAATCGCTGAGGCCAATCGAGGATGGGCGATTAACCAGAGTCCTTTATATGAGTGTCCAGGTGAGCAAAACGTCAATTTCTTGTGTCTAGGTTTTTAGGTTATGTGTACTTTTCAGGACTGTGCAGGCATCGTGTCAAGCTATCATTACTGGACACCGATCGTGGTAGGGAGTGTAGTTGTATCCATTTGTTGTGCAGCCATGTTCGTTGTAGGTTCTTGTTGGTTATTACGCCCTGTCCAGGACAAAAACTGTTTCTCGGTCCAATCCCAGATCTCCAAGAACTTACAGACCTCGGAGAAAAGGGAAGCTAAGAGAAAACCAAGGCCGCGAAGCACAGGCATGGAAACAAACGGTTACTGTCCTATATTTAACATTTAGCGTGGAGACAAATGATGTACAATGTGCAACCCTGATTGTGCTGAAAGTGTCTCTTGAAAGTTCTACGAAAAGCAGTAGCCGTATGGGTAGATTGCTATCGTCTATCATCCATCATCATCGCTAAGTACCAGGCTCCTCTGTTGCCACTGCTTGCTTCATCCTCTGACGGTGGTCTGAATTCGCAACGGATGCGCATCAAAGATGCTTTAACTCCTGTCAGTACTGCCAGTTGTGAAATTGCTTATCACTCGCGGAAAAGCTAGAGCATCACTGCCTCCTTTTTGCTTACAGACAGACGCAGATTGATCTCAGCTGACACCAGCTGCAGTAAGGAACCCCGATCCCTGTATCGAATGTTGCGAAGGAGCTTACATAAGGGCCGCGAGGCCAGGAGGTAGGAAGCTGCTAGAGCGATAGAACATGCAAAGCTCGCCGGTCATACCAGAAAAGTGTTCTACTTTGTCTGAGTCACCGAAGGCCTCGGAGCTGCAGTAATCGAAACAACCTGCCAAGATGACGGCTCCCTAATCTCTAAGCGTCAACGGTGGTTAAAGCGAAGAACCGAACCTATTCACTGGCAGTTTTCCTGGCCGCCAGCTCCATTGCTTTACCCTGGGGCGCGCACCAGTGATGAGTGGAATATCGTTAGTGGTCCACCCTCTTATTACGAAAGCTGGTGAGAATTCCACTGCCTAAAGCTTAATAAAAGACCCGACTCTGATTGTCTACCTACTGTTCTATGTCAAGGTGTGGTTGTGCGCTGGTTTGAGAACTCACTGCTCTCAAAAACGGCAAAAATCCGGTTCCATTCTCCTGGAGCGGGTCCATTGTCGTCTCTATCTTCGCAAACGGCTTGCACACAATGATCTCCAGCTACACAAGAAAATGTTTGGTTCCAGCCGTTCGCAGTATTCCGGTTTCCACCTTTCCTCACAGCTTATCCACCACGCATGAATTACTACGGCAAGAAGAACCGTTTGGGTTCTATCCTGGTCGCGGTTGCATCGACCAACTTTTCACACCACGCCAGAGTTTCTAGCTACGACATGTGTATCAAAAGCCAACGATTGTTGTGTTCCTTGCCATCCGTGTTGAGTACGATTCTGTTGACTGTGCTTCATTGTGGCACGGTCTGTGTGAGCTGGTATTCCTGGACGTTCGGTTCCATGCTGCGTGCCCCATATAGTCTGAGCCTGGGTAGAGTTAAGGCAAATATTTAGGTTTCGCCTTCTTTTGTCGTCACCAGCGCGTTAGACTAGGGTACCTTCTCCATACCTCCTCAATTTTGCCATTAAGGATGTTCTCAAGGCTGCGCTAGAAGACTTGCTCTAGGTTGGCGCTGAGCTCCTCCCGGGTAGCCGGGTGGTTGATTTGGATTACGCTGCTAATATTTTATGGTTGGGTAAAGGTCCGCAGACCGTCCAACGTACACTTAACCGCCTGGCGTTTGCAGCTTCGAAATATGACACGTACTTTTCACCATCCAAGCGCAAATCGCTTTTACAACATTGGCGTATGTATTTACCTGCACTCACCATCGGTGATAAAACGCTGGACGTTGTACAGAATATTGTCTACCTGGGAAGCTGCATAACTACTGGTGTAACTGTTGGAAATTAACTTTTGCTGTGCAGCACAAAAGCTTCTCTTCCTCAAGGCTGAAGCATTTATGGCTTGTCGAACAGCCTCCTTGGGGCGCCAGCTCGTGGTTCGGGAATTTCCCGTCTAGGCGAATGGTTGGGCGGCAGTGTTCCAGGACGTGGTGGGTTTCCCCTTGGAAAGCTTCCGTTTAACAACACAGCGACGCGGTGGACGTGATTCAGCACTAAATATGGTCACTGCCCCTTGTCTCCTTTAGAGATATTGTACACCGGCAAGCAACCCCAGCACTGTATCGTGTCTCCGACTTCGGGAGCATTGGGCCTTGGCATGGCTTATCCTTATCCGAAAGACGTATGCACCGCGTATCTAGCCAGCAGCTACCAGCAGTTGTGAACCCTCATCTCGCCCTGCTGCCTTGTGGTGTATGCCCATTTGTCAACGACTCAGTGCGGTTTCCCTCAAGACAGCCTACCTATTTGGCCAAGGCAACCGGGTAGTATCACACCTAATGCCGCTCCACGGACTTACAACTACGAGCATTCACATGTAGTCTTGCTGCTATAATACTATTTACGCCCGCTGCCATGTTACTTCACGAGCACACGCCACCATTTTACCCACCCTTCCCCTGTGCCATTCACACCCATTTTTAACGTGATGCTTCTATGGCGATCAATCCCAACTACACCGGTGAACCTGTTTCCGTGACACCTGCCAACTCAACCACCTGGTGCTCAAAAGAGCTGCCAGTCCGGAAGTCTCCCATTCTCTCCTGCAAACAACAACGCAGTTCAAAATTGCAGCCTTCGACGCAAGCACATTACAGCGGAAGGGTCAGCAAGCTGGAATAGCACGCAGGCTAGAGACGCTTGGAGTTGGTATCTGCTGGTGCGTGAAACTCGACTTCAAGAACCCAACTCGACCTACCAGCTGGCGTCTCGGCTCCACCCATTCATCCGCTACCATCTTTATCTCTCTGGTGACGATGAGTCTGCTGCGTCTGGGCAAGCTGGTGTTGGAACCGCTCTTAGCGCTAACGCGGTTTTCACTAGACACAATGCTCAGAAGCTCGTGAAATAAATTTAGCTGATCGGTCAGTATCACGGCTAATGCTATGTAAGGGGTCGCAGGCGGGTTTCGCTAGACGCCGGGCTCAGAAGCTCGTGCTTACATTTAGGAGCTTGGTCATTGGCAGCGTCGATGCAAGGTAATGAGATCCAGGCGGATTTCAACAGACACTAGACTCCGATGCTCGTACTTGAGAGATAGAGTCTCAGACAGTTGGAGATCTTTAGCCAGTGTATGTGCACCCAAGCGCCGTGCACTAAGCCAAAGGTTCGATGCTCGTGGTTTAGAGATAGAGGTGCAGTAATTTGGAGAGTTGGAGCCGGTGCATGGGTACCCAAAAAGCGATACACTGGGCCACCGGCTCTGAGACACGAGGTTGAGAGACACAGGCTCCGTTAGTCGCCTTGTTGGAGCCAGTGTAATAGTACCAAAGCAAGTTACACAAGGCAGCGGGATCCATGGCTCGTGGTTAAGAGATAGGGACTCGGTCAGTTGGAGATTTCAAACCAGTGTACAAGTATCCAAGTACGTTGCAGTATGAATAAGGCTCCAAGGCCGGGGCCGTTCCTTGGCAGTACCAATGCCACTGCAATTGTAGTTAATTTCGGCTAACAAAATACCTGACAAGTAGGCTGTGATGCGAACTGTACATGGTTATTCAATGGAGAGAGCAATGTTGTTGCTATTGGAGGAATGTAGGCACACTGCCACCAGTCAAGTAGGCGGGGACGCCAACGTTGCCGACTTGTTTAGGGGATACGAATGCCACTGTTATTAGACCTATATTTCCTCATCAACTACCAGCCACGTAGACTATGAAGGCAGATGTGCAGGCTATTCATTTGCAATGGCAAAACCACTAGCACGAGACCCATCTCGGCTTGGGATACTTTCGCCATAATTGCAGCTATTGGAATATATTTGTATTAGTTTGTATGCGTATATCAGTGCATTTAAATGTATAAATAAATGAATATTTATTCTCGACTATGCGAGGCGCGTCCATGGTGACAGGATCAGGTAGGTGCAACTGTACAGACGTTTTATGGCATTAGTACCCGCGACAATGGAAAGGTATTCATACCTTCCAGGTTGGAACTCTACATTGGTGGAAGGGTGAAACAATAATTGCGCTGACAAGGGATCGGGACCCCAGCTAATAATAGCTTAAGTATTCTCACCCTTGTTCTACAGGATAACATTACCTGCACCGAACACCGCTGAAGACGTATCTGCGACGCTCCCATGGGCACGGATTCAATAAAGAACAAAGAAAGAACCCGCACTTCATAATCATGACACACTAAAGAACCTAGGAAACTGATCAATTCAATACAAGTCACCTGAGTCGTCCGACTTCAACAGCTCCAACCACTTGTACTGGACTCCGAAGGCGACTACACAGTCATAGGAAACAAATTGGCGTTACGTGACTGCGAATATCCGCGAGGGTTCTCGGTCAGATACAATCTTGCCAATGTTATATCAAGAGCCGGCAGTGTTCCAGGACGTGGTTGGTCTTCGTCTGGCAAGCGTTTTCCCTACAAAAAGCCGCAAAGGTCTGTTTAACAACACTGCAACGTGGCGGATGTGACTCGCCACTCAATAAAGTCACGGCCCCTAACACATTGGCAAGTTGACCGACACCACATTTACAAGTTCTGTGTATATATCGGCTCTCGCACGAACACGCCTACATATCTGATTAGTGACATACCACTATTCTTAAGTATTTTCCACCCTTTTCCTCATACTTCACTCACTGACTTACATTGCTTACGAGACCTCACCGGACTAGTTCCTCATCAATATACCATATAAGTGATCTGATTACTATCTTTACCTCTCACATTCTGTGTACATAGACTACATATAACATTTGCGCTCTATGGGCCCACACTACTGTATCCAAATGTACTACTAACACGGTTGGTGCTGCTTATTCCGCTATCATGTACAATAATGCAATATGTTGAGCATGCCCAACAGACGTGTCTCGCTTTATTCAGAATAAACTATTTATCTATTTATTTATTTATAGAAGATAATTAAAGAGCAAGGTCCAAATTGGCGTGACAATATGCCACGTTCGTGCGTAAGTAAAGCAAAGCTCTACGGTTGGGTAGTAGTGTAAAGTGATGCGAGTATATGCGTGAAATCGTAGAAAGCAGCGACGACAGTATATGCAGCTGTAGAAGTTCCAGTGTAACGAAAGTACCTGGAGTGGTGACGCTAGCTGATGCCAGTGTGAAGTTATGGGCTGTTACTTTAGTCGGTAGTGTAATATTCCTTCGGTCCGGCGTTCTGGACTCTTCCTTGTCCAAGTAGTGTGACAAGCTGCAATGCAAAATAAATACCTCGTAGACGGCTGTACGCTCGAGCCGCCTAGTAAGAGGCCGATGTAAAGGAAGCAGCTAAGGAAGCACGAAAGAGGGAAGGAAGAGTGCCGGAGAGGAATATGAGAGTAATGATAACAGGAAGCAAAACCAACCGACCTCTTACCTGTTAACGTGTTACCGTGACGCCCGCGGACCGGCTACATTATCCCCCCTCTTAGCAGGCGCTGTCCTCAGCGCCCATAATGGCCCATACCGGCATCAACTTATGTACCTTCAAGAGGCATTGAGCGCGGTATATTAGGCTCGGGAGATTCAACGACAAGCAGCACGATAGTAGAAAGTTAATTGTTGCCTCCAGGGCTACAATCTAGCTAGGGTGGACTGCTGTCGTGAACTGGCAGGGTCGCCAAATATGTAATATTCCTTCGGTCCGGCGTTCTGGACTCTTCCTTGTCCAAGTAGTGTGACAAGCTGCAATGCAAAATAAATACCTCGTAGACGGCTGTACGCTCGAGCCGCCTAGTAAGAGGCCGATGTAAAGGAAGCAGCTAAGGAAGCACGAAAGAGGGAAGGAAGAGTGCCGGAGAGGAATATGAGAGTAATGATAACAGGAAGCAAAACCAACCGACCTCTTACCTGTTAACGTGTTACCGTGACGCCCGTGGACCGGCTACAGGTAGCGCGTCCCCTTCGCCACGTTGCAGTGTATTAAACGGACATGCGTGGCTTTAAATAGGGAGAACGCTTGCCAGGCGATAACCCACTACGTCCTGAAATACTGCCGCCGATCCATTGTATGGCAACTTGTAACTGGCTATGCTGCTTGTGGAGAGTTTGTTTGCTCGGTTATTCGCAGTCAAGTTGCCCCTGATTTTTCCGTTGGCTGATGTGTTAGGTAAGAACCTATTTCGTTTCTGAGTCCTGTTCTGGCTGGTCTGAATGGATCGTCCCCTTGGTAGGTCATGGATTGAACCTTTCTTTGAGGCGATGTGTTGCTCCTCCATAGAACTGCGAAAAGTATTCAGGGGATATCCAAAGAAAAGGTTTGAAGCCCTGTGGCCTGGGATATCGTCCCGAAAACAAATCGGAGGTCCTCCCGGGGGAAGTTATAAGAAGGGTTAGAAGGGTAGATATCCATGACCAAACGAACGATCAAAGTGGGGTACAGAGCTTCGAATGAAGGTATCGAGTAGCGAAAAATGGCCGAACACTATTGTTCTGGCCTTGCATCGGCAGGAGAGTGTGCCTTCCGAAGTCAACAGGAGAGCTCCGGTGAAGAAGTATGTAAAAGAGATCTTGTTTGGAGAATTTAACCCAATTGTCCGGGCCTCAAGAAAATTTAGCCGCATGGGCTTGTTATCTTTGTCATTACTTTAAACCAGCTAGCATGTATTGAGAAGGTTGCGTTTCTGTTACATTGCAGCTTTGAATCCTCTATGCAATTACATCACTAATTTCGCCGTATTTACATAAAACTTTAACCTGTTATTTACCACAGTATCTGTTGATAAGTATTTCATAAAATCATGTTAAATTATAGGAAACCATTTCAGTAATATATATATATATTTATATATATTTATATATATATATATATATGCGGATCCATGTCTATGAGTGGTTGGTACAGTATGTACATATCAATATATATGTGTTCACAAATGCAACGCTTAACACTGCATTTGTAAGCTTAACTACAACTGTGAACATATGTAATTGCAACAAGTTTCCTTTTTCTCCCGAGTCTGTCACAGGTACGGCGACACGCACTCAAGGAATTATCCTCCGTTTCGACAACAATACAAGACACACAGTTCCTCTACCTGGACATGAGCGGAAAATTATCAACTTTTTTACAACTTACTAACTGGACAAATCAATCAATTCTTCCGCGGCATGAACCACGGAGTCCAATTTATCTAACAATACCTATTCCAAATATCTCTTGGCTGGAGGACTTTTGACTACGGAAGGCACATTCTCCTGCCAAAACAAAGCTTGAACAATCGGTCATTCTAAGCTCTTCAATCCGCTTTGACCGCTCAAATGGCCGTGGTTACCACAATCTCTAATCAATTTCACTACATACCCCGGGGGATCTGCGATTCTTTCTTCGGAACCTATCCTGTCCTCCAATACTTCAACATATTTCAACGTATATTCTTCGAGGCTTCACGTGGTTCTGCAGATGATCAACACATCATATCCAGGAAGAATGCTTAGTTCCTGATCCATCGATCTGGAACAGGAGAGGACCCAGGCACGCAATAGCCGCTCGCATAGCGCATCAGTCAGCAGAAAAATGGGACGCAACTTGACTGCGAATAACGGAGCAAAAGAACGTTCAACAAGAACCATAGCCAGTTACAACTTGCCATTCAATGGATTGGCGGCAGTGTTTCAGGACGTGGTGGGTTTTCGCCTGGCAAGCGTTCTCCCTATAAAAAGCCACATATGTCCGTTTAACAACACTGCAACGTGGCGAATGTGACTCGCCACCGAATAAAGTCGCAGCCTATAACTTCACACTGGCAGCTCAATTGGAATCATCATACTGGATAGCTTGCTCTTCAATTATCTTCCAATAGATCACTCAGGATTCTTTATCTATTATTACTCGAGGTATGACTGCGATATATAGCAGAGCGATTATGTCCAAATAAATCGTTCTTTCGCATGTTCACCATCGCACAGTTCCAAGCATGGACATATGAACAATTTTCTACTGTAACTACAGTTCCCATAAAATGTCTGTACAGCTGTACATACCTGATCATGCCTCAACTGGCGTGCCTCGCATAGTCGAGAATAAATATTTAGTTATTTATTTAGTTAAGTAAATGCAGCTTTGCTATATACCGCAATTCCTTTAACGTTCCATATATTTACCTACATAACTAATATTACCTAACCTTCTATGTACATGTTGTTTGTGTAAATACACCTTGATAATAGGAAAATACATAGTTGCTCTATCATATTTATAGTTTGCGTACGTTTCAGGGACCGTAGTTGATATTCTTAAAGAATGCGTATGTGCTTTTATGTTATAAGCAAATAACGTTAGTTTGTTAATACCTTGAGTCACGGTTTTTGCATATGATTTAATAGACAAATACAGTAATTCATTACGAGTTAAGAACGAAATATTTATTAAGAGGTCATATGTGCTTTTTGACTATTTATCCTGACAGCGAACTGACTACGCGATTGGTACACCGTAGGCAGAGACATAAAATGACGGACTTCGCTTAACATAGGTATACCCTAGGTATACTCTAGGTTCGCTAGTTACTCTACGCTAAGTGCAGGCGATGGCGTGAAGGTAGCTAGTGACGTATATGTTGCTGGTGCAAGTCAGTCAGGTTAATGTTTTATTAGGATATGAGGTTGGTATCATACCGGTAATTCTTGTGGTAGTCTACATCAGGCTTCAAGTCACTTGGCGCCACAGTAGAAGCCGTAGTCATGACGAACAATTCCGAGGTTTCGTCGTTTGCGACGTACGTATTATCGGAAAGTGGAGGGGATGGAGAAGCATTAGAGAGATTTCAACGTGCTACAACAACATCTTTTGACAGGCGCACGGTGGCGACTCGAAAGCCGTACGAAGGACAACTTGGGTATGAAAGAGGACTCGGCACGCGAAGGCCTGTTTCTTCCCTAGACATTTGACCTGACCTGACGTACCACATTAAAGATTATGGTTACTGCTTCCCAACCTACCCGGATTCACAACTCAGTTTCTGCTTCCTTGACAACTTGCACGAAAAGTGCTCTTGTATCCCCGTGGTTCGACCGTTTCGTCCACTTAGCAGGCGCTTTTTTACTTTACCGATTACCGTTCTTAGAATTTGGCGGCGTATGTCGTGCATCACTGTGCAAGCTTTGTTGATAGCATTGTACGAAAACTGATTGAAGAACGCCTAGCAAACTTGAAAGTGTAACTGAGGAAATTGATTGACTGCGGTCTATAACCGATACGCATTTAGGTGGAAAAGTCAAACTCGCGTATACATAGTACAGAGGACTTTCAACATAATTATACGCAGCATTTGATTAACTGCCGTTACCAGAGTAAGCTTACAAACTCAAAAGTCAAAATCTTCCTGAACCGACTGGTAGAACACTATTACGTTAAGGTGCCGAAGAGGGAATAAAAAGATATGACAAATGTTAAACGCTTGCATCTAGCCTTGAGATTATAGCCGGATATAGCTTTAGATCGTTATATTCCTCCAATGTTGTAGTTGTTAGTTAGGACTGTAGTTTGACACTTATCACTTCAGAAAGATGGTTCCATTATTTTACCTATAGATTTTATTCAGTTACTCAGTACTAACATAACAGTTGTATATCCAGCATTGAAAATTCGGCCGGTAAAGAGAACGCCTGCTTCAAAGTGTTTCCTGCCGGTTCTTGAGTTACGGGTTACTCTTAATGGACCCACGAGTAAAGTTTCCCATCCACGTGGTACCTAGAATACTGAGGGTTTTATTCTAGAGAATGCCACCCGGGAGGAAGAAAATAGCTGTATTAATCGCATGGGACCTAAAAACCACCCGGAACACACCAAGTAGAGTGGCCACTGCTGACACGAGGTGGTGTGCCATAAGAAGATCATAACTTCAGATGATACCAAAGATCTTCAGCCCACTAATCACCTCGCAACTAAAACCGATTTTAGAGTAGGGTCAACCGGCAGCGTATCCGCTTCAAAGCAGGAACCTACCTAAATGCAAAGGGTCCGGAGACGAGGCTCAAAATTTGGCTTCGGATTTCGCGGTTTACCTAGCCTCTTGACACCAAGAGCTGAACCACTTCTAACTGCACAACCGCCGCCACCGTGGATACCTCATATTCCCTAGGCGCATACTAAAAGGGAATTTGGAAATGAACTGCGGCAATTTATCCAACTAAACGTAGGAGTCCAACATGAGGTCACACTGGGAACGCATTTAGACCGACGGTGCTCCGAGACCGCTCCACGTCGCCCTTACGACTTCGGTGGTAAACGATTGTAACAACCTCTCAGAAACCGTGGTCAGCGCACAGACTACGGAAGCGTTAAGCGGCATTTGGATCCCCTTCAGCGCAAGGGGCCTGGACGGCACTGTTCCTCTGCGACTCCCCTGGTCACTTGTCGGCTGTTGGATCGCAAAGGCACACACTATTCTCGCGCTGACATAGAGGCGATGGGAGAAACATAGGACTTCGCTTCTGCCCTCTGCAAATGTATGAACAGGGAACTCAGTGAACAATCCGTTTGGAATACAAAAAGCAAAAATTCGTCCTGGCCCCGAGATTGACTAATTGGTACAACTAGGCAGTTGGTACATGAGCTAATTAACTTAGGTAGGCGGAAGAGTGCTTATATATATTGTTTCTGTTCCTTGAATGTATGCGCTTTTCCTTGCGTAGATTTGAAAAATTCTCATCTTATACAAGGGATCGTTGAATTGATAGGAACTGCGAAACTAAAATTTGTGAACGCAGCACGGTACATCTAGAACTGCTGCTACCGATGTAGTAAATAAGTACTGCGTTCAATGTTATAATTTAAAATACTGAATTAAAGTGTTCCTGGCTTTGCCACCAGTTCATGAATGTCAAAACATAAGTGTAATAAAAATGGATGCAATAAAAGCTGAAGTTGAATTATCTTAAGAAAGCTAGTGCAATTAAAGGGCTCTAATTATCAAGCCGCAAATCGCAAATGACAGAAAAGGTGGCAGATTTGGTTTATTAAGTGCTTAGTGAATAAATTTGTCATATTTATAGAAACAGGTTGCGGTCTGCAACTGGCAAGCTCTAACTCGGCACCAACTTTATGCAATGTCTTGTTACATATAAATAGTTTAGAACTTGTTCATGCTTCATTCGATGGTATACCGTAAACTTCATTACTAATTATTCGCAGTCGAGCGCAAACAGTACATCGCCCAAATTGAAATCAGCTGTTTCATATTTGTTAGACGCAATCTCTGATACGTGACCCCAATTGAGCTTCCGCGTTACCAGAGGTTAGAAACTTTCTTGCGTCTTATACTAAATGCGATTGATTTTTCCGCTTACTGTTTTGTCTTTGTTATATTCCTGTTGTTCATTTTGGTAGACAGTTTAATGTGGTATCTTTTTAGCAAAATAGTGCTGCTTTGTTTCATGGAAACCTCCATGAAACAGTTAAGCTCTAAGTTCGGAAAATACTTTTATAAAAGTTATAGTTACGGCCGATGACAATTGGGTCGTCAGTTCACATCTGGGTGCACTATCCACCAAACCAACAATCGTCTTCGTTACTTTGATAGGTTAGCATCATCACTGATTTTGCGCTTGCAGTGAGTGTGTCGTTACCGTTATTCTTTTTATTGAGGATTTACATTGTCTAAATTTTTACACAATCTATGACATTATTAGTTGCGCGAACAGGCTCTACATATGAAAGTTTTATTTAGAATGAAAATTACAACAGCATTTGCTCTCACAGGAATATAACCGAGCTGAATGCAGGTATTCAACTTACGCCTTAACTTTTGGTGCTTAATATATGTTGTCGACTGCCTGTCATCGCCCTAAAGTTTGATGTTTTGTTTCTTTTGCTACCTTGACTTGTTTTCCGTAGGTGAGCCAGTTTGCTTGCTCACTTGTTCCTTGTTAGCGAGGGTATTGGAAGTCGACACGATCTGGCTTTCGATCCATATTACCGATGATACCAGCAACTGCTTTCGTTATTGCACACTGGAGATCGGATGATAGTTCATATTTACAGCTTTGGGTAGGGAGATTGATGCGTTAATTGTCATTGATCATAGAATCAAAGCGTCTGCGCATCTCCATAAGTTCGTTGAATAAAGCGACATGATCCTCGCTATATGTTATAACGTGCGAAACACGGCTATAATTGTTCCAAGACCTGTTAGCATCTCGGACGCTTGTGCTAACGTGGCATCTGAAATAGCACCCAAGATTTTAACGGTATCCTTCGAAACTCGATGTAGTCCTAATTCTTTGATGAACTTATCATTTAGTATAGCCGACTCGAGATGGTTTTGTGCTTTTCGAAAACGCTGTATGCCTTCCAATCGCCGCGCTACTTGTCTTCAAGATGTTTTAAATTACACTCGCCGTCCAGTATGCCGTATCGTTTGAAAACTCCTGCTCCGACACCTTCCTCTGACTTTTGTTTATCAATGAGTTCTAATGTATCGTCTAACACCTGGAGGCAATGTGGCGGAAGGGAATAAATCACGAAATAGAGCCGTTTGTTTTGATTTTGTCCCGTGAATGTACATTTTTGTTTCCATCTGCTCAAACTATGCTTAATAAAAAAACAACCATGCTAAGCAATACAGTTGACTCCAATTTCATCATATCGGTTGCAGCAATGCGGTAAATTGCAGGTGAAAATGATACTCGAAAGCATGCGAACCTGCAATATATGATGGCGTTACCAGCTAAGGAAAAATAAAAAGGTTGTCAACTTTTGGTGACGAAGGCCAGGATTAACTATACAGCGCAAAGCGAAGACAACCCAGATAACTCTGTCGGTAAATGTGAGCCACCAGCGACACCGATTAGGATAGTTTATTTAGTTATCTTATGTACCGGTGGCTAATCTACGGCTATGATGACACAGATACAGCTGGCAACTTGTGGGGTCTTATTTGAATTGGCACCAACGCAAGGAAAAGTCAAAGTCGAGGACGATGCAGATTTGTGTCGAATTTCTCAGCCCATCCGTCCATGTATCTCCTCATGTTACTTAGTTGTGACCCGTTTGGTTTATGGCAATAAACCGAATGAAGCCAACTTTTCATGTTAATACATTATTACTTGCTAACTTTAAGCTGTCATAAATATGGAAGCTGAACTTTCCTCATTCAATTTTGCGTTGCATATTTGTTTACTTTGAAGCACAGTTAAATATATACTTGTGCATTGATATTTTTAATTGAGATGGCACAATGTGCATGCATCTACGAGTTTTAGTTTTCTTACCCTGTTTTTCGAATCGTCGTAGGATACTGACTGCTTTAAAAAGCTGTCCTCTAAAAATATTTCTGTCGTAACTTTGTATACGCAGTACTGCGTTATGGCGTTTTGTAATCAATTTGTGTGGACGGCGGATGTTATTTGTGACAGGCTGTAACACTGACTAGGTGAAAGATGACTTCCATCACCAACTGAACGAGATCCTTCGTTACAGGAAATCTGCAGATGTTGTGGTACTGACTAGTGGTTGGAAGCTGTCCACGGATGCACTGCATTTGGGCGGCCAACGCAGTGTAGGCCCCCATAATGATAGCGGTTAGCAGTTGTTACACGTGTGTGAAAATGCTCATCAACATTTCACGAGGGCCAACTTTTAAAACAACACCCTTCACAAGGTTATGTAGCCCCCATCAGCCTCGGACCAGTCATAGGCGCAATTCGATCACATCGACATTAAAAGGCTGGGTTCGATGCTATCGCACGATTTGAAGCACAAGTATGGACTCCAATCATACACTTGTGTATGTCGATCTGGTTCGCCTCGTCAGACACCCACTACAACACTGTCAGCCCATAGACACCAGCTAACTAGCGAAATATGATGTTTTGCATGGGTATCTCCCTGGCATTTGGATTGAATAAGCACACACTGAACACAGCTGAAGATCATTAATCGCATATAAGCCAGATGTTATTGGTGGCTGGTATGTGTTTATGTGGCAACTATGATTGCCAACCTGGATATTAAGTCTCTACGCAGTCCCTGGAACTACTTGCTTGTCGGCATGTCCTGGCTGGAATCGAATACAAAAAGATTCGTGAAGATCTCAGACAAAACTGCATACTAACTTAAGTAGTGACAGCATAGCCTGGTGGTCTCATCGTGCGTGTGAGTTCGGAATAGCCTCTGGCATTAGTAACCATTGTAAACGGAAAGCGAGTACTAGTTTCAATGAAAACAAATGCGACAATATTCGACAGCTTATCCACAACCTGTAAAAACGCCTTAAGCATTGGGCTGAGAGCTTTGAAATGAAATTAACTAGGCTGAAACTACCGGTTCACTGCTGGTCACTGACTTCCCTACTTCGTGGACCAACCTTTGGACCCGCCCTTACGCGCATAAGTCGAATATAAGCTCAGACTGTTGAAATTGAATAAGGCCGCAGGTACGGATAGACTTTCACCATCCCTTTTCGAATTCCGGGTACCAGTCATCGTGGGTGTTTTGTGCAATCTGCCATTGAAGCTTTGGGAGCAGGAAACTGTGCCGACAGACTGGAGTCACTCTGTTTAAGTCCCGAACCTAAAGGAAGCTAACGTTCTAAATACGACAGCTATAGTGGGATTACTCTGATCTTAATTGTCTCCAAATTGCTCGGCCCCGGCTTTCTCCACGTACTGACCTGTACACATAAAAACTAGATTCGTGAGGAACAAGTTTGCTTTCACCGAAGTCGAGACTGCATTGATAACGTCTTCACATTACGTCCGTTTTTGGAACGCCGTCACATTTATCAGTGTCCTACCGTAGTCGTGTTCCCTGACATTATATTTGCTTTTATCTAGTGGTCGACGTGCATTTTAGGGCCGTTTGTTCAAGGAAGGTATTCGAGAAAATTTAAACATTATCAAAGCGATTTTCTTGCGTAGTTTGGGCGGAGTGAGGACTTATGACAAACTGTCGCCGCCCTTCAATATATCTAACGGTGTATCACAAGGATGGATGAGATCGCCTTTCCATTATAACTTCATCGACGAAGCCATGTTGGACACGACCTACAAGGTGTGGGGCTGCTCCCTGGGGATCGAATTTTTAACCTGCGGTTCACCGACGATATATACAAAACCTGTGCAGCTCATAAACGGGTGAAGCATCACTGGACAATTTGTCAATGGCTGTCAGTCGAATCAAGCTATTCCTTGCATGCATGGAATGCAAAGTCTTCCGACATTGACACGGACTTGCCCCTTTGGTAACCTTTAGTAATCTTCACTTAGAAAACCAGAAATCCAAGCAGCACAACCAGCTATGTTAGCGCTTGTAGAATAAAAGATGAGATCATGAACCGTGGAGCGGAAGTTTGAGGCAGTTGTAGTTGTCGTCATATCTGGCGGCAACGCCGCATGATCACTGAGAGTGTTCTACATCTCTTATTTGATTCAGGAAGAGTGAGTGAACCGCTCAGTACCGCTACATCACACATCAGATTCCGATGGCTGAGTCATGTCTTAGGCATCCCAGCACCCCTAATCCCGCGACGTGCGCTTCTTGTGCGACTTGCATCTGGTGGAAGAGGAGGCCAACCGATGACTTGGTCGATAGAAATGCAGGCCCTCGCTATGAACTTGGTCACTCTTGGCGCCTCCCGACTACATGGTTCGAGTTTTAAGGACGATGAACATATTTGGTTGGATACACTTTTAACATGGTTGTTAACGTGTATGTTGTGAGTTATCTTGTCTCCTCTTCTCCTAAGCCAGCCTCCAACCAAGATCTCGTCATCAATGCATACCAGACATAAAAATATTATTGATTTGTTTGGCTTTATTGTCTTTCCTTTTTCTTTCTGTTTTACTACCATCTAATTGAATTGTGTTTCGATACAGCAGCCTAGGCAATTTTCAAACTCAGCTCGCGAGTAGACTGATGAGTAGGATGATGACAAATAGTTGCCGCTTTTTGATATTTTCCGTTACTTCTCACGATTTGAGTCGCTCAAGCAGTGTAGCAAAGACTTCATTTGAGTTGGTCTTTGGGCTCTTGTCTACATCATGAAGGATCCTACTTTGTTTTGTTTATTTCAAAGAAAATCAGGATCTCAAGTTAAAGCTGTCATTCACCAGCTCCATAGGGTGTCATACAAAGGGTAAATCTATTCCCTATACGAAATACTACATGGAATAGGCGTAATGCTGCCATATGTTACTACATTTAAATGTAATACATTGCTGCTTTCGCTCATTTTAACTGCATATCATTTATCGCGTCTGATGGAACCGCGGACATTCGCAACAGATGCTCTTCAGTTGATATTTCGCCATCATTTTGGCGATCTTGAGTATCCCTATGTTTAAGCAATCACGTCCCTCACTCGCTCATCGATCGCCTACTTCGCTTGTACTATTTGCCCTTAATGCGTCTTGTTCGGTTAAGCTTCAGTATTGTTAGTTGCTTACTCGGTACTAGGCGCACGAAAACCGGCACCGAACTCATCATCATTCGTCATTCTGCGCATTATCTCGAAGTGATAACTATTTCAGCTATTTGACCGCAAAACGATGAAATTAAATGGTGGTACAACAGAGCGAAAAGGAAGGAAAGACAACAAAGCAAAATAACTCAACATATATTGTTATCAAAACACGAAGTTGCGAAGAACACACCTTTCGATAAATCTCATCAGGCGTTTACAATTATAAACTGGAAAACTGGGACTGGATAGGCTAACGTAGCGCGATAGCGATTAGCGAATCAGAACAAGGCAGAAATTGAGCTGTCTTAATGGATAACTTCATCTGCTCGAGCAGCAGCTATCACAGTATACATAAGCAGACATTGACACAAACTCACGATACATAGCTTTCTGACTGGTTTGGGGACACACCCATCACCCTGTAGATGTCAGATTGTGGAGGAAAAGCTGTCTGGAAGTATATTAACTCCAGGGCACCTACAACGAACAGCTTTCATTTGTTGGTATCTACTACAGACAGATCGACGGAGGCGTGGTATTGTCTCCCCTCGGACCGCTTCTTGCTGACAGTTTCCTTGCTATGCACGAACATGGACCTATAAGACCCATCATCTCTACAGTTAATTACTATTATCGATACATGGATGACACGTGCGTAGTCTGTGATTCAGACACTATGTTTCCAGTCTGTAGAACCGGTTAAACTGTACATTTATCGTTGAAGTTCGCCAGTGAAATCGAGAATGATGGTAAAGTTGCCTTCTTCGACAATTTACTAAGGAGAAAAGAAGACGGTTCACTATGAAATTGTGTTTCGAAAATGACCTGGTCGGTCAATACAAGTATTTTCTCAGTTTTGTACCCTTGAATTACAAACGGAACCTTGTTGGTTGCTTGTACTTTCGCGCTGCCAAAATTTGCAACCCAGATATTGGAGGCCGAAAAGAACCGTATACTCTAAACGCTGCAGGAAAGTGCTTACCCAGTCCCGTTCATCCGAAAGCACGCCGTGATTCATGATCGTCATGAATTGATTACAACTGTTCCCAAGCAATATGGGTTCCTATCAGTCTTTTTAAAGGGAGCTGTTGCTTTTGGTTTGGTGAACATAAGGGTTTCCACTGCAGTAGCTCGAACCTTACCAGCTGCCTATCCACACATCATTGCCGAACTCGCGCCATTGTCCAATGTCTGAAAGACAGACTCCTGATTCAGTCCGGATCTCACATTCTATATCAAGTTACTTGCACCTGTAGTGTGAGGTACGTCGAACATACGACTAGGAGTCCGTCTAAATGGAAATTGGAGCACTGTCCCGCGGCATTGCAGTAAGGTACTATCGGTTACATCAAGATTTCTATCCTCGAACATTTGGTCGAAAGTGGACACCAGATTAAGACTGCTGATACCTTAAGAGTATTTTATGTGGTACCGAAACGCTGCCCCAACGGGCTTGGGAAACGAATGTTACAGGCTACCGAAGCTGTTGCGATCAGACTTACACAGCCTGAACTATGCAAACAGGGGGTGATTGTTCAAGAGCTTCTTCTGCCGTGGAGTTGACATACTTCCAAGTTATCGGTGGGCCTCCTATTCTACTCAGACACAACTCACGCAAGCAGCGCACGTTGCGGGAGTAAGGGTAATGTCGTACCTAACACATGCCATCGGAGTCTGTTGTGTGATATAGCGGTATTGAGTGGTTCAGTGAGCATATTCTACATCTCCTGCGTCTCTTCCTGGATCAAATAAGAGACGTAGAACACGCTAACTAACCACACGGTGTTCACACCAGATATGAGCTTAACTGCGAATGCATCGACAACGAACTGAGTTGTTATTACTCGCAAACGTTTTGTTCCACTGTATTCCGGATACACTTCTTTGGCGACATCTGTAATCAGTACATGTCAAGGTTTAATTAAACCCATTGTGGGGAAGTAAAGGACTTTCTGGGATCAGTATATGAGAAAACCTAGAACTTAGGGTAGAAGCTTCTGGAATGTCAACACACATTATAGCGCCGTAAATGAAATACATGGCTGGACAAAACCCTGATCAGTTACAATGATGGTCGAAGATGTAAGAGTGTGTGATGTGATACACTGCGACAGCGTTGAGCCACACGAAATTGTTCCATCTTTATTTGAGAAATAGGCAAGTTGTACAAGTGGTGTATTAGACCACATAGTGCGCCGGACATTTTTCTGCTCTAATCGATGTGACAGCAGCGTTGACTTTGAGCAGCGAAAAGAAAGAACGAAAGAATGACAGCAGCACAATGTGCCAACTTTTCACTTTCATTTATCCACCACCGGTCACACTTGGGCTGGTTCTGCTGCAAGGTCGTCCGCACCTACGCAAGTTCGGATCCGTGATCTTTGCACTCCTTAGCCTTTTAGGCACTGGCTGATGGTAGACAGAGAGTGAACATTGCGATTGATACGTCAGCGAACTTCAGTGCTGCTTTACTGATTTCTCAAGTTTGGTTTGCTTGAGAAATAAACTGTCTAACAAAAACTCAGTCTATGGTTACTCATGGTGAAATTTATCAGAGTAAGGTTGCAAGTATCTTTAATTAATCTTTAATTATTTAGCTCTGTGAGTATGTGCCGGCAGTGCCTGATCACCCTGTGACTAACAGAACTTTTTCGGTCACAGGTACTGCAGCCGGACTCCACTGACTGAAATAGTTTAGAGAAGGAACTGAGGGGTTATCTCTGCTTACCGGTGTTGTCTAGGGAGTATTCCTACTGCAACGTTAGGACGGTTTGGAATGCGAATGAGAAGCTAAGCTAAAGAGGACATCCTTAAGCTTATTGAACGCCGTCTGTGCTGCATTGTAGGCAACGGATCTACGCTCTTTTCCCCTAAGAAGTTCAGTCAAATGCTGCATGAGCTGCGTGTCAGTGGTAGCTAACCAGACCACAATATCGATGGAAGTACTTGCGTGAGGTTGTGGCTGGAAGGTCCTGGATGACCCCGGTTTTGGTTTCTAAGAAAGTATATTTCTTGACTGTGCGAGTTACAGTCCAACTACTTGGACTGATCCTATGGTACAACATGATCTCAAAGTGCACATGTTATTTCCGCTTTTCCGGAAGTGTTCAGCATCAGGTTTATGGGGAGTTTAATTGGTATAAATTCTAAAAAAGAAGTTTGAAAGCAAGATGAAAGTGGTTATTGATAAAAGCACAATAGAATTAACACGGCTATCCGTGGAACTGACTCCTGGGGACTTGCTTCCATGCGAGGTATTCCTTCGAAGGTTTTCCTCCGCAGTTCCAAGTCTCAGTTGGCTTCGTGTCGGTGTGGCATAACAGCAGGCAAGCCATCACCATACTAGATACTTTTTATGGGCGTTCTTATTATATAAGGAGTAATAGGCTTTCAAAGATAATTGAGCTCTCATGTTTTTGTACTCTTTTAGGTTATTCAACCCATTTCGGCTTCTGATTCTTTCGTCTGACACTTTTTCCACTCAACGAGTGTGTGCCAATTTATCTTGAGTGGGCATATTTGTTCTCACTAATAGGTCTGTTACACTTCGTCGCACGTGGATGTACTAAATAGTCCGGTTGCTTCATTCCATCTTCTCAGCAGATCAGCCTAGTCGCAATTAACAGTGGGAAAAAGGAGTATAAGTGGCAAAATATAATTAGTGATAAATGAGTGGTATAGATCTCACAACTTCTGCTTCAGGTTGTAAATAGGGAATACATAGGAAGAATAAAGAATAAGGAAAATCGGATCTGTGAACGATTTTGTGATAGAGCCAGCGACTCCAGACAATTGAGTTGTAGAGTAATTGGTGTGGAAAGTGGACTTCACAGAGCATCAAGTATTGCCACTGGTAGTTAAGCTTTCTTCGGAAAATTACTTATGACGATTAGCAGTGCGCAGCAAAGGTAAAGAGAGAAAGGAGCCTTAGTTTTGCATGGCAAATGGCGAGATCACGTGCTGTTGGCATGAGAATAAGCTTAATGGTATAACTAAGCGGGGAAGATATTATTCCGACAGTTTGCACATATTGTCGTGCAGTTGTCCCAGTATCCCTATACTTCAACCCCCTCTTCATACATTGACTTTTACAGTCTAGTTTCATAAGTTCTTTGACTTGCAACACAGTGAGATACGTACCCAACATTTTTCCAAACGATTGTTTAAACTCACATGGTCGCACTTCAGTAGTTAGTCTGTTCCAGGTATTAGAGTACTTCGCCAGATAAAACTTCTGCGTATGCTTATTTTTGTTCTACTTGTGGGAAGTGTATTTCTCTTATTCCTAATGTTATACCTTCCATTCTGAATGGAGTGTATACTAATGTGCGGCGCAAATACTCTTTTGTGCACTAAGTCGAATAGAAACTTCAGGCACGGTTCCAACCTCCGTGACTTCAACGGCTCTAATTTAAGCAGAATACAGCGCTCTGAATAGTTCAGTGTTGAGGATTCGGTAAATATGGCTTTGGTGAATCGACGCTGCACATTCTTCAAGCATTGACGATCGCGTTTCCTGCAACTGGTAACTATCATCGCACAGGATTCCAAAAGAGGGCGCACGCCGATCCTGAACATATGCAGCTTGGAATCACGCAATATCAGGGATTTGAAGATTAACCGCGCTGTTTGGCGGGCTTTGACTACTATGAATTTGGTCTTCTCCCCGAAATTTTTGGTATTTGAGGAGCGAATACCACTGTTTCTTATTGTGTTGCGGAATGGAGTTGGCTTTCCACTGAGGTATAAGGTGTCTATCTCCGTTTTTCATCAGTATGCTAAGATCCCGCATTTATCCACCGCGAATGACATTTTCCAGTTGTTACACCATCTTTCGAAAGCTAATAAAGCCCTTCCGTATCTTATCCAAGGTGTGTTCCATATTTCTAACATTAAAAGTGTACAGTACCTTAATATCATCTGCAGAAAGGCAGGCTGTACCATTTTTAATAGTTTCTCTAATGTCATTAATGTACATCGAGAATAACAGTGGACCAAGGACACTCCTTTTGATCACACCACTAATAACGGGCAGTGATGCTGACTTATGGATACCTATTTGCACTTATTGACTTCGATCGGTAAGGTATGGTTTAAACGAAGCATGCAAGCGGTCTATGATTCCAAATTGTGAAAATTCTTAACAGATAGCGCTATGGCACTCTATCGAATGCTTTTTACATGTCGATGAAAATGATGATAGCTGCATGGTCATTATCCACAGAGATCGGAAGATGATATGAGATAGTCATTGAATTCTACCATTTGCTTCCTAAATCTACCCTTATTAGGGCTAAAAATGACGCACAGTGGAGCGAATCGCTAAAAAGGAACCCAGAGTGGAGTAAGGGGCTCTTTTTCTAATGAACTGGCCACAAGAATTCTGTCATGATACGTGAATGGTGAGGTATAAACTGTGAGTGCCATAATAGATAGAGCATTAGAAAATTCGCTTAGCGTTCCATAGTCTAGATTGTATACTTTAAAACCCATATACGGCAGATTGGATGATGACGCTTGTTGTAGGTATATCCTTTTCTCTGACAGGTGATAAACGCGCACAAGAACGATCATGCTGATAACCATTTTACTCGTCAGTCGTATGATAAATGCTTGCATATGTGGAATGGAACACCTGTCCGAGGTTGTACGTCTGTGAGTTTGCGGCAATCCCCACCAGGATATTACTCAGCATTTTCGCAAATCATCTGAAGTTAGGAAGGCCACGGGTTGTCCAGAAGACGGATTATCTTTAGTTAGAGAATATGATTAAATTCCGTCCAGCCAGCCTAAGTTTCTCCAGCGAACGTCAGCGCAGTCGAGCTAAGACAAGCGGGCCGTTGTTTCAAATGCGGTGCATGATTTGAAGTATCAAGCGAGGAGTTGCTTCCACTTGATGAATAAGCTTGGGGTAGTAAGAGAAAGGTTCGACACAGTATGGAAAGGCCAGGGAAGGGCGTGGACGGAGATGGTGGTTGAGATGCAAGCGTTAGTGACACAGATACAGCGTGCTTCTGTGACGGATATTTTATAATATTCCGCATTGTTCAAGTTGTCGAACCGTCTGAAGAAGTCTATACTTGCACTGTCAAACGAACCTATGATAACGGTGAACACCCGACGAAATGTTCTCCGGAGACCCAAGTTAGTAGTCAATTGACGCCGATCGCGGGTATGGATGAGTGTACCATTGGCGGAAAGAAATGTGAGAATAAACAGCTTGGTTCTTTCCCTTACGCCTACCTTAGCTCTGGTATCAACCGGGGACGAGATTTCAGCTTCACAGTCTTTAACGTTTGGGGAAAGATGCATAATATTGTGTTTGTGTTGTGATTTTTTTGTCCATGCCTATCCCGTTTAGCCTCCCCTCCAACCACGATCTCATTTATTAGGCATAATATAACTCCTTTTTGCGTCACAATGGCCGACTATTAGCTCTCCGGAACGATATCCATCCGTTATTGGTGACCTAGCCGGCGTGCGTCTGCCTCATGTTTTTTTCTCCTTTTCTATTGCGGTATGACAGCTGAGGTGCTTTCCACCTGCAGCTAACGTGTATAATGATGATGATGATGATAATGAGTCTTTAACGTGCTGGGAGCGATTAGTGTCAAAGTCAAAGTAGGCTATGTGTACCCTGGTATGTGCATTTTCAGCATGTTACACTATCAGTGCAGATGGTGATGTATATGAAATTACTGTTACATAAAACCAAAACGCGTAATATCACTCGAGCAAATAATTTCGCGTCATACTGATAGTTTTGGTTAGGTCAACAAGCAAACGGGACAAGTACGGTAGCACAGAATTGCAGTGCGTGAAAATAGAATCTTAAATTTGGAACGGGTAGAGGAAATAGACAATGTTTTTTGGTAGGTCACAAAGCGGCGGATGAAGAGGGTCGTTTAGAATTTCGGAGGAAAATTTGGTACAAGCCTTTAGGTGCTTCTTGACAATAAACTCCACAAGGGACTCTTTGGATCATCCGCTGCATCTGCAAATAAGCCTTATGGACCGTAAGATCAATGTATATTCCCTTTTGTGTAACTCAGGGAAGATTACAGGGAAACAGTAGAGCCAATGTGGCAGTATACATGCGGTCACAAATGTAGGAATTAAATCTCGGGGTACTTTAAATCGAAGAGCATAAAATGACAACCGTCTAACCTTAGAAAAGGTTTCGCCAACGTGAATAGACCAAGTTAAGTTTCTGGATAAAAATCCCTAGCAATTTAATACTTGACGATATGGGTCTTAACTGTTCACTCTCTGCCGACTGAGAAGGGGCGTCCAAAACAACTTGTAACATGTCAAACCGGAGAAAAGAGAATGTTAAGTTACGACATTTCGAAGGGTTCAAAATCAGGGATCGGGGTGAGGACCAAGCATAAGCTCATCTAGACCATTTTGAAAAGTAGAACATGTCACAATGGTTGGAGTTACGCATCCAAATACAACCTCGTCAGCATACTTGCATTCACTAAAGCTGGATGGTATGGGGAGCTTTTCAATGTATAAGGTAAATAGAGCGGGTGAGAGGATGGCTCCCTGTAAAACACTTCGACTAGAGAGCAATGCAGCAGACTTCGCTCCATTATTGTGGGTGGATTGCGTGTGGTTCGTGAAGGAGTCTTTGACCAGGCCGCAAACACCTGTTGGAACCCCATTTTCAGACTTTTGATTGAGCAGGATTGATCTGATAACACTACCGAAAGCATCTGTATAGTCGAGAAACAAGAGGCGAACTGCCCCGCATTTTTCATCCATTGCAGGTGCTACAGAATACACAAGATAGGACACCGCATCCAGTATGAAGCAGCCATGTTTGTAAGCGAACTGGCATGTATCGTTTGCCCCATTCTGAGGCGGATGTTGCATTCATGATGCTTCTTCACCGCACTTGGACTCAACCAACTTATACTTAAACTAGGTCTTTTTATTCTGGATAAGTTGCATTCCACTTTATTTGGTTTCTTCTGCCTACCTGACTAATCTATTAACTGGCCACATTGCTTACGCTAATTGTGCTTATCTTCGTCAACTTTATTACCTTTGTAACATTTTTGTAGCTTCTGGACATTTTCTACTTATCGCGGATTTGTTGCTAACCAACTTACTTCATATGCTAATTTAGCGAAGAGTTATGTCTGCATAGCCGTATTCTTTAATAGATATATTTTATTTGATAATGTCATTTCAAGTGATTGCCTGTTGTTTCACATCCCCGGTGTGGCTGTGCTTGATGTGCATGTTGACAAGGTCCCTACCTGTCTATTACCAACAACCTCCTCCATATTGGCTCCAGGAGACAGTTGATCATTGCTGGGAGGACGGGGTGCACGGTCGTTGTGGTCGTGCTAGACTCGAAGAGTGGTTCCATGCACTCAGGGTGGAGTGGACTACGGTCCAGCCACCGCCTTGTGTGCGCTTGATTCCCCAAATACAGTGTACTTGTATTTGCCTGTGAAGGAGTGTTGGCCGGCTCCGTTGATGAAACGTGGCTCCCATCCACATGCTTCCCGGTCTTCCGGTTTATACTGGATATGAGGTGTATGGGTAGTGAAGCGCAAGCTGCCCATGGTCCCTGTGTAGGCGCAGGCGTCCTGTGGCTGGCCACACTGACAAGCAAATCCGAAACCGGATGCCGCCAACCATATATCGTTTGCATTTGTGCGTGTGAACATCTGAGGAGTAAGCAGTTTCTAAAAGACTTTCAACATCACCGATGAACATGCTGTTGGACGATACTTTTGAGAGTCCGATTGAGTCACTGACGTAATTCTCACGACGTGTGTCAGGAAAGCTCCAGGATTGGTGTCACAAAAGATTTATTTCAAACCAAAACTCCACTTAAAGTTTTTCCTTCAAACTACCCCCGTCGGGTCTAGTGACCTTTCCCCCTTCTCTGCTGCGCTTGCATGCACTCACAGAAGGATCTCCTCGGGACTCTTCCCATTTCAGTCGTTACGGCTATTTTGATGTCGTTCGCGTCTTCAAAACAGGTTCCCTTGATGGCCCCTCTTGAGCTTAGGGAAAAGGAAAAGGTCGTATGGAGTCAGGTCGGGTGAGTAGGGAGGTTGCTTTAGGACAGCCAGGAGCTGTTAAGTGTTCAAGGCATTGTGAGAAGTCACATTATCATAGTTAAGTAACCACGAGTTGCTCTCTCACAAGTCTCGCCTCTTCTCACCTTTGAACAAAGCAAACGCTGCTGTGTCTCTTTGTAAACGTGTTGGTTTATCGTCTGGCCCTGTGGCAAGAACTCGCAATGAACGATCATCTCACTTAGAAGAATGTGATCAACATGTATTTGACTTTGTACTTGGACTGTCGTTTTTTGACGTTGGCGGCGCCAGACTCTTCCACAATGCCCTGCGCATCTGACAGCTCCTGACTGGATCAACCTCCCTATTCACCCAACCTAGCTCCGTGCGACTTTTTCCTTTTCACCAAGTTCCAGAGGGGCCATCAAGGGAACCAGTTTTCAAAACGCGGACGGCATCAAGAAAGCCGTGAGTACTGAACTGCGAAGGATCTGAAAGCATCCTGGGAATGCATGCAAGCGTTGCAGAGAAGGGTGGAAAAGGTCATTAGACTGGACGCGGGTGCTTTGCAGGAAAAACTCAGCGTGGAGTTCGGGTTTGTAATACATTTTTTGTAACACCAGTCCTGGAATGTTCCTGACACACATGGTATGTTCCAACCGTAGCGTATTCATATTCAACTGGTTTGAAAGCGTACAGTGTACTATGCTTTTTATCTCATATACCATTCGGTAGTGACACCAACTATATTTGTCGCCACCGGGAGATTTGTTATATCTGGATGACTCTCCACATGAGCAACGTACTTTATTCTTTTGGTATCTTTGACTGTAATCGCATCTTGAAACTTCCGACTCTGTTGTACTTAGTTTTTACGAAACTTTGGATGTGAACAAATCTGAGCGCTAGCAACACTGCTAGAGTATTGCCATGTGGCTACACAATGGCTGTGCCAACGGCTGCACAACGAAGTTAAGCTGGGCACTGAAGCGGCTCACAACTGCGGTACCGATCCTAGTAGGAATAACCAGGGATTGCAATTTGATCACCGGTGAACATAGCTTGAGCCACTTCTGGTAAACGCCGCAACCACAATTCGCTCATCATTGAGGTTCCAATAGGATGGCGCATTTCGATTCAGGATGTCTGTTATCACCCTACCGCAGACCTAGAAAAAGTGATAGTTGAGTCCGTCCTGATGGAGTAACTGCTGAGGATAGTTTGCTTGAAGGTTCCTTAACGAATCTCAACCTCCGGACCCATAACTACGTTTTTTCAACTTTAAAGCAATGATCAGATAGAGACAAGGTAGCTACTAGCTGTACTTAACCTGATCTGGAGCAACCTGATTTACAAAATATGCTTGCCGGTTTGTACCTATAAAAAGCTACCGCGTAACATGATAACACTGAGTGCTGTACTTAGGAGCTCGATATCTAAAGCATACATAGTACAACACTAATAAATAGTTGAAAACGATTTAACTAGTTGAGAAGGGCGTAGTTCGGTCTCACCTAATTAAGTAATTTAAGCTGCGGTGTTCACGACCACAGTCATTAACTACAGAGTACTACTAGATTATTGGGCGTAATTGACATTACGGAGAAGGTATGTGAGCTACTAAATAAATTAGAAGAGTTGCGACTGTGACCCGGAAGATGCTGCACCGGAGTTATAGGGGAATCAGGCGAGTAGGCGAGAGCATAGGGCCGCGTAACAAGCAATTTACCAAGAGACATCAAGGGATTAGAACGTGTATTGAGTAAAACAAGTGGACAATTGAAGAATGCAATGGTAAACGAAGTCTAATCTTATGAAATGTGGAATTCGCCATCGTTTTCCTGTTCACTGAGCAAACCTAGATCGCTGTGTCTACTAAATTCGAGGGTCACCAAGTCAGGATTGATAGCGTTTGCTATTTGACAGTTGGAAAAGTCCATCCCAACAAGGTTGAAACTTAACGTAGTGCGATGGTGTTGAGCTACGCAAGTTGGCACCACCCAATCACCATCACAAACACCGGGACAAGCCCAGCTCACTGTCGGCATATTACTCATCGGAAGTTGAGGGAAGAGCGACAGATTCCTGCTCTCAAAACTCTGCTACTGAGTATAAATGTATGCATTATCAGTTCTGCTAGATTAACACAGTGTGCGAGCGCCACGGGTAATTTCTTTCGATTAGAGAACAAAGCCATTGTTATACTAATAAAAGCTGAAAATCCTGATGTAATCTAAGACGCTGGTCGTAAAAACGCTACAACAAAGGATCTCGGCGAAAACAGTTTCATCACTCAGATGAAACTGGTAGTTTGAAAGTAGGCGGTACTTTCAGGGCTCCCTTGAATCTTTACTTAGCGTTCCCGTGGCTGTGAAACGTGAGATTGAGGCCACTATTCGTTGGAGATAACATTAGATCTCAGTGCTTTTGTCTTAAGTGTGCAGTTTTTATCACTACTTTATTTAATCCTTTTTCATACCGCGCGCACTGAATTGTAGCTAAGGAGCAGTTTTCACCCACTTTTTGTTGTAATGTGTGCTTTTTCTAACATCAATGTTGACTTACAAGTTATCACTGCACATTTCTCAGAGTGTCCCACAATAGGACACACATTTTGCAAACTTTTCGAACTCCTTTAGTAGAAATAGTAAAGCGACACAGTAAGAAACATTTTGGTAATCCGTTATTTTCTTGCTAGAACGTCCAAAACCTTCTCATGAACATATCACTGTCTCTCCGACTTCCCTTATATGCTCAAGAGCATCACCTTTATTCCATATGATTATCACTCACTGATAACATCCGAACCGTGATTACCTCTTTAGAGGAATGTCCAAATCAATGGTTCAACCTGTCTCACGCGTGTTCACCTATCCTAAGGCACAAATGATATACGACCAAACTCACCATATTCAACTCAGGAATAGCTTACACAAAAGAAGTAGAAAATACGAAAGGCATCACTATTGCGCCGGTACACCCTACCGACGCTTCACTGCCACGCAACCAACACCAGTTGCTTATGGGCTAAGGATAATACGAGGGCCGCCCGGTCCTTTACGCTGGCTCGAATCCTGCAATCTCCGGGTTGCAATGCAGACGCTTGTGCTCTCGACCACGGACCGGCTAAACGAAGGGCGTAATGTGAATTCTATTTGGCTCATCAAGACTGCAATGGCTTTGCAATCGTGAAGCCTCTGTGTTATTGCGCACGGGGGTTGTGACGTCTAAATGGAATGCGAGTGAACTTTATTCTTTTTTCGAGTCTGTATGATTTCGTGGGCGGCACACTGATCAGACGTGTGACATCGTATATTCGTTCTACACGGCATCACTATCGCATGGATCACGCTTCCTCTCTGTGTACTGTCTAATCCCATCTGACGGTTCAGATGCCTACCAGCGTCCTCTTGAGTACACGGGTGCATTTGAACTGATTGTCTGGAGTAATGTTTGCACTTTCCAGCCAAGGTACGCACCAAGAACACTTCTATTTTGCTTATAGCTTTAAAAGACTTGACCATTTTACAGTTTGTTTCCTTCATGTAGCGCTACGTAGACGTACGATTCCCTTATTCTCTATGTGTTTCAGAGCTGTGCTGCGGACCATGGGTTATGTGGTGCAACGTTACCTCCAGTTCTGAAATTTGCTTTGCCGTTTTACCTCTGTGCCCATTACATGCCTACCAATAAATTGAATGCTCGATCTTGTACCCGAAACTTTTGTTTCTCTAAAGCCTAGCTTCGTAATACCAACGGAAATCAACTTTGTTTCCACCTAACAGGGTCTCGTTACAACCGGTCCGAACGTTTTTTACGAAACCATCCACCATTTGACGGAGTGTCCCAGGAGTCTGATTTGCAGCTCACAAGTCACCACCCATTCTAACTCATTTAGATTCCAGTGACCTTACCCACAACCCACCACTAGGAATTGGCTGACGTCACCAAACTCCGGTGTACTACTGCTGCCTTCATTTTAACCCGTCACCTTTCATTTCATTCGAACGGAAAGTATGGCGAAAATGTATGCCGGTGGTCGTATTCTTCAACTTGAGCGTGACAATTTTTCTTCGACGCGGCTTGTCTGCGGGGTCACCGTGCGAGTGGTTGTTTTCAGTTTGTGAGCTATAGGTTTGCTTGTTCGAACGGTTTCCACAAATGGACAAGTTTGTCGCTTCAGTCATCGGTCAACTCAGCAATACTCTGGTTCACTTTGGCCGATCAGCTGTGACCCGTAGACTGAGTGTGTGTCCAATAGTCATGATTCGGTTCACCGAAGTACAGAACGAGCATTGTAACAAGATTCGCTGTAGCTGCACTCAGTAAAACCGCCATTGCACAACCGGGATAGTACTTGACGGTCGTTTCGTTCTTTCGAAGCTCGTCAGCAATGTGCATTCCGGTTGTCCGCTGAGGGACCAGAACTCACGAAACCGTTCGTGAAGTGCATTGTCTTCGGGCGGACAACACCCAATCTATCTGTCTGCTTCAGTAGTTACGGTCCCACTGGTCAATTTGACCAAGCTTCACTTCGATGCGAATCGCGGTCCACATAGAGATTGCGTGTCGCAGTCCGTTCACACATAATGAGAGCTTCAAAATGACCCCTCCGATCAGAGCTCACGACTCCTCGTTTTCGAGTCACTGGACCGGGGGGAAGGCAGTAGCCACTTTGACTTAACCATTGGCTTGATAGTGGAGTTTCCAATTCTAGTCCCTCATCGATCGGATGAAATGTACACTCCTGATCAGTCACGAACCGGGGAAATGGCTGTCTAGTGTTGTTCTGGACGTGACTGGCAAATCTACTTTGGGACCGATCCAGAAATAAATGTGAGACATTTTGCCCCGTTTAACCACTTTATCAACGCAAAAAGAAGACAACTATCACGATATGTTAACATTTCGATTGCTCTCGTCCGTCACGCACGCAATATGTGCAAGAATCTACAAACGTGAAACAAACGTTCATGAATAAAACTCAGTAGGAATGGAAATATTTCGGTGTTGCTCCTCCCAACAGTGGTACATCAGTGTTGAGAGAAGCAACACCGACATATTTGCATTTCAGATACGGTCCTTGCGATCGGAATGACCGAAGTCTACCTCCAGGTGAACCGAGATCTCAATAGAGGTGTCGTGTCGTAACCCAAGCACACAGCGAGTTCTCCTGGCTCAACTTTGAAAACTATATGATAATCAGAACCATGGCAATCCAACTGATTGACACAATTGCTTTTATAGAAAGTAGAAGTCACGATTAAAATCCACGCACAATAATGTGCCTCGACGGAGAATCGAACCCCGGTCCACGAATTTCCGGTCCGCTGCTCTACCAATGAGCTACCGAGGGCTGACGATTAGGTGCGCAAATTTTAGTACATGACTTCTGCTTGGTGCGCGACGTATTGCCATTGGGCTCACAGTACCTGTCCTGGTGTTGCAGATTGGCTCACTCACCCGTGCGTGGATTTTAATCGTGACTTCTACTTTCTACAAACTTTGCACTACTCACAACCACCCAAAATTAATCTACCATCGCCCATTGGACATCCGAAGGACAGGTACTTCGGTCTATTAGGAAGTGACGGGTGAGTGAGCCAATCTGCAACACCAGGACAGGTACTGTGAGCCCATTGACAATACGTCGCGCACCAAGCAGAAGTCATGTATTAAAATTTGCGCACCTAATCGTCAGCCTTCGGTAGCTCTTTGGTAGAGCAGCGGACCGGAAATTCGTGGGCCAGGGTTCGATTCCCCGTCGAGGCACATTATTGTGCGTGGATTTTAATCGTGACTTCTACTTTCTACAAACTTTACACTGCTCGCAAACATCCACAATAGCTTTTGTCTGCAAAGTACCGGACGCTTCTTCGTGATCAACAGTGTTTTACCGATTGCCAGCCGTTTCTGATTACTATCACGCAGGAGTATTTTGAAAGCGCTCCATGTGTCCATATGATGACCCGTGGTCACGAGATGCTTTGCGATGGACGAGGCTGGGATCCGCTTTGCCACTAGATCCACTCCACCTTGTTGCGACATAAACTGTCTTAGCCAACTTGGGTGTTCGGCCACCCTTTGTGCCAGCCGGCGATCAGTCCTACCGATGTAAATGTCACCGAAGCTGCAGGTGAACTGGTATATTAAGTGAAAGACGAGACTGCCCGACAGAAAGCTCCGATGGTTTGTTTCACGTTTCTATTTTTGCGTATTCTTGTGCGTATTGCGTCTGCAACCGACGAGAGCAATGAAAATGTTAACATATCGCGATATTCGTCTTCTTTGCGTTGATGAATCAGAAATAAATATTAGAAATACCAAGTGGGCAAGTGATCTTGTTTCAGCGTCAGAAGGTGAATGAGTTTGAACATAGCAGACTATATTCGGGGAGCTACAAAGTGGCGTGAACCGATGAGACGAACGGGAGTGAATGTCAGCACGGTAACTCATCAAGCAGGCGAGGAGTAAGACGGGTTCTGGTGTTTGTGGATGGAGGATGGAGAACAAGGAAAATGCATAACTTATACGCAATCGAGCTATGCTGCCTGTACCTAACAATTATCTTTCAAGTCTCTACAGGAGGACGATAAAAGGAAACTGATCAATTCAACGGGAATAGCCAACATTAACGTTTTCAAGCGAAGATTATTAATCAGTCGCAAATGAGAATGCAATAGTACCAGTGAATTTGTGACTATGTTACATCCGATACCTTTCCTGTTCAACAGTTCGATCGATCGCGAAGACTACTCCCAGAAAATCGACCAATGCCGGCTCGACTCAGTTTTCCATAAATCACCTCAGTGTTTTACGCAAACGATGGAATGTCCACAGGCAATATACCCTCAGTAACCGGTCAACGAGCTTACGAACAGCACTTCTCAGCCAGTATAAGCAGTTCGAGTTCGACATACACACCAGTGCAACACCAGATAGTCCGGTGCCAAGCGGTGATTGACAGACTTCGGTATACCTCATTCATATCTCCTTCCATTTATAAACAATACATTGACCGGTGGCCGGTTTGTGTGAGATGTCTTCATTGTAATCCACAGGTAACCAGTTCGAATCTACATAGCCGCTCCAATACCCCTAGTCCGCGTTGTTAGTGGTGTTCGCGTGGAATCAGAGCGTCGGTACGGCCTG
The DNA here is from genome assembly GCA_944474145.2 of Dicrocoelium dendriticum. Taxonomy (NCBI): domain Eukaryota; kingdom Metazoa; phylum Platyhelminthes; class Trematoda; order Plagiorchiida; family Dicrocoeliidae; genus Dicrocoelium; species Dicrocoelium dendriticum. The sequence goes on from OX104069.1 coordinate 38,113,770, forward strand.
CTGCTGGGCTTACCTCTATAGCAGCAGCTAAACAATCGGTTCGTTGATATCGTTGGCACTCAGTTGCATTGTCCCTGATCTAGCTAACACTATTTTATGCATAGCAGCGTTGTACTGTCCGTCCTTTACCAATCTGTATTCTGTCGTCCCCATGAATCATGAAAATTTGCGCTTACCTTACGGATACCTGCTGCACCCTCCAGAAGTAGTGCGGATGCCTAAACAAGTGAACTGATAGCCTATTTCAAACAGTTTGTCAGTGCTTTTCAGAAGTGGGGATGTGCGGGCCTCGTTTTGAATAACCGAGTGCACAAACTTTCTGTGCTACTCCCTCCAAACGTTGCACTACACCGAAGTGTTGGGATACGGTCCCAGTGATCGAAATGGCAGAGGTTTACTTTAAACAGTGGCCCACATGTCGTGTCTCTAGATATACGGTTGGTACTCCGAGACCCAACAAAGAATCAAACGTGTATATTTCCCCTTACCGAGTTATGTTCCAATTAGCGAACGACCAGTTGTATCTAGAGTCAACATTAACGTTTTTGCATGCTCCAGTGACTGAATTCATCCGCGATTCCAACTTCGTGACTGGTCCGAACAAATCGGCGTTCTTCGGGATTCTTACATCTCTGGCCCAGATGTAGATTGACTCTAACTGCCGAAATTCTTTCGAGAAAATGAGCTTCAGGTTCATAGGCTCTGAAATTAAATGTATGCCCTTTTTCGGCTGTCACCGCATAATACCAGTGTGCTTTTGGACTCTTTGACGCACCTGTTTATGTTTTATGCAAAACTAATTTATTATTATTATTATTATCATTATTGATGCTCATCCAGTTATATGGATGATGGAGTCCGCTTTGAGCCCTGAGGATGCAGGAGTGCCAAAATATGCGGTGCTTAGCAGTCCTAGTTTAGCGACCCGATAATAGAACTCGCCGTCGAACTTTCAGTTTAGACTGCCTTCTCCTTGTAACACTGCTTACCTTCGTACACCAGATCATCAGGTCTACTCGTGTGCTTCTTATGTTTGGGTGTCTCAGTCATTAGCAGCAGCTAACCATTTCATGAATAGTTTGAACCCCTCCATTAAAGGCAATAATCCCTGATACTTCGATCTAATTCCCACCTAGCATGGGCCCGATCCAACAAGACGCTCGCACCCTCGTTGCATAAACACTCGTTTTTTTCACTTTCTGCACTCTGATGCCCTTTTGGCCTCTATGTTTTCAGACATCACTTATTCGGCCTAGCGCGTGAGCGGAATTTCCACGTTGCTGCCCAAACCACGCTACCCACGAGCTCGTCCACTGTCAAGTAGACGCTTGTAAGGACTAGGCACGGGGACAGGGTGATCGGCATTCTCATAGTTTGAATTCGACATACATTCTGCGAAAAATTGCCCCCCTCCATCGAGTTGACTTAACTAAGAGTAGCGTAGGTTGCCATAATACCTTTGAATCACCTTGTCAAAATGTAGTTCTTCTGGAATAACCCGGGGATATAGGCGACCACAATTTATAATAATTTTTGCTGACTCGTAGTTCATCATTCGGGCCACCACGATCATAAACGATGGAACCATGTTCATTAAGCTGGAGTTAATGCGTTTTCCCGCCATTTTCCGTCGCTTGTTGTCTCCTTTTATACGAGTTCGACTCTGGCTGGCACTCGTGTGTCGGCTGGTGGCCGAGTGGTCTGCATGCCTGGTTTGCAACTATAAGGTCACCGGTTCGGATCTGCGTAGGGGTGGGCGTCCCCGCGGTATACTCAGCCCGCGCGCGACTCGTGGTGGTCGCGCGGCAGCGAGACGCCGTTACGGCGTACTGCTGACACATCTATTTTATTATTTCTGGCTGACATTTCCTTGTTGGTACTCGTTGAGGATTAATGGCTGCTTTTGATACATCGCATCTGCAGATCGCAATCATAATGGGCCAACCTTTCGATCCTAGAGAGGGTAGTATGTTCGCTACAACACCCGTCATTGACCAATTCTATGGCTCGCTCCCGACACTGCTACCCAAGTAGGGACATCCCGAAACGTACACAGAATGTTGGAAAACGCCATCTCCAGCTATACCATCGTGCTCCGTGGACAACGCTTCCATGGCCGTTAGGAATTCATTACTCGATTCGTGCAGTGCTCACTGTGGGCTTGGAATCCTACACACAATCTTATTTTGGACCAAGTTGTTTCAAGGGAAACCTCTCACAGTCCGATTACTAGGAGTAAGTCAGATGAGTGCTGTGTTTTTCAGTCCTAACGGTGTACTCCATAACTAGCCAGTCTTTGTCCATGTACAGTTGGACGGGTAGTCACGCTGCAGTCGGCGCATTATACGAGCAGGTTCCGGTGGCCACTGTTTTACCTCTGCGGCTGGACACAAGGCAACAGTGCACAATCAAAACGCAGGGGTACCAAATGGGATTTAAGCACACCCTTCCCCCTCCTTACTATCCAAACGCCTACCCGGGCCAAACGCTATCGACTGCCTTGCAAACGCTAATCACGTGAACGTTAACGTCCGTGCAGTAACGAATTCGTGCCCGATCAATGGGCGCGCTGTTAGCAGGTACGTCTAGGTAGACAAGCACTTCACTCCCGTGTGCTTTGCACCGGCTCGTTCACAGGACAAGTTATCCTACGTAGCTTCGGACTGGACGAACAAATTGACCGATCGGTTATCCATTAGTAAAGACTTCAATTTCCCGCGCTTCCGCGAAACGCAAAAAAATCGCGGAATTTGCTCACTGTCGCGGAAAATGAAAATTTCGCGAAGTCGCGGAAATAATGAGAAACGCATACAGAGATCCGCTTTGAATTCGTTTCTGCAGTAATCAATATATTTGTATTCGGAAGAAACGCCAAAGTAGCCAGCTGGCTACTGAAACATTTCTCTGAGCATCACCGCCATTTGTTCACCATCTGCTATCCTAGTCCGTTTGTCTCCAGGCCGAATTGTCACTTATGCATCTATTGTTCGTTATACAAACACCCTTTGCCCACGTGTACATTAAATCTGTTCGATATCTGTTCGTTCACACCTTTTGCACACACCCGGCCGGCCCACACCGCCCCCCCCCCCTGACGGTCACCCGCAAACTTGATGCTCTGTCGGCTCTTATGCGTTGAACAGCGGCCACGTCGTTGCATAGGACTCGGCGGCGCAATATAAGCGACCGTGTTAATTCGCTGACAGACTGAAGTCGTCATCTGTCAGTATAGTGGCGAGAACGATGATTTGTACCCTATTTGAGTACTTCATGAAGATACTGTTGTTTCAGTACTGAGGTTTATCATTATTGAATTTTTATCTCCCTTTGCATAGTATCCTAGTTCAGTCACGGCTTGGATTTTGGTTTGACCCAGTATTTCTATGCGTTACTTCAGAACCAAGTGAATCTGTCGCTTACAATAATCAACAGATTTTAGATTTTCAGATGTCATCATCCCAGAAAAGGAAACAGAATGGGGAAGGAAAAACTGCTCTGGACATTGAGGGTGTTTCTTGGAGAACACTGCGTCGATAACACGGATAGAAAACTACTGTTTTGTTCATCGTGTGAATGGACTGTGGATCCATCTCGAAAAACAACCGTGGTTGACCATATTCGCAACCAGAAGCATCTTCAAGGGGAAGCTTACAAGGAGGAGCAGGCAGCTAAGCTAGTTGCCAAGTAGGAATCAGCTCCAAAGGAAGCTCGACAAACAAACATCATTAGTTCCAACGCGATTGCAAATGCTACCCAGGAAGCCTGCGAAACAGTGGTATCTGACTTTCTGCTTGCTATGGTATCTGTGAACAATCATCTAGAGAAGGCCGACAACCGCAGTTGAGGGAATTTCTTCATAGACACGTATGAAATGGTGGAAGCATTGTCGGATCTAACGCGCTATGTCTGAAAATTCCCCAGCTCTACTTGAAACATAAGAGCATATTGAAAGAGATGTACCGTGATACCTTTGTCAGCGTTATCACAGACAAAACAACTGAAGGTCGTGGGAAGATAGAAATACTTATCCTGTTATGCGCACCAACGAAGTCCAACATGGACAGTCTCCTAGCTTGCCTCATCGACACGGTCAAGTTGGAGAGAGTCAGTTCTGCCGCAGCTGGAAGAGCAATTCTGCGCAGCTTGAGGATGATGGGTATGGAGTTCTGTCGTGTGACGGCCTTCGTCTCCGATGGAGCTAGATATATGAAAGCATGCTGCCGAGATGTCATTAGGCCTGTTAGTAAGAATTCAGTTCACATTAGATGTGTTGCCCGTTGCATCACTGTGGTTGGAGAGACCATTTGCAAATTCTCACCGGAAGTCGACGAATTCGTTGCAAGAAGAAAAGTTCTTTTCGTCCTGGAAGAAAGAGGTCTGTCTACATGGAGTATCTAACTCAGGAAGGCGTGGATAACTCAAACAGTCCACCTGTGCCAGTCATCACCCGCCGAAATTCTTGACTTGAAGCTGTCGCATATCACAGCAAGTATCCCCATCATTACCCAACCATGGTGCAAGCTGTACATGAGTTTGGAGACAGCTGTTGTTTGTTAACTTGTGAATCTTTTAATCAACGAAACAACACAGTAATCTTTGAGACGGCAACTGTGTTGTATTGAGCTCGTTGGTAAGTACATCATCCGTCACCTGAAAACTGCCGAATCGGTCTCAAGTAACCATAAAATTTACAACAATCTATCCACGTCGTTGAAATCCGTCGCTGAGGAAAGCTGATTGCAACATTTACAGACAGTGACTCACCTTTGATACTTCCAGCAAAATTCAAACTGGTATGCAACTTTGCTCATTCCAAGCTACCATAAAAGCCCAGAATTTTGTCATATCACAGACTAGTTGACCGTGTTTGAAAGCCATAAGATTGCTCACCCCCAACCAGCTCATCACCTTGCCCAGTGATCCATGCAACTATGCCGATGTTCCAGGCGTGGTTGGCTCCCCTTCTTTGGCAATCAAATGGTTAGTCTATCGTAGAGTGATGAAAGAAGTCTAAAGGAAAAAATGTGAAGACACACTGGCCTTCTGGTGTAGGATGCATGAAAGAACTCCACAACTTGCAGACATCGCCAACCGTTATCTATGCGTTTCCTTGAATTTGGTAGACGCTGTATGCGGCTTCAGTGCCTACAGAAATGTATCTGACAAGCGTCACAACCTTACAGACAGTATCAGGACGTACCTTGAGGTTTATTTTCATCCCCCTGTTTTGATTAATGACTGACGTGTGTATAGTGGATGAATGTGCCTTGTTTCCTTATTATTTTCCTTTTCGCGGTGAAATCGCGGAATTTAACTTTTGCGCCGCAGAAATCTCGCTGAATTTTCGATTTAAATCGCGGAAAATTATGGTATTTATCCATTACTTAGTGTAGCAAACCACTAAGGCACCTGGTTTCATTGGACAGTGCGCAAACCACGAGTCACACAGTTTATCGTCCGCCTTATACCGCTAGTCCATATTTATACAAACACTGGGGGCTTTCATTGCGTTCATTGCAGAAGCCGTGTCATGTGACATATTTCACTTCCACTGATCTCGATTCAGGGCGATGCTCCACTGGTTCACTTTCACCACCAGTTTCACTCAGTTGTTTGATGCGGAGAGCGCGTCGTGTCCACCTTCCTCGATAAATCCCGAAACGTCTATCAGAGTGTGCTGGAATGGGATTATTAGACACGGAAAGCAGCTGCTTCCCCATGGTGTTTGTTTCGCTATGCGCGGATACCCGTGGTGACACATGAATGCGATAATACGTTGAGTTAGTCCCATTGCGTAGATGACGCTACGTCGGTACATAAATCACGCCATCGGAAAATTGGCCTGTGTTGCGGGATCTCGCTTCGCGCGTGCTTTCCTTAACCGTGGCCCTTAATTACCTCATCCTTGTGCACGCGCTTACTCTCGCCCGGATCCGTCCATTAGAACAGTCGTGCTCCAACTCGTTCCTCCCGTGATATCAGCATCTGTAGATGTTTGAAACACTGTGTCTCCTTTACCCACTTGCTCAACACAGCCAGCAGAAACAAGTTGCGATATGTTAACAGTTCCATTGCTCTCAGTCACATACGCAATACATTTGGGTGAACAACTTTTGTCTGCGTTGACCAAATCTGTGGTTGTGTTTGATTGACTTGATATCGCACTGAATGTGTTTTCTTACTAACCACGACGGCTTATAGCCGGGCACAAAGCACCCTGGGTCTGTCACAATCCAGCAACTAAACTGTATAAGAGAAGCGGGATGCAATGGTGACCAAACTCGTGCGGGCGCGGTATAGTTCTAGCGTTTGAATTCAGACTTGGGCTTGTTACTCCGACTAGTTAGTCTTCACGCTGTTCCCGCACTTTTTCCGAGGTGAACTTCATGATGATGATGATGAGACGACGATGGACGATGATGATGATGACGATGATGTGATGACGATTACTAGTTGGAAGCAACAAGAAGAGGTATCTCTGTGTAGCTGCATCTAATGTCATTCAGGGACAAAGACCCGTTATCTTGGGGTCCGCTCGATGTATTTTATATTAGCAAAGTGTTTGTCCAGGAATTTCTTAAATTCCGGCACCGACTTTGCCCCAACTGCGTGCTGCGGCAGATCGTTCCATACATTCACCACTGCATTCGAAACAGTGTTTGTGAATGACCCGCTTCAAATCCGGTACGACAAGGTTGTACCGGTGTCCTCGTGTGCTGCTTCGTGTGCGCAGATGAAGCAGCGGCCTCAACATGGGATAATCAACCAGATATAATATCCGGTGCATCATGATGAGGTCAAACCTCAGTCGACGATAAACTAGGGTGTAAAGCTCTAGTTTCTTATACCGGTCTTCTTACGGCACGCCTCGTAAGTTGGGAATCAGCCTGGTGGCTACATACTGCACTCGCTCAATCTTTACTTTGCCCCGGGTGATAGGACAATACGCGGGAGAGCCTTACTCTAGCATTGTCCTATTATTAAGACGAAGAGGAAAGTGGCAATCTCTTCGGACCAAGTGCTGAAGCTGCGCGCGAACCCCCAAAGCATACGAAGGCTGTTTTGGTAGAGCCTATTCATGTTGTCCATAGACTTTAGGTCGTAGCGTGATAGTACACCGAGGTCTCGCACGAAAAGTGCGAGATGCAACCGTTGACCTGCCATTGTGTAACTTCGACTGTGCCTACACTTACCCAGTCTCATGAATTGCGACTTGACAGGGTTGATCGGAAGGTTGACCTCCGCAGATCACCTGAACGAACGGTCGAGGTACTGCTGAAGCAGGTCACAGTCATTGGGTGCGCGGATTACTCTCCACACCTTCAACTCATTTGCGAACAACGCACAAGGTGATTGGAGTAGCTGAGGCACATCGTTTACATGGATCAGAAACAAAATCGGCCCCAGTACAGTGCCTTGGGGCAGGCCACTGCTCGATGGATACCAGTCGGTCAAATGGTTGTCGACCTGGACCCTCCACTTTCGATCAACAAGGAAGTTCTTGATCCATCGATGCAGCGAGCAGCCAACACCGCACACCCTCAGCCTGTCAAGGAGCACTGCATGATTCACCTTGTCAAAAGCCTTACTGAAGTCACTGTAAATGACTTCGACCGACTTGCCTTGGTTCAGCGCTTGCAACCATTCGTGCCTCGTCAACCTTTGTTTGGTGATACACGAGCGACTTTTCAGGAAACCATGTTATGTGGGTGTCAAGAGGCTTTTCGACTCCAGAAGCTGCAGAAGACTTCTTCACGATCTTCTCGAGCGTCTTTGCCAAAACAGCGGTCAGGCAAATCGGCCGGTAGTTATCCACTCTGCTTCGGTTACCACCTTTCGGTGTTGGCTTTACAACTGAGCATTTCCAGTCGCTCGGTAATAGTGCAGTGGATAATGACCTGTTGAACAGCTCAGTTACAAAAGGCGAGATGGTATCCGATAGGGACTTGAGGATCAGTGGGTGGATTCCACCTGGCCCGATGATGATGATGAGGATGAGGATGACGACGACGATGATGATGAGGAGGAGGAGAGGGATGATGATGCTGGTGCTGATGATGATCTGTCAGCGGTACGCCGTTACGGCGCTTCGCTGCCACGCGACCACCACTAGTTGCGCGTGCGCTGAGTATTCTGCGCCCCTACGCAGATTCCAACCGGTGACCTTATGATTACAAGCCGGGCGTTGAGACCGTTGTGTCACCGGCCGACTTTTTTCTTGGAACTTCCCCTAGAATAATTTCCCCCGTCGCCTCTTACAGTGAGTGCCCTTCTGTGTGCGCCAACCAGGATTTGGAATCATTGCCACTTCTGCTCTTGCTTTCAGTACATCGTTCCTTGTTGTTCACCTCCTCATTTGGGGATTATGAATCTTTTCCTATACCTTTTCTGTTAGACTTGTTTTTCGAGAATAGTAGGGGCTTATTATGTTTTTGAGAAAACTCATCGCAGCTAGATTCAGACAAACAGCCTCAGCACCTTGCATGCTACCTCGATTGGTGCGGCTTGCGTTTTGATCGTAGCTCTGGGGCCAACCCTGTCACCCCCACGTTCATAGCATGCACGACAGTGGAGGATGAGCAGCGTTATATCGCAGTTAGATATCAGTCATGGCGGTCCGCTGCCGTCACCTATGACTCAATGGCATAAGTCGCTGACCGGTAAGAGTAAGGTCATGGGTTCGGATCCGGCAAGTGCGCACTACTGACGAGTCACAACTGGACGAAACGGTCGTCTAGACTTATGGCTATCTGGCTGAGTCTAGCTACAACGAATCTTCCCAAAAACTTGCTTTTGTTAGCATCTTATCCCGCGTTTTCCACCACTAGTGTATATGACCGTCTTCCTAATGCACAACTCTTTACAGCGCACCTGAATACTGGGGCTGTGATTGCTTTGATTGGACTGAACTTAGCGGTGCTGTAAGTTTCGCGGCATCACCGTACAATGGCTGACACGCCTTAGTTCAATTCACAGCTTCCCTGTTGTGGGAGTTCTATCTCAACCTATCATCTGCAATATGACGTGAAACCTTCATTCATTGAAATTAACTTAGGAAAACGGATGTGTGTTTTAGTGCTATGACCAAGAAGCTACATTCGTCTGCCATGCCGGGAGTCAGCATTCGTCTGTCTCCCGTGTTTCTGTATTCCTAATAGCATTAGAAGCAGAATATTACCTTTATCATCCGACTCCGTTCTCCTTGCTCATGAAAGTACTGTATCGGAGGTCGCATCCTAGACGATAGTTCCATCGCTTTGGTTGAATGTCTCCTTCACAATCTCGGGTTCACCATTTCGTACACTTGTATGTTGCTGTTCTAATTATATGATGATTTCGTTGCCAGCGAATGACTCAATAACCGTACAACAGTCGGTGTGTTACTAGCCTTCAACACTGCACTTCATTCGGTGTTCCCCATTGCTTTAACTCATAATCTACTTATGACTGGAGCTGTGAACACAATCCGGTTGCCGACAAATACTTCTGTCATTTGGCTTCTAAGTTGCGCGATTACAAACCCATTTGGTGCTTTTGGAATATCTGCTGTGTGTTTCAGATTTTTACGGGATCTCAACCTGAAATACGATTTGTTTCGAAGTTCAGTTCGTTCCTTTCAATCAAAACGGCGTCCCATGGTTAATGTGTGCACCCTATTCGCGTCTAAGTTCCTTCGAAACTGCAGTGTCCTCTCCAGTTATTTCAATACCAGGTTGAGGCGACTACATGTGTCCGCGATGCTCCAAAGATTGGCAGTGTATTGTATGTTTATGAAACGATCTAAACAGTAAACTGCTCAATCAAACTGGTCTGGTGTATCACAGGTAGTAAAGAGGACCTGTGTGTCTGATTTCGTTTACTCTAGCCACAGATCACACTGCTACTAAAGTGACCTTGGGGAGCTGTTGTCAAGTGATTACCGTGGCGGCGCTGTAGCCAACCATTAGTGAGACACGTCTAATTATAGTTCGCTTTAGACAAGCTGCTGGTAGCTCGGATTAGGTTTTCACCAGCATCTGTTGCAAGACAGCTCACTGATGATGTCACATCGACCGGGAAGGATGTGTTTGTCACCAATCTGCCCAGCTCGGCGAACGCCACAGAAACTGAATAATCTATCTTGATTCACTCGTTCGTTGTTTTTCCCCATATGGAAAATCGTTTTTCAGTCGTGACATTGTGACTGGGCAAGTGTGCTAATAAAAGCATGCGTTTCACTTTGTGGTAGTTCCAGGGAAGTTTGAGGCAGGCATGTAGATGGCACTTGTAACTTTAAAACGCTTCTTAAATTATTGGTTCTTTAAACTCTCAATATTCTTCGTATGGTTGGAGTCATGTGACGCTACACCACCGTTCTGTGCAGGAGTGAACTCCAAAGGCTGCCGTAAGTCACGAATCGAAAGGAACATTTTCTTTACCCTATAATAGTTCAGATCACCCAAAGCACGCTTGTGCTGGAATTGCTTCATTTCTCTCTTGAAAAGCAGGATACTGTGCGCGGAGGAAGGAGGCAGAACAGCCGCCTGATGAGTTCCAGTGAGCAGACCATTCGGTTATGCGCATCCGAAATGACCAACTAAATGTCAGTTGTATGGGATCACAGGTGATTTATCGATGGAGTAGATGGAGTAGAATCATAAAACGCGAGTCTGTCTGTCCGGGAAGCTCAGTCAAATGGATCCAGGTTTGAGATCGGAGACCATCACCATGACTTCACCTGTCAACTCCTCCACTTAACGATACGGAGCTTTCGCTTGACGCCCCTTGCATTGCAATTATCGCACTAGTTTCCCGTGGAGCATCACACCAGTTATGCACCAGCGTGCTTGATCGGATGGAATTTCTGTGCTATAGACGGAGCAGTGGAGCTAAGCTGTTCCAACTGGTTACTCTCAAGTCATTTGTACTAACCGGCACTGTTAGGCTGAGCTATACCAAAACACCAAGCGACTCAACTGTAGTTTCTGCGGCCGTGAGCTTATAAACACCAATGTACCAGAATTCCCCACTTTAAACTTTCTTTTTTCAGCCTATTTGCCTCTATTTGCCACCACAGTGGTTTGTAAAAGTACCGACTTTCGTTGCCAGCTCACCTGCAAGTAGCAGCGCAGGTTTGATATGTTTGCATATAGTCTGTAGGTTACTGCCATTGAACCTTACCGTTTTCTGCGTTATTGACTTGACAGTGGGCCGCATGATTACTCTAGGCGGGTATTCTCACCCTTTCTGTTGGGAAAGTGAAGCACTTCACCTTAGTTGAATTACTTCAAACTCGTCATTTGAAAATGCCGCATGTTCATCGTACGGTTGACAGTGATACCGAAGGTGCCATCAAATATACTTCTCACCAAAAATTAATGTGATTACAGCACTGCTCTGGCTAATCCACAAAAGCAAACACACCGTAAGATAAACTGTCCCGTTGGTTTGTGAATGCATTCTGCCCACCGGGCGGGCGAATTGGGCAATGCAGCCTCAATGATCCACTAAGGAATTGCATTGGCCTCGGCGAAAGTAGTCTGTTTTGTGAGATCAACTGTCCCCTGGACGTGAAAGTCCCATCCACCAGCTTTCCGCTGTGCGGCGCTGTTGACTCCGCTCGTTAAACAGCAACAACCTCCGGATTATCGAGATAATCCCTGTTATTTTTTGCTTCAGAAATAATAACTTCATTTCACAACCACACGGTACGCTCCGCTTGATGAGTTAACAGTGGTCGACTCGGTTTTCCTACATTAACTATCGGCCGGTGGCCGAAGGAACGACGCTTTTAGCTTGTAACCCATAGGTCACCGGTTCGCATCCGCGTAGGTGTGGGCGGTCTCACGGCTGCTGTTAGTTGCGTATCATTGAAACGTCGGTGTAGCGTGTTGGCATACTACTTTTACCTCTCTCTTCATACTAACGATAGAACGATTTATATCCAGAGAGAAAAAGTTCTACCACCATGCTTAGAACACTAAGTGGACGACGCACTGGTCCTTTGTTCATCTCCACAAATGCACGTTTGCACGTCCTTTACGAAGTCGGTAGCAGAATTTCATTCTGCACATTGATCACACTATTTGGCTAATGACCGCATTCTCCCGATTTCCTGCACTGGTTGGTCGTACTAAACTAACATACCCGATTAATTGTCTAGCTGACGACCTGGAGGTGATGGCGACTACTTTAGTAGCTAACAGTTATCCTCAGAGACTCACCGAGGAACGTCGCCAGATGAGGGAATAGAGCGATGTATAGTGTATAGCCGCTAAAGAAAAACGTATTCGCTAGTAGCCTCGGAGCTTGGAGGACCACAAGTTGTTCGGTCTCTCACTTAAGTGGGTTATCCTGCTACCCAATTTGTCATCAACGGAAGCCGGTGGATCCCATTTCCCCATGGGAGGAGCTTGGCTTAATGGGGTCATTTCAAATCACCGAAACGAGTCAGTTCTATACGCCGTACCCACTAGACACCGACTTCGCGAATAAATGAACTTGTACCGGTGGGTGATCGGAAGAAAGCCCACAAGAAAGTTGCGCACGGCAAATACAGACGTGAATGCCCACACAGAAGAATGTCTACACGGAAAATTACCCAACAATTCAGTTTTATCAACTTCGTCACAATTGATGATATTTTTTAGTTGTGGAACTACCAAGATGCCACTTTTGACCTTTGCCTCCAACAGCTGCAGAAACATACCTGTCTGCTACAGACGGATGCAATAACACCATAGTTGTACCTTATTTCGTTCGCTCGGAACGTACTGGACTATCCTACGTACTGAAGCCAACTTGATTCATTTAGTATACTCAAAAGACAGCATTACTCGCCTACTACAGTTTGCCGAGGCCTCAGCGAATCGGTGGATGAAATCCACCTTATGTAGGCAAACCGCGTTTGGGGCTAGCTTTGCTTTACCTTAGAGAGGTCGATGGTCGCTCAGCTGGACACTGGTTGGCATCAAATGAGCTTTGATCACTAGTGTTTTGCTAATGACTCTTCACCGAATTATTTCACGAGTTGCATGTAAACGGTTGAAGATAGGGCGCGAAATGTAAAGTTAACTTCAACTCACATTGCTAGTTCGTGTTATACTGTTATCAATGAAATAGTCAGGAAGTTGGAAGGGCAACCGAATTTTGACATACTTGGGGTTTGGATATCTCGCTTTTCGCACTACAGCTATTATTTGGAGCTGCGGGCACAATCGATGTATGATGTATCACTAACATGAAAATACGAGACTGCATCATCTTGCAACAACCGACTGCATGTTGTCCTAACTCATGTCCTCAATAGCAGAAGCAAAATGATACTAGGTAAGAGAGTAGTTAGTGCTGCACAGCGCAACTGATGGGACGTGTTGCTCGTACTGAGTAATGAAGCAATGACCCATATGTCCAAACAGTCATCCCTTGAGAGAACTCTTCTGCTTCATAAGAAAAGCGGTAATTTACCTTGTCTAACAACAAGGCATTTTGATGTCCCTGTGAAGTCCTACGAACTGGTGCTTCATGATTCATGTGCGGATGATCCAGACAGAATTATTTTATTACTTACTTTACTGTACCGCGGCTAGCTCTTGCAACATGATGAGCCGGCTTCATGAATGTCGCGAATTGCAGCTACCCAAGCACGACGGTCGGCGGCAAGGTCCACGCAGATACTAATCCAATAATTCCTCCAGTGATCGGCACCATGCACAACATGGAGTTCCAGAAGATCGACATCCTATTTCACTCCAGTGAGCCACTTTTTCAATTGTCCACGACGGCGACGACACTAACCCTGGAAAGGTGAGGGTGAAACCATGGCCCTAATAAAATCAGTGTCTGGTCTGCGGAGGACGTGACCGAACCACTAAAGTCTGCGACACTGGATGAACGTTGTGTGCTTCGGAAGACCGTAACAGTGCTTACGGATTTTGTCATTGGTGGTACGCTCATGCCACTGCGTTTTCGAGTTAAGCTTAAGACACTAATGGTCGAAGACTTCCAGGTGTCTTCTTATCGCAGAGGCCATGTTTCGCACTCATAGAGTAAAACCACACGAATGGTTGCCGAGAATACTCTGATTCTCGTTCTCAGACTAATTCCTGTCCTTCGCCACAATGTGTTGTAAGAAGGCTGTTCTAGCGCTGTCCATACGATTCCGGATTTCGGATGTAGCCTGACCATTGGGGAGAATAGCGGATCCAAGGTACTTGAATTCAGAAACAGATCCGATGAGTTGTCCATGTAATGAGAACGACGGGGCGGACTGGATGGCTAACGATGAGAACTATTTCGTCTTGCTGATGTTGATTTCGAGGCCGATTGTAGAGGCTGCTTGGTCGACCCGATTTAGCAGTGACTGTAGTGATATAGCATCTTCCGCAAAGATAGTGATATCAGCAAATTCTAGGTCTGACAGCCAGAAATCAAGGCTAACCACGATAGCCCTCGAGGACATGATGCATAACCCAGTCGACTGCGAATTTGTACAGCACTGGAGAAAGTGGGCAACCCTGCCGGACTCCAGTATTGATGTCGAATTCCTCTGTTTCTTCTTCCTAGACCCGAATCCGGGCCTACCTGCAACGGTGGTATGATCTCATCAAGTTAACGAGTTTAATCGGCACGCCATCGGCAAGTAGGACTCTCAAGAGTGCTTCGCGGTCAACTGAGCCAAAGACAGCTCGAAAATTCACGAAGCAAACGAACGTGGGCTGCTAGAACTGGTAGCGGTGTTCGAGTACTCGGGATACAGTGAACATTTGATCAGTGCAGCCTCTGTCTAAACGAAATCCACCTTGATTATGGCGAGATCGCAGATTCCTCTCATTGACAAAGCTGGAAAGCAAGATTCGTGCGAATGTTTTGGCAGCCACATCGATTAGGATAATCACGCGATACTTACTGCTGCATATAGTTCGGTCATCTTTCTTTGGAATTGGCAGAAGTACTGAGATACTCCACGAGGAAGGACAGATTTCGGACTCCCATATCGAGCAGAAGAGCTCGTACAAATGCTCAGAGAGCTGGGAAACAAAATTTTTAGATTTTCGCTGGAATTCTCTCTGCTCGTGGGGCTTTCTTCGGCTTAAAGCGACGAATGATATCTGCAACTTCTGTGGGAAATGGTGGTGAGCAATCCGCCTCATATCCTGGCTGGGTTAATGCTGGAATGGGCGCAGTGGTGTATAGTGGACGGTTTAGGAAGTTGCTAAAATACTCTACTCATCTGGAAAGTTTTCCTTCCGTATCGCGGCTGATTTGGCCTTCTGAGTTACGCAATATCGGCTGTGGTGAATAGCGTTTGCCGTAAGCTAAGCGGATGTGGTGGAAAAGATGACTCAAATGGTCAGAAGTTGATGCACCTACTATGTTACGTGCGATAATAGACTGTTGGAAGTTGTGATCATTCCGTGCTGAGCGGGTTGCCTCACATCTCAAGCGATGGTAGTCTGGGGAATTTGTGAAACTTGCTTCTCTCGCTTTAGCGGACAGGCGGATAATATCTTCAGTGATCCAGTCCTTTACCGGATTAGAGGTAGAGCCCAAAGTAGATAAAGCGGCGCGTTGAACTGGCGATTTTTGCTTAGACCATCGAGTGTCTACAGCTTCATCTTTTGCAATTACGAGGCGCGGTGCACTGGCAGAAATTTCTGCTTCTATTGCTGCCTCAAGAGATCGGCCGCAGTCAGTATTTTCCAGTGGGGCAGTGTTGATACGCTTTGGTTGAAGGGTCTTTCGGCACATTGTGCTAAAGAACTGTCACTTGCATTCAAAATTTACGGAAACGGTACTTTTGAGAATGCGGACAATTTCCCGTATGGTCATTCTTCCATGTACGTATTTTTCGGTGTGGCCATTCTTCCTAAGGGTATTCATGTCTGTGGGTTTTTTGCTGTGCGCAATTTTCGTGTGAGTTTTCAGCATGGAGCCCTGCGGCTCTAAGTACAGTACACAGTACCCACAGCTACCTCAATATACCCGTTAGCGCGATTGGCCTTTGTAATTGACAATTGGCCACTTAATTGGGATCACTTCGGTGTCAAAAACCCGACTGTGTCACACCGATTTCTATTCCCTCCATTTCACCTAGGTCGTTCCGATGATCCCGAGTAAACTACTACTTTGTGTCCCAAAAGCGATTGTCTAGATTGCCTTTGGCAACGTTTCCGTTTTTATTTCATCTGTCATTACGAACGCGGTTTCTTTTCACTGCATTTGCACCGTATCCTCGACACTGGATGCATCTGTCAAATTTCGCCTTCCCCCTGGGTTAGCACCGGTTCGTCACTTTATACTGTTCTTACTATTATTATTGCTAATATTATCATAATTATCTATGTGATACAGCACCACAACCTGTTAAAGACAATCTGAACTTCAATCTGACCAATCACTTCGTTCCTCGTTTACGACACGCACAGACTGATGCTTATCAAGTGTGAAATCGTCATCATTTGGAACTGAAAAACCTCCTAGGCTTACTTATTGTTGGTGTTATCTGCTGATTACAAGCTCACTACATCATTAGTTCCACCTGTTTCGACCGTCCAGGTAGAGATAACATTGCATTTCGCTAGGCACTCACAACACTAACTTCACAACCGAGCGATTCGCATACCGGTGACCTTTGACCTTACGATCAAGTCAACCTGACTCCTTGCCTTTGTTTGTATTTTTTCTCTGCCCACGAACATAGCTGAATGAAATGCGTTTGTTCGAATCCCAGCTCGCACATGAAATGCTTGGGACGAGCAACACCAGAATATTTCCAAAAATGAAACCAGTTTTAGAGTGGATTGTTGCAGGCAGCTATCGCTTAGCATTTTTGAACTCCAGACGCGGTCTCAATGCTCCACATGACTGACGTTTGCTTCGATGTGTCTCAATCGTCAAGCTCAGATTTCACATCACATCCTAGGAGCACCGCGTAATCAAACAACAGAGATTACTTTATTGTTCACTTCATTGTCTCTAGTTTCCGTCTTCAATCGGTGGTTCTGAATCAGCAATTTGCGTGATTTCTTTTAAAGGACGTTATAGCTTATACTTGAAGAAGTAACCTCTGTAGCATTCCCATAGATGTGTTATACATCTTTGCCGCGGAGCGCTTGCTATTTGACAGGTGGGTGAGAAAGCTGATTGCCAGCGCGCACTTGTTCGCCACAATGTGTGCTTGGGACAGACCTCGCGAGCGCGTTGCCACGGCCCCGTCGAAAGCTGATGAAATCGCGTGTCAGACATCATGTACGTTGACATGTTCCGGGTAGGCGGATGAAGACTGGCGTGCCCGAGCAAGACGGGAAACTGACCAGACGGAGCGGGCAGTCAAGTGTGGAGCGTGGGCATACAAGGAAGGCGTAGCCAAATCCGCCAGGCGGTGTTTAGAGGATTGGTGAGACCGACCTATAAATACGAGCGCACTTGGTTCTTATTCAACTGGTCGGTTGGGTCTTCTTCTGTTTTCCTTCCTGTCGGGTTGGCCAAGGCGTCAAGCAGAGCAGGAGTAAGGGCGCAGATTTACCAGCAGGCGTGAACCAGCCGGTCGATTGCAGGTACACCGTTATACTAGTAACGACGCGGGTTCAACCGATCCCAGAAATTACAATTAGTTTTGATTAATTTTAGCTGCTTTTGCAGCAACAACAGGCGCACTATGAGGCATCCCAGGCCAAGCTGATCTAGATGCTAACTCAGAACTTGGCAGTGCAGTCAAACCCAGGATTAGGGACAAGTGAAAGTGCTCCCTCGCCAGACACCCTGACTCAGCAGATAAGTGAGTTCCATTATGACGCTGATGCCGGCATAACATTTGTTTCTTGGTCGCGCAAGTATGAACACATCTTCCGGGTTGATTTCGCCAACCTTCGGAATTTGCGTGCTGCCGAACACGGGGATTTCACCAATTTTATCTTACCTAGAAAGAGTACCGATTTGTCGTTCGACGAAGTGATCGCAGTCCTGCCGCAAATATTCGGAGAGCAGACATCTTCGTTCAATACCCGGTACAATTGTCTGACAATAACAAAAAAGAAGACGAAGACGGGGTCGACTATTCCAGCTGTGTGAATCGCGAGTGCGAACGGTCACAACTACGCAAGATGACAAGTGCTCAGTTTAAATGTCTCATATACGTTTGTGGCCTACAATCATCCAAAGACGCCGATATTCGAACAAGAATAGTGAACAAAATTGAGCAGAATCCGGATGTCACATTGCAGCAAGTGACGGGTGAGTGCCAACGCGTGACGAATTTGAAGCACGATACCGCATTGATTCAGAACTTGTCCAATCAGAACGATCAAGATTTTGTCAGTGCAGTCAGTCGTACTCTCCAAAAAGAAGCTCCCCACGTGAGTTCACCGCATTCTAAACCTTCCTCTGCATGTTGCTTTTGGAGAGTGGTATTTTGCCCGCAAGTGCCCGTTCAAAACTCACACTTCCAACCGTTGCGGCAGTAAAGGGCATAAGGAGTCATGTTGCCTGACGAGTCGTCCAATTTTGACCAAGAAGATGCGTAACAATACCAGATCGTTCCGGCGTCCCAATTTGACCAGACCTATCACCGCAACTTTCAAGATTGACGGGGCCAACAAGCGCAAACACACAAATGTGAAAATCAACGGCTTCCAAGTCCAGTTACAAATCGACATGGCTTCAGCTATCACTCTGATATCTCGTGACACTTTCTGCACGATAAGACGACCGACACTTATACAAACGGGCCACACGACACGGAATGCCTCAGGAGGTACGTTAAAGTTGCTTGGTGAACTGAATTGTCAGGTAAACTTCCGCGATAAACGAATCCAGAAGATATGTCTCGTAACAGACCAGTCGGGGTTAGATTTGTTGGGGCCCGACCGGATGGATGAACTGAAACTGCTTGATCAATCACTGAACAGTATATGTCTGCTATCGCAAGTCAATCTGCTGTCGCAACCGTCACCTTCAAGCCCGATGTTCCAAAGTCAGATTGCCGAGATAAAACGATGTCACGATGCATTGTTCCAACCTGGTCTCGGATGCTGCAACATAGCTACTACCGCATTGAACCTTAAACCAGACGCCAAAGCAGTCTCTAGACCAAGACGCCCGGTGCCCTACGCAACCCAGTCCTTAGTGAAAGCCGAATTAAACCGACTACAAGCTGAAGGGATAATCGAACGAATTCACTATGCTGAATGGGTAGCACCTATCGTGGTTGTAAAGAAAGGAAACCGTAAAGTCCGTGTTTGTGCTGGTTTTTCGATATGTTTGAATTCTGTGTTGGAAGATCGTCAGTATCCACCGCCGGTACCAGAGGATTTGTTCAGCAAACTCAGCAGGAAAGAATGTTTCGCAAAACTTGACCTAGCTGATGCGGATCTCTAAATCCCAGTTGCCCATCAGAGCAGAACATAACTGACAGTAAATACCCACCTCGGAATATTTGAGTGTATCCGGCTGCCGTTCGAAGTGAAAATCACACCAGCTATTTTTCAACAAATAATGCATACCCTGATAAGCGACATCCCAAATACCGCAGTATACATGGACAATGCATTGATTATCAGATGAGAACGGCCAGAATTGCTACAAACACTGGAGAGAGTTCTTTCGCGTCTCGAGAAAGCTGGATTACGATTACGGGCTGAAAAACGTGAGTTCCTATTAGAAAGTGTCAAATTTCTTGGGTTTACCATCCATAAACATGGCAGGCGGCCGGATCCCGCCAATATTGAAGCCGTCAACAAGGTAAAGTCACCAGAAGACATTTCAGTGCTCCGCTCGTTCCTTGGGCTCGTTAGCTATTATAGCGCTTTTCTACCAAGCCTTCAACAAACCCGAGGTCCGCTGAACCAGCTACTGGCAAAACGCAACAGTCGAAAATGGACAAAGGAGTACCAGCAGTCTTTTGATACAGTCAAAACAACCCTCACTTTTGATTTACTCTTGACTCACTTCAATCCGAATTTCAAAATTGTCGTTGCTACGGATGCTTCCAATTATGGTGTCGCTGCAGTTATCTCTCACGCTTTTCCGCATGGAGAAGAGAAGGCTATCGTGAACGCAGCACGGTCACTAACGGCAGCTGAAAAGAATTATAGCCAGATAGAGAACGAAGCACTCGCAACTGCTTTCACAATGAAACAATTTCATAAGATGCTGTATGTCAGACATTTCACACTCCCGACTGACCACAAGCCACTTCTGTCGATATTCGGGTCAAAGCAAGGAATTCCATTTTTGACGGTAAACCGATGGATGGCAACGATAGGCGACCATACTACTGGCGTACGACTTCCGTACACAATATACACCTACGCAACTAATCGGTCAAATGGATGCCCAGTCTCGTCTCATCAATTCACACCCACAAGACAGGATCCAGGGATGAAACAAGCTTCCGCTTAACGAGCTTCCCGTTTTGTGTGCCAGTAAGAAAAAAAGGAGCCCCCAGCACTGCGACTTGATAGAATCTTCTTGATTCTATACTGGTGAACAAACAGAAGTAAGTGCAAGAAAAACAACACACTACCATGAAGTAATGAAATTAGGGGCAGTCACTGAAGCTCAAGGCAATTCGGGACACAGGGCCATCCAATTTTTATCTAGGCTACGTTTAAATTCCTCCACAGTTTCGCATGCTAATAGAGCAAAAGGCAGTTTGTTCCAAACAGGCACAACCCAGTTTGCTAAGAACCCGGCTCTTACCTCCAACCTAGATCTATGCTGCTTCAATTTCATAAAATGGTCCCGCAAGTTGTCTGACGTAGATGGTTCAAACAGAACTGTGGGCCTGAGACTACTGAGATGTTTCATGATTTTGAATGTCGCTATTAAGTCATTTCTCAATCTGCGTCTTCTCATTGAGAACAAACCCAAGTTAGCTAACCGATTTTCATACGGTAACCCGTGCTGGCCTTCTGTCATTCGTGTGGTCAGTCTTTGCACATTCACAATACACATAATATCTTTCTGCAAATAAGGTGCCCATGCAGGAACATAGTATTCCAGATATGGTCTGATCACAACTTTGAACAAGGGAAGAAAAACCTCTGGCTTGGTACAACTCAGAACTCTCCTGAGGCGATTATCCGCATGCTTGCACTGCGCCGAGGGCTTAAAGTCACTCGTCACGATGACACCTAGATCACGTGCCTCAGTGACATGCTGCAGTGTTAGGGACCCATTAGATGTATGCACTTTAAACTCTTCATCACGCGGGGTTAGGATTTGACATTTGCTGGTGTTCAGTGGTAAGTCCCACAAATGTGACTAATTAAGAACGGTAGCAAAATCTAGATAACGATGAGTATGTGATTGCAGCTATCAGCTTCGAATCAGAAGTCCAACGAATCCTGGTTGATAATGTGAGAAAACTACCAGTGACAGACACCATTCGTATAGAGACATCACGGGACAGAATCTTGGAGAAAGCAATGCAGTGTGTGTGAACATGTTGGCCAAATGGAGGCATACCTATGGAGTTCCGGCTCTTATACACTCGACGTGGATCCTTGTCAGTCGTGGACGATTGTCTGATGTTTGGAGATCGAGTGGTGGTGCCAAAGAAATTACTGAGGTAAATATTGCAGCAGTTTCACACGCGGCACCCTGGTACCAGCCGCATGAAAGCCATGGCACGCAGTTTTGTTTACTGGCCAGAAATGGATTCGAAAATTGGAAAATTTTGCCAACAGTATGAATCTTGTCAACTTCCAGCGAAGGCCCCTTCCAAGTGTCAGTGGTAACCTTGGTCTAAAGCAGAGAAACCGTGGCAACGAATACACTTAGACTATGCAGGACCAATCAATGGCCAATCCTATCTCGTTTTGGTCGACTCATTCACCAAGTGGCCTGATGTGATTCCGGTAAACAATCCGACTGCCCAGCACACTGTCAACGAGCTGGAGAAGCTGTTCCGATATTTCGGCCTGCCAGAGATGTTAGTGACAGACAATGGAACACAATTCACCTCAACTTCTTTCCGCGAGTGGTGCAAGGAAAAGGGAATTCAGCAGATGTTCTCACCACCATATCATCCGCAATCAAACGGACAGGCGGAAAGGTTCGTGGATACGTTCAAACGTGCACTCTGTAAAGCAGGGCAAAGAAGGGCTTCACAGGATGCAATTCAATCTTTCCTATGCATGTATCGGAACGCTCCGAACCCAAACGCCCCTGATGGGAAATCCCCCACAGAAGTACTATTTGGAAGAAAGATCCGGACGTTGTTCGATAATCTTTTACCAAGGAGAATAGAAAAGCACGGCAGTAGTCACCTGGAGGAATATCGCGAAGTCACGCTCCGTAACTTCAATGTTAGTGACATGGTTTACGCCAGGAATTTTCGAAGGCCGAAGGAATGGTTGAACGGAACTGTTATCGACAGGAAGGGCAGAGTTATCTACGAGGTGATGGTCAGACGTGAGAGGTGGCTTAGGCATATCAATCAGTCGAGACCGAACCATGGCAAAACCCAAGGTCCCCACGAACCGCCAGCTTTGCGTTGCGACATTCTACTAGCCACGTTCGGGCTGGAAGTTGAGGGTCAGCAACCCGGTGAGACACAACAATTGCTGCAAACAACAGATGCACAACTCAAGCCGGCTCGGAAGCGGAGAAGACCACGATGGCTGCAAGTCGATCCCCAGGCGAACAGCTACGAACCAAACAAATTTCGAAGGATTTGTCAGCTGACTCAATTCGGAAAGGGGGGTGCCAGGTGGTGAGAAAGCTGATTGCCAACGCGCACTTGTTCGCCACAATGCGTGCTTGGGACAGACCCCGCGAGCGCGTTACCACGACCCAGTCGGAAGCTGATGAAATCGCGTGTCAGACATCATGCGTGTTGCCAAGGCCTGACCGGAAGCTGATGAAATCGCGCGTCAGACATCATGTACGTTGCCATGCCCCGGGTAGGCGGATGAAGACTGGCGTGCCCGAGCAAGACGGGGAACTGACCAGACGGAGCGGACAGTCAAGTGTGGAGCTTGGGCGCACGAGGAAGACGTAGCCAAATCCGCCAGGCGGTGTTTAGAGGATTGGTGAGACCGACATATAAATATGAGCGTTTTCGGTTATACTACAACTCTGGTCGGCTGAGCTTCTTCTGTTTTCCTTCCTGTCGGGTTGACCAAGGCGCCAAGCAGAGCAGGTGTAAGGGCGCAGATTTACCAGCAGGCGTGAACCAGCCGGTCGATTGCAGGTACAGCGTCATAACACTATCATCATCAGTGTATGCTCCTCTGGCTACTCACTTTCGAAGCCAACCACATCGCTTTTGTGAGATTGTTGTTAAGAATTTTTACAGCAAGTCACCGACAGCGGTATCTTCCTCTCTGATATTTAATCCATTTTATAATTCTTAGTACGGTGATCTACCGTCAATTGCCTCTCATTCGATGGCGAGGACCAATGATATTGCGATCGTTGTAGATGGCAAGAATGTCAAAGTGGCCCGCTACTCATAGTCCGACTAGCTTCGTTCGATTGTCTACCTGCCACTCACTCGGGTGAAGTTATAGAGCAGAAACCGATAAGCTCGCAGAAGATAATGTGGAAGCTAACCTAGTGACTATATCCGACTGGTGCATGCCGTCTTCTTCGACGCGGTCTCAGGATCGGTCACAACTATAGTCAGATACTTTACCCGAAGTAGCGTGGTTGCGGAGTCTATTGTGATCCCACATCCAATCACTGGATTCCTTTCCTGGCCTATCCATTAAGGGACTATAGCCCCATCCTTTTCCAACCTCTTCTTGTGGGATTCATTTCTATTGGTTTGTTTATACTGTCTCTCCTCTTTTCTCGCTGACTGCGCAAATTGGTGCCCTGTTCATAATCAACTAGCTTCACTGACAGCTGATACTACAGGGTTTGTCTTCCCCACGGCAAGTAGCCTTAACTGCTTCGGTTAGACCTTATGTCGCTTCACCTAAATAGGAATGTCTACATTTATTGGCACTAACTTCTCTGTGACGAGGTACGCAAATGAGTACTAAGCTGTGATGACTAGATTAGTTCATCAGGTCAGTAAGCTAGGCTCAACTGACCCTGTCTTCGGGGCACTTCGGTATTATTCTGAGTCATCCTTTCTTGTTTTTCATTAGTATATATATATATATATATATATATATATATATATATATGTTTGCAAAGGTCTACGAATAGACATAAAGCCATCAGCAACCATGCGATTCAAAAGAAAGTACAGAAATAGTAAAAGAAACTACAACACAACAATGTCTATGCTTTCGTCAGAGGGCGAGATACTAGCCGCTTACCCAAGCCGAAGTAGTCTTCATTAGTAGGATCGCCTTGTATATTTGGGAGGGGGAGGGTGAACGAAATTGGCAAAGATTTGTTCTGGTCGGTATGTGCCGAGTTTCTTGGTGAGGGCCGGGGCGTATCACAAAAGGCGTGGCGTAACCGTGAAGTGAACCGCACTCACGAATTCGGTCTCTTTTGGGCCATGCTTTTCGCACTTGAAGTGTAAAGTATTTCCCCAAAACTGGCAGGTACCGCCCTATACCAACCCTTTGCCGTGATCAGCTAGAAGTTATTCACAAGTTCAAGTACGTGGGCAACCATAGCAGCGCCTGTAGATTAGAAGATGCGGTCCTGAATCGTATGGCGGTTTTATTAGTTTTGGTATATTGTGTCACCTGCGCGACATAACTCTCATCCTGAAGTGCATAGTTGACGACGCATCCGTGCTTCCAACCATCATGTATGCTTGTGAAATCAAGCCCATCTGATCGGCAAACATGAAGAGGCTGGTTAAGTTCAATCATCGCTCTTTACAGCTGAGCCTATGTCTGGGGTGAGCACCGCATGAGCAGTGAGCGTGTTCGACTTCTCGTATATGATACAGGAAGAGCGAATGAACCGCTCAGCACCGTTATATCACGCACCAGGTTCCGATGATTAGGTCATGCGTTATACACGTCAAATCACCGATTCCCTTGACGTGCGTGTTTGCGCGATCAGGTTTGGAGTAGAAGAAGTGGGAGGTCAAGTGACGACTCGATCAAGAGCAATTGAGACCCTCACTTCAAAGTTGACGCCGCTTGGAGTCCCTGGCTTTTCCGGTTTGGGTCCGAAAAACAATAAACACTTATTTGGCGACACATTGTGTGGTGCAAGGGTGCGAAACTGCAACCAGACAACAGCAGGCCGTAATGACTCCCTCAAAGGAGCGGAACACTTTGGAACCGCAGATTTATGCGCACGAGGAATGGACGCGTAATCATTGCACATCACACAACTACTAAACACAGAAAGAAACCCGCACCATGCAATCTTCAACCGGGATGACGAAGATGGGTGGATGTCTCGTTTCTCCAAACGGATGCACTTAGTATTTATGTTTGCACAATGAACAATTCCGCTTGCACCTCGGGTTCTTATAACACACTCAGGAAGCAGTTTCAGTGGCACTTGTGTAATTTCTCTGTCGCTCTTCTGCAACCACGATCCCGTTCTCGAATACATTAACAGCACACCGGTATGCCCACCGACGTTTTGCTGTCAGTCGACCACCACGAGCAGCGCGTGGGTTAAGGATACTGCGATGTCGGCTCACGTGTTCTTCATCACCGGCCAACGTGTAGAATAATGGCGATGATAGTGCCGTCAACTTGTCATCTTGGTTTCTTTTGCTCGCCCGCTTCCCCTAGCAACACTTTCATTTCCACTTTCACTTCCACATTCCACCTCATCTTCCCAACAATTGCTAATAATTATTAACAAGGCAACTAGAGGCATGACATCAGGGTCCACCTTTCTTCGCTGCTCAGATCGTACTTGTCAAAATGAACTGAATCGAACCAAATCACGGGTTTCTTGCTCATCACACGAATAGCTGGGATTCATTTTTACCTTATCCATTGTGGTGATTTTGGGGGTGACCACTAGCGACCTGGTAGTGCTAAGCGGATCTGTGATGTATTGGTTCAGGCATTTAGCTCCTGACCTCTTCATCCCGAGTTCGATCCCTCTCTCGTTCATTGATTGGGCAGTCCCCAAAGTACTCTAACTCGCATACGGCCGCTTTCGGTTACCTCATAACAAAGTATCCGTAAAGGTACCTTTGTATCTGATACTTTCGTTGAAGAGAGTCAGTAACTTCTTGTACATGTGCTGTTGGTACACCTTGTCTTCCAAGCCGTGACCTATTCAACGCAGCCTGTAACTGGCTTGAAGTGGCTCGTAACCAGCCTCAGTGGTGCGTTTGTCGTTGTCTACTTGTCTCTTTTCCATTCACTGCGTTAATGGCACAGGTCTACCTGCGGATCATTGTTGCTTGTGAAGCGCGCGGTGAAATCGTTGAGTAGCCTGCCTCACTGATACCACACGATAATAAGCTGTTCGTGCCCCTACTGTGTTGATAATGTGTAATCGCTGTGGTAGTGAATGTTTGCTTATGCCATTCAGCTTTTGCTTCTGGTTTCGCTTTCTCTTTATTTCTGATCGATAGAATTACGTACTAATTTCTTTTTACTGCAGCGAAGCATCAGTAGGAGAGATTCGAGACGATTGCGGCCCTCTTTACCGTTTTACGCGCTGTATTACCAGCGGCATGCAACAATGGTTCAGTAACGGCAATTTTCCCCCTTTGGGTATCCAATCTGGCACGTGGCCGAAAGGACAATACGTCTTCCTTGCAACCCAGTTGCGGCTTTGAGCCTTTGGAGAGGGATGGGTGACCCTCGCAGTATCCTTAGCCCTCGCGCGACTGGTGGTGGTTGTGCGGCAGCGAAGCGTCGGTATGGCGTACCGTCGTACCGCTGATGCCTTCTCTCATTATGATGATGATGTGACAGCTGTACGCCGTGATGGCTTTTCGCTGCCACGCGACCACCACCAGTCTCGCGTGGGCTGGGTATACCGCGAGGACGCCCACCCCTACTCGGATTCGAACCGGTGACCTTATGGTTGCATGCCAGACGCGCAGACCACTCGGCCGTTGGCCTGCACCTTTTCGAGTGTATGTAGTGTATAACCTTATACAAGGACGTTTTCCTGCGGTACGAAAAACGCCGGGAAGCTGCATCGCTGAAGTAAATTAATGCCCTCCAAACAAATGCTATCTGCTTGTTTCACTTCAACTAATCGGTCACTGGGGTGCTTACTGCTGTAACGAGTCCGAACTTGTGGGGTAGTGCAACTGTCAAATGCGTGACACACCTTGTGAATAGGAGCACGTACTGTGTTTTCGGAAAGTACACAGTTTAGGACAGAACTACTCTGTGTACGACCTTTGTTAATGTGATGTGGTCTAGTGAGTATCTAAATCAAAGGTTTGTCTAGTGCGTCTGAAGTTCCTGTGTGTTGGAACTAGCTCAAAAATATTCTACTTGCAGTGTTAAATGACCATCTTTGTTAATAGACGTAATCTAGACTAAGGCACAATCCATTAGATTCTCAGTGGTTTGATCGAAGCCTGTTAGTCTTCATGCCCCCTGCATGTAGGTCTGTACTAAAGACAGCGGTCTCATAAAGTATGTCCATTTATTACTGGAAGGCAATTTTGGTTATATCAGATGCACAGTGCCCCAGAGTGCAAAATGCTAACACGTAGAAGCGATATCTACCATTGTCTCTCTGTTACATTCAGACTGTCGCTGTCACGCGAACTGCTCATTAACGTTTACTCGTAATAGTCTACTTTTATTGGCGTCACTTCGGCTCCGGGGCTCAGGGCGACGCTCGCACTACCCCAATACCTGAACGTGACCACAACCTCTGTCCAGAGGCCTAATCGATGGCGTGTAGGTAATAGCTGTCCGAACGGGACGTGTTTTTGGTCTCGTTTTGTGATACACTCATTCGGCGCTGCTAGGTGGAATGAGGAGCAATGTGAAAAGTAGTGGTTGCTTGCGCTTAGCAGTTTATCCCGGCCTAGTTAATCAGTTTTTACGACCGCCAAAGCAGTTTATGAAATTACCTAGACTCGTGTCTTCACACATCAAATTGCAACAATGTCAAGTTGACCGGCCAGCAGAGGGCAAAAACGCGAAACCAGGGCCAGAGTGAAGCTATGCCAGTGAGTTCGTGACGGTGCTATACCTTGAGCGAAATCTGACAATTATATTGGTCATTGTCGAGAATGTAAATCGCAAGATGTTGTACACTAAGAGAATCTAGTGATAAGAGTACCTACTCCAAACTTTGCGTAATTATCGCATTTTTTCTCATTCCTATCCGGAAAAGCGGATGCCAAAGTTGTCGCGGGACATAAAAGTAACTTGCTCACTGTTTACCTTGTCTTCCTTTCATCTTTTTCCTGTCTTACCCGGTTCCTTTGTTCCTAGATTGATCTGCAGTAGTTTACCTCTTACGCTACCGGCTTCAATGGCACGTTAATCAAGGGTTCCCTTTCACGCGTTCCCCACATCAACTTTCCCGAACCACGTTAACCATGAGAGCACTGCGTCCGTTGCCACCTGAATGTCATTCTGGATTCTGATCTTGCCTACTCCGCCTACCAGATAGTGCCAAGTCCATGGCCCTAAATATTTCTGTTTAACAGACCTTCTCAGATCACCCATTGAATAACTTCAGCCCAACAGCCATGTGTGTGTGCTCAGAATTCCATTCTCACTCATGTCTAATAAGCCGGATACTAGCGTGAGCAGTATTTTTATTGTTTCTACTTATGCTACTATGGAGGGAACCCCCGATTCCATCAACGGCACATTCCGTAGATGGCTCTAATTACTCGGTCATACGAGTGCAAATGCTTACACTAGTCGTTACTTCTGACGTAACTACTCGTTTGGATTACCTGCTAGTATCAGAAAACCACCTGAATTGTCTTTTAGCAATTATACCTCGTATTTTAGGCAAAGACGGTGAGTTCATTAGACTGTGATCTGCTTACAGTCTTTGACTCAATTGCACAGCCTTCTGGTACAAATGTGTCTGCTGCGTTATTTTAAGACGAACGCAGGTGCTGCGATCGTTTCTTGGACCACCTGCACCTTTAAGGACGTTGACATCCAGTTTCCAAGCATCGAAGGGCTTTGTCATGTACTGACGCATGAGTCCAGTGAAGATTCATCGGTTTTTGACCTAACATGCTAGTTCAGATCAATAAGATGTCTTCGGATAGGTAGTTACCTTCACGCCCCTAAAAGGTACCAAAAATGGCAGCAGTGATCCGATGGGTATTCTCTTTGTCATTGCATTCCAACTGCTGTCATGCATCATACTTCGGCGGTTCACTGATCCTGGTACACGTAGAATCAGTGATAGTGAAACCGGTTTCCACTCCGGTAGAGAGTGAAAACATTATCATCCATACAAACGGCATGACACTGTCAACTGTCTGTAACAGAAGATAACTTTTTATTCCGTCACTCTCACTAACCTACCACTGCTTAACTTGTAATACTCCAAGATGTTCTTAGCTTTATACCTCGCAACTGCCTGAAGCTGCACAAAGTCCCCGGAAAGTGTTTCCTTGACCTTACCTAGAAAGTGGGGTGTGACAGGAAGGCCTAACCTCATGTATCGAGAGTCTCGTTTAAACGCCGCATATTTTCATCTAATCGTGCAGCTGAGGATACACATTATCATTGTTGTGCGATCCCGAGTACTTGTTGTATAAATGAAGTGCTAGTCACAAGTGTATAACTTGAATATCATACGTGGCCATTTATCTTCACTTTGTTCTTTGTTCTCTTCTGTTACAGCCAATGTCACACCAAGAAACCCGTCGGTACGTTAACTGGGCTTTATTCCCCATTTTATCTGTTGAATCTCGCTTCATTTCTGTGTTTGGGAAAAAGATGATGGGTATTTTCTTTATCTGGTTTCATTGTTCTTATTGTCTCAACGGTAACAGTACATTCTCAAAACGCACCGTGTTTTATTGAGAACTGGTAAGTGCACGGCCTCCTCCTGATCCGCACTGGACGCTTGCGGTTGCGAGATTCACTTCTTTCTGATTCTCTTGGGTGCTGGATGCCGATTAACACATTCTTACGTGATTTCTCCATGCAGATGCATCGTCGTCTTTTCACCTCTAATCACACCTTCCTCCCAACCGCGGTGTATGAAACAAGCATGGCAATGAGTTGCATTAATTTTATCGATGGTGTCTTCTTTTTGGCCTAAAGTATCCACCGTGTTATCGGATCGCGATTGATTTTAAAGTGGCTCGTGGTCATCCTATTTGCTGGAACTGACCTCAAAGTGGGAACCGCCCCCCATCTTTGGTCTCCTTCACGTTTGATCTCTTTTGGCGAAGGCATCTAGTGCTGCGCATGGGACCCCCTAGACCATGGTCATCAACCGACGTCTTTATCGTTGGGCTACCGGGCTCTGCGAACAACCAGTGGTCTTTCTTGGTTTCCGCCTAACAATTGTGTATTTGTGGCGCATATCACGTACTCATTTGCGATTGGTTGCATACTAGGTGTCATAAGCCTAACATTAGGTCTGAAGCAACCACCACCAGAGCGTAGGGATATGCAGCTAGGCCAACTGAGAAAAAGTATACGTCCTCAAGCTTCTACATGCAAAACTGACACTGGTGTCGGGATAAGTTGCAGAGAGCCGGCCCAGTACTTACCCACAATGCCTCTGACTACGTTTCCAACTCCCGCGACCTCAAGCTGGCAAAGTCCTTATGTGTGCGATACCGAATTAGCAAACAAAACGTTGGTAGGCCACAAGGACTTACAGTTAAGAGGGTGCAACCCCTATCTACCTCAAGTCAAAATTCACTCACCACCACCCGCTGTATTACTCAATTGGCAACAATACAAACCGAAGCAAAATGAGTTCGTCGACTTCAGCATCCCCCCACCCCTGTATACTACGGATGTCAGTCCTTTTTTAGACTATCGCATACCACCAGTTCCTCCCCCACCAATCCTGTCCCTATCACGTGCGATTATGAATCAGGGATTAATCAAACTACTGAAGTATGTACTTCATTCAAACCAGTACGATCTGGAGCTCAGTGTGCCTCAGCTACCTCACAACACACAATTCTCAGATACAAGGACGATGAAACAAACATTACCCACCACCTTCATTCCATGTTAACAATGTCTTTCAAAGCTGTCGTCATTAACATTCGTTCCCTTTTACCTAAATTAGATATACTTTCAACACTTATGTTTATAAGATCCCCCGATATTGTTTTTATCACTGAATCTTGGTGCACGTCAGAAATTAGTGATTCTCAGCTTAACATCCTAGGCTATAAGCTTTTCCGCAAGGATCGCTCGCGCAAACGTGGTGGTGGCTGTGCCATATATCTTCGAAATAACCTGACTGCCATTTCTGCAGATCAACCTGTGTTCATTGACTTAGAAGATACACTATGGCTAGTGATCCCATCTATTGATCTTCTAGTGGGTTGTATCTATCGGCCGCCTCGAACTACTCAATTTGCAACCCAAAAGCTAATCGATATGATCAATGTTGCTTCCAGCACCACATACAAATCCAAAATTATGTGTGGAGATTTCAACCTACCACATGTTAACTGGACGCTGCCTACACTCAGAAACACGGCGGAGATTGAGGAAATTATCGCATGTATCCACTTCAATGGCTGGACTCAGCATGTTAGAGAGCCAACTAGAAGTGCTACTACCTTAGACCTTGTATTCACGATGGGAATCGCGAGCGCTTATACATTCATTGATAATCCACTGCCTGGCTGTGATCACAACACGGTGCTTTGTGATATGACTATCGATTTACCTAAACAACCAAGTAAAATGCTAAAACCCATTCGTAACCTCCATCGTGTGGACTGGAACGCATTTAATGAACTTATCAGTACCATGAATTGGAATACGTCATTCCTAACCCACAACCCTACTGTGGCTACAAATGAGTTTATAAACAACATTGCCCTTGTTGTGGATCTACTAGCACCTACTGTAAGGAGAAATACCCATGAACATAGGGGTGAACTCAAGATTCTGTCCAAAGCCAAAATAAAACTAAAAAAATTCAAATCGCTATACAGCAGGAACAACAGCTTCGCAACATTGCTACAAATACACGAGAACTTACTATATTTACAACGTCTAACCCTAACAGTCAAAACCAAAGAAGAAAGCCGGGTACTCAGAAATCCTGAGAAAGTACGTGCATTGATGCAACTACTCAAAAGAAGAAACCCTAAACCACTTCAGGAGATTGATACGTTGGCTCTAGACGATGGTTCAATAACGCGCGACATCTCCTGTATATGCGAGGCCATGAACTCTAGTTTTGCCTCCTCTTTTGTCCCTAACATTCAGCCACTTCATCCTCCACTTCCAAAAAGAACGACCGAACTATACTGCAATATCCCTGTGACGTTAAGAGAGGTGCAAAGTGCCATCACAGCCATAAAACCATCAACTCATCCAGGTCCAGATGGCATCTCCCCAACTATTATAAAACTCGGAGGAAAAAACCTCGCTCTATTGTTACTAAACATTTTCACGCTTTCACTCACTACCGGCTGCTTTCCAGCTCAATGGAAGCAATCCATTATAATGCCTAAGCACAAGGGTGGACCGAGAAATCAAATGTCAAGCTACCGCCCAATAAATCACACCTATGCTGCTTCCAAAGCCCTAGAGCGAATAGTCAAGAAGAACACCGTCCAATATCTTACAAGACTGGATCTGATCAACCCTTCACAGCACGGCTTTCTCTCAAAACGCTCCTGCGTTACATGCCAGCTACAATTTCTCGATCACGTCACGACTATGATTGACAGAGGAATGGCAATTATTATAATTCTGTTGGACATGCAAAAGGCGTTCGACCGCGTGCCACACTAGCCACTGCTGTCTGCTCTAGAGTCATATGGAATTGGAAATCCGCTGCTTAACTGGTTCGACTCATACCTAAACGGTCGAACTCAGGTCGTTAAAATCGGTCAGCAACATTCTACACCGAAGCCAATAACCAGCGGTGTCTTCCAGGGAAGTGTACTCGGACCGCTACTCTTCTTAATCTATGTAAACAATATATGTGACCCGATCAAACATGGACATTCATTTCTGTTTGCAGATGATGTCAAACTGGTCTACTCATTTCATCCAGACCAACTACATATGTGTTTGGGAAACATCTGTGAAGACCTATCCGCACTAAATATAGCTAGTGAGCGCTTATTAATGAAGTTCTCCGCAGTGAAATCCCAAGTACTTGGGTACAGATGCCGCATCCCAGAAGGCTCCATTATACTTGCTGGAAACGTTATCCCAACGTCTGATTCAGTTCGGGACTTAGGAATTAGGTACTCCAACTCTTTCAATTTCTCCGAACATGTTCTTTATCAGGTTGCGAAAGCAAGGCAGCTATGCGGATATATCACCAGAACTTTCTCCCTACCTGAAGTACGACTTGAATCATTCAAGACAATCGTGCGACCGACTCTGGAATATTGTACTATCCTTCACAGCCAATTGAGAAAGAAAGACAGAACGGCTCTAGAAAATGTCCAACGATCATTTACCAAACTGCTCATGGGACGCTGCTCAGACCTGACTTATTATGATCGCTGTCGAAAACTCCAGCTGGATCCACTTTGGCTGAGACGCTTAAAGAATAACCTCGTTCTCTTCTACAACATTATAAATCAACGAATTTACGCAGACAGCACCGCACTTGAATTACGGAAGACTGCAGTCTACCCCACACGTAATGGCGGCTACTTGATACATACAAACCTTTCAAGTCGTAAAATTCGGTCAAATTTCTTCTTAGTGAGATACACTTATTTGTGGAACAAACTACCCCTACAGATACGCATGTGTACAAGTCATGTCACTTTTCGAAATCTCCTTCAGACCTTCCTCACTATACCAAATGCTCTGAAGATATTTGACACACAACAAACACTAGAAACATTGACAGAAGTTGGTATAAAAAACATTTGATAATAGCTTACAGCTAGCTTACCCACTACATGTCATTACATACCATACCAAATCCTGTGTCTTTGCAGCCTAATAGTCCCTTCGTTTATTATCTACTCCTGACGATACAAACATCCGTAAATTTTACATATGAGTTGCGCGGGTCTAGGACTCAAGGAAAAGTAATCATGATCCGAAATGCTATCAGTAAACTTTTATTTAATGTTATGAAACGTGCTCACTATACAAATGATCGCTCCCACTTATGGGGCCGTGTACCGCCCGTCGGTAAATATACAAATTTATTTATTTATTTATATATTTAAAAGTCTGTAACACCTACCTTCCTCAATAAGCTTGGCAGACATCACTCAGTAACCACGATGTCCACTTTCTCCTCGATTTTTTAATACTCCGACCAGAAATGCTAAATAACAATCCGACTGTAGAGTGAATTCCTACTTGCCTGCTACGCCATGAATGCATATTCCAACGATTGTATTACTACTTATGTCTCGTGAACACTTAAATATCTATCATATTTTAAGCACCGCTGTCCCCACTTATAGTGCGTTGGCAATTACCGGAGTGCTTTATGGTTACTTCTGAGTAAGTCATTCCCACAATTGTGCGTTCATGGTGAAATCGAAGCACACAGCAACTGCATCTGATATGGCGACAATGTTCAACTTATGATGGACACTAGGTTGGTGTATTTAGCTTGATGCAGTGTAAGTTAGAACTGACTTACCTCCCCTTATACATCATTGTACCATCCGGATTGTATCCAAAAGTAGCTCACAGCATACTTTTTCTTAGGCACCATCACGCATGCATCGCAGACCTATCTAGTCGTACCATAAATTTCCCTTGGCCTTCATGTCATCTCACTTATTCGTCACTGATCGTCTCTCCTCCTTCTGTGATTTCTTATTGTAACTATGTCCACTATCACGAGACCCGGTAAGAAATAGAAGCGGCTCCCACTAGTCCAGCCTGGTAAGTGTCGTAATATGTATAGACTTAAAACACTCTCGTAGGCATACCCAAGGGTTAGGCACAAAGTTGAGTAGAAACTCTTCCACCTATTGGCTTGATATGGATGTATGAGAAAATAAGTATTCACTGTCAACGAGATCGGTACAAGCGACACTCAGCACCGTCTGTGGCGTCAGGTGTAGGGAGCACCTTGAAATAACACTTTCCCAGCAACTATCGTCACCTCCAGAAATCCTGCGCAACCAATCACTATCCACTTAGCGTGAGGTATTCAATACTTTTGTGGCATTGAGTACTGCTTGTAGGGTAAACGCATTATTCTTCACTGTACCCGAAACCTTGGAGGTCCTCTGTGACCACGCCGTCCAAGTCGTGGTTCTATTGACCACATCTTCACACTCCGCCAACTTCGTGAACACCGTGACGTCCACTAACGGACAACAATCATAGTGTTCTTAGACATGCGAGCGGCTTTTGACTCCGTAGACAGATCTGTGTCGTTTAACTGTTTAGTAAGGAAAGGTGTGCCCGACAAGTTTTAACCATCTTGATCTCTACAGTCATACGTCAGGCAAAGTCAGGGGTCACGGCACGCTTTCCACTTCGTTTACTGTCAACAGGTGGGTGCGCCAAGGCTGCTCCATCTCGTCTTTCCTCTTCAATTTTACCGTTAAAGATGTCGTCCTGCAAGCATTGTAAAGTCCTCAACATTGTGGTATTGACCTTCTCCCAGGGGACAAAGTCTCGGACTTGGACTACGCCGATGATATTGCTTTGCTCGGGTACGATCCACAAGTCGTCCTGAGCGCTCTGAACTACTCAACGATGGAGGCATTTAACTATGGCTCGTGTTTCACGCTTGGCAAAATACCATTCCAGGATTGGCAGTTGCCTGTGCCTGCCCTCACCATTGCTGGTGACGTCCTGGAACAAGTGCACTGTTTCACTTTTCTAGGAAGTTATATCACAGCTGGCGGCTGTATTGGTGATGAGGTCTCACTACATATCGCAAAGGTCCGCCTTGCATTCATCAGACTGAGACACTTGTGGTGCCGTCGCGAAATCAGTCTCAAACTCAAGTGCAGGGTATACATTGCCTCTGTCCGTGTGGTCCTCTTGTACAGCTATGAGACCTGGCCGACTCGCTCGGAAGACATGAAACGATTGTCAGTTTTCGACAATCGTTGTCTGCGTAGGATTGCTCGCGTTTGGTGGCAACATCATGTGAGCAACAAAGAAGTTCGAGAACCAGTGTTTAGAGCAAACAGTCCATACCTCCTCTCCGACACCGCATATGTTGGCTGGGCCAAGTATTTCGCATGTTAGCCTATCGCCTTCCCCGCCGAGTGTTATTTGCGCTCATCGGAGGCGACTGGAAAAGGTGCTGCGATGTACAACCAGTGACTTGGAGAAGAAGCATGAAGAAGGCAACCTCAGGCTTAGCATCCTTCAGATCGGTCCTTCTTCCAGGATGGGGACAACGCGATTCGGACTGCCAGTGGTTTGAAACGTTGGAGACTATGGTGCACAACAGGCATCAGTGGAGACAGTGCTGTTCAACCACGTTAGCTATTAGTTAGACTCTCATAGAACATAGAACTCTAAAACACAAAAATCTCAAAACGGCATATGTAAAACCGAAAAAGATTTTCTTCTCATGTTGTTCACATGTGCCTAACGGCCCTCTCCGCAACGTGGCGATGAGGATACATGCAGTAGTGTCCTTGTGAGCACCATGGATGTATCTAAGCTGCATTAACATAACACATCGGTCAACTGAAGCGACACACGAGTGAGCGTTGTCGTTTCCTTTTTCATTTCTCACGCACCTACTGAACTATAACAGCTGTGTATACTATTGTGTGTGTGCACATCCCATTCCCATTTCAAACTATCGTTATGCAGTATTGCATTTAAATCGGTACCCGATTACAATGACGATATACTTATTTGTTGACCCTTTCGATTTAAATTTTACTCCAAGCATCCTACGGGACTTGTCAAACACATGCTTTTTTACCCGTGATAAATCATTGTTCATTGTTTCCCTCCTTTATTTCGCCAGTGTTATGGTGGCACACTATCTGTAATTACATCGTGAATATATATATATGTATATATACACCTAATTTTTCCTCATGTCTCTCGTTGTTATTGTTCTCAATTTACCCATCCTTCTGCTACATTCAAGTACAACTTACCCCAAACTAGTTTGTACACTCCATAGGAATAACGTTCATCCCTCTACTTTATGCGTTTACGGTGTACCTGTTTGATCAGACAGCTGAGTTGGACTGTGTCTCGCGTTATCGAAAAATTTGCCGTACATATATTTATTTAAAGAGCAGTGTTGTTGCAGGTCTACTGGTCGCCTAATACCTTTTCGACTCATGACGATGAGGAAATGGAAGTAGTTGACCACTTCACCTACCTTGGTAGTTTCATTAGCTACAGTGAGCATGCGACTGGCGAAGGTTAGTTCACTTATAGCAAGGTAGAACAGCCTTATGAATCTGTGGCCTCTTTGGCAGCAGAAGATGTTTGCTGAGTGAGTGCTATCTTACTTTATGGTAGTGAAGTTCCGGTCTGAGAATCTGAAGTACTTTGTAGTTTCTGACCAGCGTTGCCTAGACGGCATTGCTGATGTGTGATTACATCAGCGTGTCCGCAACCTTAGGTGTGCGCTGGCGATTGTCTGTCGGAGATATTCAGGTATGTTCTTTAGAACACTAAGTAAGATGAAATAAGTTCCACTCGCTTTGGTACGTGCTAGGTAGGCCCGGTTGCTGCTTAACAAGAACAGCCTTGTTTTATTTCTTGGATTTAGGGTGGCACAATGCACGAGGTGGGCAAAAGTTGACCTGGCAGCGCGAAATGTAGACCCTGGAGACTAAACTGGGTGCTTTTGGTCCGTCTCGCATTCGAGTCCGGATACCACGCGACCCACCATTTGGTTGGCCTGATAGTTTGTAGGACATGACTAGCAACCGCCACTAGCGGCGCACCTCCCGTCGTCTTCTAATCGGATTGTCCCTTTAAATGGTGTTTGATGCCGAGTTATCTGTGGGATTATGACGCATTATGACATGGGGTACTGAAAGCTGCGAGGAAGCTTTATCGCCAAGGTTGCCTTCTCATCGCACAATGGCCAGCTGTTTGTGGCCGTGCGTTGTCGACAAGGCGTGTGCGCATTGACCGTGAATGTTTACTTAGGACATTTAGGTTCCACATTAGCTTCCCATTCTCCCACTCGTTATATGCACCGCTATCTAGCTTAATGTTGTTGTACGGCATTGACGCATCATTCGAACTGCATGATATACTACTGTTGTTATTGTTTCTATTGTTGTTTTGGCCACGGCATTCCAATGGGACCGAGTCGTGACAGGTAGGCAAGAATACCAATGGTTGCATGCTCTTAGTACTGTGACACAAAACTAGACCCCATAGTGAGCTGGTTGTGCATCTAATCCTATTGGTGTATAATGATCTAAATTTAGAAAAGTAACAAACATGAGGTGCATCCGGCATCTTTTTTCTCTTCACCACCGACCTATTTCTCCCTATCCTTTTCATCGCTGACAATCACATCGTGAAGCCAGCTATACATATATCTATATGGTTGGCGGTATCCAGTTTCGGATTTCCCTGTCACTGTGGCCAGCCACAGGACTCCTGCGCCTACAGAGGGACCATGGATGGCTTGCGTTGCACCACCTACAGCTCCAACCGCACATCCCATATCCAGTGTAAACCCGAAGAAATAAGACCGGGAGGCATGTAGATGGGAGCCACGTTTCCTCAACGGAGCCGGCCAACACTACTTCACAGGCAAACACAAGCACACTGTACTTCTGGAATGAAGCGCACACAAGGCGGTGGCTGGACCGTAGTCCGCTCTTCGAGCCTAGCACGACCAGAAGGACCGTGCACCCCGTCCCCTTCAGCAACGACCAATTGTCTCCTGGAGGCAGTATGAACGAGATAGTGGGTAATAGACAGGTAGGCACCTTATCAACATGCACATCAAGCACAGTCACACCGGGGATATCACTTGAAACGATAAGATGAAATAAAATAAATCAGATAGGGCGGCATAACTCTTCACTAAATGGGGTATAAAATAAATTGATTACGAACTAATCCGCGATAAGTTCGACGACAGAAAATATATTTTAAACAAATGCCACAAGCGCGGAAATGTTACCGAAATTAACTACAATTAGCTTCAGCGACGTGTGCGAGTTTATAGAGGATAGTACCGGTAGACATCAATATGCCAAAGAAAAGCGTTAGGACAAAATTACAAATTCACCACCTAAAATAAAGAGACTTAGCGTGCAAGCACGCGGTTAGTAAATCGAATGCACCGTACCTACAAACGCTGCGCCGATTCTGTTTACCTTCTGTGCAAGACCCGTCGTCGCTTCCATGGTGGTCCCGAGTGGCCTCGCTCATGGCACACTAGGCCTGCCTGACTCAGGCACTCGCGACCGCATGTGCTACAGCACAATGCGCTCGACGTCGATGTAGTATAACCCATCGGTGCTTGCCGCTTCCGCAATTGATACTTCTTCTCTGCATGTATGAGATCTTTCTCTCGCACTTTGGCAACTACCGTCGCGATTAGATCGCGCCATGCACGCCGATCAACGGCCTTCGATTTCCATGACCTACAACCAAGATTAGAACGTGAGAGGCTCACTTTGATCATGTCCTGGTAAAGTAACTTTGGTTTCCCCACATGTCGTTTCCCAATACTCAGTTGACCATATAATAGTTGTTTCGGTATCCGCGTTGAATCCATACGCCACACATGACGGAGCCACCTCAGGTGTCTCAGCAAAAGTACGCTGTCCATTGCATACATTACACTTTGTCGCAACACCTCCTTGTCCGCAATTCTGTCACCCCATCCCGTGCGCAGAATCCGTCCTAAACTCTGCTGATGGAACGGCTAGAGATATCACACATTCCACCGGTACATCGTCCACGTTTCACTGCCGTATAGAAGAACGGACAGCACCATGGATTTGTACACCATCAGCTTCGTGCCAATGCTAAGCTGATGGTTGTTGTACATTCGGTTCCCTAGCTTCCCGAATGCAGCCGCTGCCTTCGAGACGCGGATACGCAGCTCACTGTGTAGCTGCTGGTCAGTCGGCATCACACTCCCAAGGTAGCAGAAGCGTGAGGTGGTTCCAATACTTCAGCATCAATGCTGATTCGCAGCAATATTGTGGATTGCACTTCCGGTGAAGGCTGAAAGAGACAGACAGTTTTGCTTGTGTTGATGGTGAACCCGAATTTTGTCGCTGTCGAAGCCAGAGCACTAGTCATGTACTGCAACTCATCCGCGCTGTATGCAAACAACGCACAATCGTCAGCAAACATCAACTACTGATAGTTGTCTCACAGACTAAAGTTCTCATACCGAAACGACAGATGTTCAGTAAGCCACCATCAGTACGGTGCTCCACACCAACACCGTAAGCACAAGCAGTATCAAAAGCACAAGACGTCATTGCATGAAGATCAAAATTAAACAGAGCAGGAGCTAAGACACAGCCTTGCTTCACACCAGGGACAACTGCAAAGTCATCCGCTGTCTCTCCACTCAGCTGCACCCTCGCCCGCATACCACTGTGCAGACATTCAGTTAAACTTACAAACTTACGCGGGCAACCAAACTTACCTAACATCAGCCACAATGCCTCCCGGTTCACCGTATCAAATGCCTTGGTGCAATGAAC
Source organism: Dicrocoelium dendriticum (assembly GCA_944474145.2). NCBI lineage: Eukaryota > Metazoa > Platyhelminthes > Trematoda > Plagiorchiida > Dicrocoeliidae > Dicrocoelium > Dicrocoelium dendriticum. Next base: position 38,154,379 of record OX104069.1, read on the forward strand.
AAAATGCGAGTACAAAGGCTGGTGTCATTCTCGACACTTGTCTTGCAGCTGACGAGCCGCAAACACCAAATCTATAGTGCTGCGACCCGAACGGAATCCACACTGCTATTCCGCCACGTTAGGTTCCACAATCTGTATGACGAGGCGGTTAAGCAGGATTCGAGCAATCACCTTGCCCACGCAATTCAGCAAGTTGCTGCCACGATACTACGTGCAACATTGCTTGCTCCCTTTGCCCTTGTACAATGGTAGCACAAGGGCATCCTTCAGCTCGGCACGCACCTCCTCCTCAAACCATACGCGTTGCACCAAGTGGTGCAGCGCAGTCACCAACGCAGGTCCGCTGTGTTTCAATACTGAAGGCTGGATCCCGTCGGCACTGGCACACTTACCGTTTCGCAGCTGAGCAAGTGCTGTCTGCGTCTCATCCAATGTCAGCGTGTCTGCCAGACTCGCCTTCACATCGTGCTGCTTGAGGCCGTTCAATGTTGGCCAGTCGATCTCTGAACGGTTGTTCAAGAGTCAGTCAGTGTTTCCGTCAGATCTGCATTATGTCTGCAGTCTGTGTGCAGGTAGCGCCTGAACTACCATCGATCAGTGTCCTCAGAGGCTCCAATCTCGGTCCATACAACCCCTTCAAGGAGTCAAAGTATTCCTTGTGTCGGCAGCGTTTGGAGTACCATTCCATCTGCTTCGCCTTCTCCGTCCACCATGCATTTTTAACGCGACGGAGCTCTCGAGTCAGACATCGTTGAATTCTGCTAAACCGACTCTTCTTCACCAAGTCACTGGGGTCTGCCACATGTGCAGCGAAGGCTGCATTCAATACCACAATGTTGAGGACCTTACAATGCTTGCCGGACGACATCTTTAACAGTAAAATTGAAGAGGAAAGGCGAGATGGAGCAGCCTTGGCGCACGCACCTGTTGACAGTAAACGAAGTGGAAAGCGTGCCGTGACCCCTGACTTTGCCTGACGTATGACTGTAGGGATCAAGATGGTTAAAACTTGTCGGGCACATCTTTCCTTACTAAACAGTTAAACGACACAGATCTGTCTACGGAGTCAAAAGCCGCTCGCATGTCTAAGAACACTATGATTGTTGTCCGTTAGTGGACGTGACGGAGTTCACGAAGTTGGCGAAGTGTGAAGATGTGGTCAATACAACCACGACTTGGACGGCGTGGTCACAGAGGACCTCCAAGTTTTCGGGTACAGTGAAGAATAATGCGTTTACCTTACAAGCAGTACTCAATGCCACAAAAGTATTGAATACCTCACGCTAAGTGGATAGTGATTGGTTGCGCAGGATTTCTGGAGGTGACGATAGTTGCTGGGAAGTGTTATTTCAAGGTGCTCCCTACACCTGACGCCACAGACGGTGCTGAGTGTCTCTTGTACCGATCTCGTTGACAGTGAATACTTATTTTCTCATACATCCATATCAAGCCAATAGGTGGAACAGTTTCTACTCAACTTTGTGCCTAACCCTTGGGTATGCCTACGAGAGTGTTTTAAGTCTATACATATTACGACACTTACCAGGCTGGACTAGTGGGAGCCGCTTCTATTTCTTACCGGGTCTCGTGATAGTGGACATAGTTACAATAAGAAATCACAGAAGGGGGAGAGACGATCAGTGACGAACAAGTGAGATGACATGAAGGCCAAGGGAAATTTATGGTACGACTAGATAGGTCTGTGATGCATGCGTGATGGTGCCTAAGAAAAAGTATGCTGTGAGCTACTTTTGGATACAATCTGGATGGTACAACGATGTATAAGGGGAGGTAAGTCAGTTCTAACTTACACTGCATCAAGCTAAATACACCAACCTAGTGTCCATCATAAGTTGAACATTGTCGCCATATCAGCTGCAGTTGCTGTGGGTTTTCCTTTCACCACGTATGCACAGTGTTAGTCTATTGGAAGCCGCTTTTATTTTTTACCGGGTCTCGTTTTAGTAGACTTAGTTATACAGAGAGTCACTGTGATGGAAATGTTATTATTAATAACTGCAACCAGAATCGTTTGATGTATGAACTTAAGTTAACTCACCTGTGTCCATTTGCGCAGATTTTATACCCCTGAGAATGAACTCAAATGTTCCCCTTCCGCCAGCTTTGTTGCCAGCTTTGTCAACTCAGTTCCAGGAATTTCCATGCCATCCAGGTAACCAACTGACCTCAAGGAGAGGGGTCATATTTCTCTGCGTACTTTTCGCTAGTATGGTATCCCTCTGGGCATGCTTCATTGACGTCTACGTTGCCTTGTAGGCCCTTCTTCTTACTGCTCTGGCGAATGCACCGGACGTTATCATCTACAGCTCGGTATTGCTTTACGTAGCTAATCTCATTCAAAGCCCTGCTTACCTGCCAGTTTTGTGCTCGCCGCATGTCCGACTAATCGGACATGAAAAAGCTATTTGATGGAAGTTCTTATGTGCACTTATGTACTCGCACATGCGCTTTTCGTCATTTGATCTCCGTTGTGATGCGGCAGTATCGGAATTGAAGATGTGACGGCATATGCCTTGCTTGCTTTCTGTTTGTTTCTGACCTATACGGGCTTCCATTCCTTGGGTCGGTGAACACACGGGATTGTTTTGTTCATCTACCTTCGTTCTTCTGTTCCATGGATCATATTTAGTGCAAACACATTGGTGCACTGAGCACTTGATCATCAATGTATGTGCGCGGCCTCTTGCCACAGGTTTCTAAGACCGGAACACTTACCTTTGTTCCGGAACCAGCATCGCTTTGGAAACCCAAACCACACTACTCGCGTGGGACGAGACGCCATCCCAATCAATACCAGTTCCGTCCTTCGTTGTACTTTTTCTCGATCCCTCCGCTATCGTCAGCTCTTCTTCTAACATGGTGTTGGTGTTGGTGAACAACAAGGCTTTAATTGTGGCCATGTCTTCCTTTCCTGGGTCATTTTCCCCCGTTTCCATGTTACGTTTTCATCCGGTAAAGTCACTGAGATAACTGCTCGTCTAACGGCTGCGGTTACTTGTCCTTCCTGATGTAAGGCTCATTTTCCCTTCTTATTCGTTAGCTGTTAGCTGTTTAAATTCCAGATCCAACATTGAGTTTAGCGATTGACCACAATCCTTGCTTACTTACGGTTTCACGTTGTGTTTTCAGTTTGATGTGTTGAATTTCCGCCGTGAATTTGGATCTACCTTGAGCTCGAAGTACAACCACTCAATTTACCTCGAAATAAATACGTATATGCCTGTACTGTGGTTGAACTTCGTCTCAATACTCCATTATTTTTCATGACCGATCTGGTCACACCACACATGAATTGGGCACACACCAAACGTATTCGGTGTTATCTCATATCCGTTTCTCGTCACTGTGGTTTATGTCGTTCAAAGCTAGCCTATATCTTTCTGCACGTCCAACGCGATAGCATTGGGTATTTTCGTTGAGACTCACCTGATTGATCTGGCCAGCGAGTTTCAAATTTTAGTGACCTTGACTGATCGATAGTCACACAGCTGCACACAAGGCTGCTTTATTGCCTTCGGATGTATATTTGCGCATTGGTGAGTCTCAATGAGCCACTTGTTACCTGCTTTGGTATCTTCAAATCGATCAAGTCTGACAAGTATCAGTCGGCATATCCACTACGACCGGTAAGCTATTACTTTGGACTAATTTGGGGTAGCCTTCATTATTTTTACATATCTAATTTGCCACCATCTCATTTGATGACTGTTATATACAGGACCCGTACTTTAGATGAGTTCCCATACCTCAGTATTTGATTGGTTGTTCATAAGACGCAACTTAAAGCATAAGACCGATCGATTGGGAGTAAATTATTATTCAACACTTGACCAATATACAATTGGCAGTGCCACAACACATAGTTAACGACAACGAAAAGGGGAAAAACAGGTAGTCAATGGAAGGCTTAATAAGCTTTTCAAGGTCTATGCGTTGTGTGGGCAGAGATCTTCCCGGTTGCCCAGGCCGAGGAAAAGGGTTGACTTAAGGGACCCCACTTCGAGCCTTTGGTCATAAAGACCTTACCTGCAAGGCAGCGGGGCGATTAACGAAGACCGTTAACAGCCGAGTAGCTCATACGCCTTCCTTGTGTTCAGTAGCAGTCCACAGAGAAGCCGGTGGTCAACAAACTTGTTAATCCGTCCTCCGTGAGATACCGCTAAGTACAGAAGTGAGTGGTCAGTGATCCTATAGCCGGTCACATTGGCTTTGACACAGCGCTGTACGAGCTCTTATGGTATTTGATGGAGCTCTGCGACACTGCCGCTAATTGTCCTTGACTGCTTATTCCTCTCGCCTGCAAGACAAACGTGACTTATTTGCAGTTAACAAACGGAAGGCGTTCACCGATCCACAACCTGAGGACGCGCCCGATAGCGTATAGCTCCGCCACGGGAGTTGACACGATAGAAACGTTCAAGGCTATGTAGGGTATTTTTGGCGTCGAACTCGCAAACCATATGAATTGACCCCACTAGGTCATCGGGAGCATCAACTTCGCTGCGCTCGGCTGAGGCCAACTTCTACTGTGGTGGGGTTCTATACAGTAGAACATTCGAACAGCACCTGTGTGATATTTCATCGAATTCGAATAGTTAGATAAATTGAAATTCTGTTGGTGCTGTCAGTGAGATCATTACAATTTGTTCTTGCATTGTGCCCACAATCTATCGCATCTCAGCAAGGCTTAAGAAAGTCTTATAGTTGGTTGGTTGGAACTTAACGTCTACCTGGTGTTTCTTGTTTAGTAGGCCTATGCCTAGCATTTTTCATATATCCGAAAGATACGTGCGATTTGTGGATAGTATTCCGGCGGGGTGAAACTTCCATGACCCTCGCCGCAGATGTACTTCGTTACCTTCATTTCATATCACTTGATCGGTTACTCTGAAAATTCATCTTGCTTTGATTACTGGGTGAGATTAGATTATCCCTGATTGCGTAAACAATCTGGCAACCATGGTAGGCATCGTGGTTTACGTTCACTTTTGGAGATGTTCCATTATGCACTTTTCTTCGGCTAGCGCTTTAACTTTGAGAATACTTGGTAGGGTCTTAGGTTTCATCTGGCTTATCATCTGCACGAGTGTTTCTGGATACACTGGTACAACGCACTACATGTCTCGGCATATCCTCTGCACCTTCAAGCTGCAAAAGGCTCCGCAAGACTTGTCGTCACGTCACGAGCCTTATCTATCACCGAATGGCCACCAGAATCAATCGACCGCTTCACTCATTTAGGTCGTGATATTGGTTCTTGGGGTTGCATCAGCTATGAGGTTGCCCCATACATTGGGCAAGTGTGGATTGCTTAAATTCCATTCGTCCACACGGACGGGGGCACATTAGTCTCCCAGACAAGTGCAGGATATACACCGCTGTGGCACGGCCAATATTGCCGAAACATGACACTGCGCACCAAGCGAGTTAAAGAAAATTATCCTCTTTACACACCAGTAGTTGCGGAACATTGCTCATATCTCATGCGTGCACCGGGTGAGCAGTGGTAAGGTTAACCAGTTGGTGCTTAGAAATAAACTCTCGTGTGACTCACCGGAATATCAGTTGAACTCGAATTGCTTACGTTGAGCATGCTTGAATCCCTCATAACTTTCACTTTATCACTACGAAACCAAAGATACATATATGATCGCTTATGGCATCCACAATTTGCCTACACAGGCGTCGATTACTTGGACCATACACAGGAAGAGCTTTCGACTTAACAGTCGATCTCAAGGTCCCTCCTTATCATCCTTAAAAGAAATTAAACCACTATTCTTTGGATTGGCCGAGGACTCTTGAAACGGAGAGGGTCGGTACTATGGGTCCAAGAAGAACCTCATGGCCACTGATTTGAAGGAGCGTTTCTGGTGACAGCTTAATCAACCCACCCCGCCATTATCAATTACTTGGCTCTAGCGATTTATTTGGCGTATTGCTTCACGGCTTCTGGTCTCGAATGAATCAATCACATGGTAACGTTGCTTAAACTTGATGCGACACAACTTCAAATAATTCTATCGTTGGTGAAGGACGGTGTCCGCTTACTCATGTTGGGTCTAGTAGCCTTATTAGAACCCCTTTTGCACAGGGATATTTCTTTGAACCAGCAGTCATAACTTATCACCCTCGTCCTTGAAAAGCGGACTTAATCAACATTACCATCACAGCGAAACCCCTCACGTCTCATAAAGCGGCGGTTCACTGCTCTTTCAAGGAGTTGGGTCCACTAGAGTGGATGATGCGACGCCCTATTTTTACAGTTCTCCAGCCCGGAAACAGTGCAGTACGTACAGGCAGTTAGCATGATCAACTTATTTATTTTACTACGGCTAGCTCCTGCGACAGGATAAGCCGGCTTCATGAATGTCGCGAATTGCAGCTGCCCAAGCGCGGCAGTTGGCGGCAAGCTCCACGCAGATACTGATCCAATGATTCCTCCAGTGATCGGCACCATGCATAACCTGGAGTTCCAGAAGATCGACTTGCGAATTCACTGAAGCGATCCACCTTTTCAATTGTCCACCACCTCGACGGCACCAACCGTGCCAAGGCGAGAGTGAAACCATGGCTCTAGTGAAGTCAGTGTCTGGTCTTCGGAGGACGTGACTAAACCACTGAAATCTGCGTAGTTGGATGAGCGCTGCGGGCTTCGGCAGACCGTAACAGTGCTTACGGATTTTGTCATTGGTGATACGCTCATGTCACTGCGTTTAAAATAGTCGAAAACTTCCAGCTTTCAGGTGTCTTCTTATCGCAGAGGCCATGTTTCGCAATCATAGAGTAAAACCACACGAATGGTTGCCGAGAATACTCTGATTCTCGTTCTCAGACTAATTCCTGTCCTTCGCCACAATTTGTTTCTCAGTTGTAAGAAGGTTGTTCTAGCGCTGTCAATACGATTCCGGATTTCGGATGTAGCCTGACCATTGGGGAGAATAGTGGATCCAAGATACTTGAATTCAGAAACAGATTCGATGAGTTGTCCATGTAATGAGAACGACGGGGCGGACTGGATGGCTAACGATGAGAACTATTTCGTCTTGCTGATGTTGATTTCGAGGCCGATTGTAGAGGCTGCTTGGTCGACCCGATTTAGCAGTGACTGTAGTGATATAGCATCTTCCGCAAAGATAGTGATATCGTCAGCAAATTCTAGGTCTGACAGCCAGAAATCAAGGCTTACCACGATATCCCTCGAGGGCATGATGCATAACCCAGTCGACTGAGAATTTGTACAGCACTGGAGAATGTGGGCAACCCTGCCGGACTCAAGTATTGATGTCGAATTCCTCTGTTTCTTCTTCATAGACCCGAATCCGGGCCTACCTGCAACGGTGGTATGATCTCATCAAGTTAACGAGTTTAATCGGCACGCCATCGGCAAGTAGGACTCTCAAGAATGCTTCGCGGTCAACTGAGCCAAAGACAGCTCGAAAATTCACGAAGCAAACGAACGTGGGCTGCTAGAACTGGTAGCGGTGTTCGGGTACTCGAGATACAGTGAACATTTGATCAGTGCAGCCTCTGTCTAGACGAAATCCACCTTGATTATGGCGAGTTTGCAGATTCCTCTCATTGGCAAAGCGGGAAAGCAAGATTCGTGCGACGGTTTTGGCAGCCACATCGATTGGGATAATCACGCGATACTTGTTGCTACATATAGTTCGGTCATTTTTCTTTGCAATTGGCAGAAGTACTGAGATACTCCACGAGGAAAGACAGATTTCGGACTCCCATATCGAGCAGAAGAGCTCGTACAAATGCTCAGAGAGCTGGGAAACAACGTTTGTAGATTTTCGCTGGAATTCCCTCTGCTCGTGGGACTTTCTTCGGCTTCAGGCGACGAACGATATCTGCAACTTCTGTGGGAAATGGTGGTGAGCAATCCGCCTCATATCCTGGCTGGGTTAATGCTGGAATTGGTGTGGTGGTGTGTAGTGGACGGTTTAGGAGGTTGCCAAAATACTCTACTCATCTGGAAAGTTTTCCTTCCGTATCGGGGATGATTTGGCCATCCGAATGAATGGCACAATATCGGATGTGGTGAATAGCGTTTGCCGTAAGCTAAGCGGATGTGGTGGAAAAGATGACTCAAATGGCCAGAAGTTGATGCACCTTCTATGTTACGTGCGATAATAGACCGTTAGCGGTTGCGATCATTGTGTGCTGAGCAGGTTGCCTCACATCTCAAGCGATGGTAGTCTGGGGAATTTGTGAAACGTGCTTCTCTCGCTTTAGCGGACAGGCGGATAATATCTTCAGTGATTCAGTCCTACACAAGCTTAGTGGTAGAGCGCAGGATAGGTAAAGCAGCGCCTTGAACTGACGATTTTAGCCTAGACCAACGAGCGTCTACAGGTTCATCTTTTGCGATTACGAGGCGTGGTGCACTGGCAGAGGTTTCTGCTTCTATTGCTGCCTCCAGAGATCCGTAGCAGTCAGTATTTTCCAGTGGGGCAGTGTTGATACGCTTTGGTGGAAGGATCTTTTGGCTCGTTGTCAAACGGATTCTGAATTTAGCGTGTAGGAGTACGTGGTCCGAACCACCGCAACTTCGAGGGCCTTTCCGTGATGGTTTGTTTACTGATACCAGAAACTGTTCTTTTCAACCTTGTTCCAGCCACCACCTTGTCACCAATACATTCAGCACAGATGTCCTTTTCGCTTTAGATAACTCCAAACCAACGAACCAATATCATAGACTGAGTCACAAGAATATCGGTTGATGGTGGCACACGTCTGCCTAAGCTTAAGGGCCTTTTTAACCGCATACCTAGATCGTCATTTTCAACGCATGTCCGCTTAGCATCCATTCTTCAGGCGTCTACGAGGCACCCAGCTTCCTGGTTATTCTCTCGCCACACTAGCTCATGATCCAACATCATGGCCGAGTCAATCCAAACTGGGACATCGGCAGACACCAGCGTACTATTCGAATTACTTCCATTGCTGGATTTTCAAAATCATGTCCCAAATGTGAACATTTGACTGTTGATTGGCAGCAGGTTGCGCTAAGTACTCAGTTTCAGTTTGTGTGCGACACTCTGAAACCGAATTTGACGGAATCTGTGATTTCAGAGGGACTGTAAAGAACCGAAAGTGAGCGTCGTTCAGAACGGCCGATTAGTGGGCAAAGAAAAGCCTCAATGGGTATGTCATTCGCTAAAAAACTGGCCACTTCTAGTCAAAGTCAAGTCAACAATGCGCCTTATGCACTCATGAAGAGTGCATATTCACTAAGATATGTTGATATAGTCTGAGGGGCTTGACACTTCGAAGGGCCTTTTAGTTAGTTTACTGTGTCGCAGCTATTACTTGGGCCGTCTGAACCCATCTGAATCACCGATGCCCTATATTCTTGTCTCTACAAAATGACACCATCAATGCGGCGTTGGCTAAAAATGATAAATGCCTCAGCTATTGCGACACAATGCATTTCAACAGGATGTTCCAAAAATAACCTAATAATACTAATAGATAATATTATGCTTCCTTGTATATTATGCATCAAGAGTGGGCGTGGTTGGAAGTGAAAGCTAAATGGGCGATGAAAGGACGAAAAACCTCACAACACGCGCCAGCAAGGTTGGCTCTTCACAACGCAAACAGGTGTATTCAGCCGAACTTGTCCATCGTTCGGAAGATACCAACTGAGACCAAGCTCGAAGGCAGAGTCTTTATTTCTCTTGACCAAATCACTGATTGGCCTACCGTCCTCTTCCTCTGTCCACACTCCGGTCGCACGAACAACGCACTTCGTTGGAGTCGGTGGGCGGACATGTGCAATATGTGGCCCAGCCATCGGAGTCTGGTGTGTGATACAACGGTGCTGGATGCTTGGTTTGCTCTTCTCGCGCCCTAAGCAAGACTCTGAACGCGCTGGGTACTCGTGCTGTGTTCCTACTGGATATGAGCTAATGTGCGGAGGTATCGGTGGTCGAATTAACACTTCTCTGCGTCTGTCAATCTGATGAGCCGCGTTTCGCTGCCTTATAGAGTTGAACACACGGATGCATCACAGGGACGAACATTGACAAAAATACCTCGGGCTTCTCTTATACCGTTCGTGACCTAATCTCTTATTTCACACATACTGCTACAACTGCCCAGGTAGTTAAATTTCTGAACGACTTCTGGCTGAACCTCACTAAAGATCAGTGCAGGGGTTAATCCCTGTCAATCCTGATGAACGAATTTGCGTTTTTTTTGGGGGGGGTCAAAACACAGTCCGGAACGCTCGACACCTAGTACCAATCTGTGTCCGCCTTTGACCGAGTGGTCTGCGCGCCTGGTTTGCAACCACAAGGTCACCAGTTCGAATCCGCGTAGGAGTGGGCGTCCTCGTGGTATACTTAACCCGCACGCGACTGGTGGTGGTCGCATGACAGCGAAGCGCCGTTACGGTATGCAGCTGGCGATTTCTTTTTTCAGCACTGATCTGTCCACCGCTGTTTCACAGGTTTGTAAGCTGTCACCTACTGGGGTAATTTCGTCTGCATACTACAAATCTGGAAGTCCACCACCTCGAAGTTGTTCCCCACCCTCTAAGTCTTGTCTGATGAATGCAATCTTACTAAGTTCGTCAGTAGAAAAGTTGGAAGGGGTAAGTGGCAGCGAGAATCCTTATCTCACACCGTTGGAGGTATTGTAAGGCCGTAACAGTCTATCACAAGTCTTCAGTTTACCCGGGCTGCGTGCACACAGTGCTCTTACATGTTTCTCGGCACACGTTTCCTAACCAGTTCCTAAGGGCATATCGATCACAGAAGCGGGCGTACCCTTGGTGTCGTGAATCACCACTACGATAGGTCACCAATATAAGTGGCGGAGCTCCAGCAATTGACATACAAATAAGATGTGGTCGATACAGCCGCCATTTCGACGAAACCTGGCTTGCTTTTCACGAATATTGCTCTGATGTGTGCCAACCAGCCTATAAAAACCTACAGAGGTACCCAACTTAGAGACGATGGAGATCTGACTCATCCCTCCACGATTGCCATATTCCGAACGTGAGCTCTCCTTAAAAATCGTGACTCCAACGACGCTACTTCATTCGGTTGGGATAGTTTCTGCTGCTCACAGTTTCAGTGGTAAATCGTGTTAGTCATCCATAAGAGCAAGTCCTTCTAAATTGAAAAGGACTGTAAGAAGACCATTTCACGTTCAACTTCTGCGCGAGATGGTAGACCCAGAAAGCCTACCCAGGAGCAAGGCGATTACTTGCCAGCATTGGCTAGTAATTCTGGCCGATTAAGTTAGTTTTCTACTTGTTCAACCCAAACTCTAAACGTCCTGACACTTCAAAGAGTTATCAAGATTAGCGGCCATTTCCATCTCCGATGCACGATGGAACCACTGTGCTATCCTGTCTCTCTTCAGGCCATCAAGCAATATAGCTCTGATGTCATTACGAATCTCATAGTGTTCACTCACTGTCTGAATGTATTGTTGAGCATTGAGAAATTCCAGCGACTGTGAAGAGACCCATTGTCTAGACTAACAATCAGGTTTACCACCCGAAGACATGCCTTGTTGTTAACAACGTCTGGTGAGCATGAGACGAAGAACGAGATGTCAGGCCCTGACAACCCTTCTTCATCGTTGCTAAAACGTAGTGGAGAACCAATGGTTGTGGATCTATCCGTCGTTTTTCGCTGTTAGACACATAGAGCATATCCCTCGTATTAACTCTTTTTTATTATCCTTCGCATTCATGAAGACACTCACAGACAACTTCTGAAAATCGTCCATGGCTCGATCCTGTCACCATCGTCTCAGAACTTTTCACACGTATCATATTGTGACGTGCTCTCTGTTCTTTGAATGAGACAATCCAGTGACAACTAGGCTTTTCCCTAGTCATGAATGCAGTGGGCAGGTTTTTGCGCTTCGCCAGATGCGACCCTTGTACATGCAATTTTGATCAGTTGGTCACACTTGTTTATGACATTGCTTATCCTCGAAGGGTACTCCGGAGGAATACATTTGTCCCGAATTGCTCTGTTCATCCGGATGATTGGGGCCAGGGACTACTGCTTCTTGATTCCAGGATTCTTCAGCCATTTTACTCAAGTAACCATAAGTGGCTAGCTGATTCAAGTAAACCATTTACTCGATAACCGAAAGGCTTTGTAGTCCTCTTTAAGTCGGATGCAGCTACTGTACAACGGCTGTTCAACATGCTTATTACAAATCTCTGCATGCTTCAACATTCGTTTCGGGCATCACATTGCTTCATTATCAAGATGATACACCGCATTTGGCATCGACAAGCCAACCACAAGCACTTGAAGTGTCCGGTCGACGAACTTATTTTGCCATTTTCGACACTCCTGATGGTCAGCTCACCTAGCGGCTGTTGACCACTTGGTTTCCTGCATCCTCATTAATCTAGGTCGACCTTGATAGCTCAATTGGTTTCTCAAGGGAAAGGCACATAGTGTCCTATCGATCAATGACCCGGTCCCTGCATACGTAGGACAGTAACAGATCGTCAGTGTTTGCGAAACACTGGGTGAGTATTTACTTTGTTCAGCACCTGGCGTCTGGCGAAGACCTTTTGGTGCACCACTGTCATCCGTTGAAATTCAGCCTGCTTCATTGGGTGATCATGTTCCTCGCGTACCTACTGTTATCTTGTTTATCTATCCCTTGTCTGCATACTGATCCATAGTGGCCTTAAATACCGTGATAAAGGAGTATGAGTAAATCGATTAGTACCTCCTGTCTTCCTAGATGTGATCTCGGGTTTGTCCACTTCTGGATATTGACACATTTGAGTGACCCCCATCAGTTCGCATATCGCAGTGCAAGAGCCACTCTAGATGCGATAGCTTACCTCATACATTCCGTGTTCTCATTATTGATAATAGGGACGAATCCACTGGCTTCTGTTTCCTGGACTATAGCAACACCTTTTGCTGTGTTAACCGTGTACTGCTGTTGCGTAATCTGCTCGGCTCCGATGTTCAACCTTATATTATTCTTCTACTGAAGAATTATTTTGCCCAGTGCACCTAGTTTGCCAAGTTTTGCTGAAAAATCCTTCATCATGCGCCACGGATTCCACTGTTCTTCAGGAATCAATTCTGTACTGATTTTATTTTCCAGTTGGGCGGGGGCCGAGTGGTCTGCACGCCTAGCTTGCAATCATAAGTTCATCAGTTCTAATCCGCGTGGGCGCAGACGTCCCTGCGATATACTCAGCCCAAGCGCGACAGGTGGTTGTCGGGCTGCAGCCAAGCACAGCAGCACAGCTGACAAATTGTTCATTTATTATTATGTCACCACAATCCCTATCCCTCAATGAGCCATCTTGCTGAAGTATGCGGATGACGTAATCCTGGGTGCCTCTACAGAGTATAAACCCTTCTGGACAACCTCAGATTGGTCCAAAGCCCGCTGCTTATCGTTGAACACCTCAAAATGCAAAGAGATTCTTTTTTCATTATTTAAATTCATTATTTAAATCGCTACCAGCGACTGCTCATGCAGTGCCCACAATTTGACATCTTCCGTCAGTAAAATACCTGGGGACGACACTGAGCAGCCATCTTACGTGACCCTGTCACGCAAACGAAAAATTCAATAAAATCAGGAGACTCTCGTTTTGGCATTCCTACGTACCCAATTGTCTGATCCTACGCTTTATCACTGCGTGTGTGTGCTGTCCTACTGGACCTAATACTCTCCAGTGATCACCCGTGGCCTCATGAGTAAGGACCTCAGAGTGGTTACCAAAGTCACTGAAACATCCATACCGATGTAGTGGCATTTCAAGGTCTGAACTTGTTCGTATTACTGTAACCAACCATGTTAGCTTTTGCAACAAATTTGCATCCAAAATTCTCAATAATAGTAGTCACCCTCTCCATAGAGCCTTGTCCGAATGTTTCTAGACCTCCTCTACCATATGTATCCATAAAACCATATATGCCCGCACACGGGCCTATGGTACGTCAGTTGTCACTTATTTGTCACGTTTTTTGACTGCTCAGAGTCTAGTCAATCACGAACCGATGAGTAAATTACTCCTGTGGTTTTGGCCTTTCCAGCGTTTTTTAAGAACCGCCGTTTTATACCTATCCTCTTTTAATCTATTTCACTAGTTATCCATATTCAAGGTCAGCCTGTTGTGGTTGAATATTCACCTTTCATGGGTGCACATAGCTTGACTATATGAAATAACGCCGTGGGGAGACCTATATGGCTCTTACTTTCAACTTATTCCATCTAGCCACCTGTCCTATCTGGATAATCTGACAAGCTTGCCATTCCTTTTGTATTGATTTTTTACTCCCGCATCTCTCAGCAGCTTTCCCGTTGCCGTGTATTGTCGTTTCTATGACAACATGGGTCAGGTTAAAAATACCGTATACTATTGAATACTGTATGTGGGAGCAAGTAGAAATTTAAATCTGTACAACTCCATCGCAATATAGTCAAAAATGTTATATAATGTGTCTGTACTCCGTGCTAATCGAATCGCTCTCCGCGTCCTTATGTAGCACTTTGAAATATCTAACTTATAATTTTACTGGGTTCTCAAATATATGATGCCATTGTTGATGTCCAATTGTTCTCCGAATCGAACAGCTGTACATATTTAGCCTCCACGACTTGTTCCGGCAGACTGTCCCAAACATTCACGACTCTTCGTTCGAAGCACATGGGGTAGGGTAAGCGTTTTATACCCGGCACCACAAGCTTGTGCTGGTGTCCGCACGTGTTGCAGCGCGTGCACAAGAGAAGCAGCGGTATCAACATGGGAAAATCACCGAGGTATAATATATGGTAGGTCATAATGAGATTGACTCGCACCCGAGGATATGACATGGCGTTGGGTCCTAGTTTCTCGCACCGGTCTTCGTACGACAATTTTCGTAAACCTGGAATGGGCCTGGTAGCGACGTAATGAACCAGTTCGATCTTCTGTGCGAGCGCCTTCTGAGATCCATCTGGGAACATATGGGAAACTACGGCACCGTTCCCTTGACTCGATGCGTCTGTGGCAAGGACAATTTCCCGGGAGGGATCAAAGTGAGTTAGGAGTAGGTCTGAAGCCAGCAGTGACTTGACCCGCTCCAACGCAGTCTGGCATTCTGGCGTCCAATTCCAAGTTTGGCCCTTGCTCAGCAACTTATTCAGCGGGGCACGCTGACTATGCAGTTCGGGCAGAAAAGCGCTGTACTGACTGATTAGGCCACAGAATGAACGCAGTGATTGCAAGTCCGCAGGTGGGGGCATCTTTTGAATAGCTCGGATATTTTCTGGATCAGGGCGACGACCGTCTTTTGAGAAAATGAAGCCGCGAAATTTGATGATTGGTGTGAAAAAGGTACACTTGTCTTCTCGGATACGGAAACCATATAACTGGATGTGTACAAGCGAGCCGTTGAAATAGTTCTTCTGCCGTCCGACCCAATAAAATGATATCATCCAGGTACGCCGCGGCTCCAGAAACTCCCGCGAGCATGGTGTCCAGTAGCTGCTGGAAGATGGCTGGTGCCGTTTTCACTCCAAAAGGGAGGCGGTTGTACTGGTACAAGCCACGATGAGTGTTGATGGTCAGCAATTCTCTCGAGCTTTCATTAACTTCGACCTGGAGGTAGGCATCGGATAAGTCGAGCTTGGCGAAACATTTCCCACCATTCAGCTTGGCAATGATATCCTCTGGTATCGGAAGGGGGTTTTGATGATCGTCCAATGCGGCATTAAGGCCAGTCGAAAAATCGGCACAGACACGCACTTTACTGTTCGGTTTTCTCACAGCAACAATCGGCGCAGCCCATGAAGATTAGTTCACCGGTGTGATGACACCTGCTCGTTCCAGTCGGTCGAGCTCCTGATCAACTGCTGCCATGGCTGTATACGGTACAGGTCTTTTTGCTCTGAAGACTGGTTTGGTTCCTTCACGAAGGCACAACTTTGCTTTGAACTTTGTGCAGTGGCCGAGACCATCTTCAAACAAGGCAGCAAACTTCTGCTTTAGCTTTCTCGTCATGTCTTCTATCGACAATGATGCATGGACTGGATCGGTTTGAACTCTATTGCAAATCTGATTCATTGGAACATCAAACAATTGTAATTTTTCCATCCAGTCAAGTCCAAGGAGGTTCAAGTTTGGTCGGTCAGACAAGTAGCAGGTTCCGGCCTGTTCCACTCCGTTGAATGCCATTTTGCAATTTCTTTCTCCGACCAGCTTCAGCACTCCACCGTATGCGTTGTGGGCGACTTTGTTGGAATCAACCATCTTCGGCTTCTTTATGTGCTTCCAAGTGTTCTTGGAAATATTCCTTATATCTGATGCCGTATCGAACTGCAGTCGGGTTGGGATTCCGTTGATGAGCACAGTGATAAATCGACGGCGTGTTCTAGAATCGCTGTGAAACCTGGCAATCACCGATAGTGATTCTGCGTCAGGCTTCCTGAAGTTCTTCCTTCGGTAGGACTGCTTCACGTTTCTTGGGCAGGACTGATGGCAAACCTCTTCCTTGTGGCCGCGTTTATGGCACTTATCACAAATGTGACGCTTGAATGGACAGTATCGTGCGAAATGCCATTCACCACACGACCAACAACGTGTAGGCGGCTTGTTCGGCGTTCTGTTGAACGGCTTGTTCGAGCCAGCCTTTCTTGCTTTTTGCACAGCATGAACAGTATCGGCAATGGTGGGGCGACTCTGCTCAATCATACCCGTGTCGTGTTTCAAAGTAATCAACCGTTTACATTTGCCTACAAGAGACTTCAATGTTAAATCTGGATTTTGATCCAACTTAGCAAGGAGCCGAGTGCGGATTTCCACGTCGCGTGGAGACTGTAAAGCACTGCCAAATATGAGACACTTAAACTGGTCATCCGTCAAACAGCGTAACTTGAAACGTTCACATTCACGGTTAACCATGTCTGATAGTGCCCCATAATCGTCTGCATCACGCTTAACACTTTTTAGATATTGATATCAAATGCTAAACAAAGATGTCGACTCACCAAAAATTTCTTTGAGTGTTGCCACTGTTTCGTTGAAAGTGATGTCCTTCGGCTCTTTGGGCAGGATTTGGTCAATGAATCTTAAATGTTCATTAGTACCGAGCTTGCGGAGCAAAAAACGCACTTCGTATGAATCATCTTGACGGCTGAAATCCGTCCGGAAGGGATCCTCCCAGCGTTTGAACCACGCCTCGAAAGTGCATTCGGAGTCAGCATCATAATGAAATTCAGTGATTGATTTCGTAAGAAGATCAAGTGAAACAGCCTGCGTGTCCCGTGTAGCTGCTCGGTTTGGTTGTACGTTCAAGCACTGCGTTAAACTTTCAATCAGTTTTACTTGTGTTTCCATCTGGGATTGTTGCTAAAGAAGCACCTTTTGAAAATGTTCGGCAGAAAAATTTGTAACATTTTCGTGCTTGTCCGTCGCTATTGTTAGATCCACTTTTTCTCGCTATTCCGAATTAAACACCCAAAAATTTCTCCGCAAAAATTCTAGCCCAGCCGACGAAAAATCAAAAGTCCAACGATCTTGATCACGAAAAACGTGTTAACAAAAGCTGCCAACGTAGCCAAAACTGCCGCCAGAAAGCTGTACAACTACGCCAGACCTACGCCAAATATATAGGGGGCTCAATGACCTTCGGCTTCTAGAAAACGAAGGTCAACTGGTAAAATTAGTAGCCTCCCTGTCAAGACTCCGTATGCTGGCCATCACATGAAGGAATGGAAGGTTTCGGAATCTTCGAAATCAATGCACGATCGAAGATAATCGATTAATTGCTAAAATAATGGTTTTCCTTTATGTTTTTTTCCTTTTCCCGGAAAGATATTTCTATGTCCCGAGTTCGAGGCCTCACTTTTAAATTCGTTTAAGCGTTCCTTCATTGTTCCGGCCCGCATACAATCATTTGCGATTGCTTGGGGGCGACAACAGATATATATATATATCAATGTAACATTACAGCTAGAATCGCCACGTCATCATCACCGTTGTCACGGCACATTAACTGAAGGTAAGCAACACGCTTCAGCTATTGTGCCGCAAAACGGAGCAATTTTGCCATTTTTCACACGCCATTCTTTCGTCTTTTATCTTTTTCCTTTGTTAGGCATTAAGCATCTTAATCCTAACAAGTATGTACACAGACCTTCCACTGCTTCCGATTGAGCGCCATATCCCGGATTGTTCCGGGCCACCTGCACTCTTTGCTCTTTGGTTCCCCATCAAGTAGGCGTGTGGATCCAACAACGTGAAGTCAATAATTTCCTATGCTGTCGCCAAATTGATGACTGACCACCACGCAGTCGACTCCAGCCCGGTCCTGACCGACGAATAGAGCGCGACGCGGCAAACGCCCAGGTACCATGCGTAGGACGGAACCGAGCCATCTTAACTGGTTGCTTGTTTAAGGGAATACTCGCATTCTCTAAGACACGTCTAACTTCACCATTGCAGATACGTCGTTTCCACTACGCATGGGTAATCCTCTTCAAGCACTCATTGTCGAAGACTGAGAGCCGGCGCATGTTATCTGCACGAACTGAACATGACTCTCTCCCATATGTCAACACCGCCCCAATGGTGGCATTGCAAAAACAACCCTTTACCAAGAAGGAGACATCCCGACGACACCACAACTGTTTCAGGTTGACAAACGCCGACTGAGCCCTGATGATGACAAGAAAGACGTCCATTCCAGTTGTACCGCCAGGAGACACGCCGCTGCCCAGGTAAGCAAAGCCACCAACGTGTTCAAGTTGTCTATCTACAAGAGTGAGCACAGCATCGGACGAGTGCTAATCCTGGAGTAGCATTTTACCCTTCGACTGGGCGAAGCACATTCCATATTCACATGTCTCAATCGCTAAAGGGTTTAGATTGACTTGTATACTCCGCGATTCATCACCAAGTAAGGCGATGTCACCATCATCGTCTTAGCCGATCGGTTGCTTGCTCGCTTACCTGGTAGTAGCTCCAGACCAAAATGTTACTAACCCACCAGAGCTCTCGACAAGACGTCTTCAATCGCGAAATTGAGGAGAAACGGTAACATTGGGCAGTCCTGTCTTACATCGCTGCTGACAGCGAAGGACGTAGGAAGCCTATCATG
The DNA here is from genome assembly GCA_944474145.2 of Dicrocoelium dendriticum. Lineage (NCBI taxonomy): Eukaryota > Metazoa > Platyhelminthes > Trematoda > Plagiorchiida > Dicrocoeliidae > Dicrocoelium > Dicrocoelium dendriticum. The sequence continues at coordinate 38,173,509 of OX104069.1, forward strand.
GACCTTCACTCTGCCGGAGACGTGAAGTAGAATGCACAAAGGAAAGCTGCGTACTTTTTGGGACCCCGTCCCTTAGCAACAAACGTCATAGCGCAGGTCGATCAACCGAGTCGAATACGACACGGATGTCTAAAAATGCAACGATGGCAGGCCTGTGGTAAAGATACTGATGTTCGAGGATTTGGCGGAGCGTGAAAATTTGATCCGCACACCGACGGCCAGGACGGAAGCCAGCCTGTTCTTCCTGGTACTGGGATTCACGAATCGGAGATAGTCCACATAGTAGAGTGGATGTCAACAGCTTGCAGTCAACCGAAGTGAGACTACTCCCTCGGTGGTTGATGCATGAAGCGCAAGCACTATTCTTAACAATCGGAACAACAGTTGATTCGAGCCGGAATGAAGGAACCTTTTCTTCAACCGACATCTTGTAGTACATTGAAGCTAACTGGATGATGATAACTGCGCCACCCTATTTGAACTGCTCCGGAGGAACATCGTCTGAGTCGGCAACCTTGAATCGCTCCAAGTGTCGAATCGCAGAGCAAACTTCCGCTTTGGTGGGTGAATCAAGCGTGACGATCCAGGGTGGGCAGCTGGGTTCCCAGGGCATACAAGTGGAAGGTGAAGGCCAATTGAACTGAGAATGAGAATGTTTAGTCCATCAATCCAAGCGTTTCTGTAGGTTGGCAGGCAGAACACCATCTGCTTCGTAAATAGTCCCACCGTCTCCAGGCTCCCTGTGGCCAGTAGATGAAATGAGGTGGAAGAGCTTGCGAATATTGCCAGACGGCAGTGGCCTTCATTTCCGAAGAGTACTGATACCACCAGGTTTCCAGATCAATGCGTAGGCTTAGTTTGTGCTGCCGACTGACGGCACACTTCCTTATGATTAGACTGCGCTGTAATACTTCTGCGATGATTAAATAGATCCAGGGAGGGCGTGGATATGCTGGACTTCATAGGGTGTTAAGACCACAGACGGACTGTCCACTTGTGATCATGGTCCTCTGCATGAGCGTCCAGTGTTCAACAATGTCTTGCGGTGGGTCGCAGCTGTGTGCATCGGCTATGGAAGATTGAGAGCTCCGCTGAACCGAGAATAGATAGCTCATTCGCATCTACTTCACAATGTTACATTTTCGGGGGCCCGCCGAAACTCATCTCGATGTTCTCACAGAGAAGAGCGTGGTCTGAGTCAATAAAGATGGACCAGATTGCTCTGCAACCCTTTACACTACCCCTCCATCTCAAACTGATTGCGATATGATCACTAAGACCATGATTGAGACCTAGAAGGGGGTTTCCAAGTAGCGGAACGTCTCCTCGAATGCCGGAAACTGATGCTTGAGAGAAACAGACCATTTGCCTAATGTGAGATGTCTCACTTCATTATCTGAGCGGCTTCCATCGAGCGCATGGTCACTACCAAAGTGACTTTTGCGTGATAATAGACGACCAACCTGTGCGTTGAGATCCCCAGAAAATTCAATAATATCGGGTTTGCAAGCTCTGCTCAAGAGCTGGTGAAGTTCACGTCAAAAATCCTATTTTACGAAGTCGCAACTGCACTTAGTTGGAGTGTACGCTGAGATCACGAACAAGTTGCGTCTTTCCTCACGATATCTGTTGATCCTGAATGATTCCCGAAGCCGAACTGCGCACACTCGGCTAGTAGTCGGGAACCAGTCTAGTAATACGGCCACGCTTTTGCTACTTAGTGCTACACTAACGCCAGCCAAACTTGCCCCGGCTGCTTCTGTACATAGGCGTAGGTGAAATATGACTCCGTGGTTGGTGGAAGATGTCACCTCAGTCACAATACGGAAAGACAGCATACATCACCGGCAAGGGATTCCAAGGTGCGCGCAAGACCAGCCTGCTGCCCGATCTACATGAGTATACGTACATTGAATCATGCCAGTTGGAACGAGGATCGAGGCCAAAATAGGGCTATTGGGCTAGTTCTGTGGTCATCAGCGAAACCATCAGGAGTGGAATCCTTGAAGCAGGAATCAGCTTGTAACGAGTAGCAGTGATTTGTAACAAATGAACAGTTGGCGTGTGAAAAAGCTGTCTTGGCTGCGAAGCACCAGCACGAATTACTACTGGGCTACTAATACCTTTATCAAAGAACTCGACTGATGGACCGTATCGCTTTCCTACTCGTTGACACTATTGATTAGACCACGAGATCACCTGTTTTCATTTGCGTTTACTTTGGCTAGATTGAGTCAGTGTTTATTTTCCACTTATTGCTTTTAACTGTTCATCCTTTCGCCCGGGTAAATCTTTTTTTATCAAATGATCCATTTTCACCAATCTTTCTTTATTCCTTCCGTTTGCGTATTGGGCTGACGTAAGTGGCAACTGACGTAGTTATAACTATTTTCGCGTGTCTCGGATGATAATCAGAACTCAACAATGCGCCCACTACCTACGGTCTATCACTTGGTTGGATTTTAGTTTCGTTGCCTGTCATGGTATGTGTTTCCTATCTTTACCGAGTTTCAATTTGTTTACAATCCGAAACACCGTCTAAACTTTGAATTGATGTTTGTGTGGCTCCACGAGGCTAGGAATAGGCTGTGGGCGAGGTTATTTCTAGTGTGCACCACTTATCCTGCCCGGGTTACCCGTAACGCGATTGTTTACTTCTTTGTGGACGGTCTTGGAAATTCTGTGCGTATCTTTCAACCTTGATGCTAATAGAGTAAGATGAGTTTTACTGAGGCGTGGTGTCCTCTTCAGGTATGACATTTCGTCGTCGTCATCATCTTCATCATTGAACACGTTAGGTATGAGTCAGAAAAATCTCAACCATTATGCCGCAATCTAATCCGACTTGATGGTAGTAAAAGGAAAAATGAAGGCACAAACAACAGGGAAAGCAAAACGGGACAAAAATATTACTATGCTTTATTTTATGTTATTAATTAACCATGAGATGTGATTGGAAGGACGGGAAGAGGAGTCCACAACTCAAACGCCATTAATGAAATCGGCTCTTCACTATGCGATCAAGTTTACCCGTTCAGACGTGTTCCTCACCTTTTAAGCCCCAACCGGAAAGTCAAGAGGATCCAACCGACGCCAATTTCGAAGTGTGGGTTTTCATCCCATTCGTCGATTGACCTCCCTACCTTCTATTTCACTCCGACACCCGTCACACAAGCAGCACACGTCGTGGGAGTCGGTGTGCTGCATGCCTAATGTGTGGCCCGGTCATCGGAGTCTGGTGGGTGAACTACGGACTCTGAGCTGTTCAGTTGCTCTTCCACAACATAAGTAGCACACCGAACACGCTCATTGCGTTCTCACCAGATGTGAGCTAATGTAACGGCTCGTTGTCTGGATTGAGTCTGCTATTTCGGTTGAAAGCTTGACGAGAGGGCTTCGATGCAGCAACTCCACATTCGATGAACTGGGGACCTGTTCTAGCAAATTTTCGTCTGCTGTTTCATCAGCTAGCATAACCCTTTGGACTACCTTTCGTACCGTGCGCCAACCTTCAGATCCGATAGTGTGATGAAGTTGGCTGACGGTTTGATCATGCACATTCTGTGAGCTAACTGACTAAACTGTTCGGTTGATGGTGCTTTCAATCTGCAACACTCAACGGAACTACGCCTCTGACCATAGAAATGCAAGACGTTGTGGTAAGTAGCGAATGCGGATACTTCGTTGTGTTCGCAGGGAATTAGACGCTTGCATGACCAGATTTTGACGATTCTCACTTACCTCCCCGATGTTTACGCACTTTAACATTGCCATAGCTAATCTCGGTGCTGTTGCTTACCGCTTCTGCTAACCATCATCGGGGGTGTTGATCACATGCATCTGCCGTTCCATACTTTGCTGTTGCATATTTCTTTAGTACTGGTATTCTACTGATCCCATGACGACTAGGTAACCGCCCACATTTCTTTTTCCGCTTTTTGCTTGGGTGTACTTTTTACCTCCATCAAACAATAATCATTTCCAGGGTGCATTTTATTAAACACTGTTTGTTGTCTCGAATCCGATTAATTATCTCCAAATTGGTTCCGTTTCAGATTTGAGCGGCGTTCCACCGTCATGCTTCCTGGCATGGAGGGCAAATACATTGCTCGCGGCCAATTCGTTGGCAAATCAATCGCTGTGTTCACCAGTGGTGGTGACGCGCAGGGCATGAATGCTGCTGTCCGGGCCGTTGTTCGGATGGGCATCTATTGTGGGTGTCGGGTGTATTTCATCAAGGAAGGATATCAAGGCATGGTAGACGGGGGGGACAACATCATTGAGGCCGGATGGGCTGATGTGTCGAACATTATTCAGGTGGTAAGCGTACATTGAACCCGTTTGGTCTTATCTGTTTGATACCCCTGCACTCCCAGAATCGTAACTCTTAGGCACATGCAAACTTCTCTTGTATTGCATTGCCACTCCTTTAAACTACCTTCTGAGCATACGTTGCTTACCAATCGTCGCACGATGTTAATTAAAATCGAGGGCCCACTTTCTTCACTTGGCTCGTAACCCTCAGCGCAATAAGGTTGAGATCTATTTTTATTATGTCATGCCATTGTGTATGTTACTTCTTGCTGGATGAGTTCTCAGTTCGCAAGACTTCTGGGGTCACCAAATATATACCGAACGGGTTAACACTTAGGTATTAGTTATTGTCCGAACTCTGTTTTTCAGTGCAAATACAGTCACTGACCATCGGAAGGCTTCCGACTTCGAGTAATTCCCAGACTAACGGTAAGATCCGGCGGATAGCGCAGCGCCATCAAGACGATAATTCCTGGCCGAGCAAACACGACGAATACGCACGTAGCAGACCGCAGCAACACCGCGGAACCAAATTTAAAAGAGTATATCGACTGATTTGATTAAAACAAACTGTGCAATAAATGATGCGAATTGGAATAAGTAAAAACGGTTGTGAAAATGAAATGTACAAACGCTACAACTTATCTGAGGTAAAGTCGACAGGTTGCTTATCCGATCTAGCTAAACTCATGGTCTCAGTTGCCTGCTGTTAGTATGTTGGACCGATGGGACACTGCGTGCTTCGTTCCAGAGCGCCTACTGCAGTACGCACACTACGAGCGATGAACTTTCGGGACGAGCATCCAGTGGTCTTTGGGTTACGTGCACTACCTCGGATCTGTTTGTCTATATTTGGGTTAGACCACCGTTGTTAGGAGTTTCAGATCCAAGTTCTCCATATTTTCATCCATTTGTCGGGAAGAGGTTTTCTGATGGTGATCAGGCACACACTTACTCGTAGCATTCCGATGTTGGATGATATAAGGTCTAAGTGAAGGTAAGTATTCATCCGGTAATGGAAAATGAAAGCGTTGTATACCATATTGATTATTCCCGCTTAATCTTGCCTACCACGCCTTGCCCACATGGTCCATTCTTGCTCTTGACATCACTAAATGTGCAATGCAACTGGCGCTATTGGCGTGTTCACCGTTGTCTGCTAATCAGACAGAATGTTCAAGTTTCTGCGTCAATGATTTATTCATAGATTAGGGTTGTTTTCAGCGGGGCATTTATGGTTTCAGTGAACAAATCTCATCGATACCGCCTATATTCACACGGTGTCCAACTGATTGTGAACGTCCGTTGGTCACATGGAATAATCACTCTAATCACCAAGGTTTATGACATTTGGTTTTATATTTGGCTACTTCAAGATTTGTGAATCATGAAAACAAATCACAGGTACAACGTGTCATTGTGCTACCGTTGAAAACAATGACAGAACCGCGTTGAGCTCAGTTCGCACTCACGACCCTCCGACGCTAGCACATATTGTGCGCTTGATATTCATCAGAATGTAAGTTTGTGTTGGAGAATGAGACGGGTATCCAAATATTTGGCACGCGTACTACACAAACAGGCGGCATCCTACTTTCCTTTAATCGTCATACTTTAGCTCATCGAATAGCATTTCGATGTAACTTTGCCATTCTGTGTCATAGTGCTTTATACTAGGCACGCTACACCACGATTTTTTGTGTTTGTTTGAATTTTTATGCTAGGGCTAACTTGGGCTTTTGGCGTAGGTTCGTCGCAGCCAGACAACCTGGCATCACACATGCAGGAAAGCGCTAGACCGCCGTTTCTTCCTATTAGGACTCGTCAGTAGCCCGCATTCACCGAATCCTGTCAGATTCGAACCCGTGATCTTACTTTACGAGTCAGCGACTTACACCATAGCCATGAGTAACGGGGGCGAATCGCCATGTCCTATTTCTAGCTGCGACATAGCGCTGGTTACCCTTCACTGTCATTCATGTTATGAACGTGCATCGAACATAGTTGGCCCCCACGGCTACGACTACTTTTGCAGACTGCTACCAGTCGAGACCGTATGTAAGCTACTAAGGCGGTTACGGATTATTATAGAAAAATATGGAGGAGTTACTGGAATTTCGAGAGGATTCGTCGTAGCCAGACTCAGCCAGCTACCACACATCCAGGAAAAAGCTGGACGGCCCTTTCGTCCTATTGGGACTGGTCAGTAGTGCGTATCTGCCGGATCCTGCTGTATCCGACCCGTAGTCTTATTTTTGCGAGTCTTTGACGTAAGCAACTGAGCCTGAGCCAGAAGTTGAACTCAGCATGTTGTGGTTTCCCAGAGCGATCTTTAACCGACCGACCCCCGAGCTCAACTGGCAACGCTGTTGGCAGTGGCGAGAAGTTCACATTTCTCTTTTGGAATGCCTACTGTATTCTTTGGCTACTTTGGATGAAGTCCCGAACGGTATATCGTGCTGTAATCAAAGCTCACAGTCTTGGTTTGAGACAGTCCTTGGCACCGCTGTTGTGGAATCCCCTCTTCCCTCTTTTTGGCAATTTTGCAAAGCAATCCATTTGCTGTAACGTTTCGTTTCGGATTTCCGCTTAGTCATGTTTACTCTGTATATCGGCATGCAAAGTGTATCTGCTTCCAGTTTGAATTTCTTTTTCAAAATTTCTTTTGGTTTTTTAACCCTTCCTTTGCACCGTCCACCATAAATCATGTCATGGCTTCCCCTTCAATCAATTTGAGACATCTGTTAGACTTTGGTCAACGTTGCTTGATTTTTCCACTTGTATTCTCTGCTGTTCTCGATAATGCCGTTTTATGTGTTGATCAAGGAACCCGAGAGATCAATCTGTTTTCCGACCTCTCTTGACCGTTATGCATCGTTTCCGGCTTTTTTGGGATAAATCGAAAACCTCATTATCTTCTCATTCTAGATTACCCGTTCTGTGACGCTTTAACCTGCATTACAACAGTTTGCAGTGGAGCGTGACTACCCACCTTCCCACTCGCGTACCACCTTTGGTCATGATTTGTACATGACAGACATATCCCGATATGGCACATGTCCTACAGTGAGTGACCTCACCTGCTGTCTACGCCACTGGTTGCGTCTGACTCGCACATTTTTCATTGACTCCATCCGACTGGCAATCACTAGGTTATATAGGAATTCTCTCTGATCGCCTATGTTGCCTGCAGTGACACAATCGTTCGACTGACCCTTGTAATTCTGTTGGCGCGAGATTGTCAACACGAGTAATCAATATGAAATACACACCCGTTACGAAATACGGAGCTTACTGCATCGTGTCGATGAGCTTTTGCGTGTTACTTCCGTCCTAGACCGTTCTGATGCTATTAGGCAGTTTGGCTTTCTTGTTGTCCTTTATATCAGTGCTCAGTGCTAGTAATAGGGTTTTAATATTAGCTCCGGATTTGTGTCATACGCCGGAACACACATCAAGGTAATCGATTCAAATGGTATCGACATCCTTACCACCACCGGGGTTCACATGTGGGGAAATACCCTATATGTCTTTCGAGCTCTGAGTGAGCCAGCTGTTTTACACTCCGGCACTTTAACAACAACAACTACTACTACATTAGCAACTCACCCTCAGTTCTATCCTCCTGTAACTGGTCAGCAGAATTCCTAGTGTGTTCTTGCAAATCCGTCGACACATGTCTTTTTAGATGCGAGTGCTAATCTTGACGTCAGGAAAACGACTTAAACTTTCTGTATCCACGCCACAAGTCTGTTCGACCTCCGACCACACAAGAAGGTCTATTCTTCCAGTGCTCTTGATCGTATTTATTATTACATTATATTATTTAACACTTGACCAATAAACTATTGACAGTATGCCACAACACATGAGTAACAACAACAAAGTGGAGAAAACGCGGCAGTCAGGAAAATGTTTGTGTTGTTAATGTTTTGCGAAGGCAGTAAGCTTTCTGGTTGCTCAAGTCGAGGAAGAGCATTGACTTAAGGGACCCCATCCCGAGCCTTTGGTCATCACGACCTGATCCGCAAGGCAGCTGGGCGACACTCGTGTCACTGATTACGGTGACCGTTGACATCTGTGTGGCCCATTCACCTTCTTTGTGTTCCGTAGCAGTCCACACAGAAGCCGATGGCCAGCAAGGTTGTTCATCCGACTTCCTTTAGGTGCTCACCTCTGGTTACAGAAGTGAGTGGTCAGTGACCCTATATCCGGTCAGATTAGCTTTGACGCAGCGCGGTACGACCTTTTGTGGTATTTGATGGAGAACCAGGTAACCAACCCAGAACCCCCGCTCTGAGACGCTTTCGCTGATAGTCTGCGATTGCTTATTTACCTCGCCTGCAAGACAAACGTGGCCCATTTGCAGTTACCTCCCCAAGAAAGACATTCCCCATTCTGTAACCTTGGGACGCGCCCGATAGTGTACAGCTCCGCCACGGGCTTGATCGTATTTGGAACACTAGAATCTATTTAGTGTTTCGTGCATTATCATGGGTTTACAACCGTTTGCAAAGTTCACTGACACGTGATTACTTGGGGATTCAGCTAATGTTATTAACCATCAATTAGAGTAACCTGGAATCATCAAGTATTCTAGTCACCAATGTCAAATGGTGTTTCCAACGATTCGGCTTTTCTCGTTGCTACCCCACTCATCTTCATAAGTGCCATAGAAACCAATGCTCAGCACGGTGCGCTGAATTTTATCACTCGTTGCCATCACTTGTGGTTCGTCTTGATCTGTGTTTTTCTATCTCCAGTTGCGACGTTCTTAACAGTTTTCTTCCCTAACACATCCATCACCTCCAGTTTTGACATCCGTTTTACGTTTGGTCGTGGTAAGCTTGGCGAGCGGCGAGTAGCAGACAACGTTGCAGTTACGCCGCACGGTTCTCGTTGTTGTGGTCATCATCAGCATTATCTTGACCATCATTATCATTATCACCGTCATCATCGTAATCACCTTTACTTCATGCTAACATTGTGCTGTTAATGCTCCTTGGGTCAACAACTTCTGATGGCACATTGGCCGTACCCCGACCTGATTATACATCATTTATATATATATATATATACCATTTTCACTTTAAATAAGACGTTTTACAAATCACGTTGGACGTTTTGCGAAGCAAAATACCCACTCTTCAAGCCAAGTTGGGCACATTACATTCTAAGCATAAAACTAGCGCTTTCTTAGCAAGAAACAAGGAGTAGAGCAACTAAACTATGTCCATGCTACATTGTAGTCATGCTAATGCAACCGGATTGTGTAAGCAGCGGGTGCCACTGCAAAGCCTTCTCTTGATCGTGAACCTCGATCACCTCTATCAAAGGCGGTGACTGGGTTTCCACTTCTCTCCTTATCGGTCTTCGCGTAGTTTATGTGCCTGTGCCTTTACGCATGAACCTGTGAAGCTGTGTGACTATTGGAAAGATGGGCTCTTGAATATCGTGGTCTCTTATGACTTGAACAAATGTTACCTAGTTTTGGAAGATCATCGTGAAACACTCGTTTTGTGAATGGACCGCATTCTCATTGAAGTAAACCTTGACCAATTCGATCACTTGCACTGTAACTGATGAAGCAGATAGGCGGTGACCCAGTTGTCTCTTGTCCCTTTATGGATCTCCATGTACACTGTGTGGATGTGTAAGCGAACCTATGCAGCTGCTCGACTATTGGAGCAGTGCAGGCTGTCATGAATCCACCGAACTCTGTGTTCACCCTGCGATCCCCGCATACGACACTGGCGGCATTTTCTCTGCGTTTGTCGAAGATGACACAGCTTCAAATGTCAGTCAATCCGGTATAGGCGTTCCTCTAAGTCCCCGGGCTGAAGTCAAAAGTCGGATGTGTGCCGTCAGGCTGGCTGGCTCGTTGGAAGCTTCGAAGTCACGCCGGAACTAACGGCACTTGTTTATCATTGAACCTGTGCCCCCACAAACTGTAGCACTGACTCGGTAAATGATGAAATATATCATTAACTGAACGAGCTCCTACGTTACAGGAAAAGTACGGATACTGTGATGCTGGCTGATGATCTGAACGTCCAAGTTGGAAAACTATCCACTGATGAACTGCATCTGGGCAGCCAACACGATGTAGGCTCCTGTACTGATAACGATGAGCGGTTAGTACACCTAGGTGAAGACGCTCGCCTCTTTCACGCAAGCACTAACTTCCGACACAGCATCCGATGATGAGTGACAGCGTCCAATCGTCGGACCAGTCGAAGGCACAAATCGATTACATCGCGATCAGTTACCGTTGGAGAGGCTGTGTCCAAAACTTCCGCTGAATTTGGAGCACGAGTGTGGACTCTGACTACGCACTGGTATGTGCCGAGCTGCAGGTACGTTTTGGCGGACGTCCGCCGCGGCGCTGTGAGTGTATAACTCCTTGCCAATTGGCGAAACCAAATGTTCTAAATGCGTATTAGCTTACGCTGGCATCCGAGCTGAGTAAGTGGTCGCCGAACACAGTGGAGGGCCACTGGCCACATATCCGGCAGACGTTATTAGCAACAGGCATGTTTTCATGTGGCAAATCAAAGTGTCAACCTGAACATTGTATCTCTACGCAGTATCTGGGGCCTTTAAGCACTCACCGACACATTTTGGCTGTGAGCGAACACAAGGAGACTCGCAATGATCTCAAGGTGAAACTGTGCTAGACTAAAAAGAGACCGCGGAACCTGGTGGTCTCGTGCATCGGTGATGGAATCGGCCGCTGCTCTTGGTAACCGTCGGGAGCTATTCATTCTGACACGCAAAAGTGCTAGATGGAGACCTGGCGTTAGCGAGATTATATGTGACGAGAGTGGACAACCACAGCATGTCAAAACGTTTGGAACGTTGGGCCGAACAATTTGAAAAACTGTTTACTCAGCCAGAGTCGCCAACTTTATCGGCCAGTGATCGCCATTCTCCCTGGGCCGTCCCCCTGGATCCTCCTCCACTCGCAGGTATAGAAAGTGGAAGCAAACTGTTGAAATGGAATAAGGCCGCTTTAGCAGATAGAGTTTCTGCAGCTCTCTTCGAGTTCAGGGCGCCCGCTCATTTGAATGATTTGCACTCGTTAGAGAGCTTGTGGGAGCAGGAAACTGTCGCAAAAGAGGTGAGCCGCTCGGTTATAATTTTAATTTAAAAAGGAGGTTCACCTGCGGATTGCAGAACTCACAGAAGTGTCAGTCTGATCCCAATTGCCTATGTCGTCCTCCATAGACTGACTAGCACCCGTGAAAGCCAGAGGCGTTAGGGGCAATGCGGGTTTCGTCGAAGTCACGGCTGTAGTAATCACATATTCACGTTACCTCAGCTTTTGCAACACCATCATATTTAATGGCGATCCACCGTAGTCATGTTTCTAAATAAACTTGTTTTCGATTCGGTTGATCGATGTGCCCTTTGGGATGCTTACAAAGGAAACATACACCCGGGAAACACGTACATATCCTTAAAGCACTTTGCATGCGCAGTTCGGGCGGTGTGAGAGCTTACCTTCGGCCGGTAGCCGAGTGGTCTGCGCGTTTGGTTTGCAACTCTAAGGTCACCGGTTCGAATCCGCGTATGGGTGGGCGTCCTCGCGGTATACACAGTCCGTGCGCGACTGGTGGTGGTCGCGCGGCAGCGAAGCGCCGTTACAGCTTACATCTAACACATTATTATTATTATTATTATTATTGTTATTATTTTATTTCAAGCTATCCAGTGATCTGAGACAAGGATGTACGAGGTCAACTTACCTTATTAACTTCACCATCGACAGTTATGGAGACTGCGTTCACTGGACACGACTTACAAGGTGTGGAGCTGCACTCATGTGACAGACTTTTTCACTTGGAGTACACCGACGACATTGTCCTTATTAGTGACAACTTGCAAACGTGTCAAGCAGCACTGGATAAATTAGCATTTGCTGTCAGTCATTTCGGGCTATGCTTTGCACTCACGAAATGCAAAGTCTTTCTCCAAGATTGGCTGGTGATTAGCTCGAAGTCGTCCAGAAATTAAAGTATCTGCGCAGCTGTATTAGCGCCTTTGGAATAGAAGATCATGAACCGTATAGCAAAAACGGGTGACGATTGGGCCAGTTCCTGGCACCTGTGCCGTCAGCTCAACATCACTCTCGCCTTGAAGAGCACCGTTTACAATTCAGCCATGCGTTCAGCCCTTTTATACGGCTGCGAAACCTTGCTCATCAAGTCGCCGGTCATAAAGAGGCTAGTTACCTTCGGTCATCACTATGTTCCCACCTTAGCTTATGTCTGGTGAGAGCACCGCGTGAGCAGTGAGTGTTTTCGGCGTCGTGTATTTGGTGCAGGAAGAACAAGTGAACCGCTCAGCATCGCTGTGTCGCGCATCAGACACCGATGACTGGACAGCCGGCTGCGCATGCCAACACGCCAACTCCCGCATCGTGCGTTTTTTGCGCGCCTGGGGTGTGGATGGAGAAAAGGAGTGGAGACCAAACGATGACTTGGTAAAGTGGTATGGAGGCCCTCACAACAAACTTGGTGCCGGTTGGTGTCTCGCGACTTTCTGTTGGGGCCCAAAGGACGATGCACATGTTGCTTTGTAATACACTATTTGGCATGGTGACGAGCCGACCTCAGTGGCGTTGGTGTTGTGAGTTTCTTTGTTCCTCCCCACCCCGTTTATCTTCCACCTCCAACCACCATCTCAGTCTTGAAGCATGGTATGTTACTCAGCAGTATATTACCTGTTGGTGTTTTGTATTCTATAATATCTACCTCGCTTTTACCTTATCCTTTTGTGTTGTGGCACAGATAGGTGAAGTTTGTTTGTTACCTTCAGCTATCACTTAATTATATGGGTGATGTCTCGCTAATAACAGATTTCAGGGCTTTATGACGCCGGTTGCACTCCAAATTCTAAAATCTCTGGCCAAACACAGCAGTTTGTATGTACCTTAATCTGGACGCTGTGACGCACTAACAGCATTCAGTCTAGTGGGTATTGTCCTCCTGTTTCGCTTTCAATCTATTCAGCCGTTGCAACCGATTGTGTACATATTAGTTTAGATTCAGGTTCTTCATGCCTAACAATTAAAAAATATAAAAACAAAAACCAATAACGACGTGTGAAAGAAAATAAGGTTCCCTTCTTCTTGTGGCACAATAGCTGAAGTGTGTTGTTCACCTTCAACTAATGTGCCATAATGATAATCACGTTGCAACTCTACCCACCATCAGCTGATTTCCGTCGCTTTCTTTAACTCTATCCCTATTTATTAAACCGTTGATGCTATATATATATATAATATATATATATATATTGCGTATTTTATTCGGGCGATAACCCCTCGGCTACACACAAACTTATTCGACTGCTTTCAGGGCGGTACAGTTATCGGGTCTGCACGGTGCAAAGCTTTCATGGACCGTGCTGGTCGGTTGAAAGCAGCATTGAACCTGGTGACTCGGGGCATCACCAATTTGGTCGCGATTGGCGGCGATGGATCCTTAACTGGAGCGAACGAGTTCCGTATCGAATGGCCCTCATTGCTGGAAGAATTGGTGAACTCAAGTGAGGTTCCTTTTGCTTTGGGATCAGAGCGGTGAGATGCAACCTTCTTCTCCGGAAGGGTATAAGATTTTGGCGGCTGCCTATTATGTGTCGCGCCTCCGATTTATTTGTATCAACAAGCTTGCACGTATCCTTAATAATTCTCCATGTTTTCAAGCCAGTGCAATGCTTGATGTAATTTCAGTTTTCGCTGCTTTTCCTGTGGAGCGCAAGAACATATTGCTTTTTGAAAATATAGGTTGCCCATTTGTTATACTATTTGGCGGTTGTATTGCTAACGACTGTCTGCATTGTGGATCTGCGTATATTGACATCTCGTACGAATTCCATACCAAGCAGCAACATTCGTCTCGCTATTTGGCACAGTTCTCAAAGCTTTTTACCTCTCCTGATAGAACCTTATCCGAACCTAACAACGATAGTGGATTTTAGTGAATATTCCTTGTCATACGAACACCTCATCATAATGACAGTCAAGTTATTGCTCAGAGACTAATCGAAAAGTTGTACTGTCAAAACCACTCTTACAAACCCTAAATACCTGCTGTTGCATTGCATCCAAAAACCTGCCCTGTTACATTAAAACAAGCAGTTCGTCGTCATTATTCAGTTAAAAATGCCCATCAAGAATCCCAGTAGACTTGTTGTGTAGCCAAACGTTACCGGTAAATCAGTGGAGACCCTCTAGACGATTGACTATCCATGTAACGTTCGATAAAAATGTCTATTCCGTTCGCGTCCGATTGGCTGTCCTGTCCGTCACTCTGATCTAGCTTGTTAGTTTCGACTGGCCACGTATCTCACATTCCTTACCACGTTGTACATTTTTAACGTCTACTTCAGCTAGTGGGTTGTAATCGATCGGAGCCTATTCTTGCTTCCTAACAGTCCCGTTTTTTGTGTGACACGTCTTGTCTCGGAAGTCATCACTCTAGCCAAGAGAACTTGGCAACTGTACCACAACACAGACATCTTTACCTCACGCTTACATTCTTCGCAAATCTCAGATAATGCTTGTATGATCTAAGGTCGACGGTCAGTTGTGAATCTTCTCAAAGCCACATGGTTTGATGCGCGGCATAAGGCAATACCAGTTTTGCTTCACTTGGGCATATCAGAACGTAATAAAACTAGAGAAAGATGAATATTTAAAACAGTTAGTTTCCTTCAGTAGTTTGAACAACGAAATGAGAAAACCAATAGTGGCAGCTCCTAGCATTTCGTATTATCTCATCAGCACCATTACAATAACTGGAACTCTTCTTTTAAGTTTTATAGGGCACAGTCAAGCCAATCAAATTCATGGATGTGGTCATTGTTGTTGACATTGGGACCACGGCAATCACACGTTGAGAACTAATTGCGTTCGGTTCTGCAAATGTAACTGATTCCGCAATCACACACGAATTAGTAAACACAATGTGATGTGGCGCCGGTGGCAGAGTGGTCTTCACGCCTGGCTTGCAATCGTAACGTCACCGGCTCGAATCCGCGTAGGAAAGGGCGTCCTCGCGGTATACTCAGCCCACGCGCGACTGCTGGTGGTCGTGCGCCGGTGAATTGCCGTTACGGCATACTGCTGACGAATTATTATTATTATTATTATTATTATTATTATTATTAATGAAGGTAACATCAACTTTCCGGTTCAACGCACTGACCGGATAGAAAATCTGACAGAGCTAGAGGCCTGTATAACCCAACACTTTGAAGCACTTCTCCTACATCATGTGATTGAGGAAACCACCCACAGGAACTTGAAGCTGAGAGACCCCACAAAGAGAGACAACACAGCTGTACGGGTTACCAAAGATTCACAAGTAGGGCATACCACTAAGACTCATATTGTCGTTGAGAAATTCCCCGCAGCACAAATTGGCTCACTGGTTAGTTCGGATCCTTGCGTCACTGAGGCAGCACTTCAATTTGCACAGCAGTAAGGACTCTTTTGAAATAATCGAAGACTTAGACCAATATCTACACTTCTCCAGCTTCTCACCGATGGCACACAAGCGCGTGCTGGTGAAAACACTGTTCATTCGGGCCAGGCGTATCTGCTCCAACGACTGCCTGGCTGAAGAGATTGAGCTGACCACTACAACGCTTATGTAGAATGGCTATCCAAAGCAATTCATAGACAAATATAGCCAGGTTAGACCGCCTAAAGCAATGTTGACAGCCCCAAAGAAAAAGCTATACATTAAGCTACCTTTCAAGGATGACACCGCAGCAAGAGAGACAACTAAACGCATAATCTCGACCATACAGCGTACGTACTGTGCTGCGAGGACAGTAATTATCAACAGAACCCGAAAGTTGCTGTTACCTTCATTGAAGGAAGATAAACCGGTTGGCGCCAGATCACCTTACATCGGCAGAACCGAACTGGCTTTGAATTCCAGAGTGAAAGAACACTTGCCAAACTGGGTTCAGCGCGAAGTTAATCAATCCCCTTCCGAGGTTATATGCTCCCGTAAGCCGCCGGCGTCCCACATAGGTAGGCACATTTTGTCGACTCGTCATCGGAGTATTCCCTTATCGGCGTACCGGATCTTGTTGCGTCATACAAATTCACGCCTTTTGCGACTTGCCGAGGTCGTCGCGATAAGCCGAATCAGACCAGCAGTGTGTCCAAAAGCAACTAGTTATCAACGTGCGGTTGCCGTGGTCCTAATGCCAACAGTAATGACCACATTCATGAACTTGATTGGCTTGACTGTGTCCTATGGAACTTAGGATTCCCCAGTTATTGTATTGGTACTGACGAGATAATACGAAATGCTAGGAGCTGCCAATATTGGTTTTCTCATTGTCCATGGATAATTATGCCTTTCCGAGCAAGTATTCTATTGGCACCACTCTTTTATCAAATGCCTGTTATTGATTCAGTAAAACACAACGATTAATAGCCTTCGGTATACTCAATCACCGACATCGTGTAGGCATCGGACTGTAACGGATGTGTCCGGATGACCTCTGTTTTCATGCTTGGATCCATGAAAGATGGATGAAACTTAATTATTTCAGTGGTGAGTTCCTTAAGCTGAGCCTTCCATTTTCATTGCTCTCTCTATTGAGATTGATACAGCCGAACCGAATTGTTGCCGATGTTTAAGGAAGCTTTGGGTCCGTTAGTTGTGCTTACGTTGCCTTTCATCACCTCAAAACCGGAGGTGAAATGTTACCTTCGTGCACACGCATTAGTTTTCACTTGTACTACTCAAGGGAGCTAGTCGGTTCGTCAGATTCATGTCACCTACTCTACTTTCGTCGGCCCGTAGCCTAGAGCTAACGAGCTTGTCTCGTAATTTTGCGGCGCGGGTTAGAATCCGCGTAGGGGTAGGCGTTCTCGCGGTATACTCAACCCGCGTGCTACTGGTGGTGGTGGTCGGACGGCAGCGAAGCGCCGTTACGGCTTGCAGCTGACACACTACTAAATACACTACTCCCTATGGATCCTGATTGTATGCCCTCTTTATTTCAGAATGCCTTCAACCGGAGCAAGCGCACAAATTTCCCCGTTTGAACATAGTCGGTCTTGTGGGTAGTATCGATAACGACTTTTGCGGCACGGATATGACTATTGGGGCCGATTCCGCACTTCATCGTATCATCGGAGCGACTGATGCTATCGCCACGACCGCCGCGTCACACCGACGATGCTTCATATTAGAAGTGATGGGTCGTCATTGTGGATACCTTGCTTTAGTGGCCTCGATGGCATGTGAGGCAGACTGGGTCTTCATACCGGAGTTGCCACCGTCTGATGACTGGCGCGAGAAGCTATGTGCCAAACTTCGTTCGGTAAGTCGTATTGTTTTGGAGGGCCTCTGTCCGCTTACAAATTCCGGTGCTTTTGGCCTGTACCTCCGGATGTCAGCCATGTTTCTGCACTCAAATGTAAAGTCTACCTCCTTTCCTGGACACTGGAAGAAACTTTGTGTTACAGTTTCCAGCATAGCTGTTTACTGATAATGTCCTGCCCCTAGAGCTGCTCTGTGTTGCATTGTTTTTTGCCTTCAAATCGGATTCTTTGCGCTGTGGAATCCACAAATTATTTGGTAGAGTGTAGCAATGTTCCCTTCGAGGTTTACCAAACGGTCTTAAGAGATCTCCTAAGATGAGTACTCCCTTAGTAACTGGTAAGCTTGAGTTGTCTTTTATCCTATTTGGCTATCAAATTTGACTCGTCTATACGGGTTATCAGTCAACAGCCTCATCTGTGATTTGCTAATTCAGATGACGAAGCCACCGCTTTCATAGCCCTAAATTTAACCAGAGTTCGCTTGAGTCATTCCTACTTGTCCACTGTCTTGCGTATGTAACCTGGCACACTTGGGTTATTTCACGTTGCACGCTCATCACAGACGGATCAAGTTCATTCTCCAACCCCCGGCACACACACACACACATCTCGCACAAAGATTAACAGATTTTTGCTATTGGGGACCTATGCGTGATAGTGTCTTCCACTCTGGTCCCAGCACCACTGTCGGTTAGTAACGAGAAACCTGGAAATCCCTGAATGCTCATCAAACGCCCACGTCACACTAGTTCTTTTCACTGTATGGTACGTGATGGGACACGGCGATAACCACTGTGTCATTCTTAACAAGCACTACATGTACCCGATGCGGTAAACCCAGTTGTTGGCTTGGCCTTGAAGCCGGAGAAAGTCAGCCGCCACTCAGTTAGCTAACATTCATGAGCAAACCTTTCGATCGGTGAGCTGAACTGTTAGTCACCAAAGCCTTAACCTACAGCCGCATTCACGTTACCGACAGGGTGTAGACAAGACAATGACT
Organism: Dicrocoelium dendriticum; assembly: GCA_944474145.2. Classification (NCBI taxonomy): domain Eukaryota; kingdom Metazoa; phylum Platyhelminthes; class Trematoda; order Plagiorchiida; family Dicrocoeliidae; genus Dicrocoelium; species Dicrocoelium dendriticum. Next base: position 38,192,180 of record OX104069.1, read on the forward strand.
TAGGCTTCTACTTCCAATCCCTGTCATCTGCTTGTGGAACTTTTCACATTTAGGGGTAACTGAACGTCGAAACAGTTCTGGTCCTTAATCCATTTCCCTATATCAAGGCCGGGTCCCCGAATATTCAACCTAACCATAGTGACATCCAGTTCTGAGCTTGCTTTTAACTCACCTGATGACACACTTGCGCACGCTTCAGGACCAGCCAGCCCTTTCCCCTCACCAATCGCGCAGCGTTCCATGATTGGACAAATGTTAATCTATCACCTCTATCGTATTACTCGACCTGGACTGCATTCGACTCCTTTTCCGAATACATTTTCCTACACATGTTTCCTGCTGTGTTCACTCCGTTGGGCGTACACTACATAGGCCGTAGGGGCCGAGTTGCAGATAAACCTAGTGCTCTTATAACGACGCAATAGCTGTCTCGTTCGCAAACCTGTCGGTAACAGTACACATTCCTTCTCTATAAACATGTGTTCTGTTGTAGCTCTGGTTGCCAGTAGTTAGTATGATACTGCGCCAATTGGGCTGATGTGAACTGGTTATTCAATTCGTTGTTGCTTTCAAATCCACTGTCCCCGACTTCTGACTCTTCGCGCTCCTGCCAGCCGCACCACCTTACTCGATATTGTCACTATCGTTACGAAACGATGACCTCGTCAATCTGGCCTCAATTTCTCATCCCAGCTGGTGCAGTATCCATTCAAATATACCTGGTAATGCTGTACAGCGGTTCATTCACAGACTTACTTGAAAGCTTAAGTATTCTAGCCAGTTGCTTCCATCATCCTTGAAACTCGCTGCTATATATCGGTGTGCAGTCTAGAAGGTGACTGACTTCATCTGAAATGTTTCTTGCAATATAGTATAATTAATTTGTTTTTGCTCTTGCTGTGCGATCGAATACCGCTCATCACCTTGTTGCTTATTTTAGAACAGGGATTCCGGACAGCGAGTGGACATTATCATGGTCGCGGAGGGCGCGATTGATCGACAGTGTAACCCCATCACTTGTGAAGAGATACGCAAACTTATCGTTTCCGAACTCGGACTGGACACCAGAATCACCGTGCTGGGCCACGTTCAGCGTGGAGGTCGACCTTCCGCATTCGACCGGATCCTTGGAAGCCGTATGGGTGCCGAGGCTGTGCTGGCCCTGATGGATGCTGATCGCGATACTACCCTGCCAGCTTGTGTGATCAGTCTGGATGGCAATCAGGCGGTTCGAGTCCCATTAGTGAGATGTGTAGAAAAGGTTAGTCACCTTCAGTTTGACTGCTTGTACCTAACAATAGCTACTTTCTCACAGTTACGCGTGAAACTGTATCCACAAAAGGAACAGATCATCATTCCGTTCAGTTACCATCATGCTCCTTTGTGACAAACACATGTGCGAGTAGCTTTTTGCGAATAAGTGTTTGTGATGCCTTTGTGAAGTATACGAAACTGCATTAACTGAAAGATTGCGACTTAGACGTTCGGAGTTGGAAATGTGAGTTTCATGTCCCAGCGCCATACAAGTCAGATGGAGTACAAATTGCTGATGACTTCCGGTAGGATGAACCGGCTATCCATTGCTTTTCTGGATGGCCTCACAACTGAGTTCACTTGTGGTGAACTGCATCTTTCTCTATCCTCCTGCTTCCAACAGTGCTCTCTCTTCGTAGCTATGCATTGCTCGATTACAACCCGCTCGTGTGACCAGAGAACCAATCGTTTACTTGAAGGCCATGGATTTTCAGAACTTCTGGATTGATAAGCATACATAAGACCATCCTTGGCCAGCACTCCCAGCCGCATCCATTGAGATTTGGCTTGTTAATTCGACGGAATCCTCTACTTTTGCTCGGTGTATCGCTCGCTATCGCATTCCACTTTGGATTTTGTCAGCCAGCTTTTATAAACTTTTTTTATTTGGGAACCTTTTTGTAACTCATCGCTTCTCTTTACATTATCTTCTGATTGGATCCAACATGGCAGGACATTCGAGCTGTGCAACATGCCGCTTTGGTGATGATGACATATCAGCTTCCCTGACCAAACTGAATTCCTAACATCAAACAACGTCATAACAAGAACTACCCCGCTGTACCCCAACGTCAGCCAAAGGTTCATTTAACGAGTTGTATTCGAACAGGACCTAAATTGTCAATGTCGCGGAGCCATTTGCGGCAAACCCCATAACAACTCGACGATGGGCATTGTTTTGAAGTCGGCTGCAGCCACACTTCTTCTGACAACCTTTCATTCGTCTTGAACTATTTAGGAACCTTAGTGGCCCATGCAGTCTACCAGGAATATTTTGTGGCACACAGTCAACCAACTACATCACACTCAACTCCACAGTGGGAAAGTGTTAACTCACTGCACTTGACTCTTCCCCACTTTGAAATCTACAACTTTGAGATAGACACGTATAACCAGGGTTTGGCGTGCAATAATCTATGCTTCCTCTGTCGCAACCGTTCCTACTCATCTTACAGACCGATTTCATCAACGGTGGTGTCCGCATCTTCTGTGTTCATAAGGTAATCACCTACCGCAACCTCTGAAAGCTGCAGTTTTCTTAATCCACTGACTCCGGGTGAAACCGCTCCCCGGCTAATAAACTTGCGCGTCCACTAAACTAGCCGATTCATATCCTGACTCCGTTCCCCATTACGTTTCCAATATGATAGCACAACCATGTTAAATAAAGATAGGGACGCCATTATTACCATCATATCAAAGGTGCTTTTGATTCGGTTGATCGATGTGCCCTTTAGGACTGCCTACTCAGGAAAGGTGTGCCCGAGAAATATATAAATATTATCCATGCACTATACGCGCGTAGCTCGGGCAGAGTGAGAGCTTACGGCAGGCTGTCGCCACCCTTCAGTATTCCTAGCGTTGTGAGACAGTTACCCATTGTCACCTTTTCTCTTCAACTTCGCTATTGACGAACTCATGGAGATCGCGTTCACAGGAAATAACTTAGAATGTGTGAAGCCTCATCCAGGAGAACGACTTCTTGACTTGAAGTATGCTGACGATGTTGTCCTCATCTGTGACAGCTCCCAGACCTGCCAAGCTGCACTTGACAGATTATCACTGGCTGTCAACAGTTTCGGGCTTTGGTTTGCCCCCTCCAAGTGCAAAGCTTTCTTCCAAAGGTGGAATAAAACGCCTCCTGCACTGATCCTTGGTTGCGATCAGCTGGACGTTCAAAAATTCAACTACCTGGGAAGTTGTGTCAGCGTCCTTGAGAACGAAGATGAGGTCACGAACTGTATAGCCTACCGTACCCTACTGTACGCTTGTGAAACCTGGCCCCTTAGATCAGCGGAAATAAAGAAGCTAGTTACGTTCGACCATCTGTGCCTTCGCAATTTAGCTCACATCTGGTGGGAACACCGAGTGAGCAACGAGCGTGTTCGACGCCTTGTATACGGCACAGGGAAAGGAAATAAACCGCTCAGAACCGTTATTTCACGCACCAATCTCCGAGGGCTTGCCCAGGTGATACGCATGCCAGTCCACCGACTCCCGCGACGTGCGTTGTTTCCGCGCCAGGGGTGTGGATGGAAGAAGAGGAGAGGTGGCCAAGCGATGACTTGATCAAGAGGAATGTAGGCCCTATCTTCAAAGCTGGCCTCAGTTGGTGCGTCTCGGCTCCCTGGTTGGGGTCTGAAAGACGATGAACGCGTTTGGTTGGATCCACTTGGAGCCGACATCATTGGCGTTCATGCCGTGAGTTTCTTTGTTCCTCCCCATCCCTCTTAGCTTCCTACTCCAACCACGATCTCATTTCTCAGCGTACTACAATTTTATGTATTAACTTTCTGTTGCATAGTATTAGGCTGGGAGTTTTCCGGAACGGTGCTCATCCGTTACTAGTAGCCCAGCTAGCATTCATCAGTTGTATTCTGTTTATTCTTTTTCGTTTATCTATTGCGGCACAATATCTAAGGTGTTTTCCACTTCTAGCTAAAGTGTATAATCATGATTATGATTCCTGCCTGAAAGATATTATTGTTCCTTAAACACTTAGCGAGCAATATTTATGGACGATGGACTATTTGTATCCAATTTTTAACACATTGATCACTCAGTCATCTAGTATTAGTCCTTTGAACAAAATTGCTACGATGCCGTTTCCGTTTACACAGCCAATTGCAACACAAATCGTCGAAAATCTATTGTACCAGTAATTGTCATCCCTCATCCGTAGGACCAGAATGCTACCATTCTGATAACTATTGACTACATATATGCTTCCTGTTATAATTGAGGGAACGCCGCCTGTAGATATGATTGCGTAATTGCCTGATAAGATTGTCGCTGGCACGGTTGGAGCACGCCTACGATGACGACTTGTAACGCTGGCCAATCGAACGGAGTTGCGCTGACCTGATGACGCTAGCTTAGCCGGTGAGACGGAAAATTGGGAGAGCGTGTGAACGATCCTAGCCGCACGTGTTCGGATAGACGCTGAGCCTCGGAACGGACGCACACGAGAGGGGGTTACGATAGACGCGCGCTAATGACTTAGACGCGAAGCCTGGCCAGCTAACGACTCACACGCAATCACGTGACCCGACCGACTCCCAAGTAAGGCGAAGGGGAAAGAAAAGACAGGCGGTCATCTGTAGGCTCTTTTACGACCAACAAAGGGCGATCACAGCCAATGCTATGGGTTATTAAGTTAGGGAAAACAGTCACCACGAAGAGGTGGTAGTTTGCAAATGACCATTGTCAGAAGGTGCGCAGTTTGGACGTGCCTCGGAGTGGCTGAGCGCTGCTGTGTTGTGGGGAGGAATTGCACCTCGTTTTCCACAGCCATTCTGCCGGGGGTCTCTGGCGCGTTTTTGCGGGAATATTTGACGTGCCCGCAACACTTCCATAGGTCACTTCTCATACTTCAAACACTGCTTCAAACGCCTTCATTTGCTGTTTTGGGGTCAATGGGTATCGCACTCACAACGACGAGTTATCTGGTCAGGTGTACAACAAATATGATCTTTATATCGTCAACCCGGGTTTTCAGAAAAACCTGTCACATCGCATCATCTGGTACCATTCTCTGCAGGCAACTGATCGGTGCCGGCATCAGCTGCAGGTGACACACGTGGCAGATTTAAATCGCCACTAATTAAGGTCACTGTCCATTGCTTCGCACTGGCGGAACAGTGTATTCCTGCAACGTGATGCTGAATCTGTGGAGAGGATTGGGCCCATGTTTGGCAACCGATCAAACGTAAGACGTATGAACTGAGCAACCAGTCACCGGCTCCCTATGGGCGCGGTCCTCTGACTTCCCCTCGCTGCCTTGCGGGCAGGCTATTGCGCCAACTACTCGGGGTGGTGTCCCCTTAGTTAACACCCTTCATCTGCTTAGAAAACTCGCTATCATAGTGCCGTCTGAGAAAACCATGCATTTCTGTGTGATGTGTTCCGTTTCCACTTTACGATAGATGTAACTTCCTTTGATTTCCATGCTTTTTGATGGCTCAACCGCAAACTACCCGTAAACCGTAGGATATATATATATATATATCGCATCCGGTTTTGGGTTTGCCTGTCACTATGGCGAGCCCCAGCACGCCTGCGCCTACACAGGGACCATGGGTGGCTTGCGCTGCACCACCCACAGCTCCATCCACACACCCCATATGCAGTGTAAACCCGAAGGAATAATACCGGGAGGCATGTGGATAGGAGCCACGTTTCGTAAACGGAGCTTGCCCACACTGCTTCATAGGCGAACACAAGCACGCTGTTTTTGGGGAATGAAGCGCACACAAGGCGATGGATGGACCGTAGTCCGCTCCACACTGATTGCATGGAACCGCTCTTTGATCCTAACACGGCCATAAGGACCGTGAACCTCGTTCCCTCTAACAACGATCAACTGTCTCTTGGAACCAGTATGGACGAGGTAGTGGGTAATAGACAGGTAGGCACCTTGTCAACATGCACATCAAGCGCAGCCAGACCGGGGATATCAAGCAACAGCCAATCACTTGAAGCGTCGTTATCAAATAAAATAAATCTAATAATCCGTACAGCTACGGTGACACAGCTCTTCACAAAATGTGCATATGAAATTAAGGGGTTACGAACTAATCCGCGATAAGTTTAAGACGTCAGAAATTATATTTTACGGAAATGCCACCAACATGAAAATGTCATCGAAATTAATTACCATTGGCTTAAGCGAGTTGTGCAGGTTTATAGACGAATGTTCAGGTAGACAAGTATATGCGATAAAAAAGCATTAAGACAATATAGCAAACCCGCCATTTGAAATATAGTGACTTAGCATGCACGCACGCGGTTAATAAATCGAATGCAGCGTAACTACAAACGCTGCGCCGCTTCTGCCTACGTTCTCTGCAACACTCGTCGTCGTTTCGGTGTTGCTCCCGCGTGGCCTCACTCATGGCTGACTAGGCCTGCCTGACTCAGGCACGCGCGACCGCATGTGCTACAGCACCATTCGCTCGATGTCGATGTAATACAACCCATCAAGGCATGCGGCTTCCGAAATTGCTTCTCCGCATACACGAGGGATTTCTCTTGCACTTCGGCAACTGCCTTCGTGATCAGATCGCGCCATGCACGCCAATCAACCGCTTTCGATTCCCATAACCTGCAGTCAAGAGTAGAACGTGAGAGGCCCACTTTGATCATGTCCTGGTAGCGTAACTTTGGTTTCCCCACATGCCGCTTCCCAACACTCAGCTGACCATACAATAGCTGCTTCGGTATCCCCATCGAATCCATACGCCACACATGACCGACACATCTAAGGTGTCTCAGCAAAAGTATACACTCTACTGAATACATGCCACTTTGTCGCAACACTTCCGTGTCAGCAACTCTGTCTTACCAACCAGTGCGTAAAAAACGTCGCACTCACTGTTAATAAAATCGCTCTAGATATCGCACATTCCGCCGGTACATCGTCCGCGGTTCACTACCGTAGAGAAAAACGGACAGCACCATGGAGTTGTACACCATCAGCTTCGTGCCAATGGTAAGCTGATGGTTGTTCCACACTCGGTATTCTACTTTCCCGAATGCCGCCGCTGCCTTCGAGACGCGGATACGCAGCTCACTATGTAGCTGCTGGTCAGTCGACATCACACTCCCAAGGTAGCTGAAGCGGGAGGTGGTTTCCGATATTTCAGCACCAATGCTGATCTGCGCCCCCATTGTAGATCGCACCTCCGGTGAAGGCTGAAAGAGACAGACAGTTTTGCTTGTGTTGATGGTGAGCCCGAATTTTGCCGCTGCCGAAGGCAGTGGATTAGTCATATGCTGTAACTCATCCGCGCTGTGTGCAACCAGCGCACAGTCGTCAGCGAACAGCAACATACGAAACGACGCATGATCAGCAATCCACCATAAATACGGTGCTCCACACGAACACCGTAAGCACATGCAATATCACAAACACAAGACTTCATGGCCTGAAGATAAATATTAAACAAAGCAGAAGCTAAGACAACTCCCCATTAGCTCTGTCCACTCAGATGCACTCTTTCCCGCATACCATTGTGCAGTCATTCAATTAAACACAAACTTATTCGCACACCCAAACACCTCCACAATGCCTCGTGGTTCACCGTATCAAATGCCTTGGTGAAATCAACAAACAGCGAGTACTGTGGCTAATGTCGTTTTCTACAATTCTCCTGCAACTAACGAGCCTCATTAACCATTTTCATGGTGCGGCGCCCCGAGCGGAATGCACACAGCTCTTCTGCCACGTTCGGTTCTGAAACCTGACTGACGAGGTGGCTGAGCAGGATTCGGGCAATCACCTTGACCACACAACTCAGCAAGTTGCTGCCACGATAATTCGTGCAACATTGCTTGGTTCCTTTGCCCTTGTACATTGGTAGCACAGGGGCATCCTTCAGCTCAGGAGGCACCTCCTCCTCAATCCACACGCGTTGCACCAAGTGGTGCAGCGCAGTCACCGACGCAGGTCCGCTGTGTTTCAATACTTTAGGTGGGATCCCGTCGGCACTGGCACACTTGCCGTTTCGCAGCTGAGCAAGTGCTTTCTGCGTCTCATCCAGTGTAGGCGTGTCCGTCAGACTCACCTTCAGATCGTACTGATTGACGCCGTTCAATGTTGGCCAATCGATCTCTGAACGGTTGTTCAAGAGACAGTCAAAGTGTTTCCGCCAGATCTGCATTATGTCTGCAGTCTGTGTGCAAGTAACTCCTGAGCTACCATCAGTCAGTATCCTCAGCGGCTCCAATCTCCGTCCATATACCACGTTCTAGAAGTCAAAGGATTCCTTGTGTTTTCCGCGTTTGGCGTAACATTCCATCTGCTTCGCCTTCTCCGTCCACCATGCACTTTTAATGTGACGGAACTCCCGAATTAGTCGCCGTCGAGGTTTGCGAAACTGACTATGCATTCCCAAGTCGGTGTGGTCTGCCACATGTGCAGCAAACGCTGCATTCGTCTCCGACATCAATGCGGAAATCGTCGCATTGTTGTCATCAAACCAATCATGCCGCTTACAGTTTGCGCGCCTGATGGTCTCTTCGGTATCAGCTGTTACCTGGTCGCGAATGTGGTGCCACAGGTCGCCCACTGTGGCTATGCAGTCCACATCACAGAGGCTTGCAGCCATCGTATTTTCCCGCCCAATACGTTTCGCCCCACTACCGAGGGAGAGAATATTAAATTTACGCCGATTCACGGCGGGAGTGCAATACATAGATTTACCAGCATGTATGTACAGTTTGGTCCGCAGAAATTTGTGATCCGTGCCACAATCAGCTCCACGCAGTACACGTGTCATGCGCACTTTACGCATGTCACGCTGAGGTACGATGACATAGTCGAGCATGTGAGCGTGACCACTCCGTGGGTGCGTCCAGGTTGCTATATCACTCGCACTCAGTGCAAACCGAGTGTTCGTGATCCTCAGGCTGTGTGTGGCACACAGTGAGAACATCGTGTTACCGTTCGCCTTCGCGGAGCGAATGCAATGCGGACCGATGACATCTGTCCACACGGATGCATCACGTCCCACGCGCGCGTTGAAATCACCCAGCAGAAAAAATCGGTCGCTCCTCGGCACAGACCGTATCACGGAGGATAGCTGAGTGTCGAATTAATCACGCGTCTCATCAGGGTAACACAAGCTCGGACCGTACGTGCTTATAAAAGTGGCAAACTTACCTCTTCCGAGTCGTAGGCGAACAGTCATCAGTCGCGCGCTGATGCCTGTTGGTTCACCCACCAGGTGGCCATGGAGGCGATCGGATATTGCAAATCCGACCGCATGATCACGTGGTCCTGCGGCGGCGTCGCCCACCCAGTAGAATGTGTAGCCAGCACTTGCTTCATGCAACTTACCTTGCTCAGCGAGTCGAGTTTCACTGAGCGCCGCAATATCGATGTTGTAGTGCGCCAGCTCCATCGCGACCAGTGCAGTGCGTCGCTCGGGGCGCTCACTTGAGTTCCGGTCCAGTAGTGTGCGCACGTTCCAGCACCCGATGCTGAGTGCTTTGCGCGTATGCATACGATTGCATTGGTGGGCGATCGCACGCGTGGTGATCGTTGTGCTTCGGAGGTTTGCTTGAGATACTCCGCCCGGAGCCTTTGACTCAATAGCCTGACCCACAAGGCAGTGGGGAGCCGACCCAGCTCGGGAATATGATTGCAGAGACAGATTGGGATCTGATTGACGGCCGTCACACGCAGCCTTTGAGGTGTTGTAACGATTCATCTGTTTTGCAACCGTAGTAAGATACGCACCTGCGACCATGGCCAGACGCAGGTGGGTCTTGGCGGGTTTGCACCAATTTGACCAGGAGCTGCCTGGCTTGAGGCGGGCAGTAGCAAATCATTGAACACCCGGAGGTCCTCTCCCACCGATATATATATATATATATGTGTGTAGATGACACGGCTAATATTACGGTTGGCATAGTGCCACAACATATGGAAAGTATACTGAACAAACGAAGTGGGAGCCAAATAATACAAAACAGTGTTCATGGGAGATAGAATGTCACAACAGGTCCGCCATTGCGCACGCTTTCTTGCCATATCTCAGAGGGTTTCCAGCCATGGGTGTTCGTGATCTTTGCGTCCTCAGTCAGGGAGTCGAGGGCGCCGGACCACTGCTAACTTTGAATTTTGCCCCTTAATGCTTCTGACCCAAATCATAAGTTAGGCGCATTGCTTTCTCTTCCAGCCGACTTCTGTGCGCGCGAAGATAGCACGGCAAAGTAAACGGTGAGTAGGCATGCTAAGCACATGCCCAGGCCTCTGAAGTCTGCGTAGTGAAATTATGCTGCTCAATGGCCGCCAAAGTCTGTTTGATCTGAAAATCCTGCGTTGAACATTCTCATTACTAGTGTGTTGCCATTGTACACTAGCAATACCTCGAAGGTAGCGATGATCAAAGACAGACAGCCTCACGACAGTCCTTGCGCGAATAGGCTACATCTCTCAGCCATAGAGCAGAACCGCTCACACTGTGGCATTGTAAACTCGGTCCTTCTGAGATAGACTCAGATCGCCTCGACGCCAGAGATGGCGGAGATTATCAAAAGTAACCCGAGTCTTGGAAACGCCCAAAGTGACCTCATCCGTTAAACCATTAGCGCTTAGGCAGCTTCCAAAGTAAACGAACTTGTCTATCACTTCCAACCTGACTTGAAAGAGTGAGGATAGGAGCAGCACCTGGCCAATCCGGCAAGAAGACCTTGCACTTCAATGTTGCGTAGGTCATTGTAAATTGGGAGACAAACACCAAGCTGCACAAAACATTTTGGGCGGTCTGTGATTAATCACATATTACGATTATGTCGTCTGTATAGTCCAGATCGCGTGATCGGTCTCCTAAAAGCAGCTCGGCGCTGCTGTTTTCTCAGTTCTTTAGAGCACACCAGGATTTCGTCCATAGCAAACTTGGGCAAGAAGGGGATGCTGAACGACCCTGTCTCTCGCCAGCGGTGATAATAAAGGGAGCGAAAGTCCGCCGTACACCCGCACTCGACTCGAGGTTTGAGTGTGGATGGCTTGAAGAATGGTGACATATTTCTCAGGCACTCCCTATCTCAGTAGACAACTCCAGAGAACAGCTCTGTCTACTGAGTCAAACGCGGCTCGTATGTCTAAGAAGATAACGATCGTTGGCTGACTAATCGTTTGATGGCGCTCAAGTATTTGATATAGTGTAAAGATGTGATCGATGCAACTCCGACCTGAGCGGAACCCAGCTTGCTCTTCACGTATCCACTGTTCTTGTGCCATACTGAGCCTTCTTAAAACCAACTCGGCGAGCACCTTGGAAGTAACACTAATAACACTAATCCCTGTGGTTAGCGCAGTCAGTTCGGGTACCCATTTTGAGGACGGGCACGATATCCGCTATGCTTCAATCAGATGGGATAACTTCAGTGACCCAAATCTCTTGGTGGAGGAAGTTAACTCCCGGCTCTTTAAAACGAGCCGGAGGGAGTTCATCTGGGTCAGGAGCTTTGTAGCGCCTTAAGAGGAAGCTCATGGTCAACCTCGGCCGTAGATGGTGTTGAAGCGTCTACACACCAGTGAGCACACTGCTCAGAATGCTCGGTCCAACGCGCAAGTCGGTGATTTTTGCAGTGGATTGGCTCGCCATTGGTTTCGCTTAAACCGTTGCAGTCGTCTTTTTGCCGCCAGTGATGGGGTCAGGAGGAAAAACTTACTGAAATTCCCCGAGGTAGCCGGCTGCTCCATCTCAATGACCCGCTGCATCACCAGGCCTCGCGACCTTCCCGAAGAAGCTGTTTGAACTCAGCTTTAGTCTTGCGCAGTGAATGGTATTTAACGCTAGCGGGAATTGCTCGACGGGCTTCGGAAAGTTGGAGAGATCGCGCAGAGAACGAGTGGTTAACAGAACTACTGGTGAAGTCACAGACCATCGCTGCAGAGTTGTACAGAGCGCCGCGGGTGTGTGTCTAGTGTGCCTCAATATCTGTGCATGAGCTAGTCATCAGTCATGAGGCCAAAGCATTCTGAAATGTGCGGAAAACGTTCGGGTATAAAGCTTAGCCACGTCAAACCGTTTCTGGCTACGCTACTGGGAGCCACCAAAACGTAGCGTGACCTTTGCGCACACTAACGCGTGACCTGAAGTGAGGTAGGTAATCCAGGTTGATTTGCAATTCTGTATGCAGTCCCACCAGCGATAACTGATAATCATGTGGTCAATTTGTGTCCAAGTGACCAAGTGATGTGGGTCTCCAGGTGGCGCGTCGGCGCGAGGATTCCCGAAACGTTGACAGAAAGAGGCCGTGATCTGCACAAAATCAAAGTATGTGATCACCGTTGTAAGTTTTTCGAGTGACATGGCCTGTTGACCACCGAGTTCACGTTCGCTAACTTCAGGTCTATCGACCTGCACCTTCAAGTTCCCTGCCAACACCACGATGTCAGTGCGGCGTGGTTTTTACGGAGTAGGTAGGTCAGTTAACCATAGAACTCGTCCTTAACTGACTCTGGCCTACAGTCTGTGAGAGCGTACGTTGCGGCAATGAACACACATCATCTGCCCGCCCTCGGATGAACAATCGCACTGAGGTTTCAAATCGAATCACGCATAGTCGACTGTTGACAAGGATGCAGTCTACCAACGCGGCCTCTGCACGTGTGTTCAACGTAATCACCACGCCGGCATGACCAGCAGCTTCGGTGGTTCAGTCTCTAGGTAGGTGCAATGTAAAAATGCCAATGGAACTAGCAGACGGTGAAACCAGTCTTATCGTCGTGCTCGAATCCTGTAAACAGTTCTTACTGAAACACCAGACATCAACGGACTTAGTTTCTATAGTGCGAGCAAGGGCTGCCTGTGGTCCGATTTGCATCAGTATCCGAACATTGAAAGTTGCCAACTCGAATTGGGAACGGGGCGCTAGAAATGGCTTACCAACTCGACTTGGTGCAACCTCGGACCTAAGCTGCTAATCCGTATTGTCATAACGCTCGCCCAATTCGGCATGGTGTTGTGGACTCAGGAACGTAGGGGGAAGAACAAGAGTGGGGTTGAACAAACGTGAAATAAAGCGATTAAACGGTAGTGCAGTAAAACGTGGTTTAACAGGTTCGGTCACCAGCACTTCGGCCGAGAAGAGCCGTTCCAGAGAGTGAGAGCAGAGAGACCTAGAGCTGAGCGAGCACAGAATTGTTGAGATATACATCCACAGGCTGTGTGGGCATGGTGCTTCCCGGCTGCCCAGACAGAGGAAGTTGATTTAGGGGACCCCACCCCGCAAAGTTGGTAGGCGATTGACGTGTTTCGCGAACCGTTGGGAGCCGGCTATCTAGATGAGGATAAATGGCTTTCGAGTAGAAACAAACTACTCAAGACGCCCAAAGAGCAGCGAGGAGGCCAGAGTTCCCTATACCACCGAATAGCCGCCAAGTGCAAAGGCTGTTGATAGCCGGGTGGTTCATACGTATTCATAGAAGCGGGTGGCCATCGAGATTGTTCATCCGCGCTACGTTAAGTACTCACTTCTATGATCAGAAATGACTGGTCCATGACCCTATAGCCGGTCACATTGGCTTCAGCACAGCACTGTACGAGCTCTTGTGGTATTGAATTAGGAACTAGGTGACAAGCCCAGAACTCCCCACTCTCTAGGACCTGCCGCTGATTGTTCGCGACTGCTTATTCCTCTCCCCCGCGACCAGCCGAGACTTATTCACAGTTACTTTCGCAAGGAAGGCATTCCCCCATCAGCAAACTGGGGACACGCCCGGTGGCGTACAGATCCGCCGAACCAACAAGAGGACGGTTCACTTCCGATTTGTATCATACTAGAATAGACTTGACTCGCTTTGTCCATGGGTTGTTTGCTCAATTTGATTTTATTACAGAATCAAGTCAGTCACCCCTGTCTTGCGGCCGCAGTGTAAATCTATGGGCACAGAATTATGCTGATTGGTCTCCAGAGGATTGCGTCTACATACGCTACTGATGATTAATCTTAGACTACCGTCGTCCTATGATGCTTGGAAACTTTCTATACCCATCGTCTGGTGATATTTCGGTGATGCCCTCATTTCTTGCTTCTTTCCCTTACCAGACGCGAGCAGTTGCAACGGCTCTGAAGGAGATGAATTTCGATCAAGCAGTGCAACTACGTGGGCCGTAAGTCACTTTCAACCGCATGTGTACTGGAAACACCCACCACTTCTGTCATAATATTGTAAATTTCTTCCGTTAAATGTCCACTTTGGTTCATCATCGATCCCGCGATACACCATCCACATGATGAAAGACGGTGTTAGGTTTGTGGTAACCGTTTGCGTTTCCGGTCTTGTTTTGCTGTCCAGTACCCCAGAGATGGATACTAATAATGCGTCCTGTCTACCTTACCTTTCTACGCCACCTCAGTGTTACTATCAATGGATGCATGGACACGTCTACCGTACTCCATAACTTGCTAATTTCCTTCGCTTGTGTGAGATGTGTTGTTATACTCCGACTCTTACCTGTCCAGTCCACAAAGTGTGCGTCCTCGATTCCCCTCGGTAGATTACCCGTACTGACTGGGACGCTGTCCAAATCACCTTTTAATTCCTAAGTGCCCTCTCTGACCTTCAAAGTTGGAACAGTTGAATGAAGTCAGGTTGCTACTGCACACGCCTGTGTACTTTAGTTTTCCATTCCACCATTCTGAGATGAGAGAGGCTACTGTGAGTGTAGGCCACGATCACGGATAACGAGCGATTCCCCATGTAAACCATACACACGTGAGCTGCGGCTATTCCCCGGATGAAATGCTGTCGCCTCATGCGTCATGAGATTGATGTTTCATACACCATTTGGGCTGCACCGACTTACACTTGAATTAGATCTTAACCTGGATGAAAAGTATTCCACTTTATTTAATTTGCGCACTTCTGTTATTCCGCTGCACATTCCGTGTCAATATTCTTTGTTTATTTTCCTTCAAAGTCTGTGTTCGCTGTTTGCTATTCCCAATGGGGCTGCGCTTGAGGTGAATGTTGACAGTGGCTACCTGTCGAAAAACCGCCACATCTGTTATGCTAGTTGCAGGAGACGGTTGGTCCTTGCTGGGAAGATGAGGTGCACCGTCCTGGTGACCGTGCTAGACTCAGGAAGTGTTTTCATCTAGTGTAGAACGGGCTACGGCTTAGCCACCTTCTTGGGTACGTCTGGTAATCATGATTCCCTAAATAAATACACAGGAATGCTGCTGCTATGTAAGTTGAAGGAGTGTGGGCCGACTCTGTTGATGAAACGTGGCTCCCGTCCACATGCCTCCGGTCTTATTCTTTCGAGTTTACACTAGATTTGAGGCGTGTGGATGGAGCTGTGGGTGGTACAGCGAGAGTCACCCATGGTCCCTCTGTAGACGCAGACGTCCTGTGGATGTACCATAGAGGCCATAGTGACGGACAACTAAGGAGCCGAATATCGCCATTTATGTTGTCGTGAGTTATGCCAGGCCTGGATGCGCTCGATGCAACACTAGCTACAGCACCTATCCTTCCGTTGCTTCCATAATGCCTAGTGGATCCAGCTCCACCCTCTAAAACTCATGTTTCCACTAATTTTACATTAGTGAAATGTCAAGCTTTGAATCTACTATGCCTCCATCCTGAATGCTTCTTATGTCTTGTTCCTTTGAGTTTCCACTTACTATGAGTTACTTGGGCGGCGGTTCCCACTATTGCAGAGTAATACAACCGTGGTCCCTGTGTAGGCGGAGGCGTATACAGTTGGTCAACAGCAATACAGGCTTTTAAAGCATATGCTCAAATGCTGGACGTTTTCTGATAACGCGCGCTCACAGGGTCATCGGAAGCCAATATTCGAGATAAATAGGTCATCCTACGCACAAATCTGCGGTACGTGATCACCGTTATCAGTCCTGTGAGCACCGTGATTAAGTTTACCACCGGTGCCACTAAATCTCCGGCGAGCACTTCGATATCCATGAGGCTTTTCTTAAAAACTGAGTCCGTGAACTAATCGTAGAACCCATTTTAGCGGAGTCTAGGTTACAGTCCGCGGAAGTATGCGCCGGCATAACTAATACACAACATCTGCTAGCTTCCCTATTGCATAGTCGAATCGAGCTTCCTGGCTGAATTGCGCAGTCTCTTGTTAAGTGGGACGCGGCTGATCTTCTCAACCACTGCGCCTACGATGTACTCGACCCTCGCTCCGTGATAGCCAACAGCTTTGGCAACCGCGTCTCCGGGTAAGCATAGTCTGTAAGTGCCCGCGGTAACTACGGGCAGTAAATTCAGTTCTAGAATAACGCTAAAATGCTTTAACCTAGCCTTTGCGGCAACGGACGCAGATAACAGGCGTTTCCGCAATGTGAGTAAATGTCGTCCCTATTCTACTTAAAAAGGCGTTTAAGTCCACCGAATTGAGTAGAGGGTCGTTTTGAAGCTCACGTTGTGTCAATGGATTGCGACGCGAAATCTCAATTTGGCTCGTGATTCGCATTGAAGTGAACCTTGATCACCATGACCGTAACTGAGGCAAGTGGCTATTTGGTGTTGACTACTTGCCGACACTGCACTCTCCGACCGGTTTCGAACCGTCTGAACTCATCAGATAGAGACAGCATGACTGCACTAGAACCTTTTGAGATGTCAGCCGAAACTGTCTATAAGGCATGGAGCCGCGGTGGGCAACGCCGGTCATTACGGTCAGTGACCGGTTGATTGTCAGATCGCTTTATGAGCCCTGCTAGCGTTTGATTACTGTATTCGCACATGAGTCAATGACCACCGGCGTTGTTTGTCCGACCTTTATTGTGCACTTTTCTCACGTTTCGGGATTGTTTGACCAGTGATCGTATAGCTGATCGCATTGTATCTGATACATCCTCAAACGACAGTTTGCGGTGTTTGACAAAGCCCAGTTTACCAGGAATTTTTGGTTGTTTTCTCATA
The DNA here is from genome assembly GCA_944474145.2 of Dicrocoelium dendriticum. Lineage (NCBI taxonomy): Eukaryota > Metazoa > Platyhelminthes > Trematoda > Plagiorchiida > Dicrocoeliidae > Dicrocoelium > Dicrocoelium dendriticum. Next base: position 38,209,131 of record OX104069.1, read on the forward strand.
TGTTTGTTCCTTTGGCCTTCCATAAAAGTGAGCTCCCGGCCCTCATCTGGCGATATGCCCTGTGTAGAGCTATTCAGTGCCGTGGCTATCGTTATCGGGAGATCGGGTGAAATACGGAAGCAGGCTGCCCAGTCACAAAAGGATACCTATCTGATCATAAATGATCATAAATGATGGTTTACTTACAGTAGTTTTGATAGTGTCTTACACTCCCCAGTAGCAATTCAAGAAATTACTGAAATTTACTGCATTATTGTTTCAAATCCCATAGCCGTTCCTTGGCCGAAAGGGCAAAGCGTCTGCCTTGCAGTCCAGAGGTCGCGGGTTCGGACCTACCTAGAGGACCGGGCGACCTTCGCAGTATCCTTAGCCCACACTCGACTGGTGGTTGCGTGGTAGCGAAACGTCGGGACGACGAACTGCTGATGCCTCCAAATCCCATAGGCATTAAGTAGCGATCCTATCTCCGGTTCAGTCGTTCCAATCGTGAAGGGTCCACAGAGGGTGGATCTGAAGAGTGGTCTACAACCTGCATGTGTTTTTATACAGTGTGCGTCGCAGTTGGCATTATGTGGTGATTACCAGTATCTGATCCTTCAAATCACACATTGACCCTTACCGTGAAGTACACCTTTTCTCAGTTATGACAAGTGTAGACAGACGCGGATATGGCGATCACTTAGTAAACATCATCTTGTTCAAGTTCACCCTAGGTACAAACTTTAGTGGTAGTGTCTGCTTTTGTTGTTGTTATTGTTGTTGTTGTTGTTGTTATTATTGTTGTTGTTTTACGATGGTTTGCTATCTGAGTTCGTTCGTCGCAACCAGTAAAGTCATCAGATGATCGTTTCGGTTCCATCGACTAGACGTCATCTGAAGTGCAGCATTACCCTCCCCTCTGTCTGACAGTTTCCTACCTGTTGCAAGGGACTTTAGAGAGAGTTGAGTGGATGTGTGATAGCTATCTCCCTGTGACTAGATAAATAAATAAATCTTTTATTCTCAACAAGGTGAGGCACGCCTTCACAGGCATGAGCATTTTGACATAACGATGCAACATCAAGCATGTGCAAAAATCCGATATGTTTGCCATAGCAGTTTGTGTTTGTGTAGGGGGTATGTATGTATGTCATTGTGTGTGTATGTGTATGTAGCTGTTTATTTTGTGCTTGTAGTTGTGCTGCTCCGATCTTCAATGTTTGATATCGTCATCAATATGCGAGTAGGAGATTGGTGTCCGTGGGTTGGATAGAATTATCCGGATATCCACGGGGCAGTGACTTTATTTTGTGGCGAGTCACGACCGCCACGTCACAGTGTTGTTAAACAGACATTTGTGGCTTTTTATAGGGAGAACGCTTGCCAGGCGAAACCCACCACGTCCTGGAACACTGCCGCCGAACTATTTGCTGGAACGGGTTAAACCCGAACCACCCAGCTGACACCACGAGGAGGTTGTTCGGCACAATTCGGCACAATTCCCGTTGACTTGCTTACGATCTCACGTAAAGGCACATTTGTGAATAAGGAGTCCACATCTATTGAGTACATACGCTCTCCATTCAGTGACAATTGAGCGTATGTACTCAATAGATGTGGACTCCTTATTCACAAATGTGCCTTTACGTGAGACGGTTGATAATTTATGTGATTTTATCCTGAGTCAAAATATCTCTGTTGGCCTGCCAGTGGAGTATTTAAAGGATATGATTCTATTGTGCACCGAAAACATACGGTTTGAATTTGAGGGGACCGCATACAAACAGATCGACGGGGTCGCTATGGGCAGCCCGCTGGGACCAGTTTTAGCCGACATCTTCCTCGGCCTGATAGAAAGACAAGTTGCTGAGAGCATTGGTGAAGCGAAATTGTATAGACGATATGTGGATGACATTTTAGTCTTCACCAGCGGAGAACATTTTAATCGGCTGCTGACCATCCTAAATTCGATTCACCCTAATCTGTCCGTATCCCATGAAGTGGAAAAACACCACTGCCTGGCGTTTTTGGATATACTCATTAAGCGACAGGCTGAAGGTACGTTGCAGCGCACTGTTCACCGCAAATCGACTTGGACTGGACAGTACCTTCATTTTTCAAGCTTCGCTCCGATCGCATACAAACGCGGGTTAGTGAGAACTCTATTCTACCGGGCTAGGCGTATTTGTAGCCCCGAAACGTTACAAGCCGAAGAAGAATTTCTACGCAAGACATTAATTTCTAATGGATATCCTGAGAAGTTTATTCAGGTACACAGCAGACCTCCCAGCGTGAAAACACCGGTGTTGACGGCTGAGAAAAAGAATGTTTATTTGTTCTTGCCGTTCAAGGGGGACCATGTGGCAAATGACATCGGACGCAAGCTCCGGTCCACCCTAACGCGAACCTACACGACAGCCCAGTTGCGACTCAGGCATACCACGCGAGCACTTGTTCTTCATAACCGTCAGAGCATCTCGTCGGGTAGTTCGGCCTCTCACGTTGTTTATCAGTTCACCTGCGGTTGCGGTGACATTTACATCGGCAGAACAAACCGTCAGTTAGCTCAGAGGGTAGCTGAACACTTGCCAAAGTGGTTGGGACAAGTGATTACGCAACGACATGGGACGAATCTGAGAATCAATCGGAGCCCGGCATCGTCTATCACCAAGCACCTCATGACAACCCGTCATCACGTAAACCCCGAGACAGCGTTCAAAGTGTTATTACGTAACAAAAACCCGATAATGCTAGCAGTTAGTGAGGCGTTGTTAATTAAGGCTTATCAACCTGTGCTATGTGCACAGAAACTCTTGAGGCAATCTATTCGGTTGCCATGGTCTTGACTGTGACATTTTGATTGGTGGTGCCTTTTTTTCCCCATGTATATAATCCCTTGTAGGTTTCTGATCGTATTATGTTTGCGACTGAGGAGAACAATCGAAATGTTAACATATCGCAACCTCTGTCTTCTCTCTGATCCTAATTGTGATTTCATGTTGCAACTCATTCACAAACGGGTGTTTCAAATGAATCAAACCAATGGTCTAGTCTCCTTTGTTGTTCATCAATCTTCTTACCATTATCTGCCACTTTGCATTACGTGCACCCGGTCTAACTATTGATGTAATATTTCACGATATCTTTTAGGGTCTGACTACCACTGCGACCATTAGCAGCTGAAGGACGATGCCAGTACCCGCAGAGTGGACCGACTGTATTGTACGCCGCACCACCCACCTCCTTTAACGCAAACCAGAACGAGTGAGAACGGTAGACAGTATTGAAATAATGCACATAACTGAAGTTAATAATTATTTTCTGGAACTTTACATAGATTCATTGGTGCGAAGAGAATCTATCGTATTTGGGTAGGTGCATAACCTCCATACACCCATATACAGGGTCAGCCGACGCATTGACTGGTGATTCAAACTACGCCAAACCACTTCGCTACTTGGGATGTAGATATAAATCATGGAACCTCAACACCGACTGTACAGCTGTAGCCCAAATACAGGACATCACGTCACAGATCTCCTTGGTTATGCACCAT
>OX104069.1:38212722-38344208 GCA_944474145.2 Dicrocoelium dendriticum
GAAAGTTGTCAACTCGAATTGGGAACGGGGCGCTAGAAATGGCTTACCAACTCGACTTGGTGCAATCTCGGACCTAAGCTGCTAATCCGTATTGTCATAACGCTCGCCCAATTCGGCATGGTGTTGTGGACTCAGGAACGTAGGGGGAAGAACAAGAGTGGGGTTGAACAAACGTGAAATAAAGCGATTAAACGGTAGTGCAGTAAAACGTGGTTTAACAGGTTCGGTCACCAGCACTTCGGCCGAGAAGAGCCGTTCCAGAGAGTGAGAGCAGAGAGACCTAGAGCTGAGCGAGCACAGAATTGTTGAGATATACATCCACAGGCTGTGTGGGCATGGTGCTTCCCGGCTGCCCAGACAGAGGAAGTTGATTTAGGGAACCCAACCCCCAAAGTTGGTAGGCGATTGACGTGTATCGCGAACCGTTGGGAGCCGGCTATCTAGGTGAGGATAAATGGCTTTCGAGTAGAAACAAACTACTCAAGACGCCCAAAGAGCAGCAAGGAGGCCAGAGTTCCCTAGACCACCAAATAGCCGCCAAGTACAAAGGCTGTTGATAGCCGGGTGGTTCATACGTATTCATAGAAGCGGGTGGCCATCGAGGTTGTTCATCCGCGCTACGTTAAGTACTCACTTCTATGATCAGAAATGACTGGTCCATGACCCTATAGCCGGTCACATTGGCTTCGGCACAGCACTGTACGAGCTCTTGTGGTATTGAATTAGAAACTAGGTGACAAGCCCAGAACTCCCCACTCTCTAGGACCTGCCGCTGATTGTTCGCGACTGATTATTCCTCTCCCCCGCGACCAGCCGAGACTTATTCACAGTTACTTTCGCAAGGAAAGCATTCCCCCATCAGCAAACTGGGGACACGCCCGGTGGTGTATAGATCCGCCGAACCAACAAGAGGACGGTTCACTTCCGATTTGTATCATACTAGAATAGACTTGACTCGCTTTGTCCATGGGTTGTTTGCTCAATTTGATTTTATTACAGAATCAAGTCAGTCACCCCTGTCTTGCGGCCGCAGTGTAAATCTATGGGCACAGAATTATGCAGATTGGTCTCCAGCGGATTGCGTCTACCTACGCTACTGATGATTAATCTTAGACTACCGTCGTCCTATGATGCTTGGAAACTTTCTATACCCATTGTCTGGTGATATTTCGGTGATGCCCTCATTTCTTGCTTCTTTCCCTTACCAGACGCGAGCAGTTGCAACGGCTCTGAAGGAGATGAATTTCGATCAAGCAGTGCAACTACGTGGGCCGTAAGTCACTTTCAACCGCATGTGTACTGGAAACACCCACCACTTCTGTCATAATATTGTAAATTTCTTCCGTTAAATGTCCACTTTGGTTCATCATCGATCCCGCGATACACCATCCACATGATGAAAGACGGTGTTAGGTTTGTGGTAACCGTTTGCGTTTCCGGTCTTGTTTTGCTGTCCAATACCCCAGAGATGGATACTAATAATGCGTCCTGTCTACCTTACCTTTCTACGCCACCTCAGTGTTACTATCAATGGATGCATGGACACGTCTACCGTACTCCATAACTTGCTAATTTCCTTCGCTTGTGAGAGATGTGTTGTGATACTCCGACTCTTACCTGTCCAGTCCACAAAGTGTGCGTCCTCGATTCGCCTCGGTAGATTACCCGTACTGACTGGGACGCTGTCCAAATCACCTTTTAATTCCTAAGTGCCCTCTCTGACCTTCAAAGTTGGAACAGTTGAATGAACTCAGGTTGCTACTGCACACGCCTGTGTACTTTAGTTTTCCATTCCACCATTCTGAGATGAGAGAGGCTACTGTGAGTGTAGGCCACGGTCACGGATAACGAGCGATTCCCCATGTAAACCATACACACGTGAGCTGCGGCTATTCCCCGGATGGTATGCTGTCGCCTCATGCGTCATGAGATTGATGTTTCATACACCATTTGGGCTGCACCGACTTACACTTGAACTAGATCTTAACCTGGATGAAAAGTATTCCACTTTATTTAATTTGCTCACTTCTGTTATTCCGCTGCACATTCCGTGTCAATATTCTTTGTTTATTTTCCTTCAAAGTCTGTGTTCGCTGTTTGCTATTCCCAATGGGGCTGCGCTTGAGGTGAATGTTGACAGTGGCTACCTGTCGAAAAACCGCCACATCTGTTATGCTAGTTGCAGGAGACGGTTGGTCCTTGCTGGGAAGATGAGGTGCACCGTCCTGGTGACCGTGCTAGACTCAGCAAGTGTTTTCATCTAGTGCAAAACGGGCTACGGATTAGCCACCGTCTTGGGTACGTCTGGTAATCATGATTCCCTAAATAAATACACAGGAATGCTGCTGCTATGTAGGTTGAAGGAGTGTGGGCCGACTCTGTTGATGAAACGTGGCTCCCGTCCACATGCCTCCCGGTCTTATTCTTTCGAGTTTACACTAGATTTGAGGCGTGTGGATGGAGCTGTGGGTGGTACAGCGAGAGCCACCCATGGTCCCTCTGTAGACGCAGACGTCCTGTGGATGTACCATAGAGGCCATAGTGACGGACAACTAAGGAGCCGGATATCGCCATTTATGTTGTCGTGAGTTATGCCAGGCCTGGATGCGCTCGATGCAACACTAGCTATAGCACCTATCCTTCCGTTGCTTCCATAATGCCTAGTGGATCCAGCTCCACCCTCTAAAACTCATGTTTCCACCAATTTTACATTAGTGAAATGTCAAGCTTTGAATCTACTATGCCTCCATCCTGAATGCTTCTTATGTCTTGTTCCTTTGAGTTTCCACTTACTATGAGTTACTTGGGCGGCGGTTCCCACTATTGCAGAGTAATACAACCGTGGTCCCTGTGTAGGCGGAGGCGTATACAGTTGGTCAACAGCAATACAGGCTTTTAAAGCATATGCTCAAATGCTGGACGTCTTCTGATAACGTGCGCTCACAGGGTCATCGGAAGCCAATATTCGAGATAAATAGGTCATCCTACGCACAAATCTGCGGTACGTGCTCGCCGTTATCAGTCCTGTGAGCACCGCCGGTGCCACTAAATCTCCGGCGAGCACTTCGATATCCATGAGGCTTTTCTTAGAAACTGAGTCGGTGAACTAATCGTAGAACCCATTTTAGCGGAGTCTAGGTTACAGTCCGCGGAAGTATGCGCCGGCATAACTAATACACAACATCTGCTAGCTTCCCTATTGCATAGTCGAATCGAGCTTCCTGGCTGAATTGCGCAGTCTCTTGTTAAGGGGGACGCGGCTGATCTTCTCAACCACTGCGCCTACGATGTGCTCGACCCTCGCTCCGTGATAGCCAGCAGCTTTGGCAACCGCGTCTCCGGGTAAGCATAGTCTGTAAGTGCCCGCGGTAACTACGGGCAGTAAATTCAGTTCTAGAATAACGCTAAAATGCTTTAACCTAGCCTTTGCGGCAACGGACGCAGATAACAGGCGTTTCCGCAATGTGAGTAAATGTCGTCCCTATTCTACTTAAAAAGGCGTTTAAGTCCACCGAATTGAGTAGAGGGTCGTTTTGAAGCTCACGTTGTGTCAATGGATTGCGACGCGAAATCTCAATTTGGCTCGTGATTCGCATTGAAGTGAACCTTGATCACCATGACCGTAACTGAGGCAAGTGGCTATTTGGTGTTGACTACTTGCCGACACTGCACTCTCCGACCGGTTTCGAACCGTTTGAACTCATCAGATAGAGACAGCATGACTGCACTAGAACCTTTTGAGATGTCAGCCGAAACTGTCTATAAGGCATGGAGCCGCGGTGGGCAACGTCGGTCATTACGGTCAGTGACCGGTTGATTGTCAGATCGCTTTATGAGCCCTGCTAGCGTTTGATTACTGTATTCGCACATGAGTCAATGACCACCAGGGTTGTTTGTCCGACCTTTATTGTGCACTTTTCTCACGTTTCGGGATTGTTTGACCAGTGATCGTATAGCTGATCGCATTGTATCTGATACATCCTCAAACGACAGTTTGCGGTGTTTGACAAAGCCCAGTTTACCAGGAATTTTTGGTTGTTTTCTCATATGTTTGTTCATTTGGCCTTCCATAAAAGTGAGCTCCCGGCCCTCATCTGGCGATATGCCCTGTGTAGAGCTATTCAGTGCCGTGGCTATCGTTATCGGGAGATCGGGTGAAATACGGAAGCAGGCTGCCCAGTCACAAAAGGATACCTATCTGATCAAAGTGATCATAAATGATCGTTTACTTACAGTAGTTTTGATAGTATCTTACACTCCCCAGTAGCAATTCAAGAAATTACTGAAATTTACTGCATTATTGTTTCAAATCCCATAGCCGTTCCTTGGCCGAAAGGGCAAAGCGTCTGCCTTGCAGTCCAGAGGTCGCGGGTTCGGACCTACGTAGAGGACCGGGCGACCTTCGCAGTATCCTTAGCCCACACTCGACTGGTGGTTGCGTGGTAGCGAAACGTCGGGACGACGAACTGCTGATGCCTCCAAATCCCATAGGCATTAAGTAGCGATCCTATCTCCGGTTCAGTCGTTCCAATCGTGAAGGGTCCACAGAGGGTGGATCTGAAGAGTGGTCTACAACCTGCATGTGTTTTTATACAGTGTGCGTCGCAGTTGGCATTATGTGGTGATTACCAGTATCTGATCCTTCAAATCACCCATTGACCCTTACCGTGAAGTACACCTTTTCTCAGTTATGACAAGTGTAGACAGACGCGGATATGGCGATCACTTAGTAAACATCATCTTGTTCAAGTTCACCCTAGGTACAAACTTTAGTGGTAGTGTCTGCTTTTGTTGTTGTTGTTATTGTTGTTGTTTTACGATGGTTTGCTATCGGAGTTCGTTCGTCGCAACCAGTAAAGTCATCAGATGATCGTTTCGGTTCCATCGACTAGACGTCATCTGAAGCGCAGCATTACCCTCCCCTCTGTCTGACAGTTTCCTAACTGTTGCAAGGGACTTTAGAGAGAGTTGAGTGGATGTGTGATAGCTATCTCCCTGTGACTAGATAAATAAATAAATAAATCTTTTATTCTCAACAAGGTGAGGCACGCCTTCACAGGCATGAGCATTTTGACATAACGATGCAACATCAAGCATGTGCAAAAATCCGATATGTTTGCCATAGCAGTTCGTGTTTGTGTAGGGGGTATGTATGTATGTCATTGTGTGTGTATGTGTATGTAGCTGTTTATTTTGTGCTTGTAGTTGTGCTGCTTCGATCTTCAATGTTTGATATCGTCATCAATATGCGAGTAGGAGATTGGTGTCCGTGGGTTGGATAGAATTATCCGGATATCCACGGGGCAGTGACTTTATTTTGTGACGAGTCACGACCGCCACGTCACAGTGTTGTTAAGCAGACATTTGTGGCTTTTTATAGGGAGAACGCTTGCCAGGCGAAACCCACCACGTCCTGGAACACTGCCGCCGAACTATTTGCTGGAACGGGTTAAACCCGAACCACCCAGCTGACACCACGAGGAGGTTGTTCGGCACAATTCGGCACAATTCCCGTTGACTTGCTTACGATCTAGATGCCTTCGCTACCTGTTTTCATTTGCAGAGTCAGGCAAGTTGAAGCTACTTCATCTCAAAATCGTTTACGGTCTGTTTCCTATTCTCAATGAAGAGGCATTTTGTCTCTTCAGTTGGATGGGATAAGTTTAATTTTGCAATGCAGGTATTGCATTACACTATTCGAGGACCGTCTAATGATCTTTGTATCATCCCTCAGTCTCGTTGTCAGGACGTCTGAGTCATCGAGCCAACCAGTTGATTTGTCGCTGACTCAACGCAGTCTGGGCGACCGAATTTCGCTGTAAAGTAAAATGGTGATCCTAATTGTAAAACAGTGGGTCCCCTTAAGCCATTTCGTTAAGGCAGAAAGAAGACAGAGGTTGCGACATGTTAACATTTCGATTGTTCTCCTCAGTCGCAAACACAATACGATCAGAAACATACAAGGGATTATATACATGGGGAAAAAAGGCACCACTAATCAAAATGTCACAGTCAAGACCATGGCAACCGAATAGATTGCCTCAAGAGTTTCTGTGCACATAGCACAGGTTGATAAGCCTTAATTAACAACGCCTCACTAATTGCTAGCATTATCGGGTTTTTGTTACGTAATAACACTTTGAACGCTGTCTCGGGGTTTACGTAATGACGGGTTGTCATGAGGTGCTTGGTGATAGACGATGCCGGGCTCCGATTGATTCTCAGATTCGTCCCATGTTGTTGCGTAATCACTTGTCCCAACCACTTTGGCAAGTGTTCAGCTACCCTCTGAGCTAACTGACGGTTTGTTCTGCCTATGTAAATGTCACCGCAACCGCAGGTGAACTGATAAACAACGTGAGAGGCCGAACTACCCGACGAGATGCTCTGACGGTTATGAAGAACAAGTGCTCGCGTGGTATGCCTGAGTCGCAACTGGGCTGTCGTGTAGGTTCGCGTTAGGGCGGACCGGAGCTTGCGTCCGATGTCATTTGCCACATGGTCCCCCTTGAGCGGCAAGAACAAATAAACATTCTTTTTCTCGGCCGTCAACACCGGTGTTTTCACGCTGGGAGGTCTGCTGTGTACCTGAATAAACTTCCCAGGATATCCATTAGAAATTAATGTCTTGCGTAGAAATTCTTCTTCGACTTGTAACGTTTCGGGGCTGCAAATACGCCTAGCCCGGTAGAATAGAGTTCTCACTAACCTGCGTTTGTATACGATCGGAGCGAAGCTTGAAAAATGAAGGTACTGTCCAGTCCAAGTCGATTTGCGGTGAACAGTGCGCTGCAACGTACCTTCAGCCTGTCGCTTAATGAGTATATCCAAAAACGCCAGGCAGTGGTGTTTTTCCACTTCATGGGATACGGACAGATTAGGGTGAATCGAATTTAGGATGGTCAGCAGCCGATTAAAATGTTCTCCGCTGGTGAAGACTAAAATGTCGTCCACATATCATCTATACAATTTCGCTTCACCAATGCTCTCAGCAACTTGTCTTTCTATCAGGCCGAGGAAGATATCGGCCAAAACTGGTCCCAGAGGGCTGCCCATATCGACCCCGTCGATCTGTTTGTATGCGGTCCCCTCAAATTCAAACCGTATGTTTTCGGTGCACAATAGAATCATATCCTTTAAATACTCCACTGGCAGGCCAACAGAGATATTTTGACTCAGGATATAATCACATAAATTATCAACCGTCTCACGTAAAGGCACATTTGTGAATAAGGAGTCCACATCTATTGAGTACATACGCTCAATTGTCACTGAGTGGAGAGCGTTGTCTGCACTATCGGGCCGCAAGAATTTGCAGCCCAGAAACGCTAGAAGTGGAATTGGAGTTTATTCAAAAGACGCTGCAGAGCAACGGGTATCCCGCGACCTTTAGCAAAAAGCATTCCGCAGTTTCTGATCAAATTAACGCGATACCGACTGCAAGAAAAAAGGATGTTTACCTCTCAGTTCCTTTCAAAGATATCGCTTTCGACTTACTGAAGAGGAGACTATCACTGGCGGTAAGAAAGACATATCCTGCCGCTAAAGTCCATATATTTGCTGAAACTGTTCCGCTCGTCACGCAACGCCTCAAAGATAGAATCCCGGCTCGTTCCGAATCTTTTGCTCTATTTCAATTTACCCGCACCTGTGGTGCAAGGTACCTCGGGCATACGACCAGGCGTCTATCTAGGCGGATAGCAGAGCACTGCCGTGCATCTTTGCAACATCGTATGGTTAAGAATGTCCGCAGCTCAATCTACGAACATCTGCTTAGTACCGACCATCAGATTCGGACTAATGACGCATTCAAGGTAGTCTACACTGCACTGAGGCGCAACCCTAAAGGAATCAGAAAGCGCTTGTTGTCTACCGCTGAAGCCATTGCAATCAGAATACTTCAGCCGGATTTGTGCAGAGAACACTGATACACTTTACACTGTTGCCGTGGCCGTAATGTCGGACCGCGGTCACGACTGAGAGTGAAGATTGTAGACCTGCCGGCCAACGCGTCTGTGCTTTGTGCGTGTGTGCGTCTCCGCGCGTGCTCGCGCAACTCATGACGTCTGACTGTATCGAGTGGACTATTGATCGACCTCGTGCAATCAATCATATCCCCAGCCTTCGCTTATCTGTACGTTTATCTGTCTTGTAATTGTAATTGCCTGAAGTGAATTGCCGAAAAGAGTTCTCTTCGCAAGTGTTATGCTTCTACACCATTTCCCGGCCAAGTCGTCCTCTTGGGTAACAGAAATAATCTGAGGGGGGCATTCAACATGAGTCTACTTAATTAATTTGTTCCGTGCGTAGGAGCTGAAGCGTCCCACCTGCACCCCTATGACTTAGTGCGTCTGAGGTCCAATTGGCTGAAGGCGACGGGCTATGGTTGGCGGCCTCCGGTTTCGGATTTGCCTGTCACTGTGGTCAGCCACAGGACGCCTGTGCCTACAGAGGGACCATGGATGGCTTGCGCTGCACCACCCACAGCTCCATCCACACACCCCATATGCAGTGTAAACCCGAAGGAATAAGACCGGGAGGCATGTGGATGGGAGCCACGTTTCATCAACGGAGCCGGCCCACACTCCTTCATAGGCAAACAAAAGCACGCTGGATTTGGGGAATGAAGCGCACACAAGGCGGTGGCTGGACCGTAGTCCGCTCCACACTGAGTGCATGGAACCACTCTTCGAGCCTAGCACGGCCACAAGGACCGTGCACCCCGTCCCCTCCATCAACGACCAACTGTCTCCTGGAGCCAGTATGGACGAGGTAGTGGGTAATAGACAGGTAGGCACCTTGTCAACATGCACATCTAGCGCAGCCACATCGGGGATATCAAGCAACATCCAATCACTTGAACGACAAAATGAAATAAAGTAAATCCAATAATGCATACAGATACGGTGGCATAACTCTTCGCTAAACTAGCATATGAAGTAATTTGGTTAGCAATGAATCCGCGATAAGGAAAAAGAATGTCCACAAGTTACTCAAACATGCTACAAACGCAACAACATTAGCGAAGATAAGCGCAATTAGCGTAAACAACGTGACCAGCTAATAGAAGACTATCCTGATAGGCAAAACAAACCAAAAAACTGAAATGAAATTTATGCAGCTTAAAGAGACCTAGTTTAAGTGTAAGTTGGTTTAGCCCAACTCGGTGAAGAAGCATCAAGAATGCAACATCAGCCTCAGCATGGGGCAAAACACAAGCACACCGTATTTGGGGAAATCAAGCGCACACAAGGTGGCGGCTGGACCGTAGTCCGCTCCACATTGACTGCATGGAACCACTCTTCGAGTCTAGCACGGCCACAAGGACCGTACACCCCGTCCCCTCCATCAACTGTCTCCTGGAGCCAGTATTTACGAGATAGTGGGTAATAGACATGTAGGCATCTTGTCAACATGCACATCAAGCGCAGCCACACCGGGGATATCAAACAACAGCCAATCACTTGAGAGAGAAAGAGAGAAAGAAAAAGAGAAGAGAAAAACTCGATTAATACATAAGGAAACGGTGACATAAACCTTAATTAAATAGCATATGTAATAAGTTGTTTACAAACGTATCCTAGATAAGTTTACGAGGTCATAAAGTATACTTTACGGAACGCCACGAAAACAATTATGCTCCGGAAATCGAATACCATTGGCTCAGGCGAGGTGTGCAAGTTAATGGAATAGAGTACAGGGAGATATTTATATGAGAAAGAAAGCATTAAGGCAAAATTGAAAACCCACCACCTGAAATAAAGAGACTTAGCATGCAAACACGCAGTTAGTAAATCGAATTCAGCGTGCCTACAAGCGCTGCGCCGGTTCGCCGTAATTCTCTGCAGGACCCGTCGTCGCTTCTGTAGTGGCCTCAAAGGCCCTAGCCCATGACCCACTAGACATTTATTTGAGAAAGAAAGGCATTAGGACAGATCCGAAAACCCACCACCTGAAATAAAGAGACTTAGCATGCAAGCACGCGGTTAGTAAATCGAATGCAGCGTACCTACAAACGCTGCGCCGGTGCTGCCTACGTTCACTGCGGGACCCTTCGTCGCTTCGGCAGTGGTCCCGAGTGACCTCTCTCATGGCTCACTAGGCCTGCCTGACTAAGGCACTCGCGACCGCATGTTCTACAGCACAATGCGCTCGATGTCGATGGAGTACAATTCATCGGTGCTTGCCGCTTCCGCACTTGCCGCTTCTTCTCTGCATGCATGAGGGCTTTCTCCCGCACTTCAGCAACTGCCTTCGTGATTAGATCGCACCATGCACGCCGATCAACCGCCTTCGATTCCCATGATCTGCAGTCAAGATTAGAACGTGTGAGGCTCACTTTAATCATGTCCTGGTAACGTAACTTTCGTTTCCCAGCATGCCGCTTCCCTATACTCAGCTGACCGTATAAAAGTTGTTTGGGTATTCGCGTCGAATCCATACGGCTCACATGACCGAGCCATCTCAGGTGTCTCAATAAAAGTATGCCATCCACTACATACATCCCACTTCGGCGCAACACTTCCGTGTCTGCAACTCTGGCGCCCCATCCGATGCGCAAAACTCGTCGCAGACACTGCTGATGGAACCGCTCGTGATATCGCACATCCCGACGGTACATCGTCCAGGTTTCACTGCCGTATAGAAGAACAGACAGCACCATGAATTTGTACACTATCAGCTTCGTGCCAATGGTGAGCTGATGGTTGTTCCACACTCGGTACTCAAGCTTCCCGAATGCCGCTGCCGCCTTCGACACGCGAATACGCAACTCAACGTGTAGCTGCTGATCAGTCGACATCACACTCCCAAGGCAGCTGAAACGGGAGGTGGTTTCCAATACTTCAGCACCAATGCTGATTCGCGGCAATATTGAAGATTGCACCTCCGGTGAAGGCTGAAAGAGACAGACAGTTTTGCTTGTGTTGATGGTGAGCTCGAATTTGGCCGCTGTCGAAGCCAGAGCACTAGTCATGTGCTGCAACTCATCCGCGCTGTGTGAAAACAACGCACAGTCGTCAGCAAACAGCAACATACGGATAGTTGTCTCACAGACTAGAGTTCTCGCACTGAAACGACGGATGTTCAGCAACCCACCATCAATACGGTGCTCCACACGAACACCGTAAGCACAAGCGGCATCAAAAGCACAGGGCAACATTGCATGAAGACATATATTAAACAGGGCAGGAGCTAAGACACAGCCTTGCTTCACACCAGAGACAACTGCAAAGTCATCCGAGGTCTCTCCACTCAGCTGCACCCTCGCTCGCATACCACTGTGCAGACGTTCAATTAAACTTACAAACTTACGCGGGCAACCAAACTTACCCAACACCAGTCACAATGCCTCGCGGTTCACCGTATCAAATGCCTTGGTGAAGTCCACAAAAAGCGAGTACAATGGCTGGTGTCGTTCTCTGCACTTCTCTTGCAACTGACGAGCCGCAAACACCATATCTATAGTGCTGCGACCCGAACGGAATCCACATTGCTCTTCCACCACGTTAGGTTCCACAACCTGACTCACGAGGCGATTGAGCAGCATTCGGGCAATCACCTTGACCACACAACTCAGCAAGTTGATGCCACGATAATTCGTGCAACATTGCTTGCTCCCTTTGCCCTTGTACAGTGGTAGCACAAGGGCATCCTTCAGCTCAGCAGGCACCTCTTCCTTAATCCATACGCGTTGCACCAAGTGGTGCAGCGCAGTCAACAATGTGGGTCCACCGTGTTTCAATACTTCAGGTGGGATCCCGTCACCTCCGGCACATTTGCCGTTTCGCAGCTGAGCAAGTGCTCTCTGCGTCTCATCCAGTGTCGGCGTATCCACCAGATCCGCCTTCACATCGTGCTGCTTCAGGCCGTTCAATGTAGGCCAGTCGATCTCTGAACGGTTGTTCAAGAGACAGTCAAAGTGTTTCCGCCAGATCTGCATTATGTCTGCAGTCTGGGTGAACTACCATCGATCAGTGTCCTCAGCGGCTCCAATCTCGGTCCATACACCGCCTTCAAGGAGTCAAAGAATTCCTTGTGTTGACGGCGTTCGGCGTAGGATTCCATGTGCTTCGCCTTCTCCGTCCACCATGCATTTTTAATGTGACGGAGCTCTCGGGTCAGTCGCCGTCGAAGTTTGCGAAACTGACTCCTCTTCACCAAGTCACTGGGGTCAGCAACATGTGCAGCAAATGCTGCATTCTTCTCTGACACCAATGCGCCAATCGTCACATTGTTGTCATCAAACCAATCAGGCCGCTTACAGTTTGCGCGCCCGATGGTCTCCTCGGCAGCAGCTGTCACCTGGTCGCGAATGTGGTGCCACAGGTCGCCCACTGTGGCTATGCAGTCCACATCACAGAGGTGCGCAGCCATCGCCTTTTCCAACTCAATACGTTTCGCCACAGTACCGAGGGAGAGAATGTTAAATTTACACCGATTCCCGGTGGGAGTGCAATACATCGATTTACGAAAATATATGTACAATTTGGTCCGCATAAACTTGTGATCAGTTCCACAGTCAGCTCCACGCAGTACACGTGTCATGCGCACTTCACGCATATCACGCTGAGGTACGATGACATAGTTGAGCATGTGAGCGTGACCACTCCGTGGGTGCGTCCAGGTTGCTATATCATTCGCACTCAGTGCAAACCGAGTGTTCGTGATCGTCAGGCCGTGAGTGGCACACAGTGAGAGCAGCCTGTCACCGTTCGCATTCGCTCAGCCAATGCCATGCGCACCGATAACATCTGTCCACGCTGATGCATCAGGCCCAACGCGCGCGTTGAAATCACCCAGCAGAAATAGTCGGTCGCTCCTCGGCACAGACTGTATCACGGAGGATAGCTCAGTGTAGAACCGATCACGCGTGTCATCAGGATAACACACGGTCGGACCGTACGTGGTTATTAAAGTTGCAAACTTACCTCTTTCGAGTCGTAGGCGAACAGTCATCAGTCGCGCGCTGATGCCTGTTGGTTCACCCACCAGCTGGCCATGGAGGCGATCGGATATTGCAAATCCGACCCCATGTTCACGTGGTGCTGAGGCGGCGTTCCCCACCCAGTAGAATGTGTAGCCAGCACCTGTTTCATGCAACTTACCTTGCTCAACGAGCCGGGTTTCACTGTGCGCTGCAATATCGATGTTGTAGCGCGCCAGCTCCATCGCGACCAGGGCAGGGCGTCGCTCCGGGCGCTCGCTGGAGTTCCGGTCCAGTAGTGTGCGCACGTTCCAGCACCCGATGCTGAGTGTTTTGCGCGCAGGCATACGATTGCATTGGTGGGCAATCGCACGTGATGTGATCGTCGTGCTTCGGAAGTTTGCTTGAGGGACTCCACCCGGAGCCTTTGGCTCAATAGCCTGACCCACAAGGTAGTGGGTGATTTGGAGGTTTGCTTGATGGACTCCACCCACTGCCTTTGGCTCAATAGCCTGACCCACAAGGCAGTGGGTGGTTTGGAGGTTTGCTTGAAGGACTCCGCCCGGAGCCTTTGGCTCAATAGCCTGACCCACAAGGCAGTGGGGAGCAGATCCAGCTCGGGAATGTGATTGCAGAGACAGATTGGGATCTGCTTGACGGCCGTCACACGCAGCCTTTGAGGTTCTGGAACAATTATCATATGTTTTGCGACCGTAATTGGATACGCACCTGCGACCACGGCCAGACGCAGGTGGGTTTTTGGCGCGTTTGCACCAATTTGACCAGGAGCTGCCTGGCTTGAGGCGGGCAGTAGCAAACCATTGAACACCCGGAGGTGTCCTCCCACCGTCAGAGACAATGCGTGGCGCTCGTGCTCTACGCCAATCGAGCTGTGAGCTTATAACCCTTAGACCTGTTGTCTCCCATGGCTAGGTTTTACGGGAAGTGGGCCATCGACCACTTCCTAACCTCCGGATAGGATGGACTAGGATACTGCCAGGGCGCCCAATCCTGACAGGAGAACGACTCGGGTCCTCAGCCAAAGCCTTCGATTAAATGAACACCCGAAAGGCAGCGAGTCTAGCACGTGGTCAGTTAGCCGACTCATGCGGATTGGTGTCCTGGATGTTAGCAGGGAGAAGGGCGAAACCCAACTCCCACCCAGTGGTCGCCATGTGGAGGCGCCCAGGACATGAGACTATGGCGCAGCGGTAGCAGCAGTGGGTAGACCATCTGTCAGGATCTAGCCACCACAAGCCTCAGCGCACCATAGGCTCTCCCCCCCGATGGGCTATACACGCACACCTACACACCTGCACAAGTAAGTGGCGTACGTACTGCTCAAATTAATTGGTAGACTCATGTTGTATGCCCAATCAGATTATTTCTGTTGCCCAAGAGGACAACTTGGCCGGGAAATGGCATAATGTCAAAAGCACATCATTGCATGAAGGTAAATAGTAAACAGTGCAGGGGCCAAGAAACAGCGTTGCTTCAAACCAGACAACTGCAGTCATCCGACGTTTGTCCACGCAGATGGACCCTATCTCGCATTCCACAGACATTCAAGCAAGCTTACAAGCTTAATCGGACAGCCAAACTTACCCAACGCCTGCTACAGTGCCTCGTGGTTCACCGTGTCAAATGCCTTGGTGAAGTCAACAAACAGCGAGTACTGTGGCTGGTGTCTTTTTCTACAATTCTCCTGCAACTGTCGAGCCGGAAACACTATCTCTATAGTGCTGCGACCCGAACAGAATCCACACTGCTCTTCTGCCACGTTAGGTTCCACAACCTGAATGACGAGGCGGTTGAGCAGGATTCGGGCAATCACCTTGCCCACACAACTCAGCAAGTTGCTGCCACGGTACTTCGTGCAACATTGCTTGCTCCCTTTGCCTTTGTACAGTGGCAGCACGAGGGCATCCTACAGCTCAGGAAGCACTTCCTCCTCAATCCACACGCGTTGCACCAAGTGATGCAGCGCAGTCACCAACGCAGGTCCACTGTATTTCAGTACTACAGGTGGGATCCCGTCGGCCGAAAGACACCTTCCATTTCGCAGCTGAGCAAGTGCTCTCTGCGTCTCATCCAGTGTAGGCGTGTCCGCCAGACTCGCCTGCAGATCGTGCTGATTAACGCCATTCAATGTTGGCTAGTCGATCTCTGGACGGTTGTTCAAGAGACGGTCAAAGTGGTTTTTCCAGATTTGCATTATGTCTGCAGTCTGCGTGCAGGTAGCTTCTGAACTAAATTGATCAGGGTCCTCAGAGCCTTCAACTTCGGTCCATATACCACGTTCTAGAAGTCAAAGGATTCCTTGTGTTGGCAGCATTTGACGTAGCATTCTACCTGCTTCGCCTTCTCTGTCCTCCGTGCGTTTTTAATGTGACGGAGCTCTCTGGTCAGTCGCCGTCGAAGTTTGCGAAACTGACTATGCATACCCAATTCTGTGGGGTCTGCCACATGGGCAGCAAACGCTGCATTCTTCTCTGACACCATTGCGGAAATCGTCACATTGTTGTCATCAAACCAATCATGCCGCTTACAGTTTGCGCGCCTGATGGTCTCTTCGGTATCAGCTGTTACCTGGTCGCGAATGTGGTGCCACAGGTCGCCCACTGTGGCTATGCAGTCCGCATCACAGAGGCGCGCAGCCATCGCCTTTTCCAACTCAATACGTTTCGCCACAGTACCGAGGGAGAAAATATTAACTTTACGCCGATTCCCGTTCGGAGTGCAAAATGTGGATTTACAAAGATATAGGTAGAGTTTGGTCCGCACTAACTTATTACCGTGCCACAGTCAGCTCCACGCAGTACACGTGTCATGCGCATTTCACGCATGTCACGCTGAGGTACGATGACATAGTTGAGCATGTGAGCGTGACCACTCCGTGGGTGCGTCCAGGTTGCTATGTCATTCGCACTCAGTGCAAACCGAGTGTTCGTGATCGTCAGGCTGTGTGTGGCACACAGTGAGAGCAGCCTGTCGCCGTTTGCATTCGCTGAACGAATGCAATGCGGACCGATAACATCTGTCCACACGGATGCATCACGTCCCGCGCGCGCGTTGCAATCACCCAGTATAAATAGTCGGTCGCTGTTTGGCACAGACCGTATCACGGAGGATAGCTGCGTTTTGAATTGATCATGCGTTTCATCAGGTTAACACATGGTCGGAGCATATATATATATATATATATATATATATATATATATATATATATATATATATATATATATATATATATATATATATATGGTTGGCGGAATCCGGTTTCGGATTTGCCTGTCACTGTGGTCAGCCACAGGACGCCTGCGCCTACACAGGGACCATGGGTGGCTTGCGCAGAACCACCCACAGCTCCAACCATACCCCACATATCCAGTGTAATTCTGAAGGAATAAGACCGGGATGGATGTGGATAGGAGCCACGTTTCATCAACGGAGCCGGCCCACACTCCTTCATAGGCAAACAAAAGCACGCTGGATTTGGGGAATGAAGCGCACACAAGGCGGTGGCTGGTCCATAGTCCGCTCCACAGTGAGTTCATGGAACCGCTCTTCGAGCCTAGCACGGTCACAAGGCCCATGCACCTCGTTACCTCCAGCAACGACCAACTGTCTCCTAGAGCCAGTATGGACGAGGTATTGAGTAATAGATAGGTGGGCACCTTGTCAACATGCACATCAAGCACAGCCACATCGGGGATATCAACCAACAGCCAACCACCTGAAACGACAAAATGAAATGAAACAAATCCAGTAATACATACAGGTACGGTGACATAACTCCTCGCTAAATTAGCATATGAGGTAAGTTGATTAGCAAAGAATCCGCGATAAGGAAAAAATGTCCACAAGTTAGTTAAAAATGCTACAAACGCAATGAAGTTACCGAAGATAACCACAATTACTTTATGCAACGTAACCAGTTAATAGAAGATTAGTCAGGTAGGCAGAACAAACCAAATAAAGTGGTATGAAATTTATCCAGCTTAAAATGATCTAGTTTAAGTGTAATTTGGTTTAGCCCAGCTGCGGTGAAGAAGCATCAAAAATGCAGCATCAGCCTCAGCATGGGGCATGTATATATATATATATATATATATATATATATATATATATATATATATATATATATATATATATATATTGCGCGCCAGCTCTCGCTTCTAATGTCTAGAGTTATTCTCTAGCAAGTAAGCCACACATGGTTTATATAACCGCGAGGCATCTAAATTTAATACGGTAAAATCGCTCCTTGGCTGGTTTTCTGAATCCGTTGATTCGCTGTACACGCTCTCCCTTCGAATTATGGCAGAATGAACGGATCCCTAACCCGATCATAACATGTGCATCCTTGGTGTCAGGCGGAGTTCGCACCCATTACTGCGAAACTCACCTGAGTCTACGAACCAATGTTCTGTATATACGGTATGTTGGCTGCACCTTCTGTTTGCGACCGAATACCCTTGATCTCCATTCCGAAACAGTCACGATGTTACTTACTGAGGCTTGATTGTATCAATGTCCCTTGGTGTCCTCACATATCGGTCAGGCTGCTTGTTCGAGTAATATCTTGGGATCATGAGGACAGTGGCTATCTCCTCACCTGCGTGACTTGCAACGCCGGGCGCTATGAAACTGAAATCTCATACACCCATGCTCTCTTGTTTTACTATCGCATTAGCTGCGCGGGAAACGTTGGGTTGAGGCTGACTCCTAACCCTAGGATGTCGGGTCAGGTGTCGTGAATTGCCTTTCCACAGTGTACACACGTCTCTGTTTGCCCCCCTCTGTGTGCCATTCTACAGCCAACGCAGTGCAGCACAGTTGACTTTGCACACAGATGCACCCGTCAAGATGGTTATTACTAACACTCCCTTACTTGTTTTCGTACTGACATCATCGGTCACCTCAGGTCACCACAGCATACAATTTGCGCTGAGTGGATTTGGCCGATCGGTGCGTGCTTCAAATGGCGATATACCCTGGCACTGAAGTGTGCATTTTACGACTGGGTGCTCCAAAGCTTTGGTTTCGCAAGGCATGCGCATGACAAGCAGCGTAGATCTCGGTGTGAGTGCATTAGATCGCATTGACTTCCTGTGTTTACTGGTGGACGAAGCCTGCATCAAGATGGAGAGATCGGTTAGTAGGTCACCGGTTGCGGCTAACACAATGTCCTCATGTATGTACACATTCAAATGTTCACATTTGCACAGCACGGAGGCATGTATGACCCGGTGTTTAAGTCCGTTAAGTTCGCTTCCAACTCTGTCTGGTTCCTCGGATCCCATCACATCAACATCCTCGGTAACCTGACGGCTTGAGGCGCTGCTCCCAAAGTGCTTCGGGGGGCACATCGCTGGCAAGTCAGTGAAGAACGTAACGACGCCAAGCACTTTTACGGACATGATGTCGACTGTCCGACTGAGTCAGATTATGACAAATTCCGTGTGAACATTGTGGAACTCATGGATTTTCGCTAATATATGATTTGTAGCATCCGCTTTTGGTCCCGTTTGTCACTATCACTGCGAAGAACCGAAGTACACGTGCTTTTACATGCCAAGTCAAGTCAGGTCAAACTGAGCTTTACGTATCCGATTTGTACATTTTCAGCACTTAGCAATATCGGCTACGGATGGGCTAAAATTATATTATCAGGACTTTAATTTTCTATGAATGGATTAAGAACACTCTGTACAGGTGTCAGTTGAGTAAACAGCCAGCATAAATGAGCAACTATTAATCATTTCCGGATAGAATAATCTGTTGAAAGGCCCGCGTTGCAAGCTAGGTCTTCAATCAGGACGGTCCATCATAACGTACCCAGTAGCTCGAGATTTTTTCAACAAGTAGGCGAAGGACAGCAGTGCTAACCTTGGAAATAGTTTGACAACGGTCAATGATGACGTATTACGATAGCGATATTGTAAAGACGATGCACAGTGAAAACGGCACAGCCGATTTAAAAGCCCCGCCATGTCGAATGACTATAAGCGGTTTACTTTGTATTACACACCCCACCTCCGGCGTAACCCCGGAGGGTGCAAACTAGGCAGCATGCGGCTATGAAGCCCCATTGCTTCACTGTCAGCACATACCATTTCAGCTCACACAGTGCCCCGGTACTTTTGGGGAAAACACATATGTCAAACATACACAGGGTAGTGTTTCGGTCCGTCGGCCCGTTTCATTTTGAAACCACTATCTAAATCTAACCTTACTAAACAAACTGTGTCTAACTATGCAGGTAGGCGAATATGCGATTTTCCTATCACCGCCGACTAAGATGATAGTCACCGCTTGTCGGGTCGGTCGACCGATAGGGATGTCTGAATAAACAATGCTTATAATCCTGAGTTCACCTGTTCGCCGAGCTTCGTAATCGGTACGTGTGATGGGAGTGTTAGCAGAGAGAGAGAGAGAGAGAGAGAGAGAGAGCGGATGGACCAACCGATCGAGCCAGAAAGTCAATGGGAGGCGGGCGTAACGAATTTGATTACTGGACTCGCATTGGTCGATATTCGTGTGAGTGATTCACCGAAACGTTGCCACAATAAAACTCTACCAAAACCGATTTGTATACAAAACCTTCTAAAATCCTGAAATCATGATTCACCGTTTGTTTAACTGAAGCAAAGGAGGAACCTCATCGACCTAGGAGGGTCGTTAGTTATGGATTTGAACGCGTAACTTATATCGCGGAGTTTGGCTTGCCAAACGTACTTAATTTTTGCCGACAAGTTTTCTGAATAAACGCTTGTTCCTGAAGGACTGAGTTCTGCAACATGATGTTTGTGAAGACAAAGGCGAACCCCACCGGCGGCGCTCGGATGCTGCTTGGATCATCAGCGACCATTCAGATGCCTACTTTGAACACAGTTGAACGGAACTTGGTGAGTAATTGACGTCTGTGGAGGAGCAGATGGATGGATTTCTGCACCTTGGTATTTTTGCACAAGCAACCGATGGCGTATCGTCTGGCCATGTTTCGACACGCAGCCGGAGATGACGCGCACCGGGTGATAGCGAGATAGCAATACAACAAGCCCGAAGATCCCATTAATTTGAAGCAAGTCACTGAGAAGTTTAGTGAATTTTGCGAATGCAAAATCAACGAGACCTACCAGCGCTATCTTTTCTTTTCGCTCAGTAAAGGCGCAGACGAATCGGTCGACGTGTGCATCACTGAGTTGAAGATTTTGGCGCAATCCTGCAATTTCCATAAATGCATGGGCGACAGTCTCATACGCGATCGGATCGTCCTAGGAATCAATGATGAAGTACAACTAAGCGGCTTTTGCGACAACGCAACTTATCACTCCAGCAGTGCAACGATATCTGCAACAGTGAGTCCTCTACCACTTATCAGTACCAGCAGATGAAACTATAATTGGTGCAGTTATGTGCCGTTTCCGGATGCGACGCAGCGCAGGCTACTAACGTGAGACAGGCGATTTGTAAATTTTGCGCCGCACGACACCCGAGATCCCGCGAACAGTGTCCAACGTGTGGTCGGAGGTACACCAAATGGGAAAAAGCAACCACTCTGGTCCTTGCTGCCGATCAACTAATGTAAGTGCGGTCGTCCAAGTCACCCGCAGATGCAGAACATTCAATTGCCAACGTGTCTCGGAGGGTGTCCCAAAAGTGTATCTACGCAAGTCTTTTGATTGGAGGCAAAGCCGTACGATTCCAGTTGGACACGGGATCTACTGTCAACATTCTACTAATGAAGCACTGTCCTGCGCATGTGGAATGATTCCAGACCATCCAAAAGGCTCAGCAACAATCGAGGTCGTTAACCCAAGAGACGGAGCCTCACATCGACTGTAGTTTGTGATCGTGGAGGAGAAGATCACGCCAAAACTCGGCATTGATTCGACTCAGTCTCTCGCTTTTGCCGTTTTTAAGCATGATCGTTTCGTGCATGCTTTTGGGAGAGAAACCAATATTATTGATCAGTATCCGTCTGTGTTTAGCCTGGGTTTGGGAAGTTTGAAAAAAACGTTCATTTGTCCTTTGATACGACCGACAGCGCTACCGGCTAGGAGAGTTCCATTAGCGTTGCGTGCCTGGTTCTCAGCTGAATTGACAAATTATTGAGAGAGGGTGTGATTGCCAAAGTCGACGAGTGTTAGTCAGGTCCCACATTACGAAGAAGACGGGAGAACTCTGTGTGTGTGTGTGTGTGTGTGTGTGTGTGTGTGTGTGTGTGTGTGTGTGTGTGTGTGCACTGACCCGAAACTTTTGGATGAGGCGTTGCGTAGAGAGCATTACGCGCTACCTACTCTAGAAGACATTTTGCCGCATATGGCCAATGCTAAGTGTTTCACGAAGGTTGTCCTCACTTCGGCATTCTGGCATGTGTTTCTAGATGATGAATCCAGTTTCCTTAATACCTTTGCCACACCGTTCGGGCGTTATCGTTGGTGACTGCGAGGGTCAGTGCCAGGTCATAGGAAATAAACGTTGGAGGGAAACGTTCAGAAGAAATCGAGTGCATTTGAGACGACACCGGAGAAAACTCTGTGGATTGGGAGTGGAGCGCCAGATGGCGTGAGGCAAGAATATCACGGTTGCAGATACAGCGAAACCGACGCGGAGTGGCAAGGTGCATGAGGTGGATAGCAACATGGAGACGCAAAAGCACGAAAATAGGAGGATGTGATGAGAGTATTAGCAGTGAGTTAGCGGATGGACCAACCAAGCGAGCCAGACAGTCAATGGGAGGCGGACATAACGGATTCGATTATTGGACTCGGATTGGCCGATATTCGTGTGAATGATTCACGGTTTGTTTAGCTGAAGCAAAGGAGGAACCTCACGACCCAGGTGGGTCGTTAGTTATGGACCTGAACGCGTAACTTATATCGCGCAGTTTGGCTTGCCAAACGTGCTGTAATTTTTGCCGACTTGCGTTTGCTGAATAAACACTTGTCCCTGAAGGACTGAGTTCTGCAACAGTATGCAGACGTTTCATCATCAAACGAGTTGACTTCCTCAGTGTGCTGCTGGGTCAAATGTAATCCGTTGACTTGCTCGTATACTTGTTATCGATCAGCAAGTGACTTTTGAATTGACTTCCTCATTGCTTACACAATGATGCTCTTCCGCGCAGCGTCAGTTACAGATCTCTGATTAACCATCTGCAGGCATGGACAGTTGCACAATAATTTGAGAAACACATGGTGCGGATCATAATAACGGACGCCCACAACCGTATCAGGACAAACACACACACACACACTATACACGTTAGCTAGAGGTGGGAAACACCTCAGCTACTGTGTCGCAATACCCAAAAGAAAAGAAGGGAATACAATGCAACAAGTGCAAGTGCAAGTGCAAGCCAGATGAGCTATCGGTAACGGATGGGCATCGTTCCAGTAAGCTATCTGCCGGCTACCATGCAGCAAAAAAGTAATTTCCTGTGCAAAATTATAAAATGTTAAATATTGAGATCGTGGTTGGAGCGGGAGGCTAAGAGGGATGGTGTGGGACAAAGAAACACAGCACGAACGCCACTGAGGTCGGCTCCTAGCCATATCAACAATTGTATCCAGCCAAACATGTTCATCGTCTTTCGGACCCCAACCAGGGAGCCGAGACGCTCCAACTGAGGCCAGCTTCGAAGTGATGGCCTTCATTCCTCTCGACCAAGTCATCGCTTGGCCACGTCGCGGGAGTCAGTGGGCTGGCATGCGTAACACATGACCGAACCATCGGAGCCCGGTGCGTGAAATGACGATGCTGAGCGGTTCATTTCCTTTTCCTGTGCTGTAAACAACGCATCGAACACGCTCGTTGCTCACTCGGTGTTCCCACCAGATGTGAGCTAAATTGCGAAGGCACCGTTGATCAAACGTAACTAGCCTCTTTATATCCGCTGATGTAAGGGGCCAGGTTTCACAACTGTACAGTAGGGTCGAAGGTACCGCTGCATTGTACACTCTACCCTTCAGGGCGATGGTGGTGTCGTGCCGGCGCCATAAGTGGAGAAGGTTAATAAAAGCGCATCGAGCTATTCGGTTCATGATCTCATCTTCAGTCCCACGGACGCTGATACAAATTCCAAGATAGTTGAATTTTTAAGCGACTTCTAGCTGATCCCTACCAAAGTTCAGGGTAGAAGGCAGTCCACGCCAATCTTGGATTAACTCTTTGCACTTCGGTGGTGCAGAACAAAGCCCGAAGCGGCTGACAGCCAGTGCTAATCTGTCCAGTGCCGCTTGGCACGTCTGAGAGCTGTCACATATGAGCGGTGCGTCAACGAGCATCGAACTAGTTGTCCGAAAGTGATGGGACAACGGTTAACAGAGCAGCTCAGCTTAGCAATAGAACGCAGAGTGGAGAAAACAAGAGGCATTAAACAACACGTTTTTGAAATTGACTCACGACAATAGCGAAGCTAACTACTAGGACTGGATTCGACATCTATCTAATGGGCCACTTGCTGTAGCACAGAATCAAATCCTCACCAAAAGGCTGAACTATAATTTCAAGCATGCTATGACTGCAGCGTTCCTGTCCGGATTCGAAGGCGCAATTGTGTCCAGCGGGTTTAACGATGATACACAGAATCAACTAAGATATACAATTATTCCAGTTGCAGCGCGAGATGCTGCATCGCATTGGTTGGAAACATCGGACGTCATGGCCCGCAACAGACATCAGGGGCGTCAATGTTGTTCTGCCATTCTATCCCCCCCCTTTAATACACACGCAAAACAAAAAACAAAAATTCAAAATGGCGTGCGGAAAACCACCGCAGTTCCTGTTCCTATCTTCTCCACATATTTCTTCTGCCATGGTTCTGATGGCACAATATCTGTTAACAGACTGGGAATATATATATATATATATATATATATATATATATATATATAGCACGTAACAAACAGCACAATTCTCTGTCTCAACAAGAAAGGGGCGCGTGACGTTTTACTGGAGAAAGAGGATTATATTAAAAAAGCGATACAGCTTCTGAGCGACACAACAAACTACCGCCACATCGAAAACAATCCAACAACGCAACCAATACGCAGAATGAACAGAACGTGGAAATTGCCCCAGGAACGGAACCGTATCACAAAGGAAGACTGTGATAGAATGATGGTCCGCGATCCGAACATAGCACAATTTTGCGGGCTTCCAAAGATATAGACGGTGTACCACTAAGACCAATCGTATCGCTCCCAGACACACCTGGCGCGACCCTGCCGAGAGAGTTGTGGAGATGTCTCAACCACCTAACAATGGCATCATAGCACTCTATACATAGTTCACAGCAATTTCTGGAGAAGCTCAAAGGTACACGGGTAGATCATGACGAGATAATGGTATCGTTCGACGTGACTGCACTCTTTACGTCTGTCAACTTACAGACCGCAAAACAAATAATTACCGAACGGCTGGACCAAAGTTAGAAAACAATCGGAAAGCTGACGACTGAAAATCTGTGCAAGCTGTTTGACCTTTGCCTCGCAACCCACTTCGATTTTGTTGGACAGATCTATGAGCAGCTGAAATGAGCACCAGTGGGATCCCCTGTGTCAGGGCTCGTTGCAGAAATAGTAATGCAGAAATTTGAATGGAACGTACTGCCCATAATCAACCCAGAGTGATGGATCCGATGCGTCGAGGATACATTCGGGACACTGAAATGTAGTCAAGTACAGGCTGCCTACCCGTTTGCTCAGTAACGCCATTCGAGACATTCATTTTACGATGGAGTCGGAGATAGAAAGCCAGCTTCCATTCTTGGATGTGTTGGTCACCAGGACGATTGATGGAGAGTTACAAATATCGGTTTACAGGAAAGCAGCACACACGGACCAGCTTCTAAACTGGTACAGCAATCATCCGTAGCATCCTTGAAGCAAAGCGGAAGGAAGATATATCTGTTCAGATCATTTCACCTAAATTGCTATCCACATAGCTTTGTCCGACGATGTCTAAACAACAAAGCTACGACCTCTCAGCCTGCTTAAACGACAACAAAGTGAATCGTTGTGCCCTATGTAAAGAGCATCTCCGAGATGCCAGCAAGATCATGCAACACAGCACGGTCTTACAGTGGCTCACAAACTAACTGCTACATTGAGGAGAACCCTGTTGAAACACAAAGCTACACCCGGAACCCACAGAAGATGAAAGGTTTACAAGATACGGTGTCAAGATTGGGATAAGAACTAGGTGGGTCAGACAAAAAGACGACTGTCAGTTAGAATACAAGGGTATAAAAGAGCTTGTAAAAACGACTACGCTCTCTCATTGATTTCAACACATACGGACGAAGAAGGACATCACTTCGATTGGAACAACACTGGTGTCCTAGCACAAGAAGAGACACGAAAAGGAAGAGAGTTCCTCGAAGCATGGTACTCGACACAGCATTCGATAAACATGCACATCGAGATTGACCTAGTGTACCAAATGTTACGACGGAGAGAACTAAAACACTAAAAACCGTTGTGGGCAGCTAAACAAATCAACATCCGCGACAGCCGGGGCAAAACCAACCCACGGCTCGCCCTTGTCTATCCGAGTTGGGCAGACCGGTGAAGGTCACGGAGCACAAATCGACATCAAATCAAAAGTCACTTTCTGACCAATCACAAATCGGCGAACAAGTCAGCGGATTACATTTGAGCCAGCAGCGCACTGAGGAAGTCCCCACATTTTGGTGATGAAACGTCTGCACACCAATTACGAAGCTCGGCGAACAGATGAACTCAGGAACTATCAACCCGAGATACCAGTGCAACAGGTTATTTTGAATGCTTTTAATGGATTAATAGAGTGTTTTGAATGGTATAGATAGAAATTCCTTATATTCGGGCACAGTCAGACAACCATCACACGCCCTGAAAGCACTGTACGGTCTTTTCATACTCTCGGGAATCGACAGCAGTGCGCATTCCATCTGACCTTTGTAGAGCTCGAACCTGCAACTCGACTGTTGACAATCTCTGGCTAAGACCACTGAGTTACAGTGGGCGGCAACGACCGTCGTAACTAAGTTACTAAATGTGATATAGCGCCACTCACTATCCACTAACTCGAACGTTATTCCCGTGCAGTGGACAAGGTAGGCCGCTCACCAGGCGACGAACTTAAGCCGTCAATTAACTTATGACGTTATAAACCGTTTGGTCTGCGTTCTGATTACAGTGGTTGTGTTCGTCAACAACACTTCACATCCATTATATATTTTCTGATTAGGTATGGTTGTATTGGGCAAAGCAACATCTATCGTCGCATCAACGATACCTGGTTGGAAACCGGCTATATTTTCCAACACCTTTATTTGCATTTTGCCAAATTTCACTAAGTGCGGTGCATATGCGACAGAAACGATGTTCCTCGCGCGGACATCGTAGTCCAATCTTCTCGGTTTGCTTTGGTTAGATCGTGAGGAGAGCTAACTTCCTGGGAATTTGCCATCATCCATGATCGATGGGATAACTTTAGAGGACAGTAAGAGCTTTCTATACGATTCTCGGAGGTGTATTTTCGCTATTTCGCATCAAGAAGCCACACTGATTGTGCCCTGGATGAAGGCGGCCCCGTCTAGCATGAGAGGTTATCGCCTACCTATCATGCTGGTAGTGCAGGAGCTCAATTCTTGACATTTTTCGGTGGTATTTGTACCACCGAAGACTGTTCACTCAAACTAATCTCTTAAGTGCGACAGAAGATATGTGACATCTGTCATCATTAGTTTGCAGTGTGGCAACTTGGGCTAATCAGGTGAGCATCCTGTTGGCGGACACCATATGGAGAAATTAATTCTAACCCCCGATATCTTGAAATACGCTCGAAACTGTGCGGGATTTCATATTTTCATAAGATCTTGCGAGCACGCGGTTAATATGTTTGCTGAGCGACGTTTCACTTTGACACAAAAGCTTCTACCAACCAAGTAAACAGACTTAAAACTGGATGACATTTTACAACTACCGGAGGTAGAATACGAAGCAAGAATTGTCATTTGAAGGGCAACTGAATATATGTGTCCGACTGTCATCTTAAGTGGTCTGTGGAGAGGAATTTCTTGATATGACTGACGAAACATTACGCTGATACCCAAGGTCGTGGTGGTGGGAAGATGCTGATAGTCCATCTTAATTTCGGTGTTTTCCCTAATGCATAGTCGTAGAGCATTATTATTCAAATACTACTAGTGTCTGGAAAATCTGGGCATTGCTACTGTGCCTGGCGTCCAGCTCTACTGCGGCAAGTTGCTGAGTGTCATCGGCACTCCTCTGCAAACCACCTTTGAAGCTGAGTCACAAATGCTTGCGTTTGCAGTGCCGATGAGATGCGTATTGCTGGCGAGCCACAGAAATAACATCAATCCCATTCTTCGGATGTCTAGGGCTCACTCACCGGGTTAGTTGTGCTGAATCATGTCCCTCCACTTCTTCACGAGGGGGGTTCATCCTCCACTCCTGTGCAGTGTGGGCCGTTGCTACTCCATATAGGATGTTCCTCGTGGGTCTCTCTTCTTGCTGCGTTTAGTCTCTAGAAATTTTCTGATAGGAAGCATCGCTTGTAGGTATAGCATGTACAGTGGTTGTTCTTTCACCAGAGGCTCATTGACACGTACCAAGGTTTACTTTTGACCTTTATGTCTCACAATTAGGATCTCATTGTCTTAACTACTGGGAATTTCTCCGCCCTTATCTAGGATTATTTTTAGTGTTACGCAGTGTGGACACTTCCTCGCTAAGAGCACAGTGGTCTACCGCCTCGCTACTCACTCGCTATCGAAATTTCTTCTATCGAGATGGTACGTTTTGTGGTTAGCATCAAACTCACATCCAGTCATACGCATTTCTTCCAAGTTGTAAACACCGAGCATCCGTTGTGACTAAGCATTCCAGCGGACGCAGATGCTATGTACGCCCCATTGCGCGGAACGTTTAGTAGAGTTTCTATGTCTCGGCAAGACATTGGAGCCATACTAAGAACACTCAACGTTTACTTCATTTATTCTCCAACTTCTGGAACATTTCACACATCAACCTTGAGCTTCACGGAAATGTTTGCAATTTCTTAGACTGTCATTGACCCAACACAGTTCACCGTAAAGAACATACTGTTTCCGTCGGAATTCGACTGTCTCCGATGTGACTGCAATAGTGTAGCGAGAACGACAAGACAGGGGGGTAGACGTTTATTGCACACCGAAAATGGGCACATGAGGGTCTCGCGCGCGCCATCGAATATCGACTAGATTTCCGTCCCACCACGCAACACAGGTACGGATGTTAGAGGCGAGCCAGTCCTTTCGCCTCGGGAGCTCTGACTTGGAAGATCCGCCTTCCTGTTTTCGCCTCGATCTCCGCTTCTCTGCACCCGATTTGGGTCGGCCAGGAGTCGTTCGACAGCTCTCGCCTTGCTTGTTCTGGGCTGTGTCAATCGGCTCGGCCTCGGTCCTGTGGGCTGCGCTAGCGGCGTATTTGTCTGATTTATTGCGCTGTCCACATATTCCCGCTCCGTAGTTCCGGGCCCAGGCTCGTCGTTAGCCGTCTTTCGCGATCCGCTCTCAGCTAGCTCCGAAGAGCTCCCCAGAGCCATTCTTGGAAGCGGACCCTCTACACCCGCCCCTCCTCCAGGACCTTTCTTCCTCTCGTACCATGGTCGCAGGAGAGCAGCATTCACCCAACGTTTCATTCCTCCGCAGTCGATTAAGAAGTTGCCCGCTTTCTGGTCGATAATGGTGTAGGGGCCTTTCCAGCGTTCTCTGAACTTGCTTGCGCCCGGCCCGTCATGATCCGGCCGATGGTTGTTCCGTAACTTGACCCTTTCTTCAATCCTGAATGGCCTCCACTTGTGAGCCTCATGCCTGGCGTCGTAATTTCGCTTATTCCGCGCTTGTCGAGCTTTGGTTTCGCTTCTAGCTTTCCATCGCAGTCGCTCTTGATGCTCAGCTGGATGTTTCCACTCACCCTGGTTCGGTAGGCAAGTATCGAGTGCAATCCGTGGTTCTCTGCCGAACAGTAATTCGAATGGCGAGACCTTGGTGGTTGATTGCATGCTGGTCCGATACGCGATCAGAACCTGAGGCAAAGCATCTTCCCATG
Organism: Dicrocoelium dendriticum; assembly: GCA_944474145.2. Lineage (NCBI taxonomy): Eukaryota > Metazoa > Platyhelminthes > Trematoda > Plagiorchiida > Dicrocoeliidae > Dicrocoelium > Dicrocoelium dendriticum. Next base: position 38,241,757 of record OX104069.1, read on the forward strand.
CCAACTTCGTGCAGTTTATCCACGTCTTCAATGTCCGGTTGAACCGCTCGGTCATCCCGTTGGTTTGTGGGTGGTACGGTGAAGTTCGCCGTCTCTGGATGCCCCACTTGTCCAACACTGACTTAAACGCTCTTGACTCGAAGCAGGGCCCTTGGTCCGTGATGATACACTGTGGGATCCCATACCTTGCCGGCACATTGAATTCGAATACTTGCGACACTGTCTCGCCTGTTTGGTCCTTGATTGGTATGGCTTCCACCCATCGAGTGAAGTGGTCAATCATCACTAGAATGTATCTGTTTCCTGTTCGACTCACTGGTAAGGGCCCAAAGACGTCCAGTCCCCAACACTGAAGTGGCTCACCAACCTCCATCGAGCGCATCGGCGGTCTCGGGGACTCCATCTCCCGACTCGTTTGGCAGTTTGGGCACTCCCGAAGGTATGCCGCGACGTCCTTCCTCATGGTTGGCCAAAACACTCGCCTCCGCAGCAATTCAAAGACCCGCTCGAATCCCATATGGGCGCCATCATGAGTTATGCGCATCACACGTTCTCGCTGATTTGGTGGAACAAAAGGCACTTTCCGTCCGTCTATCGCCACCACCACGTTATCGTTTTCGACCTTCAACCTGTCCCAGATCTTGAGGAGTTCCTCCATCTCCGATGTAGCCTCCGGTTTGGTGCCAGCCCGTAAGTGAGAGCACAACACATTCACGAATTCATCTGTCCTTTGATCTCCCAGCAGGTTCCTCTCCCCCATCGCGATCGCACGCACCGGTATGGCATTGTCTGGCATGATGTCGTCCAAACACGGGCGTGACAACATATCTGGCAATACATTTTGCGTTCCATCCACGTGCTCAATGGTGAAGTTGAATTCCTGCAATCGGTAGGCCCATCGCGCAAGCCGTCCCCGCGGGTCTTTCGCCGTCATCAACCACGAGAGCGGTTTGTGGTCAGTGACGACCCGGAATTCATTCGCCAGTAAGTAATTTCTCCACTTCTCTAACGCCCACACGATGGCCAAGCATTCTTTCTCCGTTGTTGAATACTTCTGTTCCGCCCCCGTCAGCACTCTGCTCGCGTACTCCACCACCCCAGCCGGTTGAGACAAAACCGCACCGATGGCCACGTTGCTTGCGTCTACAGCCACAGTGAACCTCTCACCAGGATTTGGTAGCCGTAGACATGTCGGGGCTTCTGCTATGCCTGCCTTTAGATGGTCAAAGGCCTGATCCGCTTCAGCTGTCCACACAAAGGGCACGTCCTTGCGAAGCAGCTTTAACAACGGGCTGACCTTCTCTGCGAACTGGGGCACAAACTTGGAATCATATGCCACCACTCCCAAGAACGAACGGAGCTGACGCTTGGATTTTGGTTTTGCGAAGCACTTGATCGTCTCGCGTTTCTCCGGAAGTGGATGGACTTGACCATTGCCCACGATGTGACCCAAGCATACAATTGACTTTTGGGCAATCTGCGACTTTTTACGACTGAGTTTCAGACCAGCTTCATCTAGCCTCTGCAGTACTGCTCCAAGTCTGGTCACATGTTCCTGTTCCGTCTCAGAGAAGACGATGATGTCATCACCGTGCACAACCACGCCTTGCAGGTTCGCGAGGACCATCAGCAACAAACGCCTGAATGTATCTGGGGCGTTGCACAATCCAAACGGCATTCTCAAAAACTCATACTGCTGGCCATTGACACTGAAAGCCGTCTTGTGGCGATCTTCTTCTGCGATCGGCAGTTGCCAATATCCCGAGCGGAGATCAATCAGAGATATCTGCTTCGCACTGTGAAGGCTTGAGAAAATTTCTTCCACAGGACTGTGTTGACTACTTTGCTCCAGTCCCTCGAGTGGTCAACTTACTGAGGGTTTAGTGCTTAAATATATAGACCATTATGTTTTCTCGGATTTTTGCAGGAATTTACATAGTCCCAGACCTACAAAGCATCTGTTGTAGTGACCTTAATGAATTCGAGTCCCACTGTTGCTTATACCGGTTTAGCGTCACATGTGTTCGTGCTCGGAACCAGGTGGAAAACGTATCTCTCTTTGAATTTCGGTTTCGAAGAGGAATCCGTTTGTTTACACCTACACGGTTTTTTTCGAAGAAAACTTAATATAGTGATGATTTTGAGCACTTCTTACAAGGCATGTTGGATTTCATGTTAACCTTATTTTTCGTGGCTGTTGCTGTGTAATTCAGCAGCTCCGTAGGACCAACACCTACACGCGAAACTTTCCCTCTAGGGCCATAGGTGTGCCTTTCGCTCAAAGCATTTTGGTATCCCTTTCCACTAACGATGTTTTTTTAGGAATTCTTCCCATATGCTTCTTCGGTCATCTGTTTGTGACAGTCTGTCGTACTCAGCTCAGTGTTGGACCATATTCATTTTGATGTACTCATGAGTAGGGGATTTTGATGTAATTATGTGAGGTCGATCGCAGCCAGTTTCCAAATCAGTTTCTAAATGCTATGTCGTACATAGCTACTGTTAGTGGACGTCGTGTCTTTCGGGGTCAACCCTGTCCTCTGCAGCGTTCGTAACTTGCATGGCAGTGGAGGATAAGACGCGCTATATCGCAGTTAGCTTGTAAATCATGACGGTTTGAAGCTGTCCCCCGTGGCCCAGTGGCATAAGCTGCTGACTGGCGGTTCAAGCCACTGGTAGTCATGAGTTCGAATCCTGACGGATCCGACGGATGCGCACTACTAACGATGCCCAACAGGCTGAAACTGCAGTCTAGTGCTTTTTCGGGCATGTGGACGACGATCTGATTTGGAAACTGGCTGCGATGAACCTCACATATTCATTTTGCCGAGTGTTCATCTTGTTTGGTTACGCTGTTGATCGTTGCACGCTTGTATGCAACAGAGTCGGCGAGAGAAACCGACCGAAGCGCGGAGTCGTTTCGACAAGCATCTTCGTTGGAAAGTCATGGAATGAATTCAACAAGTGGTTATCGCCCTACCTGATTTATCACAATTAGGCAGTGTAATGCGCTTATAACTGTATCATCTCATTGCCAGTGGCTAACTAAAATATTTCACCTCCATCAAACCTTTCCCCACGAACTCGTTTCCGTTCTTCCTTCTCCTTTTGACTTCGTTCCGTCAGTTTTCACCGTTTCTTCAATTCAAAGTACAGTAGAGGGATCCATCGCTTTTCAAGCTTTTTCTCACGTCCGACAAACTGGACCTAACCGGTACCGTGACCTCTGCAACCAATGTTTCTCAGGGATAGTGGTATCCATTTCACTGTGTTTAATGGGAAAATATGATGGACCTGTCACTTCGCATTATTGCTGATGTCCTTTTTTGCATTCGCAGGAGCTTCATGGCGAATTTGTCGACCTACTTGAAATTGTCGAAGACTGAACGTCCGAGAAAGAGTCAATATGTGAGTCTCTTATTCTTCTTGTACCCCATTAGCTGCCGTTACAAAGCCACCTTCATTTTCGGGTCTTAGCTCTTGCGCCATCGTATCACTGACCACGTTTTTGTGCCCCATCGATCGGTCGGGCGGTTCGTGTTGCGCTAATATCGACTTCGTTTCCCGTTTCCGGCGTTGTCAAACTCTGTGCATAAATGCAGACCTACTGTATTCAGTGAAAATCGAAAAGGTGCAACAATCAGATCAGACACTCGTCCGGGCGCATTGCAACTTTCGTTATTCACAAGTCGTCAATTCTTGTACGGCTGAGAAAAAAATCTTTTCTCTAAATAAGCACAAAGTCGAACGAAATTCGCCGATGCAGTGACATCACAGACTCGATTAGGCGTTTTATTGATCTTACTGGCTTCCTGACTTTATAGATAAACAATTGATTAGGCACATTCTTCGACTGGGTGAGACACGTCTTCTTCACTGAACCGGTCCTTTATACGTGGGTATAAATTAAGTGTTTTCCTCTCTACAGTATCCTACCGAAACCGTTTAGATTAAGCAGGTTGCTCGACAAAATTCTGCGTGTTGTTCGATTTCATGTGGTGCATGCTTCATTTGTTGTTGCTGTCACGGCCCTTTCTCATTTAAGTTGTTTACATTCAATTTCGAAGCCCAATTCCATGTACAGTGCCTCTGGAGAGGAGACCATTTTCTGGAAATAGGGAGGCACAAACTCGCAAATAATAAGGAGTTGAACGAATGGAACTTGAGACTCGGTGTTTAGCAACCGAAAAAACAATGCACGTTCCTTCATTAAAGATGTTAATATCATCAATTAGTTGCTGCTGGAAGCAAGGTAACAGCAACCAGTATGCCCCACCACTTTCTTGGGGCTATCGATTAAATCAGGGAGCCACACTATTTGGTTTTGACGTGATGGATGAAACAACAAAAGGAACTACGTACTTGCATGGTCATTTGGAAATCGTCATCGTGAAGGTACCTATACTGCGCGGTTCTCCCTAGGATGCATACGCTGAATACAGTGAGTAAACTAAGACGATGAATTCACGACACAGTAACACCATGGGTTACTGTTAAGATTGAGAGACGCCTGATAAGACGATTGTCACTGGCACGGTTTGAGCACGCCTACGATAACGGATTGGAACGTTGGCCGATCGCACAGATTTGCGCTGACGTGACGGCCCAGGGTACTCGCTGGTGGGACAGAAAATGGATCGAGCGTGAGGACGTTCCTAGCCGCACGTATTCGGGTAGGAGCTGAGCCTTCGTAACGGACGAGGCTACGCACACTAGAAAGGGTTAAAGTGGACGCGCACCAGTGGCTTAGGCGCGAACGCTGCCCGGCTATCGACGCACACAAAAATCACGTGACCGAACCGACTTCCAACTACGGCGAAGAGGAAGCAAGTGGTCCTTTGAACGCTCTTTCACGACCAACAACGGGCGAATCAGAGCCAACACTGTGGGTCATTAAGTTAGTAGAAATAGCTACCACGACGGGTGGTGGTTTGTAAAAGAACATTGTCCACATGTGCGCAGTTGTGCCCCGTCTCGGAGTGACTGAAATCCCCTGCGTTGGGGAGCGGGGAGGAATTGAACTCCTCTTCCCACAGCAATTACGCCGGTTTGTGTTACGTTTTTGCAGGGATATTTGACGGGCTCGCAACAGTTACGTTGCCAACTTTAGTCGCGAAATTGACCACAGGCGGTCACCAATGAGGATGGCGCCGGTACAGTAACGGGGAGAAAGTGTGGTTGCGCAGTGGAAAGCGCCTAAATGAATAGGAATGGATTCAGAAGGGCATTATTATCACGCAGGCACGCCCTATCGACGCTTCGCTGCTAACCCATCACCACCGATCGCGCGTGGGCTGAATATACCGTGAAGCTGCTCGCACCTGGTGGCTGCTGTTGTGTCGGGGTTCTTTTACATAGGGAAACCACTTCGTTATACAACTTGACGCACAACAGACATCACTGTTTACAGTGATGTTCTTCCTTGTTCTCTATTAGTTAACGTCTCATTGAACATAAAACTCCAAAACACGAAAAATCTCAAAACGGCATGTGTAAAACCGAAAAAATCGTTTTTTTCCTTGTACTTCCTTTCTCCCCTTTATTTCGCCATGGCTCTGATAGCACATTTTCTTATCAGATTGTGAGTATATATATATATATATATATATATATATATATATATATATATATATATATATATATATATATATATATGGTTGACGGCATCCGGTTTCGGATTTGCCTGTCACTGTGGCCAGCCACAGGACGCCTGCGCCTACAGAGGGACCATGGATGGCTTGCGCTGCACCACCCACAGCTCCATCCACACACCCCATATGCAGTGTAAACCCGAAGGAATAAGACCGGGAGGCATGCGGATAGGAGCCATGTTTCATCAACGGAGCCGGCCCACACTCCTTCACAGGCAAACACAAGCACACTGTAGTTGGGAATGAAGCGCACACAAGGCGGTGGCTGGACCGTAGTCCGCTCCACACTGAGTGCATGGAACCACTCTTCAAGCCTAGCACGACCACAAGGATCGTGCACCCCGTTCCCTCTATCAACGACCAACTGTCTCCTGGAGCCAGTATGGACGAGATAGCGGGTAATAGATAGGTGGGCACCTTGTCAACATGCACATCAAGCGCAGCCACACCGGGGATATCAAACCACAGCCAATCACTTGAGAGAGAGGGAGACAAAGAAAATAACTCGATTAATGTATAAGGAAACGGTGACATAAACCTCAAGTTAATGAGCATATGAAATAAGTTGTTTACAAACGTATCCTAGATAAGTTTATGAGGTCATAAAGTATACTTTACGAAAATGCCACGAACACAAAAATGTTATGGAAATCAAATACCATTGGCTTAAGCGAGGTGTGCAAGTTAATGGAATAGAGTACAGGTAGATATTTATATGAGAAATAAAGCATTAAGGCAAAATTGAAAACCCACCACCTGAAATAAAGAGACTTAGCATGCAAGCACGCGGTTAGTAAATCGAATGCAGCGTACCTACAAACGCTGCGCCGGTTCTGCCTACGTTCTCTGCAGGACCCGTCGTCGCTTCTGTAGTGGTCCCTAGTAACCTCGCTCATGGCTCACTAGATATTTATATGAGAATGAAAGGCATTAGGACAAAACTGAAAACCCACCACCTGAAATAAAGAGACTTAGCATGCAAGCACGCGGTTAGTAAATCGAATGCAGCGTACCTACAAACGCTGCGCTCGTTCAGCCTACGTTCTCTGCAGGACCCGTCGTCGCTTCGGTAGTAGTCCCGAGTGGCCTCGCTCATGGCTCACTAAGCCTGCCTGACTAAGGCACTCTCGACCGCATGTTCTACAGCACCATGCGCTTGATGTCGATGGAGAACAACCCATCGGTGCTTACCGCTTCCGCACTTGACGCCTCTTCTCTGCATGCATGAGGGCTTTCTCCCGCACCTCGGCAACTGCCTTCGTGATCAGATAGCGCTGTGCACGCCGATCAACCACCTTCGATTCCCATGACCTGCAATCAAGATTAGAACGTGTGAGGCTCACTTTAATCATGTCCTGGTAACGTAACTTTGGTTTCCCCACGTGCCGCTTGCCAATACTCAGCTGACCATATAATAGCTGCTTCGGTATCCGCGTCGAATCCATACGACTCACATGACCGATCCACCTCAGGTGTCTCAATAAAAGTATGCAGTCCACTGCATACATTCCACTTCGGCGCAAAACTTCCGTGTCTGCAACTCTGTCGCCCCATCCGATGCGCAAAATTCGTCGCAGACACTGTTGATGGAACCGCTCGAGATAACACACATCCCGCCGGTACATCGTCCAGGTTTCACTGCCGTATAGAAGAACAGACAGCACCATGGATTTGTACACCATCAGCTTCGTGCCAATGGTGAGCTGATGGTTGTTCCACACTCGGTACTCAAGCTTCCCGAATGCCGCCGCTGCCTTCGACACGCGGGTACGCAGCTCACTGTGTGGCTGCTGATCAGTCGACATCACACTCCCAAGGCAGCTGAAACGGGAGGTGGTTTCCAATACTTCAGCACCAATGCTGATTCGCGGCAATATTGAAGATTGCACCTCCGGTGAAGGCTGAAAGAGACAGACAGTTTCGCTTGTGTTGATGGTGAACCCGAATCTGGCCGCTGTCGAAGCTAGAGCAGTAGTCATGTGCTGCAACTCATCCGCGCTGTGTGAAAACAACGCACAGTCGTCAGCAAACTGAAGCCTACGGATAGTTGTCTCACAGACTAGGGTTCTCGCATCGAAACGACGGGTGTTCAGTAACCCACCATCAATACGGTGCTCCACACGAACACCGTAAGCACAAGCGGCATCAAAAGCACAGGGCAACATTGCATGAAGATATATATTAAACAGGGCAGGAGCTAAGACACAACCTTGCTTCACACCAGAGACAACTGCAAAGTCATCCGAGGTCTCTCCACTCAGCTGCACCCTCGCTCGCATACCACTGCGCAAACATTCAATTAAACTTACAAACTTACGCGGGCAACCAAACTTACCCAACACCAGTCACAATGCCTGGCGGTTCACCGTATCATATGCCTTGGTGAAGTCCACAAAAAGCGAGTACAATGGCTGGTGTCGTTCTCTGCACTTCTCTTGCAACTGACGAGCCGCAAACACCATATCTATAGTGCTGCGACCCGAACGGAATCCGCACTGCTCTTCCGCCACGTTAAGTTCCACAACCTGACTGACGAGGCGGTTGAGCAGGATTCGGGCAATCACCTTGCCCACACAACTCAGCAAGTTGATGCCACGATAATTCGTGCAACATTGCTTGCTCCCTTTGCCCTTGTACGGTGGTAGCACAAGGGCATCCTTCAGCTCAGGAGGCACTTCCTCCTCAATCCACACGCGTTGCACCAAGTGGTGCAGCGCAGCCACCGACGCAGGTCCGCTGTGTTTCAATACTACAGGTGGGATCCCGTCGGCCCCAGCACACTTGTCGTTTCGCCGCTGAGCAAGTGCTGTCTGCGTCTCATCCAGTGTCGACGTGTCCGCCAGATTCGCCTTCACATCGTGCTGCTTGAGGCAGTTCAACCTTGGCCAGCCGATCTCTGAACGGTTGTTCAAGAGACAGTCAAAGTGTTTTCGCCAGAGCTGCATTATGTCTGCAGTCTGTGTGAAGGTAGCGCCTGAACTTCCATCGATCAGTGTCCTCAGCGGCTTCAACTTCGGTCCATACACCGCCTTCAAGGAGTCAAAGAATTTCCTGTGTTGGCGGCTTTCGGCGTAGCATTCCATCTGCTTCGCATTCTCCGTCCACCATGCATTTTTAATGCGACAGAGCTCTCTGGTCAGTCGCCGTCGAAGTTTGCGAAACTGACTAGTCTTTCCCATGTCACTGGGGTCAGCAACATGTGCAGCAAATGCTGCATTCTTCTCCGACACCAATGCGCCGATCGTCGCATTGTTGTCATCAAACCAATCAGACCGCTTACAGTTTGCGCGTCCGATGGTTTCTTCGGCAGTAGCTCTCACGTGATCGCGAATGTGGTGCCACAGGTTGCCCACTGTGGCTATGCAGTCCACATCACACAAGCGTGCAGCCATTGCGTTTCGCTGCAGTACCGAGGGAGAGAATGTTAAATTTACACCGATTCCCGGTGGGAGTGCAATACATAGATTTACGAAAATATATGTACAGTTTGGTCCGCACCAACTTGTGATCAGTGCCACACTCAGCTCCACGCAGTACACGTGTCATGCGCACTTCACGGATGTCACGCTGAGGTACGATAACATAGTCGAGCAGGTGAGCGTGACCACTCCGTGGGTGCGTCCAAGTTGCTATATCACTTGCACTCAGTGCAAACCGAATGTTCGTGATCGTCAGGCCGTGAGTGGCACACAGTGAGAGCAGCCTGTCGCCGTTCGCATTCGATGAGCCAATGCCATGCGCACCGATAACATCTGTCCACGCTGATGCATCACATCAAACGCGCGCGTTGAAATCACCCAGCAGAAATAGTCGGTCGCTCCTCGGCACAGACTGTATCACGGAGGATAGCTGAGTGTAGAATTGATCGCGCGCGTCATCAGGATAACACATGGTCAGACCGTACGTGATTATTAAAGTTGCAAACTTACCTCTTTCGAGTCGTAGGCGAACAGTCATCAGTCGCGCGCTGATGCCTGTTGGTTCACCAACCAGCTGGCCATGGAGGCGATCGGATATTGCAAATCCGACCGCATGATCCCGTGGTGCTTAGGCGGCGTTCCCCCCCCCCCAGTAGAACGTGTAGCCAGCACCTGCTTTATGCAACTTACCCTGCTCAGCGAGCCGGGTTCCACTGAGCGCTGCAATATCGATGTTGTAGCGCGCCAGCTCCATCGCGACCAGTGCAGGGCGTCGCTTCAGGCGCACGCTGGAGTTCCGGTCCTGTAGTGTGCGCACGTTTTAGCACCCGATGCTGAGTGTTTTGCGCGCAGGCATACGATTGCATTGGTGGGCGATCGCACGCGAGTGGTCGTTGTGCTTCAGAGGTTTGCTTGAGGGACTCCACCCGGAGCCTTTGGCTCAATAGCCTGACCCACAAGGCAGTGGGTGGTTTGGAGGTTTGCTTGAAGGACTCCGTCCGGAGCCTTTGGCTCAATAGCCTGACCCACAAGGCAGTGGGGAACAGATCCAGCTCGGGAATGTAATTGCAGATGCAGATTGGGATCTGCTTGACGGCCGTCACACGCAGCCTTTGAGGTTCTGGAACGTTTTATATATGTTTTGCGACAGTAGTTGGACATGCACCTGCGACCATGGCACACGCAGTTGGGTTTTAGTGGATTTGCACCAATTTGACCAGGAGCTGCCTGGCTTGAGGCGGGCAGTAGCAAACCATTGAACACCCGGAGGTGTCCTACCACCGTCAGAGACAATGCGTGGCGCTCGTGCTCTACGCCAATCGAGCTGTGAGCTTATAACCCTTAGACCTGTTGTCTCCCATGGCTAGGTTTTACGGGAAGTGGGCCATCGACCACTTCCTAACCTCCGGATAGGATGGACTTGGATACTGGAAGGGCGCCAAATCCTGACAGGAGAGCGACTCGGGTCCTCAGCCAAAGCTTTCGATTAAATGAACACCCGGAAGGCAACGGGTCTAGCACGTGGTCAGTTCACTGACTCATGCGGATTGGTGTCCTGGATCTTAGCAGAGAGACGGACGAAACCCAAATCCCACCCAGCGGTCGCCACGTGGAGTTGCCCAGGACATGAGCCAATGGCACAACCGTAGCAGCAGTGGGTAGGCCATCTGTCAGGAACTAGCCACCACCAGCCTCAGTGCACCATAGGCTCTCCTGCCGAGTATATATATATATATATATATATATATATATATATATATATATATATATATATCAACTACTCGCGAACCTTGACGGCATCCAACCTGCCGGACCTGATGGGCTTCACTCACTGGTTCTCAAGTCACTTTCGACCATCATCTCTCCTGTTGGGATTGACCATTTCAACAGGTCGCTGTCCGAATGTTCGTTGTCAATTGACTGGAAATATCCGGTAGTGAAGCCTATTCCGAAAGTCGGCAACGCTAACAGAGTAGAAAACTACAGGCCAATTTGTCTGACACCTATTTTGGCATAGGTTGCTGAGAAAATTGTGAAGAAGGGACTGCTGCAGTTGCTACAGTCATAGGAGGTCCTGACTCCCGCACAGCACGGTTTTATGCAAGGCCGCTGCTTATGACGAGGCATGAGTGGTTGAAGGCAATAAGAAAGGGGAAGCCTGTCGACGTGATATTCATCGATTCCAGTAAAGCGTTCGACGAGGTCAGTCGTGAGGTTCTCCTTCAAAGTTCAGGATGTATGGTGTCGGTGGCTCACTGTGCCGGTGGACCCGCGACTTTCTTGTTGAACGAAAGTGGAGAGTACAGGTCGACGATCATCTAACTGACTGGTATCCCTCTACAAGTGGCATGCTTCAAGGCACTGTGCTGTGGCTCACTCTGTTTCTGATCCACATTAACGATCTACCTCGGCTTATCCGGTCGCCATGTGCCTTGTTTGCGGACGACATGAAGATTTAGCGAGAAATCGACGCTCCTGACGACTGTGGCCTACCTCAGCAAGACCTCAACCGCCTATCCACATGGTCTGCAGCAGTTCGTCTCCTGGTCAACCCAGCCAAGTCTGTATTTATGAGCCTGGGTAAGGGTTCTGATGGCCCGAACCTATACCCTTGACGGTCAACCGCTACATCCCACACCCCCAGGGAAGGACTTAGGTATAGTCTCGCGCTACGATTTTGAACTTTGTAGACAACACGAACAGGCTATGTCGTAAGGGACTGCGCATGCTTTGGGCGCTCAAATCTAGCTTCGGCACATGGTCTGAAGAGGTTATCACTCGCCTCTTCTCTTCCATCATTATACCAATGCTAGAGTACGGTTCGCCCGCCTACTTTCCGATTACCCGAGGCGAGGCACAAAAAATCGAACGGGTCCAATACTTTGCTACCAAGCTCATCCCGAGTCTACATGACTTGGGGTATGAAGACCGGTGCTAGAAACTAGGACTCTACACTTTGTCCTACCGTCGGGTGCGAGTCGACCTCATTATGACCTATCGTATTCTACATCTCGGTGACTTCCCCATTCTGAGGCAAATGCTGCACTTACGAGGGCCATGCAGCACACGCGGACACAGATACAAACTTGTCGTGCCGGATGTGAAGTGTGTTCCCCACCCACTATGCTTCGAACGGAGAGTGGTAAATATTTGGAACAGTTTGCCTGAACATGTGATGGAGGCAACATCTGTGCAGCAATTCAAAACATTGTTAGATTTATATTTTATCACTATTCCATTCAGAGAACGATTGCACACTTACGATGACATGTCACATTTGTGAGTCCTGCAATACCGTGAGTCAGATATTTTAAATGTTACATGAGAACGATAACGCTATTCACTGTTGACACTTTTTATAAGGTTTTTCACCATATTTCAAAAGAGCTGTCAGAATTCATTTGCACTTGCTCCATAACACACGATATATATATATACATATATATATATATACATACATATATATATATATACATATATATATATATAGACGCACAAGCCTGAAAGCCGACCAGAATGCGGAGAGCGTGCGGACAAATAAAGCTAATAAAGACTGAACAACTAAAGAACCATTCAGATGTATTCAAAGAACGAAAAATGTAAGTGTTAGCGTGAGAGCAGAGCTGCGATCGGAAAGCAAACTCAGCGACTTAAAACAACCAATAAGGATAGCGAAATGCTACGTTAAAAACAAAAGTGAACTCCAGAAAAACAAGAGAATGCATTCATAAACGCTTACGTAAGAACACCTTCCTTTTTATTGCTTCTTTAACAGATTCCAAGTGGATTATTAGGCTGATGTTTCCGATCCCCGGCCGAGATGTGGTACCATGGATTTTGAGGACTCATTCTTGTCATCACCGTGAGGTTGATGTGGTGCATGGCTTTAGGCCGCTGGCGCATCTAACGCAACCTTACTATGCGCGGAAAATAGGGGCGTCATGCACGAATCCTTTTTCTCCTATACCGATTCCGTTTAACACTATCATGGACGGTTAGCCTAAATCATTGACATACATCTTAATCAGATCACATCAAAGGTTGAAGATTAAAAGGCTAGAATGGATTAACGGCTACAAAAGTTATTGGGGCGTATGTACTGCACTGTTTAGCACATACGTTTCCCTTTCTGCCCTTTTCCCCTCATAGAAAACCCTCCTGAAAAGATGCACTCTATGTGACGAACATACGACGCGTGGGCACTGTTATTGACCCGTAATCCTTACCACTTATTTTGTGGTGCATTTTGTGTTAAAGTGCGTACGTTTCTACATACGTACGCTGCATCGTGCACTGATCTTCGCTTGCGACCTTGCCATCCCTTGTGGATGTTCTATTGGCTTCACGCACTTACGGTAGCAATATTTGTCCTACAACGGAACATCACAACCATAACTATATCGAAGTCAACTCTCATGTCCTTAGCCCGACTTGCGTTGGGCGCACAGCTAACCTCATGATCTTGTCCTGCACCATGATGATGAATGCTTGAATAAATTTCGTATGTATATCTCTTCATTTTCAAGCGGCCAGCCATTCGACCCGAATAAAGCATAAGTTTAGTTTACACTGAATTCCGGTATGCATCACATATTTTGATCCTTGCAACGCACGGAGTTTTATCATTGACATTTAACGCTAGAACTACGGTACCGGCCTTGTCGCACTGGACAAAAAGTTTTCAAAAAAATTCCCGTCACCAATTAACATTTATCACTTTTACCTTTGTATGTGCTGAACACGATTGTGAGTCCGAATGCAGAATTGTTTCTAGAGTTTGTTAAAAGCCGAAATAATTGCTCACATCGCCATATGCATCCCGGAACTTTTCATATAGTGACGTTTATATCCCTAAAAAATAAAGTCTGAGAATACTACCTACCATTTTTGTCTGTCTCTGACATCGTTATTCGGAAGCGTCTCTCTAGTGAATGTGTAGCATTTTCCCTTACTATTCTTGTTCCATTATTGCGTTGTTTTGGTGAAAATGTTCTCCATGTTTATCACTTACCGTAGTTTTCAGTGAGGAGACCAAAATGGAAATGAAATTTGTATTCGCAGAGACAATTGCTGCCAAGTTTCTTATGTTGCTTCATCATCACTTCAACTAGTTCCCTAAAGCTTTATGTTCTGATGTTACAGAAAAAGTTAGTGGACACTAGGCGAAAAGAATCTGAGTCGAGGGAATTTCGCATATAGGTATCGGAACGCTGACGGAGTCCGGTCCATAGCTTTCACGGTTCTTCATCCAACCTAGTTTAATGGGTAGGTGTGGGTGCCGGATATTGAGGCTCGACTAGAGCTTGGTGATAGATACTCTTATCGTCAACAGTTTGCCTGCGAGTCCACTCCTTCCGCAAATAATCTACATCCCTTGCTCGGCTGTCGAAATTGCGCAACAAATAGCAGTATTTAGTGTATCCCAAAGGCAGCCTCATTACAAGGGTAATTGGTTTCAAATCACCACAGAGATGCCGGTTGTACTTAGTATACCTAATGAAATTCAACAACCGCTTTAACTTATCATACGCCCCTTCTATGTGGACAGCATAGGCTATTGGAATAGATGACATATTACTCCTACCCTGCAACAGCACCACCTTAAGAACAAGTTTGGAGGAGACTACATATAGTCTTCATTTCTGTGGGTCATCCGTTATATCCAGGTTACCCTCCTTTCTAAAGAAACAATCCAAGTGCTGCTGGTGGCGCTTTCGACATAAATCGACATAAATCATTGTTCAAAGGTATATATATATATATATATATGCACTTTTGAGATAAAGACTGCTTTTACTTTCGTTTACTTTCCTCATTACATTCATCCTGTAAAATATCTCTTCTGTATTCCCGTGAGCAACGGCCCAGGAACAGTTATCATTTATATGTGCTCCGCGATATCAAACACTGTATTTTGCGAACGTATTCAACTGTTGGATAAACTTGTTTCCATTCAGAACTACCTTGCATATCGATAGTTTGGGCAGCTACCTATTACGGCGATCTCACCGCACAATTTGGTCGGGAAATCCGTCGGCCTTTTTGGTGGTATTTAAATACAACAATTTCTTATTTATCATCATTATTACATTCACCTTTCTACCTCTTCATATTCAATATTCTTCTGTACTCCATTGTTGGCCACGACTGGGTCGATCTGAGGTGGCGGATTGTAGCTTCCAGACTAATAAATGAGCCCATTCAAGGCAAAATACCCTAGACTGCTTGACAAATTATAAAAGCATTTAACTCAATAAACCGATTGACATTACGGGCTATATTGCCTGAATGTCCATAGATATACGCTTAAAAAGAGTCCTGAAGATGAGTACAATTGGTGATGGCTAACCTGCTTTAAAGCCACACCACAACACGGTCAGAACAAACATGGAAGTGCAAGTGAAACGTTTCGAGGGACTAGCCTGCATGGAAATAGGTCCCCTGGAGACGACTCCACGGTTGGCCCTATTACTTTACTAGCACATTTAGATTTACCTGCATTTAATAGTATTATCAACCTCTCCATCTGTTTGAAAGATGCAACCGATCAATCAGCCCCGCAAAATAGTTTGGGAACTGCTCTGAAAAAGCCTCGAAAAAATATTATCTGTCCCATGCGATCCCGTCGTACATAATGACCAGACCAATTAGTTGGACTGTGCCTCGCACCGTCGAGGAATATACCCTTTATTTATTTAATGATTTCTGTCCTTGCAGCCTCTCAAAATGTTACTGGCCGTAGTTTCAACAGGTAATTGGGTCTTTCCGTTCGGGACCGTTCGATTCACATTTTGGACACAAATTGCTCCGTGACATAGTTGGGGTTCTTCTCTGGAATTCGCTTTATCAACCACTTTAGTGCGGTGTTTCAAGTTGAGCAGCCTATGGCATTCAACCACAATCTCCTGCGATGTCAGCGGCGCATTTCCTCTTCCAATTCTACTTCGATGTCCAGCGTTTGTGACAGTAACTCAAACAACTGGCGCTACGACTTTTCGAACTGCGTTTGCTGCTGCTGAAGAAGAAGAAGATACTGCGTCTGTTCGAATGAAATGGCCGCGATTCTTCAACGGCCCCGTCGTTACTTATGCTGTATCGCCCCTCCCTCACCCGACCGTTTCCACTCACTCGGACAGTGAGAACACGAGACGAGCCGGAACCGGAGTATGTCTGTCTGGATACGCCACACTGTATTATGAAAAACAAAGGAATAAAGGGATATAACGCAAATCAATGAAACTCGGATGTGTTCACATACTGCGCTGAATCTCAGATTGAGTTCCATTCAAATGTGGTAGACTTGCACATTTGGCTTGAACAGCGTTTGCTTCTATCAGACTAGGACACAGGTACTAATCAATCATGCTCCGCCTTTGCTTACACTGGCGCGTTGTAGACTTTCCTCCTTACTATCGACTGGAACAAAGGAACAATGGTTTATTACAAGCGAAAGGAACAAAATGTTCAGCTACTCCTGGAGCTGAATGAGGAGCACAACATGACTCACTGCACGTCTAATTATTACGTGTCCTGAGTTAGCATCAAGGGCATTAGTTGACAAAGGAACTGTAGTGTTGATGCGTCGCATTTCCGTTGCATTGGCTTTGTCGTTTTTCCCTATGATCGTGAGTCGTATACCGCATGTGGTTCCTCAACGACGACTGCACACTTGCTACGCTTCGTATATTTCTAAGGTGTGGGGAACTGTTCCTAAAATATTTGCAGATCACTTTGTACAGATATGATCTCATACTCTTTGGTGAGTGCTTATTGACGATGATTTTTAGCTTCTTAGGTAGCATTTGTCCATCGAAGTATTTCACGAGGTGATTTGTCAGGTACGACCATGGATAGAGCCACTTCCAAATCACAGAAGATGATTTTAGTGTAGAATGACTTAGGGTTTTCCTTTGCTCTGATTGTGATTGGTAGGCTGTTCCAAAACGCAAGGAGTCTGATGGGAAATTGGTTAGAGCGCATGGTTGTTCTTGCCCTTGGTACGATCAAAATGCATTTTTCCTTTCGGAGGCTTTACTATGTATCCTGTCTCAATTCTAAGTAAGGCAGGTAGGAGTACATTGTCTTATGTAACAATTTGTGAAGTACCATTAAGTTTTACTCTGGACATTGCAGCCAATTGGCTCGTGGTCATCGGTTGGAGGTACAGGTAGAGTGAAACCGACAAACAGGTACTCTGGCACAATGCACCAGCTGTATTTTTTTTTTTCCACGAATGTGGTCATAATCGGTTGACCAGAAAATCTGACAAACGACCACCAAAGCTGGTTGTGCAACTACCCAAAATGACTGGCTACTGTAACCGGGTGACGAGGTTTACGGCTACGTTTCAGTCCCCTCTGCCTGGCGATCCCATCCAACGGGGAAAACCATGAGTCAGGACTCTGGTGGCGGTGTATATGCTGCGCTAAACGATTGCTTATAGGTCAAGCACACGCTCCATTCAATTGCCTTTGATTTGGTCTTATTCTTTGTGAACGTGCGCTTCCTAGCGGATCCGTTATGAAACACCATGTTGGACGGGCTGTTCATGTCCAGACACCGGGTTTCCGCCGCACTGACGCGCGCTGAACTTCCCCAGCTGCTTACTTACCAGCTGTGTTACGTACTTGGTCAACTGCTCGCGCGCCCTGACGTATACCTGCTTCTGAGCCACGGGTTTCATCAGGTTCTCACGTGACTCATCACATGTCTGTCCAAGATGTCGAATCGACCCCATGTTGTAGCGCCTTGCGTAGGCATTCGCTTTACTTGGTCGCATAATCATTCGAATGGACTACGCCCACTTATTTTCCGGACTTGGTTTTGATAACATCTTTTTGCCTTTGGGTCGGTCTGTAACTATCTCGATTATTCCCGTATTCGGGTTAGTCTGCCTGGCGAATATTGTGTGGCCCGCGTAATCTGTATCGGTCCACGTGGGCGATGACCTCCATCTTCCAAACCAAACTATGTCCCACTGCAGTATTGCCTATCCTTGATGAATTTGCTTGCTTCCGTGGTGCAGTCGCAACCGATTGACGTGTCTGATCCACTTTTCATCCCCGGCCATCATCTTACAGATTACCTTGGTTACTCTACCGATAACCGTACCGTTAAACTAACTTCCCATAGGTTGGATATTCCATGCGTAAATCAGCTCGCTGGCCTTGAAATGTGGCAGCCTACTTGAGCGCTTTTCCCTTGTTTGCCCATTATCGCATTTTTCTTCGTTCCTGGGATTTCTTCGTCCAAGCAGACATTCCACGCGGGATTTCCTATCCGGCGTATTTGGATTCAGATTGTTCTCATACCTGTCCATCACGGACTGAACTGCACCACGCGACACTCATGTTCCTCCAGCTTTGTAAACAGTAGGTTTGAAGATATTTACAAACTATTCAGCCTGTTTGTTTGACTGTGGATGGTGTGGATTCCGTTCTGTTTGCGACGTTCACAGAACGGCGTAGAGGTGAATTGCGCCATATGTCCGGTGCACCAAAGTACTGGCACAATTTACGTAGCTTGTTACTAGTGTGTTGGACTGTGAGATTGTGCTTCGAAATCACATAGAGCCACATAAATATGCCATATAAATCGAAGGTGAAGATGAAAAACGGACCTTTTGTTTATCTGAACGCAATTCATTAGCCCTCTGGAATGTTAAATGAAATGGCTAGGTACCGAATGCCCAGCTGAACCAATACATCCGAATTCGCGTTAACTCCTCAAGTGTTTCGAGCCATCGATTTCTTGGGTCTCCGGCCGAAAGGACACACGAAACCAACGACCGCTAGGCGGAAAGTCAACGATTTCATGTTTCGTCACCAGTTAGTAGGAGGCTGTCTGATTTGTGACTCCTTAATGCTACCCTACGCTGGTGAACAGAACACGACTTGCGGACGTTGGTGTCGCATATCTAGGGCGTTATCAGTCCACCTCTGTTAGAGCAGTGGCACAAACTTCCCGAACACCAGACTTGTTTCTTAAATTCCGCTACTTCTGGTTTCATCTTAGTGTTGCCCCAAATGCTTCTCTGCAAGCAGTGATTATTGTTGTCGTCCCGAGACAGCAGCCAAGTTTCCCATCCACAAAACGCTACTGCACTTACTGTGGTTTTGTAAGCCATGTTGCTTGATGATATACGTCTTAGTTGCTTCTTTTTGTCAAGTTCTGGCGGTGCTTTAACAGTACGAACGAAGTGGAACTTTCAGATAGCAGGACCAGGAAAAACATAGCTGTCCAGAAAGACTGCACCATCCATCTATCCAATCTGTGTCTCGCCGTGCGTGTTGGCTGTCACCGAATCCATCGTGACCCTCATCCGCTTGCTTCCCGGTCTAACACTTTTGAGTTTACACTGTGGTTAACGTGAACTACCCATAGTCTCTTTATGGACGTAGGTGTTCGACCTGTCTACAGCCAGTGATGATTGGCCTCGACAGTTTCTCACCAAGCATGGCATTCCGTCAGCTTACGATCACTCTATCACATTTGATTAACAGCGATAGTAACTGGGGAACTGTGAGCGTTCTTTATCACAGCCGTTTTCTTATCTTTTCATTTCTTACTTGATTAGCGGTTTGCGAACCTGACGTGTTACCTCTGGTTCTTGCGCTCGCCTGAGGCTCTATGTGGTTGTTCGTTTCGCAAACACTACACCGTGATCGGTGACCTGCTTGCACTTTCTTCCTCGTTCTGCGCCTTATTCGCCTTCGGCCGAATTCTGCCTGGTTTCTTTTTCGTTCTAGTCTCTCTTGCTCCCATGCCATTGTTAATCTGAGTACTCCCGTGTGCTGCTGGTACTCCAAACGAGGCGAAATTTGCGTCAGTAGATGACTAGACCGGGAGAGTAAACACATAAACCACAGCATTGCAGTAACGGTGTGCAAACGTTTCGTTACTTATGTACTCCAACTAAGATGTACCCAATTTAGACCGATTATGTTTAGTGAAATAAGTACGTCACAACTGTATCAACTTCTGTGTCCTATGTAACCCGAACACCTTGGCCACCGCAAACTCACTGAGAGTCATCTGTTGTCCTGTCCATTCGACTACACAGAACAATATACGTTTGGGCCTAATCAATGTCGGCGCACCAGCCAGCGGTGTGAATGCAGCCATGCGAAGTTTTGCCCGTCTGGGAATCACCAAAGGCTATCAGATAATTGGAATTCACGAGGGATTTTTGGGTCTAACCAACAACTTTTTGACTGAGATTCAATGGACCGATGTCCGTGGTTGGGTCGCGATGGGCGGTTCCACACTGGGAACACGTCGGTGAGTCTCTATGTTTGTTTGAGTCATGCCACAGTATGTGTTATGTATCAGAGTGAGTGCTTTTTCAGCACATGTACTATCACTGTGGACAACGTAATGATGCTTGCTATCGTCTGATAATACAATAGAGAATATTGCCCCTCAGGCGAACAGCCGCATAGCATAGTGGTGCCTCTCGGTGGGCTGAAATGTAAGCTGTACTATCTAGTGCAACTAACACCAAGCTGTATCGTATGTAGAAAAGCAGAATTCTCAATGGATCACTTTGTTGCAGTTGGCAAAGTCGTCGTGTATCATCAAACTTCAGACACATTCTGCATCGGCCGTCCAGCGGCCTTACAAGGTTCGACTTATCTACTGCATACAGCTGGGCGGATAAGCAAAAACATGCTACTGCTGATGCCTCCATGCTTTCTTTTCCACCTGTTTCCCTCACTTCCCAGCCGGCCCGTAGTCTTAAGGATCACAAGCTTGCTTTGTAATCCGATGGCCCGGGTTTGATCCTGCCTAGGGACCGGACGATCTTCGCAGTAGCCTTAGCCCACGTGCGATTGGTGGTGGTTGCGCGGCAGCGAAGCCTCGGTACTGCCTACCGGCGTACTGCTGATGCCTGCCTCCCGACCCCCATTAATAACTTTCCTTTTATACTTCCCACCTTAATTGACAGCAGCCGCAATGCCACTGATGTCATACCAACTGCAGCTATCTTCCCGCACCACTCACAGTCCCTTATAAGGCCACGCTGTCCCGTTTCCCTGGCGGCGTTCAACGTTCGCACATAGGACAACTGACTGCACTCGCACGCACGTTGGATACCTTAGGTATTGACAAGTATCGTGTGTCCGAAACAAGGATCGATGATCCTCACGAAGTTGTTTGATTGGCTGCACCTGGTTTATCTTCTCGCCATTGGTTATACGCATCCAGAGACGATGATGCGGCAAGCACTGGTCAACTGGGGTGGGCATTGTTCTCAGCTGCACGGCTGTGGCATCGTTAGTTGATTAGATTCCTGTGAGCAGTCTTTTGTAGGCAGTCCGTCTGACGATTCAACGAAGTAGCATTAGACGCTGTTTGTTTGTGATTTCCGCTTATGTTCCCACTGATTGTACTTCTGATGCTGCCAACTACACCTTTTACCACGAACTGAACAGGCTGCTTCACAGTGTTATTAGTTCAGATATCGTTGTTGTTACAGGGGGATAAGAATGCTCAAGTAAATTGCCTGGGTTCTTCATAAGCTCAGCTAGGTGGTAAGTATGGTATTAACTCCGACTGGATGGACAACAACGAACATCTGTTGCACCGGCTGTTTCTTAGTAGCATTGCTTTCAGACACACTGGGCGCCGAAGCGCGACCTGGCATCCCCCTGTAGCTGACCAGCGACAGACCCAAATAGATCATGTTACCATAATTTGCAGGGGGCGTGCTTCCATCCTAGCTTATCGCTCGTTATGGAATACCTGCGCCGACTCTGATCATGTCTTGGTACGCTGTCGTCCTTTTCATGAACTTAACCGGGAGGTGTATCAAGCCTCTCCTTCCATTGGAAACTGAGAATATATATCTGCTCTTCGTCAGGTTAACCTGCCAGGATTCACTGTGCACAGAACTTTGCTTTCTCCCTAAAGGCTGAGATACGGTGGAATAGGATCTTGGCTGGCGTGCACGACACGGGAACCTCTGCTTACGATAATATACGTCGTTGCTGCACCAGTCCCTTGATATCCAAGTGGTCGATTAACCTTTTGGAATCCCGGTTGGCTCTGAGCACAGTGTAACTAAGCAGCCTGTTAGGCGCGAACTTAAGCGGAGCCTGCAAGCCGCCTTATCTTCGCATGATATTCAGATGATTTTGACGGTTTATTGTTAACAAGATGTATGCGCTTTGACCGTGAGTGCTAGGTTAAGACATTAAGGCTTCACGCTAGGTCCCCTTTCTCTCCCACTTATTATTCTTCATTCTTCAAGTCATTGTGGTTGTGCAGCAGCGAAACATCATTTCAAATGATTGAGGTACTGCTGTTGATAATGATGAATGTAACGGAAAGCTTGCAGTCGCAAACTGAAAAAGCATGGCACTAGTTACTGGTAGCATTCTAAGCCTAAGCGTGTGCCAATCTACCTTCTCGCCTTACCAAACTTTGCACTAATATGTACGGGCTGAAACAAACTTCGGGACACAGAGACATCAAGATACTTCTGTTAGGTAAGCTACATCTAATTTTTAACCCCATTAAGAGGAGGCGAGCTTTTGCAACAACTTGCAGCTTCTCAACCAGAATAAAGCAAATATCAGATTACACCGTTTAGAGGCGTTTAGGCAAGGTACTTGGATCAGGACCTTATCTGAAGCCCTTATTACGACGGTGTCGATGGCTTATCGCCAGTGATAGCTATCCACCCGAAGATAACATCCTCTACACATCTACATCCATCGAATTTGTGATGTGTGAGAATTCGTTCAATGTATACAGGTTCCAAAGGAAGGAAAGCTCCCGTTAAAACACTAATGTCATAATGGAGGCTAGTGGGTTCTGTACCATTTACTTAAGTTAGGCGAATGCCATTTATCATATCGTCACTTAACTACTTCACGCATTAAGACTGATATCGTTCGCAAACAGTATCTTGGGCAGCGTTCATCTAACGAGGCTTCCGAAGCTATTTGAATAGTCAGGGAATAAATGCCCGTATTGATCTACCTTTCTTATTCAATACAACTGCCATAAAATGATCACGAGAGTGTATCCCCTGTAAAGTTTCACCAATTATGGGTAACTTGACAAACCTCATCAGTCCAGCTGCTAGGGAGACTCCGGTAGATAAACCGACCTCCGAGGATTTCAACAGCGCTGATACATGCAACTAACCGGTACCTCTGGGGTTCTTTTCATGGAATCGTTTTATTCCCTTTGGTCTCCGACTCTGGGTGAATACTAGTTATCAAGCGACTCCTCAAGCATTCTTCCCCAAGTGATGTAGACTGTCGTTTACTGCTGATGTTTCCAAATGAACGCAACAACAAAACTGTCCAAAACACTGCACTTCACGACGCATTTCGAACTTGTTCGGTCTCATCAAGTAGATATAATAGGCGCTCGAACCCAGGGCTATTTGGATGTTAGCCGAAATCCCTACCCCTAAGCTATCGCGTCACCATGGGCAACTCTCGTCACAACGGTGAATGACTGACTGGAGTGGTCCTTTTGAAGCCCCCGTTGTGTGATTAAAAATAAAAATTAATGTGTCAGCTGTACGCTGTAACGGCGCTTCGCTGCCGCACGACCACCACCAGTCGCGCGCGGGCTGAGTATACCGCGAGGACGCCCACCCCTACGCGGTTTCCAACCGGTGACCAACCGGTGCCAACCAAACGCGCAGACCACTCGGCCACCCGCCGACCGTTGTGTGATTGGATTGGGACGTGCAATCAGTTGCCGAGGTATCGAAGTTTCGGCTGATATCTCAAAGGCTCTGGGTTCGAGTACTTGCTATGTCTACCTGATAAGATCGCAAAAGTCTGAAACCTCTCTGGTATTGCTGTGTTTTCGAGCGGACGACATCCAGTTTCCGTGTAGCTTCATTTGCGGTTCCAATTATCAGATTGACTGATGTTCACTGCAGTGCGAAGCGCGGTCCGACTTGAGATAGCGTGTCGCAATCTATTCACACGACGAGTGCTTTATAATTACACGTCAAATCAAAGCCACTTTAAGAGACAGCCCGTTAAGTTCTTCAGCGATTCCTGGACCAATTGCGATAGTACGCCAATTCAGAAGTTCCCATTCAATAGATGCAAATCCGCTCATTCGAATCGTATCACGTCTTTCCATTATCTTTTCACGCCGGCAGCATCCTCTGTCCCGTGGAGTAGGCTTTACAGGTACGTTAGAGTATTCAGTAAGGAAGCTTTTAATCTCTCTAGAATGCAACGGAGGCACCTACTGATTTCAACTTCATTTCTAGGTGTCATTAGGTGCGTCCTTCTTTATCGCCTCACTGTTTCTTTAGATCGATGTGCTAATCGTTATTTTCTTCGATGATACTTCCAATATTTAGATTACAGTGGTCAGATTTCAATTCACTGCTCATCCGTTGTACAGCTAGATGATTGGAGCGTCACTCCTTCTTGACCGACATTTCCCATATTTATACCGGCAACGCTTCTCCGCTTGCTCCATTTGGTTTCACCGGCATAGTGCCGTATTCATCAGCCTCATGTCCACCTTCGAAAGCGCACTTCTACCCAGATAGGTTCACTTAAAGACTTCTATACCCCTTACTATTCGGTTCGCGTGTGTCATTTATACAGACGACCAGAACGGTTTTCATGGCCCTTCTTTGCAGTAAACAGCTCTCTGCGGGCTATTCGATTTTCGACTAACTTTCTATTTATTGTGCATTCCACATGCCCCAGCGTTGTTCGACTTCGTTCGCACCCTCCAGAACTTAGTCCTCGTGCTCGTGATATCGTTTCACCATAACCCATATATCTAACTTGCTTTCTTTGATTTCAGTGATAAGCCAAGTGACTTGGGGATGGATTTGGTGGCCTCAAAAATAAAGGAGCACAGACTGAGCGGCCTGCTGGTCATCGGGGGTTTCGAAGCGTACGAGTGCATGCTCGAATTGGCCGAAGCACGTCCTAACTACCGGGAGCTGTGCATTCCCATGGTCATGATCCCAGCCACTATATCGAACAATGTACCTGGGACCGATTTTTCTCTCGGCAGTGACACAGCTCTGAACGAAATTACCACGGTAAGTGGTATATGCCCCCCCCCTAGTTTGTGCTTTGCGAGATGAAGCCAATCGGTCCATGTCTAACCTACTTTCTACCATTATCCCTTTCCACACTACGAACAGGTTTTAGACAAGATCAAACTGAGCGCGATGGGAACCAAACGGCGCGTTTTCGTTGTCGAGACAATGGGTGGTTACTGCGGCTACCTGGCCACCATGAGTGGTTTGGCCGGAGGAGCCGATGCAGCATACATTTACGAAGAACCGTTCACCATTGATGACTTGCGTCAGGATGTGGTCCACTTGCGTGCAAAAATAGCCGACAATGTTCAGCGCGGATTGGTGCTTCGAACAGAGTATGCGAACAAGAACTACACCAGTGAATTCATTCACCAGCTGTACGCCGAAGAAGGGAAGGGGATCTTCGATTGTCGGTATGTCAAGTGTACATTCTTACTGGAACCGTCGAGCTCTGGTAGCCTTTAGATACGCAGCAATCATTTGGCTCTCATTGGCCTTAAAAGTTGTGTGTGCAGCAGGACAGCAAGGGACGTTGTCCTCTATGATGATGAGAATTGGTTCGTTCGGTCTTAATGTCTCAAGCACTCCTGGGTACTTGTCTCCCGTTGCTTGCGATGCACTGGTTTCGTGCAGTGGTGCAAACGTGCCTGCAACGATAACTTGCGCAGGCGAACACTAGGTGCCGGTGGGGACTAGGTCATCTCGTTAGATCAGCCACCGGGGCTAACCCTCATTACGTGCACTAGTTCGTATGTAACTGCGGAGCTAGTTACCTAGGCATGACAGACAAGACCCTGAGTTCCCGAATGAAGAGCACTTGCCAACATTGGCCTAATACGCCACTACAGGACAAACTACGCCTTCACTCAAGCTGACGACGTCTTCGATCGATAGACAACTGCCTACTTCAGGTCACCGGATTGAGTCAACATGGCGTTCAACATTCCGCTGCACCATACAAATCGCGAGCACTTGCGGCTCGCCGAGGCCGTCGCGATAAGCCGGATTAAACCAATGCTTTGATTTATAAAAGTAACAAATATCAGTCAGCCTTTGTTATTATTGTTATACTGTTGTTGTCCGTATGTTTGTTTGCACCCTCCAACAATTGTATATACTTTCCAGTAATCGTTATCGTCAATGACGCGATGACACGACATACATGCATCTGCTGGAATTCCTCTCCTCATTGCACTGAGGGGAACCAGTTGTTTTAGGATTGTACTAGTCACCGTGGCTTAAGCAGACGCTGCGTTCGCCGCCCACCTGACTTGGGAAAGCCTACTACTCATTGAGGTCAGTCTTTCCATCTGGTAGTGATAAATAAAATCACTGACCCGGGGCGCTATTGGTCCGTCTCCCCCTTCCAGACCACAGTCCACGTGACCCACCTTGCGGTTTTTTTTCTGGTCATTACAGCATATGGTATGCAGACAGCATCAATGATACGTTTACTGTTGTGTCCAAGCCGGACTACCTGTTTGATTTTTATTTGGTGCTGAGTTATTTGAGGAGTAAGACTAACTACGACACGGGACTGGGAAAACGACAAACAACTTGTCTCGTCACTACCGCTTCATCTTCTTACGATAATCAACTGACTATTCTTAATCCCCATTTGAGCCATTTCTCATCAGAAGCGTTTATGTGTCGGCACAGTACTTGCATGTTTACTGATGCATTGATATATCTTTGGTGCTTATATTGTTCCAATGATCTCATTGTTTCATCCGATGTATTGATCGAGCACTCGGTCACCGGTCAGTCACCACTGATGACCTAAACGCTTCACGTGTCCTACTGCGTGGGTGAGTGGTGGGGATGTTCTAACAGGCTTTCCGCTAAGGACTTAGAGTGTGGCACATCAGCCCACATTTGTTCGCACTACCTTCTTCAAACCCAGTTGTTTCACGATACCCGACAGGCATACTAATTATTTTGCATGATTTTATCCCACACAGGCTGCACCTAGTTTATGCAACACACTTTGAGCAGGTGATTGTGGTGTTGAGCCACTTTTTAAAGAAATAACCGAATGGATTTCGATCTGATTAAATTAGCTTGCAATACCACACGTTGTTGCTAATACAATGTTGTCAAAGTTGATGTCACAAGTGATGCGTCAGCAACCGGTACCCATTCATTTCGTCTTTTCACACCCTCCTCAAGAGAGTGGGATTTCAAAGCTGAATTTAGGGAGCACGCTGTGTGGTTGGGTTGCGACTCGCAACCTCTATTGAGACCTAGGCTCACTTTGAGGTAAACCTCGGTCATTCCGATCTCGAGGACCGTATCCTGAATGGATATATTTGGATGTTGCCAGGGTTGGGAAGAGCAACACCCAAATATATCCAGAGTGGGATTTCAGTTTGGAGTCCGAGGACCGACCGGCGGGTGGCGTATTCTTTGCGATCTACCGGTTGGTTGTTCAGACCCGTGTATGTTTTGCTTGCGTGCCCCATGCTGAGGCTGATGTTGCATTCTTGATGCTTCTTCACCACAGTCGGGCTAAACCAAATTACACTTAAACCAGGTCTTTTTAAGCCGGATAAATTTCATTCCACTTTATTTGGTTTGTTCTGCCTACCTGAATAATCTTTTGTTAACTTACAGTCATTTCTTATGCTATTTGCGCTTACCTTCGAAAACTTTTTGCGTTTGTAGCATTATTTAATTAAGTTGTGGGCATTTTGTACTAATCGCGGGTTCGTTGCCAACCAACTTACTTCATATGCTAATTTAGCGAGGTTATGTCGGCATGGCCATATGCTTTAAGAGATTTATCTTATTTGATAATGTTATTTCAAGTGATTGGCTGTTGCTTGATATTCCCGGTGTGGCTTCGATTGATGTGCATGTTGACAAGGTGCCTACTTGTCTATTACTCACTACCTCGTCCATGCTGGCTCCAGGAGACAGTTGTTCGTTGCTGTAGGGGACGGGGTGCACGGTGCTTGTGACCGTGCTAGGCTCGAAGAGTCATGCAGTCAGTGTGGAGTAGACTACGGTCCAGCCACCGCCTTGTGTGCGCTTGATTCCCCCAAATACAGCGTGCTTGTGTTTGCCTGTAAAAGAGTGTGGGCCGGCTCCGTTGATGTAACGTGGCTCCCATGCACATGCCTCCCGGTCTTATTCCTTCGGGTTTACACTGGATATGGGGTGTGTGGATGGAGCTGTGGGTGGTGCAGCGCAAGCCATGCATGTTCCCTCTGTAGGCGCAGGCGTCGTGTGACTGGCCACAGTGACAGGCAAATCCGAAACCGGATGCTGTCAACCATGTTTTTGTTGCCTATCTGTGTCACTTGTCTTCGCGCACCTTTCGGTTGTTGCACACTAGCAAATCATTGGCAGAGTGTACTGCTGGTACCTTTCTTTACTGGTTCAAGGAATCTCACACGTGCCGAATTCTTGTAGGACGACTCGGTATACAATCGTCCCTCGAACGGTTATAAAGCTCCCTGCATGCGACTTGTTGGTGCTGCTTTCTGCTTATGGACTTTAGAAAACGCCTATTTATCATCCTCGTCACGTGTTATCCTCTTAACTATGCAGTTTGATTTCTCTCTAATCTGTTTTTACGAACCACAAGTCTTGCTGGCACAACTTGAATGCCAACTCCTCAATTCGTCGATTGACGGTCGCGGTAGTCTACCTGACCATGTTGCTAGCCGTGATATGTTTTTCATTCTCGGCTGCAATTCACACAACTGCGGCGAAGAGGCAACTTGGTCAGCCCCTAAACGGAACGGTTATCCAACGGTTGGTCGACCATATAATGGTGGCTACATATTTGACCCCCACTTTTATTCCTCTATGTGCTTAGGTCCAATTCCGTTTAACCAGGCAACCACACTCCTAGCGCCGAAGTGCGAGAGGCTCAGTCAATGTGACTAACTCCGTTTCGCGGTCAGGCTATTGGACCGAACGGCTTCGTTAGAGGACCCTAATAGCTTTCCTGCTTACGTCTGAGCGCCGTACGACCATGAATTTCTCATCGGACTACAGCGACACTCCGTGTCGGACGTCTCTTAATTTCATAGGGACCCCTTTATCTTCCACATGGCCAATATGCAAAAGTATGCTACTACGGAGACTCACTTCTTTACGTTACCACGCTCTCCTTCTCCAGCATTGCTATCCTTCCTTCTGCACTCTCCAGCGTACATGACAGCACCTGCGGTACCAATGGAGTTCTACCATCTGCCTCAATTTTCCCATGGTGCTCATTGGAGTTCTGTTTTCAGCCTCTTATCAGGTCACATTACCATGCTTCATTGATGACATTCAACGCTCATACTTTAAGCTCGGTCAACCGCCTTCGTTACACGTACATTGGGCAATCTTAGTGTTAATGTGAGCTGTGCTCCCAAGGTCGTCTTAATAACCCTTCTGCGGTTGACGAACTGACTGCGCTTGGCTTGTGTACACTATTCCGGCGATACTATAGTGCACTAACCACAGGTCTCGCCTGCTGCGCGCCTTCTCAACTCTGGGGTGAGTGATCGCTAATCAATCGGCCTCCCGCGAACAGCCTTCTATTTGTAGCCTGTTTGACAACATCAACTAAGGTCTGCGCGCGGATTATCGCTAGTCGACGTTTGTTTGTGACAGCTGACTATACTCCAACTGACCTCAGCCCTGTTGCGGTCCGAAAACTCTTTTTACCGCAAACTCAATGCGCCACGTTGCTGTGTCACCATTACATATATATTACTGGTTGCACAACATATGAATGCGCAATTAGGTCGTCTGAGCTCATCAGAATCGCAGCTAGGTGGAAAGTTCGGGTTCAACTCCGAACCCACAGATAATGGCGAGCGTTTATGGCGACTGTACACTGATCTCGGCTGCTTTTTGTCCTCATGGCCTTCAGGCATAATGGGCGGCGATCTGCTGCCATTCGGCGGTCTCAGGATCTGAACGGCGATAGATGCAAACTGATCACACTGCCATAAATTTTCCATGGTCTGCTCTTTGTGAGACAAGTGCATCGGTCCTGATCATTATACCCTGATGCGCTACCAAATTTTTATGCACTTTGTCGGGGAACGTAGCAAGCAATTCCCTGGACTGACATCTGAGAAACTGTCTCGGCTGTAGATGATGTAAGCCTACTTATATATCTTGCGTGGTATGTTTTCATCCAAGCGTACAGAGAACATAGTGGTTCAGTGAAATAATACTTCCGCTGCTATGCACATCGCGAAAACTTCTACTTGCTGCGATATCAGCCGTCATTGCATCAGACACTGGCTGGACATCAGAAGTGTCGCCAAACCTATTGGATTTCAGGAGAAATACCCTGCTGTCCCTGTTCACCTTGTGACCAGACTGACCATTATATTTGTGATGATAGGGCTTCTGGAAGCTAACAAAGAGACCTTCTGGATTGGACGGAGTCAAAAAGTGATGGGTTCAGGAGTGGTCAGCAATTACCGCACGGTCTTCCAACTTATCCGAACCATTTGTCCTAGGAATCTATACGTCGAAGAGGCAATCGGGCATGACATCTGTGCACTAGTTCACAATACGGAACGCCGTCTTGGTTGTTGGATTTAGCATTGTAGTTGTTCAGTTTACTTCTTACGTTTGAACCGCTTCGTGTTCAGTTGGTGCAGGTTGAAATTTGTTTGGCTGGCAACGTGGAGGCTGAGGTTCGAAATGCTATCGCAGGCACAGTCGTTTCCGCGTTGCAGATCCGGGTTCTTTAGCACCAGCTATAGTTAAAGGTGTTGTCAGTAACCCCTGCAGCGCATCGACCCATTTGTGCTAACTGGAGATAAAGGGAGTGATGACTACAACCAACCAGGACGAATCATTATTATTGCTAATTTGTAAGAAGGGTACTCTCACAGTTCGTATTAACCATAGTAGTATCAGTGTAACGTCGGTATTGACGGTTACTGATTTCATTTCCCACTTGTGACCTTTCTGAGGAGCATGAATTCCGGATGGGAAGAACGGGTCGAAATACATATTTTTGCGTAACTCTATCGTGCATCCCATTATAAATAGCTTCTTTATGGTATCTTATGATACTGTTGTTGAGGTACTGGCAAGGGAAAGACTAATTGATCTGGATTCGGCGGCGATATTGTCCCTCTGTTTTACAATCGAAAGGCGGCCCACCCAACTCTGGATGTTCTATCTTGAGTTATTCCACCATTTAGCGCGAGTTTCGCGCCCCCAAAGTAAGTGGTGTTGTTGCGGTACAACTAGCCACTTGTTGTTTAGCAACGAGGAAGTGGCTATAGTTGGTCTGTTTACCTAATAATAATAATGTATCAGCTGTACGCCGTAACGGCGCTTCTCTGTCGCGCAACCACCACCAGTCGCGCGCGGGCTGAGTATACCGCGAGGACGCCCACCCCTACGCGGATTCGAACCAGTGACCTTATGGTTGCAAACCAAACGCACAGACCACTCGGCCACCGGCCGACTGTTTACCTACCTAGTGGCTGCGTTATATGTGTTAGATGCATGATCGCTCTAACTTTGGCAAGTCATCTGCCTTCCTGTTATATCTCCGCCGTTTCCACATTCCATGGGAACAGCATTCGTCCACGGCGCGGTGTCTGGCAATGGGGCCCGATTTCCCTATTGCTTTTCATCATGACTTTGGACGAGGTCTTCCATAATCTTGTGTTTTCTCAGTAGTCTTGCCGCGCTGACTTTACAGACTACGTCACCTACGCAGACGGTGTAGTCATCTTTTCCCAAGACTGGCTTATCAGTTAGCCAACTGAAGTCGAGTACTCTCAATATCATCGTGGACCGCACAAGAACGACTACTGTCTTGAACATCTCTCCACTCTCGTGTTCCTCGTCCACTGTATCATTGTTCTAAATTGACGATTCGTTCACTTACCTCGTCCTTCCGTTCAACTGGAAAGGTTAATGGTCACTTGCATCTCTGGAAGAAATGCGCTCTCAGAGCTCCCCTGATAGCATATCAGGCTATCTGCTGTCCTTCTGCGATTTTTATCCATCACATTATCTTGGCTCCCGTCTTTGTGAGTGAATAGGCCTCGACAACACTTCAGCAAAAGAGCATTGAAGGACTGCCTTTTTATGTCCTGCCGATGGTCCCTCATCACGGAGGTTACAACTGCACCCTCAGCTCACCACTGGCTCATGCAACCGGCCATGACCTCTCTTGACTGTTCATCCTAGGGGTTCATCTGCGGGTGGGGTCCTTTGAATGAAGACACTCTAAGCTATGAGTAGACCACTTTCCTTATCGCTTCTTTATTGTCATGGAGCTTGTGACTGCAAAGAAACTCTCTTACACATCCTTCAGTTCTGCGCAGTCGCACACGGTGCTCGCTGTAAAAGACATAACAACATCGCCAATCAACTTGTGACTTCAATCCGCTGTCGAGGTATTCATATTACACCCGAAATAAGAATACCTACTTTGAGCTGACTTACCAAATCTCACTTTGCTTGCCATGGAGGAGTTTGCCACGTAAATCATATATGTTGTCATCTGTAATGCAGATCGCATAGAACGAACCTACAAAGTTAATCTATCTGTGGTACAGATATTGTGCCATCGGAATCATGGCTGAATAGGAAAACAATATGAATAATAAGAAAAGAGCACAAAGTTAATATAGACAAGTGTCGTGTCATTAATCAATGCTTTATCGCGGATAAGAGAAGCCGAGGCTTGACATGCTTAACAGGAAATTGGGTAAGGGTTTTCAAAAAAATTTAAGTGAAACTACTATTGTTGCGGGCCCGTCAAAAATCCCAATCCAATTTCTCCCCACAACGCAGCAGTGTTCAGCCACTCCGAGGCGCGTCCCAACTGCGAACCTTTTGACAATGGTCATTTGCAAACTACCACCTCTTCGTGGTGACTGTTTTCCCTAACTTAATAACCCATAGCACTGGCTGTGGTCGCCCTTTGTCGGTCGTAAAAGAGCCTACAGAGCACCAATTACCTTTTCTTTCTCTTCGCCTCAGTTGGGAGTCGGTCGGGTCACGTGATTGCGTGTGAGTCGTTAGCTGGCCAGCCTTCGCGTCTAAGTCATTAGCGCGCGTGTGCGTCCGTTTCCGAACAAGTGCGGCTAAGATCGTTCACACGCTCGTTCAATTTTCCGTCTCACCGGCTAAGCTAGCGTCATCAGGTCAGCGCCACTCCGTTCGAGTGGCCAGCGTTACAAGTCGTCATCGTAGGCGTGCTCCAACCGTGCGAGCGACAATCCTATCACACAATTATCTCAAGAGGCGGCGTTCCCTCAATTATAACAACTATAGACAGTGAAACGGAAAACAGTGAACTTGTCGAGCCAAATTTGTTCGTCTGAATAGTTTACGTATGGTTTTATACAACTTGGCCTGCCCGTAGCCTTAGGGATTACAAGCCGGTTTTGTACTCTGAGAGCAGGGGTTCGAGCCTGCGTAGGCACCGGGCGACCCTTGCATCGATCGGTGGTGGTTGCACAGCAGTGTAGTGTCGGTACCGCGTACCAGCTTACTGTTGATGCCTCTTTTCTTAAGCTACTTTCCATGTTGTTGCCATTAGTTTCCCTAGAAAAACGGTTGCTGCTGGATGCGGCTCTGCTTTCTAAATGTGTGTATGCTTTACGTGCATTATATGTTGGGGTGTAACGCGGCATGGGTGGCTTACTCTGCACCACCCACAGCTCTATCCACACACCCCATATCTAGTGTGCACCCGAAGGAATGAGACGAGGAGGTATGTGGATGGGATCCACGTTTCATCAACGGAGCCGGCCCACACTCCTTCAGCATGCACAGTAGCAGCATTCCTGTCTATTTATTTAGGGAATCATGCGTACCAGACGTACATAAGGCTGTGACCCAGCCATAATCCGCTATTCTAACGAGGCCGTAGTGACAGCCAAATCCGGAACCGGATGCCGCCAACTATGTAACGCGGCCACCGCACTACCGACACGATCGTTGAACACAGCTAATGTACGGGCTGAACTAACATTCTAGGAGTGAATTCCATGTGTGGCCAACATGCATTAAGAAATTCCGTCTATCTTCCAGCTGGCTGTGTTGTTCTGCCAGTTTGAGACCGTGACCTCTCAGTCTGTTGTTGTAGTTGAGCTTTGGCAACTGATAGCACGAGTGAGTTGTTTGGAATTTGGGAAATCATGGTAAAATCTCCACACACTATAAAATCCGAAAATACTCCGGCGCTGTGCTATCCCTCTGATTTTTTAGTGACCCGACGTTGTGGAATCTTCAAGACAATGAAATACCGCTTCTACCAAAGCTGCGATGCTTGAATGAGATACTCCACGTACGGGTGTATGTATGCCGAAAGCAGTTGGGAAAATATAGACGGGTCGAAGTGATCAAGACCACTCTTTAAGAGCCCCAATTTTGGGTTGCTCTTTTTTGAGTATCTGAGCAACCAAGGGCTTTCTTGACCAGCACGCGGAGATCCATTTCTCGAGAACGGTGCTTACAGGTGTGAAACATTTCATGTCCTAGATGGAGGAGTACTCCACATTTAATCACGAACTGAAGACGATTAAATAAACAAATCGTTCATTCTCGAATGCATCGAGGCACACCATAGCAGGCATCTGAACAAAATTTTGCCGCCACATATGTCCTAACAGGCATGTTGCTTTACACACTATGGGAAGATGGCTGAAATGTATAAAATTTGCAAAAATGGGAAGAGTACCGGCGAGGATAAAATCATTTGTGGTGTGACGACAGACTGGGTTAACGTGTGCACTGCTCATTCATTAACCTTACGCAGGTCGTTTTTGGACTCTATGTAGTAGTCTGGCGCTTTGATCGGCTGCCAAACTTAGATGTCGTCGGCATAAAGTGAACAGTGTGAAGTGATGCAGCTGCTCACTAGATGGCTAATGAAAGTCAAGGACAATCGGTCTGCATTCAAGGGCGATCCCCACTTATGGGCAGTCACACTTTCTTTAAGCATCCAGTAGTATCCACAATTCCGTTATTCTGAACAACCAAGGATTTATTTGTCCTGCTACTGCAAGACATCTAGGCCTTTCTCGGTTCGATATTGTCAATCTATGTGTTTCCACTATTCGCGGGGCACACAGCTTTTGTGAAACGCATGTACACACAGCCTCTTCTGTGCACCTTCCACATAACACACATACACACACATTTCCCAACTTGAGGTGCAGTTCCGCCCGGTTTGTGAAACCCTTCACTTCGGACTATTGTCCACATGTAGTGCCAGCACATTGCCTTGTATTTTAACGAAAGCGTCGGTCACACAAGCTGTCGGAAATAAACATTATTACTTCATGTATCGCGAAAGCTAGACCTGGATTTCTGAACCTTCGACGTCTGTAACATCAGAAGAGGTTACCTCAGGGTCTGATACGCAGTACACACGAGGCCATAATGAGGACCATTCTCCTGTATAGGCGTGGGGGTTAGCGTTTTCGGTTTGAAGGCCAGAGACGCCTCAAACTTTTCGATTCTTGTCGCCTGCGGATCACTGCTGGTGTCGGACGATATCAACGTATCCATAGCGACGTGTGCAGGTGAACGCTAGGATGCGAAACGCAGGTTAGTTCCATGGAGCGAACAATCGCCTGGTTCGAATGGACTATTCGTATGCTCTCTACTGAAAAAGATTTCGTCTTGTTTGCATGGTGTATTATGGGGCATGACTTTATAGGGGGCAAAAGTTGCGCTGGCAACGGGAAATGAAGCCAGTGATAACAAACCTAGATACTGTTTGTCCATCTCTTCTTCTGGGTTGGAGTCCACGTGACTCTCCTTTTGGCTGGTTCGAAACTTGACAGAGCATGACTCGCAGCTGTCACCATTGGTACGTTTGGTGTTGTCCCCTATTCGGGTTGCCTGTAGCTGATAGTGAGTTACCTGTGAAGTACGGTTGATTTCAGAGCAAGGTACCAAAAACCGCAAGGTACCTATCCCTTAGACGTTGTGTTATCTTCACACGAAGCCAGCTAACCGCGTGCTGTTGGTAAGGCATAAGCGTCTTTACCCATGGATATTTGCTAATCGTATCAGTTGTATGACAGCGAATCATCAGCTCGAAGTACCAATATGATATTTTATAGATCATGGTGATGATGCCGATCTCCGTTCAAATCCTCTTGTATGCTCTTGTAGATGCAACGTCCTGGGTCATATGCAACAGGGGAATGAGCCCTCCCCATTCGATCGTAATCTGGGCACCAAACTTGGGTCCAAGGCTATCGATTGGCTTGATGAGAAAATTAACGATGGTCTTCAGAGTAACGGTGAGTCCATTAGTATACTCCCTACATCCCCTTTACTGCATCCCATGGCAGATTTTCAGGCTTTTTTATGAATATGTCGTCCAATCCGTATCAGTCAGTTTTCACCCTATCTCATGGTATTCGCATTTCACTCGTTCCACCTGTGGACACATTGTTTCGCCATCTCATTAAATCTGAGAAAGCCTATCACGTGCCTCCGTGGCTTTTAATACCGTGCTATTGTCACATCGTTGATATTTGGCTCCAATTAGATTTTGGCTGCCGTACCAAGTTAGTACCGTGACCCCACCTCCGTAGCCCGTCAGTGTCGAGCACCATGCTCATTGCGACAAACACTAGTATATCGCGTGGAGTCATGATTAGTACAGTTAAGCCAACTGGTTACTGTTCATCATACGAACATCACGTTAACGTATAGACTCGTGCCATCTGAGGCGTGTTTTCATATACCGCAGTTTCCTTTGAAGACTTCTCAGACTAGAGCCATCAGGTGTGTGGGCGCTGTATTACCGACTCATGTTGGCGGTCGTTGTCGGCCACAGTCTTCTACTGCCTCTGGGTCCGTCTTGTGGTTGTCAGTACTTGTCACGGGATTGGTCCGGCTCGGAGTGAAGCGGTATGTGGCTGAACCGGATAACACATCGAGATGAACTTCTCTGTCTGGGGCAATGGTTATCGGATACGATCAATGTATTAGTAGTTGCATTCGAGAGTAGCTTTTATTGCCCGTGTAAGATGTCATCCGATTCTTGGAACATACATAGTGGTATGTCTGACGTTTCTGGCCCTTCACGTATTCCTAGGTAATCGGTATTCTAGCATACAACTCGAACCACTGTGAATCCTGAATTGAGCAACTTTGACAGTCGGTCCTTCTCATCACTGCTTAATGGATCATGGAGATATTGGAAATGTTGCAACCATCCGTGGCTTTGTCTTAGCTCTCCTCGCCACCCCACAATCTCACACTCTACTCTTTTGATCGCTCTCCACACTATTCGTGTATTGGACGGGCTAGCCTCTCGTGGCATTTCAGCGATGCTTACTAACCTACCTATCCTAGTGTGCCTCGAGATATTTTACCTCATTCTTGTAACTTTGCTTGGCTCTATATCTGTTGGTACGATTGCCTGGTTGCGACGCTGTCGCAGTAAATCATTTCTCTCCTTGGCGACACCGTTTCTGTTTGCTGTCTATGGTTTCACCCAATGGACTAAGCCTTGACTGTCCGCAGAACTGGATTGCGTTGTTCTCGCTTATTGAAGCGTCCATAGATATTTGCTTTATGATCTAATATATAGTTGCAATGTTCTGGAGTCAATGCAGCTACCAAACGCAATGTGATCCCCTTTCCTAAGTAACCTGTCATATATAACTGGAAAACTGGCTCCAACACTCGTGTACACCGTTTTCATCTTGTGGTTTAAAAAATGTGGTTGCATCCATCGTTTTACCATGAGCATTCTGTATCCATCTGAGCGGTAGTTTCCTCACACTCTCGTATTATCCGCAGGCACCGTCTATTCTCCAAATCCGGATACTTGTACCTTGCTCGGGATAATTCGGCAACACGCTACCTTTAGCGGAGTCATGGACCTGAAACTAAACACGGACTTTAAGTGAGTTCGCGCGCTATGCATCATTCTGGCTCCTTCCTGATCAAGTATGCTGTTTCTCTCTGGATTAAGCTCACTTTCTGTGTTGGTTTCCTTCGATTGGCTAAATAGAACCATTTGTCCTATACCGTTAGGAAACGGTCAACAGTACAGTTTTCCTCCGTCATCGAATCTCGAGCTTCCAAGAGTCCCTAACCCCGTTCATTTCATTCACTTCCATTGTCAACGTTTTCACAAGCATTAGGGCTTGCGCTGCAGGTCTGACGGAATGGTGTACTTTAACAAATAGACTGCGACTACAGTCCAGTATATGAGAACAACAAGTACGAGTAAACTGGTGCCCATACCATGGTGGACACGCCCAGACCAGGCGTTTTAGCCGCAGAGCAGTTAGTCAGAAGCAGTCACCCATCGGAGCGCCCCCACATACAACCGTGCAGAGCGAAGATAGGAGTGAAAGCATCCACAGAGAGGCAACCGCCCACTAGAGAAGATGGTAAACTTCGAAGAGGGGTCTGCATGCGTGGGACTCGGCGCCGTATTTCGGCTGTGGAGACAAATGGTACCATCCGCTGAGTGGGTGTAACGCCGAAGCAGATGAGGTGTCAAGACATTGAAACCAGATTGTGTGAGGTCGATGAGGGGAACACAACTTCAGTATGACGGCTGGTCGTCTGTGTCCCCAGCAGAATATTGCACCAACACAAGATCACCATCAACGGATTAACTACGATTTACGTGGCGATGCTTTTTGACCACTGGGAACCCGTGCCATCCCCCAAGGTAATGGCGTTATAGCTGCCTATCGGTTTCTTTAGTCTCCCCATGTTCCCCTTACGGGCACGCCACAACTGTCGGCCGACAGTGAACCGCGTACCCGCTCTGTCAGCGTACCAGCGTTGGCTCACCGAACGTCGTCATCGTCATCACCATTATCCTCATCATCATCATAACACATTAGTTGAAGGTAATAAACACTTCAAAATGCAAGGATGTCTCACATTGTTGATAAAAGGAAATCGCTACCAACAAAACGCATTGCCCGCAACTTTCCATCGATGGTGAAGATTTGACCACTTTTACGTCAATAAAATACTTGGAAGCGACAGTGGCCACTGGACTTACCTAATTGCTTCACGTGAACGTTTGGAAACTCATTCAATGTTGCATATCTCAGGTCTTCTTCTGTACCCTGATTTTGACCAAACTTCTTATCACTGCATGTGTGTTATCCTACTGTTATTCTGTGATCTTATTCGCTCTCCTGGGTAAGGACATCAACAAAATTGCCAGATGAGTAAAGCATCTATCCTAGTGTTGTGGTATTTCAAGGCTAGAACGTCATTATTTCCAGCCATGTCAACTCACGTAATAAGTTTCCATCTAAGATATCAATGCTAGCCCGTTCTTTGATGGAAAGCTGGAAGTCATCGTGGCGCCATAAATGCCTTATCCTGTAGCAGACGAGACAAGTTCTTGAGATACGCATCGAAATGTCGTTTCCAACAACCCCACCAGCAGTTATACAGCTTCCCAGGTAGGCAAAACTCTGTACCACTTTAAACGTTTCCCCATCGATGGTGAGTGCGCTTTGCACGTGGATGGTGTAAAGTGCATGCCATACTTTGACGCTTTAATCGTGAGGGGGTTAAGTGCAAGTTAAACTGCCTGCGGCCCGTCACCCGACAAGACAATATTATCAGCGTAATCCAAATCAGCCACCCGACTACCTGGGAGGAGCTCAACGCCAGTGTTCAACAAGTCTTCTAGAGTATTTTTGAGGACATCCTCAATCGCAAAGTTGAAGAGTAATAGAGAGTTAGGGCATCCTTGTCGAACCCCACTGGTGACAACAAAGGAAGGCGAAAGCTTACCATAAGCCCTAACTCTACCAGAGGTCAGACTATACAGAGCACGCAATATGGAAATGAACTTCCTTGGAATACCATTCCTCAACTGACAGTGCCACAATGCAGCGCTGTCCACAGAATCAAAGGCAGCACGGATATCCAGTAACACAACAATCGTTGGCTTTTGATACATATGGCGGAGCTCGAGAATCTGACAGAGTGTGAAAGTCTGATCAATGCATCCGCGACCAGGACGGAACCCTGCCTCTTATTCTCGCTGTAGTGATTTAGGCGTTGGGGATAGCCTGCAAAGAATGATGGACACCAGAATCTTGCAAACGACGGGAACCAAACTTATGCCCTTGTAATTGGAGCAATTTGTGCGCAGGCCCATTTTGAAGATGGGATGACTATTGGATCACTCCACGATGATGGAACCTTCTCTTTCTTCGGACTTCTGAGAACCAAGCGGTGTTTTCGAACCAGCGAAGAGCCCTTATCTTTAAATAGAGCATGAGGTAGATCATCATGGCCGGGTGCCTTATAACGCTTTAGGCAGCCGCGTTCCCGCCAGATTTCCTGGTGAGAGGGCGGATCAGTTGGGATAGTCCACTCATCACCATGCGCGCCCCAGGGGAAACAGATGGAGCTGGCGGCCAGGAAAACTGCGAGCGAAAATGTTCGGCCCATCGCTCCAACCGTCACTGATGATTAATAATTAGGGAGCCATCATCCTCGCCGATTGTTTCGCTTACTCCTGTTCGAAAGCCTTCGGTGGCTCGGATGAGGTGGAACAGTTTTCTGGTATTACCAAAGAGATTAGCAAGTTCAAGCTCTCTTGCATATTCACACCAGGTCTCATGGTCCTTTTGTAAGCTCTTACGCAACACTTGATCCAGGAATCGGCGTTCCTCACTAAAGCTGATGCCAGCTGGGATCCAGCGGCGTCTTTCCATCAAGGACAAGGATACAATGGTAGTCCAGCTTTTTGGCGGGTGACAAGCATACATTAAAGCGTCTTTGATGCACATCCGTTACGAATTGAGACCATCGTCTGAGGATGAAGCAAGTATTGTTGACAGAGAAGCCTGGTACTTGCCTAACGTCGCAGCGTGTTACAGATTTTCGACCTTCGGTCGGTAGTACGTACGTCTGGATGATCCTCCGAAACGCATGTAAATTTTGGCGCGAACTAGTGCATGATCGGAGTCCAGATAAGTGGACCAGTACGACCTGCAGTCTGTTACGCTTTCGCGCCATCTGTAGTTTATTCCTATGCGGTCAAGCTGGGACCATTCCTGTGTTTGAGAAGGCGTACGCCAGGTAGCAGTCTGTCTTTTCGAATGACGAGAACTTGTACTCCAAATAAACAAGCGATACTCAGAACAAAGGGTATGTAGTCTGTCTCCATTGTCTGATCGGCTGCTACCGAGGCGAAAACTACCCCAAGATGGTGCTCGCTTTGTGGCAGGCGGCCCACTCGTGCGTTAAAATTTCCGAGAAGGATGACAATGTCAGACGTTTTAGCGGAACGCAGAAACTCATGTAGCTGTTGGTAAAAGCAATCCTTGACTGCATCCAGGCTGTTGTCTGTATGAACATAGGCGATGACAAACAAGGCATGCGTAACATGTCGACGCTTAGTTAACTTACATGAACTTCGTAGTCTGACTGCATATAACCGACTATTGACTGGGATCCAGTCAAGCAAAGCGACCTCAGCCCTGTCACTTAGTGCAACCCCGACACCAGCTTGCCCAGAAGCCGCAGCCTCTGGGTCTCCGGAATGATGCAAGTGGTATTTGACGATAGGGTTTGCCGAAGATGTCATTCTGATGACGGTACTGGCGTCTTGCAACATGGTTTCGGAAAGGCAACAGATGTCCACCGAGAGTGTCTCAAGCGTACGAGCCAGACATGCTTGTCGTCCGATCTGCATCAGAGTGCGCACATTGAACGCTGCAACACCGAATGGAGAACCAGGACGAAGGAAAGCTTAGGCTTCGGGTAAGTGTAAGGCTGTTGTGACCACCAGGCAACAAACACCAAACCTTTGGCTCAGAACTCTGTCACACGCGACCAATGGGCTGTTGTTGACCATGACCGTTGAAGACATAGGTGTAGTTGACGATGATGATGGTGCTGATGATGATGCGCGATGAACAATGATTTATAACGGGTAAACAAGCAGGTGCTTGACATGTCCCGTAGGGTGGTTAGAGTGAGCAGAGATAGATAAAGGGATAATGGAATCGTCGGTTCGGGCGATTACAGATTTAACTGCACTGCCGTATAAAAGGTTTGAAATTAGAATGTGCGCGCACAAAGCCATAAGGGGGTGGTTATTGATCACTTAATAGGCAAGAAAAAATAAAAGATAGCAAGGACAGCGCTTACTCATGTGCAGCTATCTTGGGTCGACGGGATATAGAAATCCAGTTTCTACAGTAGTAGCGTTTATCACATTGTGTGCAAGGGGTTTGGAGTGACTCGTTCTCGAGTAGGGTTATGATAC
This sequence comes from Dicrocoelium dendriticum, assembly GCA_944474145.2. NCBI lineage: Eukaryota > Metazoa > Platyhelminthes > Trematoda > Plagiorchiida > Dicrocoeliidae > Dicrocoelium > Dicrocoelium dendriticum. The sequence continues at coordinate 38,284,108 of OX104069.1, forward strand.
TGTCCACTGTCTGTTGTGCATTAGTGCCAGCATCTAGTGATCATGGTCTATACCATGTAGTATAAATGTGACCGTTTTGTCAGGGCGTTTTTTGAAAAGGCATAGGGTGAGAGCATTACTTACATGTTCCGGGAGGGCGTTTCAGGGCTGTGACACTCGAAGGGTGAAAAAGTTTCGCCGCCATTCCAGTCGGCTGTACTGTGTGACAAGCTTAAACTGATGACTTCTTAGCAGGGTGCTTTGACGGAGTATCAAACGGGAATGGCGTGGGTGTTTGGGGTTTCTTAGGATCTGGTACACCATTATGAGATCACCTTTTAGACGCCGATAACGTCTACTGTATATTTTGAGAGTCTTCAGCCTGAGTGGGTAGGGAAGGCTGGTCAGACCTCTGACGCTCTACGTTGCCCTACGTTGTGCAGTATCGAGCGCGGTGAGATGGTGCTTGAGCCAGGGTTGCCACGCTTGAATAGCGTATTCCGCGTGCAGCTTCACGTACACACTAAGAATTGTTGGAAAGGCTGAAGGGTCAAACTTCCCGAAAGCTCTGCGAAGAAAGCCGAGGTACTGATTTCCTTTCTTAGCTACGTTTTCAGTCTGCCGCAAACAACCGAGGTCATCTTGAACTATCACGCCGAGATCGCACTCGTGAGCAGCCCGCTGTAGAATTTATGGTCCTAGGTGGTACTTGTACATACTCTTGTGCCGTATGCTGAGAACTTTGCACTTGGTGACGTTGAAATGCAGCATGTTGTCGATGGACCATGTGTACGCTTTGTCCAGGTCCTCCTATAACACTGTGTAATCCTCCACTGCAGCTATAATACGCCACACCTTTAGATCATCAGCGAATAGCAAAAAGTTAGAAGATAGCACGCTCGCGAGATCATTTATAAAAATCAGGAACAGTCGGGGTCCAAGTACCGAGTTCTGAGGTACGCTGCACTGAACTTTGATGGATTCCTATAGGTTGCTTCGAACTCTCACATTCAGGTGACGTTGCACGAGAAAGTGTCCTATCCAGTCCAGAACAGGATTGCCGATTCCATATTTCTGAAGTTTGTGGAGTAGAATACGATGGTCTATACGGTCGAATGCCTTTGAGAAATCCAAGTAGGCCCCGTCGACTTCTACACCAGTGTCCACAGATTCCATCCAGCTTGCACGGGCCATCAGCAGATTAGTGGTACAGTGGCGATTTTGGCGAAATCCGTGTTGCTCCGGGACGAGAATTTTATTATTCTCCAGATACCCCATCAAAGCCTCAGCTACGATGGACTCCATAATCTTGGAGATCACAGGGAGTAGTGTTATCGGGCGATTATTTGCTGGTTCAGCATGACTGCCACTTTTGTAGATTGGAGTGATGATTCCATGCTTCCACATCGTGGAGACATGCATCTCGTTCAGACATCGTTGAAAGAAAATTGCTAGTGGTCCTGCCAAACTCATGACAGCAACTTGTAACGCCTTCGGACGAATGCCGTCCACATCCTGGGAGCTGAACTCGTGCAGAGACACCAGCTTCTTCATTATAGCTGCGAAGGTAAACGACATGTGATTAAGCCCTGCTGGCAGCTTTATCTGCTTAGGCAGGATGTATTATGATTACATGCTTTGGAAGGTACGGCCAAGAACGTTGGCCGCCACTTGTGCGGTTTGGGCTAACCCGCGTGCTGTGTGCGGAGCAGGAATACCGCGGTTAACACGGCGCAAATTGTTTACGTGTCCGTATAGCAGTTTGGGATTGGAGCAAAACATTACCACTAGACCTTATTGACTCTTCAGTTTATCCTCCCGGACGAGTTTGACACAGTGGTTCCTTTGTATTGTATAGACATCCCAGGTATCGTCTTCCGAGGAGGCTATGTAGGTGTGCTATGCCAAGTCCCTTAATGCCATACATTTACTTGTCCTACTCCTTACGAAAGACTTATCCTTTTAGGCTTGTAGAGTTTGGTTTCAGATGTGCTTGACACGAGCTTGTTAAATACCTTGACGAATTCTCCGCCGGCCACCTCAGCGTTCAGTTCGGCTAAGAACGACCAGTTTGTTGCATCAGTGAGGTCGGACAGGTCATCATACTTAGTTACGACATGATATTCCTCGGCATGTTCTTTAGGATAATCTGCGTAGCACATGTAATGAAACACTAGCGTCGCATGATCGCTGCGGCTCAGAGGAGTATCGGTTATCACTCTCTCGACCATCAGTTCTTCATTAGTGAATATTCGGTCCAATATGGATGGCCTGTTAGTTCCCCTTAATCTGGTGGGCGTAGTGACGTGGCTATAAAGCGGGAAGTTTGAAACCAGAGCTTACAGGTCGGCTTTGTATTGCTCTCCTGGTATGGCCTGAGATTCCAGAGCATGTAAGTTGAAGTCACCGGTGACTAGTCTGTGCCTGTACTTCCTGTTTGTCACTTATCTCAACGCAGCCAGCAAGTTGCAGTCCATCTCAGGTGTAGACGATGGTGAGCAATAAACAACAACCAATAGGCCAAGATCGTTCCCTCTCAGCCGGAAATTGCACCAAATGGAGTCAGGTATGTTGGTTTCCGACTCGTTTATGGGTTCGCATTGCAGGTTGTTACGAAAGTAGAGCGCTACCCCACCACCTTTGCTGGCCCGATCCTTCCGGACAACGGACATGCTTGTTTGCGCGATTTCAGCACCCGTTATCTCGTAGCGCAACCACGTTTCGGTGACAGCGATGAGGTCCCAAGCTGCTGACGCGTGTCGAAGTCTTAATTCAGCTAATTTGCTGAGTAGACTTTGGGCATTTGTGTACATGCATGAGAGCTTCTCGGAGACTAAACCTGTGTTAGATTGGATGGATGAAGCAAGTAAGTTTACGCCGACCAATAAAGGGTCGGCGACTAATCGTTTTTTGGATGGGTTGCAGACTGTCGAGACGAATTTGGTATGTAATCAGGTATCAGATGCCCCGGATCCCAGTGTTTGCTCGTGCGCTGCTATGTTACTCCGGATATTATGGCTACTGTTGAAAACGTCCCCGAGTCGGGTCCTGCAGTTGGCGTTTTCATTGAGAGTTTTGCCTCCACTGAATTGTCATTAGAAGGTGTTGGTGTTCCCGCTGCTTCCAGAAGAATTTCTGTTGGCAATCTGCAACGGAATTTAGTCCAGTTCTCTAGAAGAGTTTGTGCCGTTAGTTCTGATTACAACGCAAGTTTTAACAGCCTGGGACCGCACCCCTTATAGTTTGATGATATTGGGATCCTTGTCAACGAGGTGGCCACGACATTTTCGAGCGAAAGAGCCTCCCGGCTGTAGTGCCATTGCTCGCGGTCGTGCATCTGATCATCGTCTGAAGAGGAATCAGTAAGCTCAGGAACACCGTGAGCAATCACTATTTTCTTATCTTGACTTTTTCTTTACTTCTCTCTGTTAGCGGGATCCGCTGAACATGCTTTCCACGGGATTTCGGGTAGTATGCGCACTCCACTTGGGTCATTACTGAAACGATTCGCAGACAGCAGAACGGCCTTTGTATCGTCCGCCGAGTTTAGTGTTACCCGAAGTAACCGGGGTTCACCGTAGTGTAACGCCTTTGGGTGACGCGAGATTCTTTTTAATATCGTGCGATTAACTGGGACACCGATCGACGTACAGATGGAACCCCATTGATTCCGATCATCCGTCAACCTTATCTTAATTTTATTGGATTTGGATGCGGGGACGTTTGTGCACAGAAGATTTAAGGCACCATGGTTGTGCCTTGTAGCTACTGGTTTTGGATTTGGAGCCTTAGTATCAGGTGTTTTTGGTGAATTTGTGAACGGCACTGATGGGTGTCATCCGTGCTGCGATACTTTTGTTTTCTCTAGTGCGGGCACAAAGGGTACCCGGTGCTTTTTTCAGTGTTTGCTTGGCAGCAACCGTTGCTTACGTTGCCGGGTTGTTCGCTATGGCTGGTTGCCTGTAGCTTATGGTCTCCTGTGTAGCGAACAGACTACTAGGTGCAACACACCGTACAGCAGTTGAAGCAAGCGCGCTGTAGGCAATGTTTTTACTTATAGGAGAGAGAGAGAATGGAGTTGGTACTGCTGGAGGCTGAGTCGTTGTGGTTAGTTTGAGATGCCTGGCTCTCTTCTTCGGCCTGACTAGGGAATTCGGGGTCTTATTTTCACTTACAAGTGCAGGTCCGTTTCCTCCCATGGGTGTAAGCCTGGCGCTCACCAGTTGCTCGACCGCTTCTGTGAGCCTTTTACACCTCTTCAATAGCACAGCTAAACGGCTAGCAGGTGGGCATTGCATACTTGGCAGAACCAAAACGCCTCTGCCGTGTTAGTGTACTGTTTTGTTTGTCCCGTCCCAAGGCAGGTAGTGTGATAGGATTTCAAACACATGGTACATACCAGACCATTTTTTTACCACTTTAGCCCATGATTCGCATTTGCTCTTCATACGAGATATGTTCACAGTAGGTGTGCTGTTTTAAGGGGTAGCGAGAGGACAAAGATACTGACTTACCGGGTTTGACTTCGTTTCACCTTTCGTTGCGTGTCTATCGGCGGTGGTTTGAGGTCACAGGGGTCAGACGTGTCGCGTCCAGATGAGTCACACGGTAGGAACCTCTGAGCGCGCCTGAAGCATCGGAAATCTGTTGATCCTGATTCGCAGAGGAATCGAGGTGACTACCCCAAAATTTACAATACGGAGATTTGTTTCTTCATCGTCCGTGCTTCGCTTTAGTTCAATCATCGCAGACTTAATTTTCTCTCTGTCTGCTGGGTCTCAGTCAGCGCGCACGTGGATATTTAGACCTTTCAGCCTATTAAGGCGTGACAATATTAACTTAGGACTTGCCTCCTCAACAAAAGTCACCCTCATAGGTCGAATTTTGCCCTCGGGTTCCCAGACGTGCGATCTGTTTCACTTTCAGCCCGCCCTCATCCACGTCAAGCACTCTATCAATCAGTGTTTTCAAAAACTCGACGTCATGTTCATAGTGCACCTGATGATTGGAATCACAGGATTCAGGTGCGTGAAAAACTGTGAGGCTGCGGCGCCTCAGGTTGCTGGACATTGTTCTTGATTTCTTGGGTATTTGCATTTTCCATTCGTTATCACCAATTTGCTTATTGCAGATTAGAGCTTTAGTGTCAACTGAAGAAATCGTAGGCCTTGTAGCCGAGCTTGCCGGCGCGCTAGCACTTTGCTCCAGGGATAGATTCGCTGCCCTACTAGGTGTTGGCTGTTCCTCTGATTGTGGTGCCGGGCAAATCGAGCTGCGCGTTTCTGCGCACTTCACTCTATTGATCCGCATGTCAGGTTTTTCGGCTCCTTTCTGCCCAAGCTTAGAGTGACACTGCTTACAAACGGTATTCAGAAAGTCGTGCTGAATGCCTTAAATTACGCGAAATTGGTCCACACGAAATATGAAACTTTACGCTGCATAAACTGCATGTAATCGCATTTGCGCGATGTCCAACGACTTTGGAGCAACTACCACAAGGTGTTTGCTTTGCCATTTCAAAATTATATACCGATCGATGACTAAATCAGCGCACTGTACAATCACAGAAAATACACTGAACTAGTACAAGTAGTTATTATGAAGTGATTCCAACTCACTAATGTGAGGGAATTACACAACTATTTATGGGATAAAACGACTTTAACGATGAAAAGAACGAGGTAAACAAGGACACGAGCAAATTATGACCAGGACGGTACTATCCGCAATCGATAATGATGACGCTGATAAAGATGATGATTATGATGATGTCAGGGACTGTCCGACTGACTCCTCTAGCACTGGCAGACCACCTGCTGGCTTGAGGCGACGCTTCACATAACCAACTATTCTTTTCGGAGCGCTTTGCCGTGGTTGCGAGCTTCTGTTTGCAATGCCAGCGCTTTCTCGTTTTTGCACTGGTGCAAATAGTGCGCTGTTTCTCATCCACCTCATACTCATTGTAATAGCTGGATAGGAGGAAGTTGTCCCACAATTTGCGCCGCCGCCGAGCCATTTTTTATTACTCCTTGTCGAACCAATGCGGCTTGATTGGTCCAGTTTTTCGACACTTCAGTGGTACCAACTGAGAGTACAGTAATGCCAATCTCTCTCTGTCTAATAACAGTCCAACAGTGTTCCACAGATGCAGCTTGCGGAAGGGAGCAATCTACTTGGCTCTGTGCTTTAGTTAAACCGTCGAAATCTGTTTTCACGTACTTGCAAGCTGGCTCCAGCAGACGGGAATACCGTAAAGATAGATCCATACTGGCTATGAGCGTTGAGTGATCGCATGCTGCTAAGGGTTCTAGGACCTGAATATCATACACATGTTGTTCACAGCTTGTTAACATGAAGTCGAGGCACGATGGAGCTGAGCGCGGCGTTATTTGAGTCGGCCGATATATGTGTTGCACTAGTCCACTTTCAAGTACTAAGTCCATGAACTTTGTTTCGACCTCGCGATGTGCGGGCGTGAGTTTCACTTTAGACCAGTGTATTCGAGGACAGTTGAAATCACTCCTGAGTAGAAAATGGGGACGACTCATGTGACTTCGAAGATACGGCAGCTAATCCAAACAACGGCTCTAGTGACTGCGATAAAATGCAGTCAGGAGCAGCTCCCCGCCTCATGAGATGCATCGAGCACCACAGCTGCTCACACAGACCATCATCGCTTCTGTAGACGCCCACAACTCTCCCACACGGGGAGGACCTGATTTACGGCAAGACGTCACCGCGGGTACTCGATGGTCTATCGAAGCGGAAGCATGAGTAGCCACTGCATTCTATTTCCTGGGCTATCACCTAAGTATTCGGCCACGTCTCTTCGAGCCCCACTACGTCTAACTGCTCAGACGCAACGAAACGACAGAGTTCATCGCGCTTGTTCATATGACTACAAATGTCGCTAAAGGCTACACGCAGGCCGCAGCAAGAACCACTGGGCGTGCTTGAAGTGTGAGCAACCTATTTATCCTGCTTCGTGAAATCTTGGAAACGACCCGAAATTTCACGATACGGAGATTTGTTTCCCCATCACCATTTCGTCACTTCAGCTAAATGACGGCAGACTTGAATCGTTTATCCACCGCATCTAAGTCTAGACAAACATGGAGGTTTAGACCTTTCGAGTGATTTAATCGGGACAAGATCAGCTTCAGACTGACTTCGTCCACAAAGGTGATTCTCATTGGTCGACTTTGTTGATCGCCTTTCCTTCCAAGACGGGTAATTTGCGTCATTTTCAGTCCGTTGAGGAGTCTATCAATTAAGCTCTGTACAAACCCGACGTCGGGGTCGTAGCGTTTCTGGGGAGTTGGATTACTGGACTCAGGCGAGTGGAAGATCACGAGATTAAAACACCTCTGATTGGGCAAGGTTGACCTTGTAGGAGGAGGTTTTTCTTGCGTTTCAACTGGTCTGGCCTGCCATTGATTTGCAGCGGATGAACTCTTTTTATTTTTCTGCCTTTCCTTTCCTTGCACCTTTCACGTGTCTTCAGTACAGAGGCCTTCACACACCGGGACATTTATGCCTGTACGATACAACACAGGTAAAATATTCGTGTCTGGTGTAACTTAGCTGCTGGTAAATGCAGGACTTCGTGCCGGTGAGTTAGCACAGGATAAGCAGGAAAGTTCATCTGAACGCTGAAGACACTTCGGTTGGCTTGTAGGACCAAACACACGGAACTGTGCTCGACAAAATGATTCACCCAAGAAGGCGGTTTGCGATTCTGCTCTATTTGCTCCGGCCGTATCTCGTTTCGGCGATACTTGCACGAAATTTGAAACAAATCATGTTAGATTTTACAAAAATGCCAAAAATGCTCAATCGATAGTCCTGTGCAACAGATATGGAATCTAACGTGACACAAAACACATGTGAGTGTTTTCTGGACTTACGACAAGCTTGGAACAGGCACTGCAAGGTGATTGTTCCGGCATTTTTGAAAATCCGACACCAAGATGGCGGCCAGTTGTGGAGCACAAAGCCATAATAAGATCTCTGAAATTAAATAGATACCACAAGTATTTATGGTCGAAAAGTCCAGTATCAGAAATACAACTGAATGCCATTGTACTTTCTACGAAATGGTTCCAATGCACTGAGAAATCTAACAAAAAGTAAACTTGTTAACACAACCAGGAAAAATCAACTGGAGTTCGCTAACCGCACTCAGGGAGAGACAAAGAAACAACACAAACGCCTGGCAGGTCGGCTCTTTCCATGTCAACTACTGTGTCCAACCAGACGTGTTCATCGTCTTTCGGACTCCAACCTGGCTGTCGGGATACACCAACCGACGCCAAATTCCAAGTGAGGCCTTCATTTTTCTTGACCAAGTCATCATCAATCCACCACTCCTCTTTTTCCAACCGCACCCGCGGCGCGTAAACAATACACGTCGCGGGAGTCGGTTTGCTATCTTCCGAAACAATTGACTTGTCTATCGGAGTTTCCTGCATGATATAACGGGGCTGAGTGGTTCACTCGCTCCTTCTGTGCCAAATACGCCACGCGAAACACGCTTATTGCTCACGCGGTGTTCCCACGAGGCATGAGCTTAGCTGCAAACGCAGCGATGGTTAAACCCAACTGTCCTCTTCACATCTGTTGCAACCGTACAGGAGGCTTGAACGCACAGCTGCTTTGTAAACTCTGTTCTTCTGGGCGAGAGTAATGCCACATTGGCGTCACAGGTGGCGGAGATTGACAAATCCACCTCGAACTTTCGCTTTACGGTTCGTGCTCTCATCTTTTACTCCACAGACGTTAATACAGCTGCCGAGATACTTGAATTTCTGGTGGACTTCTAGCTTGTCCTTATTAAGGGTCAGCGCAGGCGTGGGTCCCTGCCAGTATTAGAGGGCTTTGCATCTCGAGGGGGCAAGGCATAGCCCGGAACGGTTGACATCCAATGTTAAATTGTCCAGTTCTGCTCCTCACATTTGTGAGCTGTCACAGATTAGGGCAGTGTCGTTGGCATACTCCAAATCAAGAAGTCGCTCACCTGGACGCAGCTCCACAGCTTATAAGCCGTGTCCATTGAATGCCGTTTCCATGACTTCGTCCATGGCGAAGTTAAAAAGAAAAGGTGACAGGGGCGACCTTGTCTCATACCGCTGGACATACTGAAGGGCGGCGATATTTTGCCTAAACCCTCACTCTGGCCGAGCTATGCGTATACAGCGCTCTGATGATATTTATGTATTTTATGGACACACCTTTCCTATGCTGTCATTTCCAAAGGGTACGTCGATCCAGCGGTTCGAAGGCACTTTTTATGTTGTGGAACACGACTAAAGTAGGTCACCAGTAGATTTAGCGATGTTCCAACAATTGGCGTTAGGTGAAGATGTGATTACTGCAGTCTTGATTTCGGCGAGGCACTGCTTGTTCCTCGCTAATCTGGTTCTCACGTGTGGCAGTCTGTCTATGCAGAATGACAGAGGTAAGCAACAGAAGCACTTGAGACTAGACTGACCCGTCTATGATTGCCGCAATCCGAACGTGAGCCTCCCTTGCAAATTAGGACTATAACGGAGCGGCTCCAGTCTGTTGGGGACAGTCTGCTGCTTCCACATCTTCATTCCATGTGAGCTGGTTCCCGAATTCGAAGAGAGCTGGAGTAAGCCGACTTGTTCCTGTGGATTTATTCAATTTCGACAGTCATATCCGACTTCTGCGAGTGAGTGCTTGCGGATCCAAGGGGACGGTCCATGGAGTAGGGCGATCAATGGCCTATAAGGAAGATGCTAATTCAGGTTGATTAAACTGCTCCTCAAAATATTCGACCCAATACTCCGAGAGTTTTAACAAGCTGTGGACCAACCGTCCACTTTCTTCGCATATGTTCTCATTAACACCAAGCAAGTCTCCATACGCCCGTTTCCCTTATCAGACGGAATAACTTACGACAGTTTTCAACGGAAACGGCTGTCTCCTTTTTCGACGCACTGAACGATCCATGGCGAAACGAGATTCTTTAACCATCCTTGGCTCAGTTTTAGCTACCCCGGCACATTTTCGCCATTGTATCACGGTTTTTTGTTCAACTTCTCCTTCACGTTTTGTCGGGGCATTATGAGACATACATAGGCATTAAACCGCCCTAGTTATAGACGCAATACTTGACTGTGCCAGCTCTCAATCAACTACTTGACTGTTGCTCCGCAGTGGGAACTGCCCTCCCCGTTATTACCGATCATTTTCTTCCCAGTATATTTCGTGCATGTTTTCATCTTTGCTTCATTATACTTCTGAGACAAGGGTAGGTTAGCATGGAAACAACCTGCACCCTTACAACGGAGAAGCACATTCATTCCCATATTACAGTAGACCAATCAGAGTGCTGCGGTTAAATCAATGAAAACGCGATGATGACCCGACCGGCGCTTCGCAACCTGCTCAGCTTCTTTACGCTTCTGCTATACCCCCATGTTCCGTTGCGTAAGTGGCTCCATGTTTGTTCTCAGTGCATCTGAGCTGACGGTACTCAATATAGCAACAATCTTAGTGCCTCCATCTCGGCAGTACTGGCAATCAGTGTTTTCGCCACGCGTTTGCTAATGCGACCCAACCACACAGTGCTCAACATAGAGCTGCCAGCCCCGAATTCTCCCATCTTCGCTCCTGCAACCTGGAACGCAATTTAAACTTGCAGTCTTCAACGTACACACGTTACTGCAGATCGGTCAGCAAGCTGGACTTGCAAGCACGCTAGAGACCCTTGGAATTGATTTCTGCTGCCTGAGTGAAACGCGACTCCAGGACTCTAACTCGGTCTACCAGCTGGCGTCACCGCTCCATCCACGCACCCGCTTCCATCTCCGCCTCTCTTGTGACGCCGAGTCTATTGCATCTGGGAAAGCTGGTGTTGGAATCGCCCTCAGTGCTAGAGCCGAGACTGCTCTTATTGATTGGATTCCGATCAATAGTCGCCTTTGTGCGGTGAGGCTTCATGGCTCTTGTAAAGTTAGCAGACGTTACGTCGAAAAGTGTGATCTCTACCTACCCTCTGACACAGTCAAAGACCAGTTCTACCAGAACCCTCATTGGCTGCTCCTAAAGGCTCCTAAAGCAGACATCATTGTTTTGACAAGAGACTTCAACGCGCGTGTCGGTCGACTGCTGCCATGTGAGCGCCACCTCGGGGGACCGCATGGATATGATGATGTTCACTCAGATAATGGAGAGATTGCTCAGCCTGTCTACTGATCATCAGCTTTTCCTCTCCAGTACGAGCTTCCGTCATCCTGGACGCCAGTACGCCACTTGCTGTCCCCCATCATCAACCCAGTGCTGGTCACAGATTGACCACGTAGCCATAAGTCGCAGGTGGCGCGGCAGCGTATGCGACTACCGATCATTTTGGTCAACGTGCGTCGATACCGATCATGCACTGGTCTGTGCGACCGTTTGCATGCGTTTCGGTGGTTCAACTAGGTCCAAACATATCCGACTGAACACCGAGCTGGTGGACCCATTGGTGAAGAAGGAGTATCAACAAAGGCTTCGTGAAAATCTCACTCTCTCACTCTGGATATTGATCAACACTTGTCAAGTCTGCAACAAGCCATGCTGTCGGTCTGTTTGTCCAGCTGTGGCCTCGCTCACTCCACTCCCAAAAGCTGGATCTCAGGAAGATCCTCGGAATTGCTGGATCGCTGATGGGCGGTGCCTGCTGGCGCAGAGCACAACGAACACCGCCTGTCTATTACACAACAGCTAAAAGCAAACCTTCGCTCTGATCGTGAATCCTGTTGGTCAAAACAAGCGGATGAGATGGAAGCCGCTGCATCAGCTGGCAACTTCCGCCATCTATTTGGCATCATCAGGGCCACCGGTTGCAATTCCCACGCTATCAGCCAGACGATTTGCGAATCAGACGGCACGAATATCATCAACCTTCACAGGCGATTAGGCCGCTGGACAGACCATTTCGCTCTTTAACTCAACCACCCAACACCGCCCCCTGTGGCGGCCCATCCATTCCCAACGGATGATGCTTGGCTTGGCCCCACAGGCCCCCCCAACTTAAGCAGAGATCCGAGATGCAATCCGATCTTTGAAACGCCACAAGGCTCATAGCCCCGACAGCCTACCACTGGCTCTATTCAAAGATGGCGGGAGTGTACTTGTCAGCGAAATCCTATTGCTGTTCACGAAAGTTTGGACTGAGGAGAAGGTTCCGAACTCATGGGGAGAATCGGTCATTGTTCCGATTCACAAGAAAGGCTCCCGCGACGATTGCTATAACTACCGCGGAATCTCGTTTATCTCTGTCGCATCCAAAACTTTCGTGTCTGCCCTACTTCGCGGGCTTTCAACGAGAAGAGAGTTTTCCCGAGAAGAACAAGCCGGATTTCGTCCACGCCGCGGCTGTATCGACCAAACCTTCACGCTCCGCTAACTTCTCGAACTCCGTCACATCCACCGGCGGCCAACAATCGTAGTGTTCTTGGACATCCGAGCAGCATTTGTTTCAGTGAATAGATCTACGTTGTGAAACTGTTTACTGAAGAAAGGTGTGTCCGAGAAGTTTGTAACTATCCTGAAAGAACTTTACAACCACACGTCGGGTAAAGTCAAGGCTAACGGCACGTTCTGTTCTTCATTTATTGTTACCAACGGTGTTCGCCAAGGTTGCCTTATTGCTCCTTTCCTCTTCAATTTTGCCAACGAAGATGTCGTCCAAGGAGCACTGGAAGGTGTCCAGAACTGCGGTGTTGAGCTCCTACCTGGAGACAGAGTCACGGACTTGGACTACGCGATGAGATCGCCTTGCTGCGGGACGACCCACAAACCCTCCAGGGCGCTTCGGACCGCTTAGAGATGGAGGCGTCTAAGTACGGCTTATGCTGCACTCCGGGAAAATGTAAAACGCTGCTCCAGCACTGGCAGGTGTCTGAACCCGCGCTCACCATTGCTGGACATGTTCTGGAGCAAGTCCCTTGCTTTACTTCAGACGTCAGGAAATATATTTTAAGAAAATAACACAAACTCGCAAATGTTATCGAAATTACCTACATGTGCAAGTTACTAAAAGATAGTTCAGGTTGACATTAAAGAGACAACATAACAAACACACCACCTGAAAAAGACCCAGCATGCATGCAAGCGGTTAGTAAATCGAATGCATCGTACCAACAAACGCTGCGCCGGTTCTGCCTACGTTCTCTGCAGCCTTCATCTTCGTTTCGGTGTTGGTCCCGAGTGGACTCGCTCATGGCTCACTCGGCCTACCCGACTCAGGCACTCGCGACCGCATGTGCTACAGCACCATGCGCTTGATGTCGATGGAATACACTCCATCGGCGCCTATCGCTTCCGCACTTGCCGCTTCTTCTCTGCATGCATGAAGTCTTTCTCCTGCACCTCGGCAACTGCCTTCGTGATCAGATCGCGCCATGCACATCGATCAACCGCTTTCGATTCCCATGACCTGCAATCAAGATTAGAACGTGTGAGGCTCACTTTGATCACATCCTGGTAACGAAGCTTCGGTTTCCCCACATGCCGCTTCCCACTACTCAGCTGACCGCGTTGAATCCATGCGACTCACATGACCAAGCCACCTCAAGTGCCTCAGCAAAAGTATGCAGTTAACTGTATACATGCCACTTCGGCGCAACACTTCCGTGTCTGCAACTCTGTCGCACCAACAAATGCACAGAATCCATCGCGAACAATATGGATGGAACGGCTCGAGATATCGCACATCCCGCCGGTACATCGTCCAGGTTTCACTGCCTTATAGAAGAACAGACAGCACCATGGATTCGTACACCATCAGCTTCGTGCCAACGGTAAGCTGATGATTGTTGTTATACACTCTGTATTCTAGCTTCCCGAATGCCGCCGCTGCCTTCGAGACGCGGATATGAAAATGCGCAGCTGCTGGTCAGTTCACATCACATCACCAAGGTAGCAGAAGCGGGAGGTGGTTTCCAAAACATCAGCGCCAATGCTGATTCACGGCAATATTGAAGATTGCACCTCCGGTGAAGGCTGAAAGAGACAGACAGTTTTGTTTGTGTTGATGGTGAGCCCGAATTCGGCCGCTGTCGAAGCCAGAGCACTAGTCATGGGCTGCAACTCATCCGCCCTGTGTACGAACAATGCACAGTCGTCAGCGAACAGAAACCTACGGACAGTTGTCTCACCGACTAGCGTTCTCGCATCAAAACGACGGATGTTCAGCAGCCAACCATCAGTACGGTGCTTCAACGAACACCGAATGCACAAGCCACATCAAAAGCACAAGACATCATTGCATGAAGATAAAAATTAAACAGAGCTGGAGCTAAGACACAGCTTCGCTTCACACCAGAGACAACTGCAAAGTCAACCGAAGTCTTTCCACTCAGCTGCACCCTCGCCCGCATACCACTGTGCAGACATTCAATTAAGCTTACAAACTTACTCGGGCAATCGAACTTACCCAACACCAGCCACAGTGTCTCGTAGTTCGGCATATCAAATGCCTCAGTGAAATCAACAAAAAGCGAGTACAGCGACTAGTGTCGTTCTCTGCACTTCTCCTACAACTGATGAGCAGCAAACACCATTTCTATGGTGCTACGACCCGAACAGAATCCACACTACTCTTCCGCACTTTAGGTTTCACAACCTGACTGACGAGGCGGTTGAGCAGGATTCGGGCAATCATCTTGCTCACACAACTCAGCAAGTTGATGCCACGATAATTCGTGCAACATTGCTTGCTCCCTTTGCCCTTGTACAGTGGTAGCACAATGGCATCCGTCAGCTCAGCAGGCACCTCCTCCTCAATCCACATGCGTTGCACCAAGTGATGCAGCGCGGTCACCAACGTGGGTCTGCGGGTTCCAATACTTCAGGCGGGATCCCGTCGGCACTGGTACACTTGCCGTTTCGCAGCTGAGCAAGTGCTGTCTGTGTCTCATCCAGTGTAGGCGTGTCCGCCAGACTCACTCTCACATCTTGCTTCTTCAGACCGTTTAAGGTAGGCCAGTCGATCTCTGAACGGTTGTTCAAGAGACAGTCAAAGTGTTTCCGCCAGATCTGCATTATGTCTGCAGTCTGTGTGCAGGTAGCGCCTGAGCTACCATCGATCAGTGGCCTCGACAGTTCCAATCTCGGTCCATACACCGCCTTCAAGGAGTCAAATATTTTCATTGCGTTGGTGACGTTGGGCGTAGCATTCCAACTGCTTCACCTTCTCTGTCCACCATGCATTTTTAATGCGACGGAGATCTCGAGTCAGTCGTCATCGAATTCGCCCAAAATTTTTCTCTTCTTCCTCAGGTTACTGCGGTCCGGCACATTTGCAGCGAAGGTTGCATTCTTCTCTGACACTAATGCTCCAGTCGTCGCATTGTTGTCATCGAACCAATCAGGCCGCTCACAGTTTGCGCGCCCGATTGTCTACTCGGCAGCAGCTGTCACCTGACCGCGAATGTGGTGCCACAGGTCCCCCACTGTGGCTATGCATTCCACATCACAGAGGCGTGCAGCCATCGCCTTTTCCAGCTCAATACGTTTTGCCACAGTATCGAGGGAGAGAATGTTACATTTGCGCCGATTCCCTGCGAGAGTTCAATACATTGATTTACGAAAATATATGTACACTTTGGTCCGCACCAGTTTTTGATCAGTGCCACACTCAGCTCCAGGCATACACTTGTCATGTGCACTTCACGCATATCACGCTGACGTACGATGACATAGTCGAGCAGGTGAGTGTGACCAATCCGTCCAAGTTGCTATATTACTCGCACTCAGTGCAAACCGAGTGTTCGTGATCGGCAGGCCGTGTGTGGCACACAGTGAGAGCAGCCTGTCACCGTTCGCATTCGCTGAACTAATGCCATACGAACCGATAACATCTGTCCACGCTGATGCATCACGCCCAACGCGCGCGTTGGAATCACCCAGCAGAAATAGTCGGTCGCTCCTCGGCACAGACCATATCCCGGAGGATAGCTGAGTGTAGAATTGATCGCGCGCGTCATCAGGATAACACATGGTCAGACCGTACGTGGTTATTAAAGTGGCAAACTTACCTCTTTCGAGTCGTAGGCGAACAGTAATCAGTCGTCCGCTGATGCCTCTTGGTTCACCAGCCAGGTGGCCATAGAGGCGATCGGCTATTGCAAATCCAACCCAAACTTCACGGGGTGCTGAGGCGGCGTTGCCCATCCATTAGAACGTGTAGCCAGCACCTGCTTCATGCAACTTACCTTACTCAGGGAGCCAAGTCTCACTTAGCGCTGCAATATCGATGTTATAGTGCGCCAGTTCCATCGTGACGAGTGCAGTGCGTCGCTCGGGGCGCTCACTTGAGTTCCTGTCCTGTAGTGTGCACACGTTCCAGCACCCGATGCTGAGTGCTTTGCGCGCAGGCATACGATTGTATTGATGGGCAATCGCACGCGAGATGGTGCTTGTGCTTCGGAGATTTTCTTGGGGGACTCTACCCAAAGCCTTTGGCTCAATAGCCTGACCCACAAGGCAGTGGGTGATTTGGAGTTTTTCTTGTGGGGCCGCATCTAGCCTTTGGTTTAATAGCCTGACCCACAAGGCAGTAGATAGTTTGGAGATTTACTTGAGGGACTCAGCTCAGAGCCTTTGGATCAATAGTCTGACCCACAAGGCAGTGGAGAGCAGTCCAGCTCGGGAATATGATTGCAGAGATAGCTTGGGATCTGTTGGAGATCCGTCACACGCAGCCTTTGGAGATCTGGAACAATTCATATATGTTTTGCGACAGTAGTTGGACATGCACCTTCGACCATGGCCACACGCAGTTGGGTTTTGGCGGTTTTGCACTAATTTGACCAGGGGCTGCCTGGCTTGATGCAAACAGTAGCGAACCATTGAGCACCCAGCGGTGCCCTTCCACCTTCAGCGATAATGCGTGGCGTTCGTGCTGTATGCCAATTGAGATGTGTGCTTATAACCCTTAGACCTGTTGTCTCCCATGGCTAAGTTTTACGGGAAGAGAGCCATCGACCACTTCCTAACCTCCGAAAAGGATGGACTCGGATACTGGCAGGACGCCCACAGCTGACAGCAGAACGGCTTGGGTCCTCAGCCAAAGCCTTCGATTAAATGTACACCGGAAAGGCAGTAGGTCTAGCATATGGTCAGTTCACTGACTCATGCGAATTGATGTCCTGAATCTTAGCTGGGAGAAGGGCATAACCCAACTCCCACCCAGCGGTCGCCCCGAGGAGGCGTCCAGGACATGAGCCCATGGCACAACAGTAGCAGCACTGGGTAGACCATCTGTCAGGAACTAGCCACCGCCAGCCTCAGCGCATCCTAAGCTGTCCCGCCATATATATATATATATATATATATATATATATATATATATATATATATATATATAGCACTTAATCATAGTGCCACAACACATGGGCTTTTGCATATATGTTATGTGGGCCCACGGCTTCCCGGTTGCCCAGGCCAAGGAGGAGGGTTCACTTAGGAGGCCGCACCCGAAGCCTTAAGCCATGAAGGCCCGACTCGCAAGGCAACGGTGCGATTGACATAAATAGCAAGCCGTCGGAAGCCGGTAACACTACTTTTGCATAATAACAAACTACTCAGGACACTCGAACTGCCCAACTATAGTGGGAGAGGTCAGGATACGTTTCTGGAACGTCCAACCAACCTCGGAGTACAATACCGTTGACAACCGAGTGGCTCATAGACCTTAGTGTTCGGTAGCAGTCCACATAGAAGCTGGTGGTGAACAAGGTTGTTCATCCGCCCTGCGTTGGGCATTCACCTCCGGTTACGGAAGTGGGTGGTCAGTGACCCTCTAGCCGGTCACATTGGCTTTGACAGAGCGCTGTACGAGCTCTTTTGGTATTTAATGTAGAACGAGGGGGACTAACCTAGAACTACCCGCGCTCTGAGAGGCTGCCGCTAAGTGTCCGCGATTGGTTATTCATCTCGTTTGCAGAGCAAACAATACCTATTCACAGTTATCTCCACAAGGAAGGCATTTCCCAGTCCGCAACCTGGGGACGAATCCGATAGCGTGGAGCTCAGTCACGGGATAGATGTACAAGATTTGATTTCCAATTGGTCAAAGGTCAATGGTATATTGCGGTGAAAAAAGCTGAAACTTGACATGTCCCGCCGGAGGATCGGTTAGGGGTTAGCAATATGAAGGCAAACTAGCAATAGGAAATAGTGAAAAACCGCCAATTAAGGATTTGCCGGTTACAGGGTTCCCGTCTGAGCAGCCCACACTTGGTTTTATCGTCTGTGGTTTCCGGGCAAAAATAGTGGTTGGTTAATGTTTTTGGTTTTTCTGATGTTCGTATGGGTCGTTTGGATTACGCGATATGGTGTAGTATAGCCAGAGTACCGTCGACACGGGTTTTGAATACGGTTAACGTGGAGGCTGAAATAACAGCTTCTGAGAGCGTATTCCACGTGTGGCAAACAATCAGCGAGAAGTTTCTTCGACACTCCAACCGACTATATTGTTCTGCCAAGTTGAGATGATGACTTCTCAGTTGGTTGTTGTGACGCAGCTTCAGCAGGTGATGGCACGGGTGATGAGTATTGTTTACTATTTGGCAAGCCATGATTAGGTCACCACGCAAACGCCGATAACGTCCGCTGAAAATACCAAGCACTCTGAGGCGCTGTTCGTATGACAAGTGTCACAGCGACTTGACATTTTTCGTCGCCTGACGTTGCGGAATCTCCAACGCCTTGAGATCCCGCTATAGCCATGGGTGCCATGATCTAGTTGCATATTCAACATGAGGGCGTACGTAAGCGGGAAGTATTTGGCGGAAAATAAACGGTTCGAATTACCTGAAAGCTCCCCGTAAGAGCCCCATGATTTGGACCTCCTTCGGTGCTATTTTGGACTGCTGCGAGCAGCCAAGATCCATTTCGAGAGAGCAGTGTTGCAGCTCCTGGTCTCCCAGCTTATATGTGTGAACCACTCGGTGTCGTAAACGGAGTACTTGACATTTAGCCACATTGAATAGAAGGCGATTTTGGACCGACCATCCATAAATCTTGGCAAGGTCATTTTGAAGGTGGATGCGGTATTCTGGGGCTCTGATCACTCGCCATACTTTGATGTCATCGGCGTAGAGAAAACAGATTGACTTAATTTGGTGCACTAGATCGTTTATGAAGACCAAGAATAGACGGGGCTCCAGTACCGAACCCTGTGGCACGCCGCATTCGGCGTGAATTGGGTCTGTCATGGATTCACGTACTCTCACCTCCAGACGCCTATACGAGAGAAAATTGCAGATCCACCTGGGGCGAGGGTCCCCAATGCCATGTCTTTTAAATTTGGTGAGAAGGATACGATGGTCCAACCGGTCGAATGCCTTAGAGAAATCAAGGTATGCAACATCAACTCCTGCACCAGCATCCACCGTTTCGGTCCAACTGTCTTGTACTAACAATAGGTTAGTTGTGCACGACCGATTCTGGCGAAAGCCGTGTTGCTGCTGAGCAATGTGACTTATGCCGTCCAGATAAGACTTGCGTGCGTCGGCAACGATAGGCTCCATAACTTTTGAAAGAACTAGCAGAGGAGTCACTGGTCGATAATTAGCTGAGTCGGAACGAATACCCCCTTTGTAAATGGGAGTTATTATCCCGTGTTTCCGCTTTGCAGTAACGTGCCTATCGCCAAGACAGTTCTAGAACAGCCACGCCAATTGTTCAGCCAAAACGCCAACCGCCACAACTAGCGTCCTTTGGCGCATGTCATCAATTCCTGGACAGGCGTGCAGGCGCATTGATAGCAGCTTTCTCACCATGGTGTCTGCCGTAAAATCTATATGAGTGAGTCCTTGTGGAAGCACCATAGTTTTCAATGATGCAGGAGACCACGGTATGCAATAAAACGTTGGTGCATACTGTCTTTGCAGAACGTTCGACGCAGTCCGAGTTAGACCATCCGCTGTTTGAAGAGAGAGAAATCCACTTTTCACCTTGTAGAGGCTGTTCACGTTCTAGTACAGAATCCTAGGATTTGAAATTAATCGGTCGGCTGAGGCATATTGATGAGCTACTTTGTCCTCATGCACTAATTGGGTAGAGTGCTTACGCTGGACAACATAGGCCTCCCAGGTACTCGGACTCGAATCGGTTTTGTGGGTATGACACGCCGCGTTGCGCATCAGCATGCATTTGAGTGTTCTACTTCTTATGATTGACGCAATGTTTCTCGAACTGGTAGTCTTGGTTTCCGATGCTCCACTAACCAAGGTGTTAAATCTACTGACAAAACGTTCCCCAGGCTATGGCCGGTGCATCCTCGGTTAGGAAACTCCAGTCGGTCGCCTCAGTGAGTCGGGTTAAGGTGTCGTATATGGTTATGGTGCGAGTCATTTGAATTCTGTCCTCCGGGTATTCAGCATAGCAAGTGTACATGAAGTGCAACGTCGCATGATCACTGCGGCCTATAGGAGAATCGATTGTCACGCTCTCAATCATCGGTTCTTCATTAGTGAATATCCGGTCCAATATGAATTGCTTGTTATTTTCCCTACGTCTGGTGAGCGAAGTGACGTGGCCATAAATCGGCAAGTCTAAGGCAAGATCTTGCAGGTCTGCTTTGAATTGCTTTCCTGGTGTAGTCTGGGATTCTGGAGCATGTAAAATCGCCGGCGATTAAAATGTGACCGTTCTTCCTGTTTATCACATGCCTCATTACGGCCATCAAGTTGCAGTCAAACTCAGGTGTAGACGATGGTGGGCGGTAAACAACAGCCACTAGGCCAAAGTCGTTCCCTTATAACCATAAGCTGCACCAAATGGAGTCAGGTACGTCGATTTCCGAGTCGTGTACGGGTGCACACTGCAGGTTGCTACGAAAAAAGAGTGCTACCCCACCACCTTTGCTGAATCAATTACTCGGGACGACGGACATACCTGTTAGCGCGATTTCCGCATGCGTTGTCTCACTGTGCAGCCATGTTTCCGTGATGGCGATGTGGCCCCAAGCTGCTGACGTGCGTCTAAGCCATAGTTCAGCTAATTTGCTGAGTAGGCTTTCGGTATTTGTGTACATGCATGGGAGCTTCTCGGCGACCAAAAGTGTGTTGGATGTGATGTGAGTTTACGCCGACCGATGTAAGGTCGGCAACTAATCATTTTTGGATGGGCTGCACGCTCTCGGGACGAATTTGGTAGATATTCAAGTATCAGATGCCCCGGCTCCCTGTGGTCGCTTATACTCTGCTGTGTGCCTTCGGGGATTTTCGCTACTGTTGAAACCGTCACCGGGTCTGGTCCTACGCTTGGGATTTTCCTTGAGATTTTCGCCCCCACTGGGTTGTCATTAGAAGGAGGTTGTGTTTTGCTTTCAGACAAATTTCTCTCGGCAGTCTGCTACGAATTTTGGTCTAATTCTCTAGAAGATTTTATGCTGTTAGTTCTAATTGTAACACCAATTTCAACAGCTTGGGACCGCACCCCTTGTAGTTCGGTGATACAGGGATCCTTGTCACCGAAGTGGCGACTACATTTTCGAGAGAAAGAGCCTCACGCATGTAGTGCCATTGCTCCTGGTCGGGTACCTTAGCATCGTTGGTAGAGGAATCTGTAATTTTAGAGACACCGTGAGCGATGACATTTTCTTGACTATTTCTGTTCATCTCTCCGTTAGTGAGATCCGCTGAACGTTCTTTCCACGGGATTTCAGTTAGTATGCGCACTCCACTGGACGCGTTGCGGAGTCGATTTGCAGACAGCAGAACGGCCTCTGTCTCATCCACCAAGTTTAGTGTTATCCGAAGTAACCGGGCTTTATCGTAGTGCAGCGCGTATGGGTGATGCGAGATGCGTCTTAATGTCGTGGGATCAGCATGGACACCGATCGTCATACAGATGGAACTCCATTGATTTCAACCTTCCGTCAGCCTACCCATAATTGTGTTGGATTTGGATTCGGGGGCATTGGTGCACACAAGATTTAGGGCACCATGGTTGCGCATGGTGACTACTGGTTTTAGAGCCTTAGTTTCCCATGCTTTCGGTGAATTTGTGGACGGCATTGATGGAGGCCATCTGTGCTGCGACACTATAGTTTTCTCTAGTCCGGCCACCAAAGTTACCGGTGCTCTTTCCGGTGTTTGCTTGGAGGCGACCGATGCGTATATTACCTGGTTCCTCACTATGGCTAGGTGACTGCAGCTTAGGGTCTCCTATATAGCGAATATACTACTTGGTGTAACACTGTAGAAAAGTTGAAGCGGGCATGCTGCAGGCAGTGTTTTTACTTATTGGGGGGAGAGAAAGGGTGTTGGTACTGGTGGAGACTGAGAACTCGGGTTAATGTTGTCACACCTGGCTCTCTTCTTCAGCCTGAATGGGGAATTTGGGTTGTTTTTTCACATACAATTGCAGGTCTGCTTCCTCCCATTGGTATAACGCTGACGCTCACCGTTTGTTCGACTGTTTCTGTTAGTCTTTCACACTTCTTCAGTAGCACCGTTAGATAGCTAACAACTGGGATAGCAGTGCCTACTTGGCAGAACCAAAACGACTGTCGTTTTTATCGTCCCCATCCCAAGGCATTTAATGTGATAGGTTTTCAAGCAACTGCTGCACACTAGCCCACTCTTCACCATTTTAACACATAATTCACACTTGCTCTTAACCTGAGATATGTTCCCAGAGGGCGTGGAGACTTTAGGTCACACGTTTTTCGAATGATCAGTTAGTGCCGCTTTCTGCATCAACGATAGGCATGAGTCAGCGCTTGTGGCGCGCTCGCTGTCGCCATTGCTTCCTTGTAAACACACGTTTCACTGTTGGTCGGTTGATCGATCGATCTTAGTCCCAGCTGGTTTAGGGCCTAGTAACTGCATCTAGACACAACGCTGAACACAGCTGAAGACGTCACAACTTCTTTCGCATCTGCGTTGAGAAACACCGGATTGGAATAAGCTTAGGCTTTTCGGACTGCCTCGAGAATTCCCTATCGAATGGTGTCACACAGAAGGGCAATCGACTCATTATGATTGAGTTATTCGCATGTGCTTAATCACAGATGACAGTTAAAACGGTTATTCATGGTAAGAACTTTAATTGTGGTGGATAATAATAATAATAATAATACTACTAATAATAATAATTGATCACTACATGGCTAGTAAATCCAGTTCGAATAAGCGTACGGTGACTAAGCTGCGAGAAGATGGAGAGAGGAATAATCCAAATGACGCAGGAGCACGCGCGTCATGCGTGAGTGTGGATGCCCTTTGCGGTCACCAACCTTAAGGCAAGATAGGGCTAACCGCGAACTCGGTTTGTCTACCCTAAGTGAGTCTTAGCCGCTGCTGCAAACTGCAGTAGGTAAGCAACGTCTGTTGAGTATTCTAAATGAATCTGGTTATCTTTGGCACGTAGCTCAGTGCAGTATGTGCCGAGAGGTCAAACTACTTGACAGCCTTAGTGTTACTGTGATAATCTGTAGCTACGGAATATGCTTCCGCAGCTATTGGAGGCAAAAGTCAAAACCGAGATCTTGGTTTTGCCACAAATAAAAGTCTCGTCAGTTGGGATGAATTAGCCACGACACCGGAGTGTGGGGACTTTAAGTGGCCAATGGTCCGTGCGTACTCCTTTTGGTGTGACCAATTTTTGCTGTGGCCACTGTTCCACGTGGGTATTCTTTGTATGGGCAAGTATATATGTGAACATTCTACTGTGCGCAACTTTCGTTTGGGCTTTCTTCTGGTTCCCATTTTCCATATCCATAGACGGGCAACACAAGAAGCCAAGGTGAATTTTTTTACAGGCCAAACGATATTTCCACTTCACCCTTACTCGGTCCCATAGGTTGCCCTGAATAAATGTAACGACAAAACTTCACCAATCCGATGTGCCCTCAATCACAAGCATCTTTGTAAAGAGGATCAAAAGTAGCTTTCAAGTGGGTGTGAGCTATACACATTTCTTTTTGATTACTTATGAGGAGGATTTTAGTTGTAATTTTAATGCTTTCGTCCCAGCAGCTCACAAGCTCCATAGCTCATCCACAATCCGGAAAAGCACCAGACGCGTTCGGTCCCCAGTAGGGGACCGAGGGAGTGCGCACCACTGACGAGCCCTACTGGGGCGAAACGTGTCTGCTGCTTTTCCGCGCTGAGACTGTGCTATGTAACTTGTGAACCGCTGGGACGAAAATATCAAAATTACCTTTCTTTTTGGCTGGAATTCCAAACCGACCTGGGTGAGCGCAGTCGAAGTGTTACTATCCGACAGTTCCTATATGTGTGTGTGATCCAGCTCTAATGTTCACCTCCCACTGCTTTATCATCCGTTCATACTTGCCTGTTTAACAGATACCGCTTGCCAAGGGAGGAATGGTGGCTCAATCTACGCCCCCTGATGCGAATCATGGCCAAACACGACAGTCTCTACGAATCGGAGAGCATAATGGCCGGTGTGGATAGAGTGAGATGAACCTGCTGACGCACACACACACACCCACACAGACACACGCACCGCCGCCGACTGGCAAACGCTGCTATTATCCCTAGATCTTATTTCTGTGTACTCCATCTAGTCTACCTTGCAACTGTCACCACTCATCCCTATTTTTGCCCCGGTTTGTACAACACCTCAGTCAATTGTGCTTCATCGATTTCATCCGTAGTACTCCCCTTGTCCTTTCAACGTCATTCGCGGCGAGAATTCCTTGACTTCCTGTACTACTACTTCTAGTCGCTATTTTTCGTTGTATTATTGACCTGTAGTTACTATTTATATAACTTGATCAACCGTGGACGCTTCCTTAGAGGCAGTCACCATACCCTATCTGTGTTTCTCATACTTCTTATACCTGGGGACGAACGAGTATTAGGCTTGACCTGAATTCTTTTCGACCAAGTGAAGCTATACCACTGCTGTACGAGACGTTTGTAAGTCCTGAAATCACTTGAGTCCAGATCGATAAGTCAATATCGACGACGCCGTCTTATACTCAGATAATGAGAGGTAGACATCAGATTTGTAGGGTGTATATACAGGCGCGGATGTTTTGACGCACATGAACATTTGCCTTATTTTCTTACCTGAACATTTCTAGGCCGTAGTATGCGCCTCGATTACCAATAGACAGCCATGTCACATAAGATCCCTACCACATTCAGTATGACCGAGAATAGTAAGACTGATGGACACAATGCAAAGTGGAGAGTGGACCAACAAGGACAGTGAATAGCGCAGCGCAGGCATGACCGGGCACAGACAATTAGAGGGGATTCACAATCAGTAAAACGAACGGAGGGCTGGAATGTATTAGGTTGGTAATAAAGTTATTGCGGTTTTTACTCTTAAACTTTAAATGCGCGTATATTGGCTCAAACGTAACATTTTTATTCTAAAGAGACGCATTCGAATTGACACACTTTTGCCAATGGGAACCAAGTTTATTTATCCCCGATGAATGACACTCCGGCGTTCTGTTGGCGATGAAATCGTCGAAGGCGGTCTCAACATCTTCTTGGGTTTTAAAGCTTTTCTCTTGGAAGAAGTTATCCAAGCATTTGAAAAAGTGCTAGTCGCTAGATGAGATGCCAGGGAGTGTGGTGGGTGATGCAAGTTTCATAGCCTAGCTCATGCAACTTCCGCAGGGTTGTTTGTGCGATATGCGGCCGAGCGTTTTCATGGAGAATGATGTCCCCCTCTATTTTGACTAGTGCCGGGCACCTGTGTTAAAGTTTTCTGTGCATTTCGACAACTTGTTGATAGTACTTCTCCGCTGTAATGGTTTCTCCTGGATTCAGAAAGTTGTGATGGATCAGACCAAGCGTAGGCCACTAACCGGTCACCATAACCTTTTTGGGTGCAATTCCGGCTTCGGGAAGTGCAGCGGAGCTTTATCGTAGTCCAACCATTGGGAGATTTGTCGCCGATTCTCGCAAAGGATCCATTTTTCATCATTACATAAGACGGTCGAGAAACGGATCATTCCTATTGCGCAGAAGAAAGGCAGACGACGCCTCAACGTAGCGAGTTCTTTGCTTTTCATCCAATTCGTGCGGCTCCCACTTATGAAGACCGGGAACCAACACGTCGGGCTGTTGAGGCGGGCGTTTGGACAAATAAACTGCTCCATATTTCGACAAATGCTCAGCGCGTATGTTCGCCCCCATGTCGAATACGCAATTCAAGCCTGGCATCCATGGGTGAAACACGACCTTAATGGACTGGAGCAGCCACAACGCCGGGCATCTAAGAACGTAATTGGAATGCGCAATCTTTCCTACCAGGAGAGGCTGCAACGACTAGGATTGTTCAGTGGAAGCTATCGCAGACTACGAGGTGACCTGATTATGGCATACTGGATTCTGCGAGACCCACATCACGTGTGCCGCCCTTTACTGCAACTCAGCTGCAATACAAACCTGAGGGGCCACTTATTAAAACTCGCAGAACAACACAGTCGTCTGGAGTGCCGCCGAAATTTCTTTTCCATTCGTGTCTGTCACCCGTGGAATGCTCTCCCAGAATTGGTCGTCTCTGCACCAACACTAACAGTATTTAAAAGACGGTTGGACGATGCACTCATCCACTTACACTTTGTTACTTTACGTCTCCATCCTACACCTGGAGTTTACCATGGAATTATTTGTTGTTAACTGTGGATGCTGTGAATCTAAGAGGATCGCAGGACTGCAGCGAAGCAAACGATAAGTCCTTATTTTCATATTTAAAGTATTAACTATTTTACTATCCTTATTATCATTATTGTTATGTTGATATCCCCACCAACTATCCAATGGGACTTGTAAAGTAGCGCTTCTTAACCCGTATGAATTCATTGTTCATTGTTCAACATTCCAATCTCCTGTAAATGTTTTAAAGCTGTCGCATGTATCAGGAACTCGAATAGTTTTACGCAGATCCGCTTTCACTACGACCCTTAAGTGATTGTTGTTCACTTCCAATGGCCATCCACAACGCTGTTCATCTTCAAGCCTTTCGTAAGTATTTCGAAACCACATTGTGCAGTACAATTATCAGTGGTTCCAGCACTGAATGCACTGTTGATGCCATGGGCTGCTTCCGCTGCCTTTCGACTAAGTTCAAATTGGTAAGGGAAAACTTTGCGAAGTAAACGCGACAAGTTAGTGTCATTTTTTCCATCGCCGTTGCAAATGTTGCCCAGGAAACCCGCGACACAGTGGTATCTGACTGTGTACTTGCTGTAGTATCTGCGAATATTACTCTAGAGAAGGACCACATCGCCCGTTGAAGCCATTTTTTCCTAGACGCGTACGAAATGGTGGAAGCATTGCCGCAGCTGACACGCTACGTTTGAAAATTGCTAAATTCTACGGGAAATTTAATCAGATCTAGAAAGTGATGTTCCGTGATACCTATCAGCGTTATAACTGACGAAACAACTGATGATCGCGGGGTGATGGAACTACTCATCCTGTTTTGCGCATCATTGAAGTCCAACAAGGACAATCTCCGAGCATAGCTCATCGACACGGTCAATATGGAGAGAACCAGTTCTGCCACAGTTGGAGGAGCCATCCTGCAATCGTGTAATGGCCTTCATGTCTGATGGCGTTAGATATGTGACCACTTGTTGCCGAGATGTCACTAAGTCCGTTTGTGAGCATTCCGTTCAAACCAGGCGTGTTACCCGTTGCATCAACTTGATTGGAGAGACTATTTGCAAATTCTCTCCGGAAGTCGATTGATTCGTCGCAAAATGAAATGCAATTCCGTCTTTCGGAAAGAAAGAAGCGTGTCTACATGGAGTATTTAACTCAGGAGGGCGTGGATAACCTAGCTGGCCCACCAGCACCGGATATCTCCCTTTGGAATTCCTGGCTGGAAGCTGTCGCACATCACAGCGAGTATACCTATCATTACCCAGTCATGTTCCGAGCTGTACAGCGCGAGTTTGGAGACTCAGCTGATGTTTGTGAACTGGTGGATATTGTAACCAAGGAAACAACACAGAAATCCTTGAGATGGCAACAGCTTTGCATTACGACTGTTGCGAAGGACATCATCCGTCACCTGAAAACTGCCGAATCACAGTCTCTGGTAAGCCATAATATTTTCAATCACCTCACCGATCCATTCATGTCGCTGAAAACTGCCGCAGAGGAAAACTGGATGCAAAATTTGCAGACAGAGTGACTCATCTTTGATGCGTTTAGCAAAATCCAAACTGACATACAACTGCTTATCCCAAGCTGCTGAGATCAAAGGCCAGCTGGCCGTTGTTGAAAGCCATTATTAGAGTGCTCGACCCTAACCAGCTCATCACCTTACCCAGTGATCCATACAAGTATGTCGATGTTCCAGGCCTGGTTAACTCCCCAGCTCTCACAGCCGAGTGAGTAATCTATCGAAAAGTGGTGGAAGAAGTTCAAGGAGAGGAACGTGAAGACACGCTGGCCTTTTGGTACGAGATGCATGAAAGAACTCCACAATTGGCAGACATCGCCAGCCGTTATCTATGCATTCCAGTGAATTCGGTAGACGCTGAACGGAGCTTTAGTGTCTACAAAAATGGTGTGACTGCTAAGTGTCATAACCTTTCTGACAGTAGCACGGAACACCTTGTTAGGTTTTATTTTAATTCCTCTGTTTTGAATTATGACTGACATGTACCTCATATTACCGTGCATAAGCCGAGGAAATTTGGGCAATTTCCATTTCTGTAGTTGGGGGCTGCGGGTCCAATTATGCAAAGGTTATGCGCACTATGAAAAATCACATGCAAAATCCACCCAGAAATTCACTACTCACCTATACCCCTACCATGCCTTAGCATCACTCGCTAGTGACAGACGGTAACCTAAGCGGGTATTGAAGTGCCTATAGGTAGACACATTATGTTTGTGTCGAAAATTCTCGGTATATTGCACATTTGACTTTCTCGACGGATGGCAGTAATAGAAAGATATGAATGTACAGAATCGAACACTGGAAAAAGTCATAACAGAACAGCACGTACTGGTACATTTTATAGGCTCACATATCCAAACGTAACACAATGTTAACAAAATTACTCCAATCCTCGCATGCTATTCTGCCACACCAGCACACAGTCAGTTGTAGCATGGAAGTGAGGGAGAAACCCATCGAGGGAATACCCCGCATGAAAGCAAGTCCCCTTGGGACAGTTCCATGATTGACCGTATTCTTGTTGTTCTTGTCCTCATTTTCTTAAGCACTCTGCTGCCTTCTGACTGCCAATCACTTCAAAACTCAGTTGGGATTCGTTATACAAAACAAGCACAATTAACCATCTTATGCCATATTGTTGTACAGATTGATCAGGCCATTCAGTTGGACCGTGTCCCGCAACATCGAGGAATAATCCGTTCATTTTTTATGTATTTACTTACAATCTCTGAACAGTTCCTGGTACTGTTCCTCTGTCATTGGGACGTCAGGATGAATATCGTCATCTTCAACTTCACTGCTCTCGTCATTGTCGTATTCCCCAAAAATGGTATCGTCCTCACTTCCATCCGTAGTATCATTAATGCAGCACGTTTCAAATGCTCGCATGATAATTTCTGATGGAATATCCAGTCATGGTTTTTTCACCCACTATGCAATTGTAACGAGGTCAAAAGTTTTCACGTTGGCACCATTCTCCAACGCTAAATCAGATGACGCCATCCATTCAATCCACCGGGCCCGAAGCCTATCTTTAAAGGGCTTATTGAAACAGACATCGAGTGGTGGCAAGGTTGATGGAAGTCCACCAAGAATTAAAGCCACGAACGACTTCATTGCATGGCATCGTTGCTCTACGTTCTCAGTTCGGTGTGCCCTAAACAAATCCCAAACCAGCATAGATGGTTTCTTTAAGAGGGCACCGCTTCGCTTTCCCCAAACGGTGTTCATCCAGTCTATAGTGCCACGCTCGTCCATCCATCCTTTCGCGTGAGCCCGCACAAACACGTCGCTTGGGAACTACCCTCCTTTAGGCAGAGTCTTACGCTTAAAGATAATAAAAGGTGATGGACGGGAATTATAAGCCATACACCATAAGAGAACTGTGAACCGCGTCTTCTCGTGTCTGATCGTCTTTACAAATGCTGTGTTATCACCTATCTGCTCTACCATGCGATTTGGAGGCATACCAAAGCACACGGGCGTCTCGTCCATATTTCCTATTTGGGATGGTACAACGTCGTATTCCTTTCTCAACTGAATCACGAACCTTTGAAAAGATTCAACTTTACTGTCCAATTCCTTCGGCAGCTTCTGGGCTAGCTTTGTGCGGGTCCACAGACACATGTCGAATCGGTTCATAAAACGATTGGGTCATCCGGAGGATGCAACAAAGGTCACCGGTTTTGATGACTGGAATTCCGGACCTTTAAACATTGTGAGCGCCCTGATTCGAATTTTCCTTCGGGTAATAATTAACCCGCTGTGCCGCTACTCCATAACCCACTGCCCTGACTTTTCCTCTAGTGCAGGGAACATGGTTGTTCCACTGTGTGTTGCTTGCTTGCATACAGGCAGTAGTGGCAATGCTCACTTTTCATTTCGCGGTTCTCTCACTTGCTTTTCATTCCCCGTGAAATGGTTTGCAGCCATACAACTATTAGATTGCCCGACAAACGCGAGAATTTTCCATTTAAAGCCAGCGGCACATGCACATCGCTTTTGTCCAGACATTTTTCACATTTTCACGGCTTTGGAAAATCGCACGAAATGTGGGTACATTCCCTCTCAGCTGGATCGAGCGACGTCGCGTGAGCGTTACTTTGGTTAGCGAAGCACAACGCTAATCGAGTATGCTATGCTAGTCAATCTGGTGCATTACAATTACGTCGTTCCAAATCACTGAGCGTGAACTTCCTCTCATCCACTGTCCCACTGCGATTCAGATGCATGAAGCTTGTACCAACGATACGAAGCCTAAACTAAATAAGTCGTACGAAAACTAAACTGGAAACTACAAACAAATAACCTAAACAACGCACGGTCTGGGCAGAGGAATAAAATGAACTATCCTGTAACCGTGGTTCTATAAGGCATATTAGATACAGTACATGACTTACAAATAGGTTTTGCAATCGTAGTGCAAGAGGACAGAAATTGTACAGCGTGTGACGGCGTGCGAGTATTTCGGCAGTGTCATGGTAACATAATAATTTGAATGACTCTGAAACATCAAGGATATATCAGTGTTTGAGTGAAAGGAATAAATATACGATATGGTAACCGATTGTAGGACAGAGTAAAACAAAGTAAAAAGAGCAGAATAATCAGGGAATAGTACCGTGTCCTCATGTAAGCAATCCAGGTTGGGGGGATACATCATTCTTCCTTTTGAACTTAACATTCCCCCGGCGGTTCCGTATTCCGGACGATTGCTTCCACGTCATCAGTCTCTTCTTTCTGGTACTCTTCTAGTAGGAATAGCTGTCTGACGTCTCTTCTCAATACACCTTTATTTGTCCTCACCAGTGCTTGCCGAACTAATTGGCCTTTGCTCTTGATAACTTCCTCCACCACACCCTTAGGCCACAGACCTCTTGATGTGCGTAAATCACAAACTAAAACTGAATAGCTCTGCCTAAAATCTCGATTTTTAGTTAACCATTTCTGCCTATTCTGCAGTGTCGGTAGATATACTCTGATCCACCTACGCCAAAACATATCGGACAGATGTCTTACCTGTCTCCACCTTCTGCTCAATTTGATTGGTAAGTTGATCGGTGGGTATTCAAGCGACTGATCATTTGCAAGCGTTAATAGTTGCCGAGGCGATATAGCATCTTGCGAATCCGGGGAGTCGGGTACCGCTACCAAAGGCCTGTCATTCAATATCCTTTCGATCTCGGTGAGTGTCGTTACAAGTACCTCTTCGGTCACAACCTCGCCGTTGAGAATGTTACGTAATAATTCACGAGTCGATCGAATTAATCGTTCCCAAAGACCTCCGCGATGGCTAGCACATGGAGGATTGAACTTCCAGTCAACCTCTCTAGCCAACATAGACTTTGTGATCTTCGTCTGATCCAGCTGCTTCAGAAGATTGCGTAATTCTGCTTCAGCCCCGCAAAAATTCTGTCCATTATCGTTGTATATTACAGGCGGCCATCCGCGTCTAGCTGAAAACCTCGAAAACGTACACAAGCACGAATCGGTATCCATAGAGTGGGAAACCTCTATGTGAACAGCCCATGTAGTCAAGCAACTGAACAAACAGTCATATCTCTTTTCATGTACGCGGCCACGTTTTACTATCAGCGGTCCAACATAGTCGATCCCCACTGCAGTGAACGCTGGTTGGTGGGTCAGACATTGGTCCGTTATAACTGATGCCATCAGCTGACTCAGTGGCTTCGCATGGTTGACGCGGCGTTTGGCACATTTGAAAGGCACGCGCCTTATGGATGAAATCCCACTCACGATCCAGTAGCGTGGATGAAGATCATACAAAGTGTGCTGCGCACCAGAGTGTCCATTGATGTAGTGGTAGTGAAGTATAAGAAGGCGAGTGACAAAGTGGCGGCCGGGAAGTAAAATCGGATGCCTCGCGTCGTACGGTACCGAGAGTTGATCCAGCCTTCCGCCCACCCGAAGTATCCCATTAATGAGGAAGGGCTTGAGTCGTCTTAATCTGCATGACCTCAGTTTTAAATTTCAAACTGCTATGTCGGGTTCGTTGTACGCAAGGAGGCGCATCTCCTCCGCAAAACTTCTGACTGCACCAACTTAACTATCTGAAGCATAGCTTGTCGAATTTCAGCACTTTCTATCTCAGGTACTTGGTGACGAAATAAGATTTGAATCGCAAGAAGATAACGAAATATTTGCGCAGGGAAGTCCATGTCGGGCAGCCCTTGAATTTATTAATTCAGTGCTCCTCCAAAGTGATCAAAAAAGCATGGCCAACCTCGAGTCGTAATCATTCAGGCGAGAATCCACCCAGATTCTCCGGATGCATAGGCCATGACGAATGGGGCTGAACGAGAAATTGTGGCCTATGTAACCGTTGGTTTATTTCCTGCTTGAGCGACATCGCGAGTCCACGTGAGGCTATAGCAGCCGGGTTCTGCTTCGAATTTACGTAGCGCCACCCACTGGGGTAAGAGTATTGTTGTATAATGGTAATCCGGTTAGCAACATATGTCGGGTAACGCCCATTAACATTTCGAAGAAGCTTCAGAACTACCATCGAGTCTGTCCAGAACGCTGTGCTACAATGGAGTGTCATCTCCTCTCTGACCTTTGCTGACAGGCGCACTTTCAGTACGGCAGCAGTGAGCTCCAACCTTGGTATCGACACGGTTCTAAGGAAACTGACACTTGCTTTACTAATAATCAGGAAACTACTAATGTTGCCTTCATCAACTTCGCAAGGCAAATATAGAGCAGCACCGTAACCAGCCTCAGACGCATCCGAAAAACAATGCAACTGCACAGAATATACACTGCGTCCGAATGGATTAACACAACGTTCAACGGACAAGCTGTTCAGACCATTGGTGTTTGATAACCATTTGTTCCAAGCTTGCTGATCCTCTGCGGAAAGTGGCTCATCGCAATCCAGCTTCCTTTTTGCGAAACTCTGTAACAGTACCTTTGCTGGAAGTAGCACGGGAGCAATGAGGCCGAGAGGATCATAAACTGGAAGCTACAAATGAGAGGATGGCTCTTCGGATAAACGTTTTATTAAAACCTTCCAACTTAATAGTTAAGGGGTCCTGGGTGACGTTCCAGTTTAAACCAAGCGCATTTGTAACACAATGGTCCTTAGTCGAATATCTTATTCCGGTGACCATCAGTTCGCTGTCAGGTAAATGCGCGATAACCTCCTTTCGATTGCTGATCCATTTCGTCAAATGGAATCCTCCGTCGGACAGAATACGGGTAAGGTGTATAACGAGTTCAGTTGCTTCGGGAACAGAATCAACACTTAATAAACAATCGTCGACATAAATACCGTTCTCTGCTACTTCTTTAACCTTTGTATGGGATTCACGTTAACCATCAACGATAGCTTGTCGTAACGCAAGTTAGCACAGCTTGGTGACGAAGTAACGCAGATGCGGTCCCGGACATCTAAGGGCATAACAAACATGGCTAGTCGTGGACTATCTAGTCGGTCAAATTCCCTTTCATACATTTGCTCTAGTATTTGATGAAGATCAGTGGTATCGTAGCCAAGTGAGTTGTTCCTCCGTGTTCGATCAACTATCAGTGATGTGGATTGATCCTTCATAGTCTCGTGCTATTTGTTCGGTACCAGTACGATCCAACCCAATGGAGTTTTAACATCATACGGATCAACAGGATCCCCGCGTCTCTGATCTAATGCCCAGTGTAGGTATGTATTATCGCAACCAAGCAAAAGCTCAACTCTTCGTATCAACTCCGGTAACCGTAGATCGGAGAGGTGGGACCATCTGTCAAAATAGTTGTTCCAGTTTCTCGTTCACCATTTTCAGGGAGACGACTGACTGACCTAATTTAATCCAATTGGACCGCCTCATCACCATCTATAGATCGAACAGTTGCACTAACTAACTGGGACCACTTGGCATCGGCCAGCAACGGTGCTAATGTTAAGTGTCGTCACGGACCCCTGAACACGATAACATGTAATAATGTTGAATCAATCAGTGAAGTATCTGATCCATTATATATTGTGGCTAATGTTCGAATGGTGCCAGCAGGCCCAGAAATAAACACAGGCAACAAACCAAGCGATACAACAGAGGGTTCGGCATGACTGAGAGCAAAACTGGATCCTTCGGTGTTTGGTGTTCCGAAGTTGCTTCGATCAGCATGGAGTAGCGGGTGACGCAGCAGCTTACAATTGTTTGACAACTTGGTAGGTCATGATTCGGTTGGACAGAGCTGACAGCCTATGGGCTCGACAGAATCCAAGACGTTCGTTGAGGTTGAGCTTTCGGAAATCATCCCACTAATCTAAATAGTGACATCTTTCACAGGAAACACATTTGGGGGAATTTCGTTCTAATGTAGTCGCAGTGTTTAGGCAAGCGGCATATCCCCGAGGGTTTAAGCTTCTGCCTCTATCAGTGCTGGGCGGTGGACCGCAGCGACGTACGGAAAAGGACAAGTATCGATGACGTCTGCAATTTCATCCACGAAATCTGTCAAGTCAATGAATTTCGGTTCGCTTTCGGTGCGGATAACTGGCGGCATGCTCGGCCCACTTGTATTGCAGATGGTTGGGCAGCCTCCTGATGATGGAGCTGATTGTTCTGGACGCGTTCAAATCGAATTCAAGTCTCAATTGTTTCAACATCAAGTAGCATGAACGCAGCTCCACAGCTAAACGAGACAGAGCCGCGAAATCATTGGGCCTGTTGTTAGGGTCATCAGTTAGGGCATTAATGTGAATCCTAGAAATCATGTGGGGCGGTCCGAGGCGTATGAGCTTAATGTTCATTGCTTGTAGCGCCCCAAAAGATAACTGCGATCTTTCATGTACAATTTAATTGTACATTATTCTTTCTTGTTTTAATCTTCCTTACAACCGGCTCGACACTCGACCGCCTTGTAAGTTCCCGCGCTCACGTGTTCGCTCTTGTCTCGCTTCATCCGTCCGCGTCTTCTTGTAGCCTATCGAATACAGTCCGCTGTGTCCGACTCCAATTGCCTTCTGATATTTCGCGCTTAATTTCGCGCACCGTCTCGGACTAGTATTAACCAGTCCTACAAATTGGTGACCCCGATTCGCACGAGCGAATTCAACTTTTTCCTCGTTGATATTGTTTGTTGAGTTCGTTCCTTTTTCTCAATTATATACCCGTATTCATTTGTTTCTTGCGTAATTTTAGTACCTTCATCGTGCTTTTGTTCATTCTTTATCTTTTCGACTCACATTTCGAGGGTGGAACCTGAGTCGTTTCACAGTGTAAACATGCTTACTTTGGCTGTTCCAGGTTTCACGGAACACAGCCCAGAGGTTTGGTTTACGATATTCGAGATCGAACTTGCAAATAAGGGCATTACGGCGGACCGTCCGAGGTACAATCAGCTCGTCCCACGTCTTCCTTCGTCAGTTGTGACCCTGATTGAACATTATACTCTGTCCATCGAATGAGAAAAAGGATGAAACGATGAAGCGTGATTTTAAAAGAGTTACGACCCAGCGCGCGAGCTCGATTTGAACGGCCCAATGGTCTCAAACTTGGAGATCGGAAGCCGTCGGCGTTGCTCCGCGAACTTCAGCACATCACTGGTCCCTTATTCTTGGGCGAACAAGGGTTAAAGGAGCTGTGGTTTGCAAGTCTCTCAGAGCCATTGCCGGTAATGCTGTCCATGTTTATAGATATACCTCTGAAAGT
Organism: Dicrocoelium dendriticum; assembly: GCA_944474145.2. NCBI lineage: Eukaryota > Metazoa > Platyhelminthes > Trematoda > Plagiorchiida > Dicrocoeliidae > Dicrocoelium > Dicrocoelium dendriticum. The sequence continues at coordinate 38,320,413 of OX104069.1, forward strand.
ATTAGCTACCAAGGCAGACGCTGCGTTCGAACGTTTTCCGCAGCAGGTGACCAGTATCTCACCGATGAAAACCGAATTCCATATTTGCTCCCAGTCGTCAGGCCGATCTGACCCTAAAGACGAAGAAATTGCTCTAATTCGCAGCAAGATAGCAGCAATGAAAGCTTCGAAGCAGCGGGTGCCACGGTCAAATGCTGACCACGTTTTGGCTACCGTTCAATGCGGCTCGTCTGTGCCTGCACCGAGTACGTCTCGTTCGGAACGAAAGCGCAACATTTTCCATGCACGTTCTCAGTTAGATAACACCAAACCCGTCAAAGAAATATGTTGGTATCACCGCCGATACGGTGGAAGAACTAGACGTTGTCGGGCTCCCTGCATTAGGCACCACCCAGCTGCTTCAGGGAAAGCGAATAGCCCGCATATTAGCACGACCAACGTATCAGTCAATAAGTAAGCAAACCGACTGTTTTACGTTAAGGATCGACGTTCTTCCATCACATTCCTCATCGACACGGGAGCGGAAGTCAGCGTCATCCCAGCGACCGCTAACGACAAGCACTCAGAGCCTACGTACAATTTGAGTGCGGCCAACGGTTCTCCCATAGCTTCATTCGGTCAGCGCATGATGAACCTGGACCTCAATCTTCGCCGAGATTTTCAGTGGGTCTACATGGTTGCGTCTGTACGCTTCGCAATTATCGGCATCGACTTCCTCTGACATTTTGGGTTGCTTGTTGATGCTGCTCGCCACAGACATTTAGACGGCCGTATTAAACTAGGGGTTGAAGGCGTTCTTACGGACGCCCCGATAATTAGTCCTGTTTTTCGAATAGCCGATGTACCATCAGATTATGCGAACCTACTGTCTGAATACCCGCGACTGGTACGACCAGCTGCAGAGCTTCCGCCAGTCACGACAGAGGTCGCTCATCACATAATCACGCGTGGTCAGCCAGTTAGTGCATGACCAAGACGTCTTGCTCCTGACAAACTACGTGCAGCACGAGCTGAATTCGACCACATGCTTCAGCTCGGTATCGTCAGACCGTCCAACACCCCATGGGCGTCGCCTCTGCACATGGTCCTGAAGAAGGTCATGGGGGACTGGCGTCCTTGCGGCGACTATCGAACCTTGAATACGGTTACCACGCCTGATCACTACCCGATCCCACACATAGTGCATCTCACCGCCAGTCTGTCGGGTAAAAATATCTTCAGCAAAATCCACTTGATACGCGCATACAACCAAATTCCGGTAGCCGAAGCGGACATCGCTAAAACTGCCGTGACGACCCCATTTGGTTTGTTCGAGTTTCTGCGCATGCCATTTGGTCTAAAGAATGCTGCGCAAACTTTTCAGCGCTTCATCGACCAAGTTTGTCGCGGCTTAGACTTCGCTTACGCTTATCTCGACGACATTTTAATCGCGAGCTCTTCACGAGAAGAGCACATGCGCCACGTACGAACACTTTTTGATCGTTTATCTCAAGGGGTGACGATCAACGCAGAAAAGTGTCCGTTTGGTGTCGACTCAGTAAACTTCCTCGGCCATCGTATCTCCTCTGCAGGCGTCGTGCCACTGCAGGATAAAATTCAAGCCATCATCGACTACCCCGAGCCTCATTTTTTCAAACAGCTCGGACGTTTTGATGGGTTTGTCAACTGTTACCGACGGTTCGTACCCAACTGTGCCTCGCAGATAAAACCTCTCACGGACCTTCTCTGAGGGAAAGTCAAGAAATTCGAATTTCCTGCCGCAGCACGCGCTGCTTTTAAGTCGCTGAAAGAGGTTATCGCCAACATAGCTTCTATAGCGCATCACGATCCGGCCGCCCCACTGTCCCACAGTACTGACGTCTCGGACGTGGCTGTCGGCGCTGTTTTGCAGCAACGAGTAGCCGACACGTGGCAGCCTTTAGCGTTTTTCTCCAAACGCCTGCAACCTACCGAATCTCGCTACAGCACCTTCGGTAGAGAACTAGCCGTGTATCTAGCGATATGTCACTTTCGACTCGTCTTAGAAGGACGCTCCTTTGCCGTCTTCACCGACAACAAACCCCTGCCTTACGTGCTCGGCTCGACTACCGACCGATACTCTCCTAGAGAGTCGCGCCACCTTGACTATATCGCTCAGTTTACGACTGATATTGGGCATGTCTCAGGTGAACACAACGCCGTCGCCGATGCACTTTCCCGCATCCAAGCTATCTCCGCTGACGCTGGCACTGCTATCGACTTGGCAGCCATGGCCACAGCGCAACTCAACGATCCTGAGGTTGATCTACTACGCAGGTCTCCCTCATTGGACATACGACCCGTTCCGCTGACATCATCAGACGGCAATACACTTTGCGATTTATCTCTGGGTACGCCGCGCCCAGTCGTCCCACGCGAGTTTCCGCAGACCGTGTTCGACACGTTGCACGGCTTGTCTCATCCAGGCGTTCATGCATCGGTTACACTCTTAACCGCACGATTCGTTTGGCGTAATGTTAATGGGGACGTCCGTACTTGGGCAGCTGCTTGCCTTCCGTGTCAACTCGCGAAGGTGCACAAGCACACAAGAAGCCCATTAGGCACGTTTCCGAAGCCAGACGCACGTTTTCATCACGTGCACGTCGATCTCGTAGGTCCTCTGCCGCCTTCGAAAGGCTCCGTGTATCTACTGACCTGTGTCCATCGATTCACTAGGTGGCCGGAAGCTATTCCCATACCTAACTGCTCTTGGGAAAATATAGTGAAAGCTTTTCCAGAGCGTTGGGTAGCTCGATACGGCTGTCCCGCCATTGTGACCACCGATCGAGGGTCACATTTCTCGTCAACATTTGGCACGTCGCTTAAGGATTTAGGCTGTCGCCACGTCCAGACGACGGCGTATCATCCGGCCGCTAACGGCATGGTGGAGTGTTTTCACCGCCAGCTGAAGGCAGCGCTACGAGCGCACGCAGATTTTTCATGGTCTGAAACACTTCCCCTCGTTCTCCTAAGCTTAAGAAACACGGTTAAAACCGATTTCGACGCCACGCCAGCGCAGCTAGTCTACAGTTGCACGCTGCGGTTGCCCGGACTGCTGGTAGCTCCAGCCCCCTCTACTTCCTCTTTTGATTACGGAAGTTACACCGATCGATTGGCTCACCAGATGCGTGAGCTGCGTCCACCTGCTTCTCGATCGCAAAAGACACCAGTGTACTTGCCTGAGAAGCTGTCTACGTGCTCACACATCCTTCTTCGTGCAGACGGTGTTCGACAGCCTCTTCAGTCGCCGTACATATGATTTTTAAAGTGCTACCCCGTGCGAGTAAGACGTACACAATTGACCGCGGTGGTCGACGCGAAGTCGTCACCATCGACCGTCTAAAACACGCCTTTATGGAAGAAACCACCTCGCCTACTTCGTCTAGTAGTGCTTCGTGCGACATCACAACCCACCGCACCAGCTTACAGAATCCTAGTGCAGTTCAATCAGACCACGATCTCGGTCTACAAGCTTCAGCCGTTCCGATATCTCCCGAATCTAGCCCGCCACCTCCCACGACCAATCGCCGTGGTCGGGAGGTGCGTAAGCCAGTTCGTTTCTCCGACTATGTACAGTGTACATATGTTTAGGTTTGTAGATATTGTATATATTTGCCCCGTTTTGGGTCTATTAACCTTTTGAAAACAAACAAAAATATAAAAACCTCAGAAAAACCTTTTCCAAAAAAATATTCAAAAATCAAAATATAAACACGCAGATCATTCGCTTGTTCTTTTTGGCGTTTTTTGCGCGTTTTTCTATTTTCTCGTCTACATGCTCCAAACCCTCCTCTTCGATTGAGTGACCCACGCGAGGAATGTTTTCGAGGACCCTGACGCGAACGCTGGTCGTTTCTCCGCGGGACGAGTGTCGCTTCTCCGTGGGACGAGGGTCATTTCTCCGGGGGACGAGGGTCGTTTTGGCTCGGGGCAGGCGGCGGGGGGAGAGATCACCCCAAGCGCATCGTTTGGCAGAAGCAGAGGTTGAGGTCCTGTCGGCCCTTTCCTGGGCTAGCCAGTTTTTTGTAGTTCGACAAGCCGGCTCCAACGGCTCGCCGAAATGCACCCTGCCCTGCAATCAATAAATAACAAATCACAAAACGACACAGCGGACTCCGACTCCTGGCGAACCCCCATTTACACGAACGCTCCCTCATTTTTACTCGGCACGATTTCGCTTTACGAACCTTGATTCAACAGTCCTTTTCGAAATCCAAGGCCTTTTATGTTCAGCCATCTAGGGTGGGAGCTCTGTAGCGACCCAAAAACAACTGCTATCTTTCATGTGCACTTTAACTGAACATTATTCTTTCTTGTTTTAATCTTCCTTACGACCGGCTCGACACTCGACCGCCTTGTAAGTTCCCGCGCTCACGTGTTCGCTCTTGTCTCGCTTCATCCGTCCGCGTCTTCTTGTAGCCTATCGAATACAGTCCGCTGTGTCCGACTCCAATTGCCTTCTGATATTCCGCGCTTAATTTCGCGCACCGTCTCGGACTAGTACTAACTAGTCCTACATACTTCTTCAAAACCTTCACCGCGGTAAGAGTATTAAGCACATTTCGATAGCTTCTTTGGCTTCACCACAACAGTATTGTATCTGATATGAAAGCCTCTTAGTTGGATCGGAAGTAGTTCTGGACACGTTGGTTTCGAAGCATCGCATAAATAGCCATTAGCGGGCAAGATCTTCATCGAATCTGATCAGTTCGCCTTTCGGAAGATAGGATGATGTGCTGTGTCCATAGTCGCTGGATTTGCGTTCCGAACACAGGTTACTGTCAGCTTGCAGGCCGGAACAAAACGTTCCCGATTGGGACCGAACCCGGGCACCAACGGATGCCGAAGAACAGACCAATTCAACTACGGACGGGACACGTGGACCCATGTTAACCGGTTTCAAAAAGGACGAACAGATGGCAATTTCGGGCAGGAGTACACAATCGTCGGCCGGAATAAATTCACTAACCAGTGCATCTGACTCAAATTCAGATTCTCAGTAGTCCTTAACATCAACAGTCTTCGCTTGCAGCATGCGCATTCTCGTTAAAGCCGACCCCAGCGAATAAATACCGGATACAGCCCTTTGAAGATTCCCAGCATCAGCAGTGTCACTATCATCAAGCGAATCACCAGAAAGGGACATGATTGCACTAATCAATTTATGTACCAATGATACGAAGCCTAAACTAAGTACATCGTACGACAACCAAACTGGAAACTACAAACAAATAACCTAGATTTAACGCACGGTATGGGCAGAAGAATAAAACGAACACTCCTGTAACCGTGGTTCCATAAGGCTTTGCAATCGTAGTGCAAGAGGACAGAAATTGTACAGCGTGTGACGGCGTGCGAGTATTTCGGCAGTGTCATAGCAACATAATAACGTGAATGGCCTTGAAACGCCAAGGCTATATCAGCGATCGAGTGAAAGGAATAAATATATGATATGGAAACCGATTGTAGGACACAGAGAAAAACAAAGTAAAATGAGCAGAATAATCAGGGAATAGAGGTACCGTGTCTTCATGTAAGCAATCCAGGTTGGCGGGATGCATCAAACTTCCTATTGGAGTTTACAAGACCCCGAAAATAAGAGCCGGTATGACAACCCTTTCACCTAACCACATATTCTCCGCTGCGTTACCTGTTCCGTGTGACTTGACCCCTAATCCATACACTGTCCAGTGCGGATAAAGTCATTGTTCTGATGGCTCTAAGCCAAAGCACGTGCGATCATAACCCATTAGGTCGCCAGAACTGACCAATAATAGAGCAACTTTCGCCTGAGCACACTCAAGTGAGAGCAGCTAGTGATGAAGTCAAAATCGTGAAAAACAGTTACGTTTCTCATTTTGTTGATTTGGCGGGGAGAGGGCCGACGGCGGAGGTTCGGCTAATATACGGACTTATGATTTTGGACAAATTTGACGTTGTATAGTCAAACTGTCAGCTCATGTACGGATCGGCTTCTACACGATAATATACGGTATATAGTGAATGCGTGAGGGTGTCTTGTTTTCGGTTTATTTTCGTTTCCGCGGTGAAATCACAGAATTTAAAGTTTGCACTGCAGCAGTTTTGCGGAATTGTCGACTTCAATCGCGGAAAGTTTGCGTCTTCAGTCATGTTATTTCTACCTAGGGTAGTAAGTCTAATGTGCAGAACACCAGAGCCATACTCGATTGTCCAAAACCACGCAATGTTACACAGATGTAACATTTCTTGGGTTTCTGTTCTTATTACCTTCGACATTTACCCGATTTTGCGACTGTTGTCGAGCCGTTGCGGAGGCCCACTCGATAAAATCAAGTGTTTCATTCGATCACTGAACAAGATGATGCCTACATGACCATACGATCGATGATCGCATCCACTCCTACCGCAGCGATTTTCAATGAGCACTGCCCACCGTTTGTTTCAACGTATGCTCCAGATGTTGGTTATGAAACAGTTCTGCCCCAGCTGCACGAGTGCAATGCGAAAGTGATTGCGTGCGCATCGCTTATGTTGTACGACACTGAAAGAAATTACTCTACCAGCGAAAATGAGGCCGTTGCATACGTCTGGCTGTGTGAGAAATGACATTTATACTTACTCGGACGTCGATTCACTTCGCGCACCGATCATTCTGCTCTTACAACGCTACTAAGTCGCGGTAAGAAAGGCCAAAGCCGGTGCGCTTGAGTCCGTGGTACTCAAGCTTATTGAACTGCAATTATGGATTAAAATACTGTCAGGTTGTTTTAAAGCATTTGCTGATGTACTGTTGAGACTTCAACTGTCCAACGAAGGGGAAGACGCAAACTTAGAAGGGGGTAACATGCTATCACATCTCTCAGACGAAACGCTTTCTACCATAACACGACTTGATGCGGGAGCACACTGACAAAGACCAAGTCTTAGAGAGGCTTCGGGAGTACATATACATTTCATGGTCCAGTCCTACCAAGATCCAACCTGAGTTACTTCCATACTATACCCTGCGGCATGAGCTTCTACTGCGAGTAATTGCATTATTAAAATCGAGCAGTTTGTTGTCCCTGCAATCCTTATTCCTTCGGGCGGTTGCATGTGCGCATGAAGGTTATCCAGGGATTGTGCGAACAAAAGCCCGGATACGAAGTTGAATTCCAGCGTCGAGGCGGTTATTCGGAAAGGTTACGCCTGCCAGCAATCCGATAAGAATGCGAGGCTACTGAATGTCCCAGCTCAATCTATCCTCTACCCGATGAAGCTATGGGCATGTCATGTATACAGCTAAGTAGCGGATTCGTGAACACAGGCGCCCACATGATTGTTAGACAGTGACCTTGCCTTACTTTCTTTATTTTATTGGTTTTTCGTTTTGGAATTTCTAGCCACTATAACGTAGGTAGCTTTCATTACACAGTTCCATACTACGCCTGCGCGTTCTGTTCCGTCGATCGATTAAGGACTATACTTAACATTCTGGCGAAGAGGTTAAGCTACCGCAATGTTGCACCTTTCTATACTACTTTGGAAGATCCCTTCTGCGAAACCAACACCGACTACTTGGAACCTCTGAAAGTACACTTTGTGAATTCTTTGGAATTACTGTCCGTCATGCAACAACTACGGTACTTGCAGAGAGCCACAAAATTATATTACGGACAATTTCTGTGGGGTGAAAGCCAAAGACATGTCGAAACCCTCCCTATCGGTGAGAAGACGACAATCAACAGCGCGCTATAAGTCTTCAGCGGGTTATGGGGTTCACGACTGAACGCATACATTGCGCGGTATTCTTTCTCAACCCTGTATCAAAACCCTGAAGAAACGGTCATTGATTTCATTGCGCGATTCAGCAAGCCCTACCAGAGTGTCGGTATTGTGAAATTCCAGCCACGAAATTGGAAGTAGCGAAGGCTTTACAGTGCTTGATATCCGGTATCCGTAACGAACAGGCTCGTGAAAGACTGTTGTAGGAAGCTGAGACGACGATGAGCTGGGAGAAGACCCGTAATGTTGTTCGGCATCTGGAGGATGTCCATAAACAGTTAGCAGCTTTTTCCTTGCAACCTCATAGACACAAGACCAGAAATCGACCGCAAAGTGCCATCCCGTGTTGGTCCGAATCGGCTTTTACTTGTTACAGATGTGAAAATCATCATTTATCAGCCGAGGATTGTCATCCTAAACAGAGTATCTGCTGCCAATGTGGTGAATTATAGCAATTGGCCCGAGTTTGCCGATCTAAAGCTTGCATAGCCGCGACATCACGTTTTCTCAAGAAGCCCGTGAAGATCGTCCAGTCTCCAGACGAAGATGACCAGCTGAACACGACTTCGGACACAATGTCCAGCATCTGTAGCATCCACCCACACTACACTGTGCAATTGGAAACAGGAGGCCAGTTGGTTAGAGTGGAATTTGATACCGGTACCTCAGTTACCATAATCAGTGCTGCATGATTTAAGAGGTTACCCAGGTTATCCCCTGTGAACTAATTTTGCGTACGTACACCTGGCAGCCGATACCAGTCCTAACAATATGCATTGTTTGTGTTAAATACTATGGGAACAAGCAGACCTTACAGGTATATGTTGTGGCAAATGATTGTCTAAACTTATTCGGGTGCGACTGGATTAACTGCCTTCCGGCCACGCTAGAGACAATGAAGTTCATGTCCATTAACCAGTGTTTGGAGGATGTGCTCAACAAATATTTTGACATTTTTGATGCTAAACTGGGAAAATTGCACGGATATCAGGCTAGTGTCAAATTGCAGCCGAGAAATCAGCCCCGCTATTTCAACTCACCTACCCCAACTTATGTCCTGAGATCAAAGGTGAAAGACGAGATAAAGAGATTGAAATCAACAGGATCAATTGAGCCAGTGCAATACAGTGAGTTGGGAGCTTCGATAGAAGCCGGATGATTATTAAGGTATCTGTGCTGACTATAAACTACCTGTTAATCGTTGTTTAATTCTGCATAACTATCTCTTACCTCGGATAGAGGATCTGTATGCTAGGTTGGCAGGCGGACAAAAGTTCACACAGATCGAGCTCAGTCACGCCTCCTTTCAAATTGAGTTAGATGAGATCTCTCGCTCGTGCATTTCGTTAAGTAACCACATGGGTCTATTCCAACAGAAACGTCTGCCCTTGGAAATCAGTTCAGCCGCGGCGATATACCAAATGTTGATTGACAACCTCATCAGGATATTCCTTACACTTGTGCCTATCTTGCGCTGGCCAGGACGGGCAACGCTTGTCACTACGGCATTATGAGCGACAGGTGGCTTATTGGTTACTGACACAAGTAACATCCAGATGATCCCGGGTTCGATGCCTGCTAACTCTATCTGATGAGATGTACTAATATCGAAACGCGTCATATTAGTGGTTTTCGGGCGGGCTGCACCCAGTTTCTATTTGAATCAGCTACGGCCTTCGTGATCGAAAGATCAAGGTTCACTTCAATGGAAATCGCGGTCAACATTGAGATTGCTTGTCGCAATCCATCCACACAACGTGTACTTCAAAATGATCCTCAACATCACAGAGATGGTGATTGTTTCCCACTGCTATTCACTCTGCTCGAACGACTACAACTGTGTGCACTCAAATTGAAGAAGTTCACGGGTGCCATTTTCTCAGAATCCATTTGTTACCTGGGTTACCGCCCCAATAAAAACGGATTAATCGAGACCAAAAATCAGTTCAGGGTTAAGGATTCTTTTCGGTAAACTCTTCAGATCGAAAAGTTTACATAACACTGATTGTGTGGGGTAAGCGTCAAATCGGGCTGGGATTGATTTCTACGGAGTTTGAATGGTCAGGATCATTGACTAAATGCGGCTACAGATGGCAAGCAAAGTGCACACAAGGAAACTTAATACACAGGCCTCACCAGCCTAAGGTAAATAGGTACGGTCACGAAGGGAATTAAGTAACCATGTCAGTCGGCCGCGATAGTTGTATCGGCCGTATGAATCGTTTATGTACACATAATTCCAACTTCAGATGGTGGATATATATAGCCTCGGTAATAGACAAGATTTGCTTTCGGAATCCTTGCGAGAATCTTCCAAGTAGTGAGTGGATGACTTTAAAGTCATTCTCAGATGCAGTATGACCACTTTCGAGGAGGTGCGACATGATTGAGGTGTCTGACGACCTCATTTCTTCTTTGTAAAACCACGCCGGGATGTGCTCACGAAGTTTCTGAGATAGACATCTCGCTGTGCTACCCACGTATCGTGCACCACAGGAGCACGAGTGCTGATAATCGAGTACTGAGCGTGTCAACGATGGCAGACTATGTTTCAAGGGTTTTGCAAGTAATGGCCTGCTGTGTTAAACAATTTTCAAGCGGGCTGCAAAATAAGTTTTCTCAACAGTATCTTTCAGACGTGGAGATAAGTTATCAGCTTCAGTATCGCCCTTAAATGGCACATGTTTGAACAGCTCTTTCTTGGGACCAATGCTCCTAGGTGACTTTCGTTTTCGTGCTTTCAAATGCTTCATGATACACATATCGGGATAACCATTTTCACAAAGGGCGTTGCTGATTCTCTGTAGCTATTCATTAACGGTATCCGGAGTGCAAATACTGCGCGCCCTGAAGGCAAGAGATCGGATTAAACTCCTCTTGTGCTGTAAAGTCACTGCACTTTGAAAGTTAGCGTACTGTCCAGTCCAGGTATGCTTTTTGAGTACAATTCTGCTACATAAGTCGTCCGAGTGGCGGATGACTTCTACATCCAAAAGGTAAACGGTTTCCAGTTTTGTGCTCACTACCTGAACGATTCTCGCAAGAATTCCGAAAACAAATCTTGTCTATTGCCGAGGCTAATTACATCCACCATCTGAAGCCGGAGTTACGTGTACATAAACGATTTATACGGCCGATACAACTACCGCTGCCGACTGACATGGTTACTTAATCCCCTTCGTTCCCTTACTTATTTACTTTAGGCTACTGAGGCTTGTGTATTAAGTTACCGTTGGTGCAATTTGCTTGCCATCTGACGGTTCAACAACCTTAGAACTCAATCCCGGCCCGAGTGATGCCTCCCCCACACAATCAGTGCTATGTAAACCTTTGTGACTGAAGAGAATTTCGAAAAGAATTCTGAACCGTAAATTGATTTCTGGTCTTGATTCACCTGAATCCAATGGGAATGTTTGCATTGCTGAAAATCAGCATTGCCTGCTATTCGTTGAAATACGGATTACACGTGTTAGAAGACAAAGTTAAGTCCATCCTTTTCCAATCTAAATCAGAATGCAGCTAAACTCCGAGCAGTTTAAGAAAGTTTTCTCATTCGCGTCGCTTCTTAGTCAGCGCCTCAAGAGTATTTGCACCATTGTGCGAAGTGTTGCCCAAGGGGAAGTTCTGGACTTTGGGTCCGGATCAAATAAACGATTTCCAGAGGCAAAAAGAGTACTCAGCAGCCCCGTATCTCGTGCATTTCGATCCGGGCCGGCCTCTAGTGTTGCAGGGTGATGCTTCCCCAAGCGGAGTAGGCGCAGTCCTTTGCCACCGCACGGATGATGATCCTCTTCGTCAAACTCTTTTCATTCTTTCACCCGACAACCCGCTGAAAGGAATTACTCCTAAATGGACAGCGATGCCTTAGCGACTATTTTCAGAGTCAAGCATTTCTTCTGGGGATGACAGTTCCATATCCACATTGACTATGAACCACTTCTTTGTCTTCTACTTGAGCTGAAAGGAATCCAACAAATGTCTTCGTCTTGTATGCAAAGGTGGGCACTACGTTTGAGCGTCTATAACTAAAAACTTCAGTATGTAAACGGATCAAGTAATGCCATCGCCGATACACTTATTCACTTCCCGCAGCAGTATGGCACAAAAACAAATAGTGAACCCATGGAGTTTGTCAATCTGATGAAACATCTTGAAAAGACTCCTATCCGGAGTGAGGTGTTGCGGAGCCTGACGGACCGGGACCCTGTGTTGTGGATGGTGAAACGGTTCTTGATGACCAGCTGGCCTACAAGCACATCAGACGAACTGAAACCATTCGCCTGTCGGAATAATGAGTTGAGTCTATACGACAGCTGTATATTTCGGGGCTCGCGCATAGTTTCACCAGGCGAACTACGGCCTCAGTTGTTGAGAGAGCTGAATGATACACCCTGGCGTGAACAGTATGAAGATGCTGGCACCTGGTTACTGGTGGTGACCAAACATTGATCAGCATATAGTGCGTCTGCTGGAAAATTGCGACTGTCAGAAATACCCGACAAAAATATCCCAGAATGATACATCCATGGCCTTGGCAGGAGAGGCACTGGAAGCGGGTACACGAGGACTACTTTGGCCCGATCAATGGGATGATGTGTCTACTTTTGGTTGATGTCAATTCTAAATGTATAGAAGTACATCCAGTTCCACATATGACTTCCGCAGCAACTGTTACAAAAATGCGCTCCACATTCGCCATTTTCGGTATCCCAGAGACGGTATGCACCGACAACGGAACCCCATTTACAAGTGAAGAGTTTCAAAAGTTCCTGTGTAACGACGAAATGCAACTCCTTTAACCCGCGCCTTACCATCCCTCGTCCTGTGGAATGGCAGAACGTGCAATCCTGACTGTTAAGCAATATCTCCTCAAGCAGACTGATGGAAATCAACAAACGAAGTTGGATCTACTCCTGTTCTCTTCCGGCACGACGCCGACTGCGTCGATAGGGAAGTCACTCGCGGATTTAGTCGTTGGCAGACCATTACCAACTAGACTGCAGCTACTTTTTCCGAACCCTCGAAGGAGAATGGACGCAAAGCAGGTGAAGATGTGTGGGGATGACAATATACCAGAGGAAATATGTCTCAATGTTTTTGATCCGCTATGCACAAGACTGCCTCACGAAGCAAGATGGCAACCTGAAACACTTATGTCCTCAAGGAGTAACCAATCGGAGCTACAGTTAAAGGACGGCCGCGTGGTGTGCCGCCATTTAGACCATATCCGGCCATGCTCAAACGCATCACATGAGCGGGATCAAAAATCGATTGCCACTAAGGAAATAACGGACTTAGGATCTGCCTCACGAAACCAGGAACCGCAAACACGTGCTGAACCATCTCAACTAAGACGCTTAAAACGTACGCCTATGTCAGTTGATCGGCATCGATCCGGAGACTGCAGCCTTTAACAGGAAAAGAAGGGTGTAACGAATGCACTTGAATATTGATTCGTGAACACAGGCGCTCACACGATTGGTTGACAATAACCTTGCCTTACCTTCCTTATTTACATGGTTTTTTGCACCGACAATTTTAGCCACTGTAACGTTTTGGCGTTCTTTTCCGTCTGTCGGTTAAGTGCCATACGTAACAGGGGAAACTTTGCCATCGTCATTATGGGTTCGTTTGCCAGTGCACCTCCGCAGAAGCGAAGTGTGCTAGTTGCTACATCTGCTGCAAATGGCCAGAGGCTGCACTGTGCTGGGAGGTACAATGAACAATGAACAATGACTTATCACGGGGATAAAAGCAAGTGCTTGACACGTCCGGTAGGATGGTAGGGGTGAATATGATGAAGTCAAAATATGTCTGGGTCATCTATCGTACGTCTGCCTAGATGATAGTTAACAACCAATGTAAAATTTAAAATAAAATCGTGCGTAAACGTTCAGAAAGACACTGGGGTGTAGTTATCGTCGATATAAGCCATGAGGAAAGTAAAATATTGTCGCTCACTTGGGTCCATTTGCTACATAAATCCTGTTGAAAAGCATGCTTGACGTAATCCACAGTAGAGGAGTTTAGGTAACAAAATGCTGGGAGCTAAGAGCAACATCTAATGGCTTTTTAAAAAATGCCCAAGGTCGGAGAGGATACAACTGAGTCTGGGAGTGCCTTCCAGGGTTGGCAAACCCGAAGGGAAAAGTAATGCCGTCGATACTCTAGACGGCTATATTGTTCCTTCAATTTTAAGCACTTACCCCCGAGTTGCGTTTTGTGGTTAAGTTTCAGCAAATGGCGGCATACGTGGTTGGGGTCACTCAGTATCTGATACGCTAATATGAGATCACCGCGCAGCCTTCGATAGCATCCGCTGAAAATTCTCAGCAACTTCAGCCTTCGGTGGTAAGAGGGATAGTGCAGGCCCTTTACATTCTTTGTTGCTCTTCCTTATGGTGCCTCTAACGCCTCTACGTCGCGCTTCAATCAAGGTTGCTAAGCTTGGATAGCGTATACAACGTGCGGGTGCACGTAGGCATTGTGGATCATTGGGAAGATTGGTACTTGTCACAAGTGGCTCTGTTGTTTGTTTGCAAGGTACGGGTTGCCTGAAGAAATAGTCACTGATAACTGCTCACAGTTTCGAAGGGACGATTACGTCGAGTTCCTAATGCGCAATGACATCAGACACTCGAGGACAGTATCTCATAATCCTACCACGAATAGGCTAGTCGAACGACGTAACCGTACGTTAGTAGAATCGCTACAACTCCTTCAGGTTTCGGGAGAATCTTGGGAGGATGCATTGGTATCTGCCTTAGAGATATACGGAACCACTCCAACTACTACAACGACAAGAATACTATCAGTTAATGATGGGGGTAAACAATTCAAACTCGATTAAATGCAGCCCGAATAACGGGCTGTTTGCCAGGCTAAATATAGACGTGTTGGGAAAACCTCTCCCCACGGTCATTTGTTTCTGTGAAACTACCCTATTCCCGGCTAGGAGGTAATACGTTCGGACCCCCGACCGCGTGGAATCTGTGTGCATGGCACGAAGTTACAAGTTGGCTGATGGGACAAGGGCGAATGCAGGACGGTCGCATACAGCGCTTTCCAAATCTGCCATTAAACAGACAAGCACACCTAAAACGCCACGCTCTATACAGGTAAATACATACCTGCGACGATCCATTCGGATACTCCACCCTGTCTATCGATCTGCCTTAACAACTAAACACCATAAGATACTTCCTCGGAGTGGTGACGTTAAAATTGACCGTACATGGACACATAGTGTCTATAATTTTTGTACAGAGAATGGGACAATGTCGTGCTTCAGTACTCTGCTTTATTCGTGCTATCGATTTGTTTATACCACCCAGGCTGCCTAATTAACACTTACTGGGCCAGCCATATGCTCTTTCATCTGATTACTGGTATGTCAAACGTCTACCCACGTTTATGGCAGCGTATGCATGTGCAGGCAGGTTTAAACATACCTTCCGTTATTATTCTGGTCTTCTGCCTTCTCGGCACACAACAGTTGTTGACAGGAGGTAGGCGCCTTGACCTTGCATGTTTGCTTAGGGGATTGGGGTATTACAATAGATCCCCTTCTTTCCCGCTCATTATTCTTCGTTTCTCAGGTCACCGTGGTTGTACGGCAGCGACGCATCAGTCCAAATGGCAGATATACTGCTGTTGATGATAAGGATGGTGGTGGTGAATGGATGGAAGTAGGAGCAACAGTACAGAGAAAGCAATCTCCACCTCTTAATCCACTTTCAGAATGAAATGCATAGCGTGGCCTCCACTGAAGCCGCAGTTTTAGCAAGCTCGACAGCTGAGTGAAGCTTACAGTCAAGGCGCAAGCACAGTCAGTGCAGCGAATTTGCTGGTCAAACTGCGGCAATTTCTGTCAATGAAATTTAGTGGAGACTGAAGCTGGCCGGGTAGTGGCAAGTCGGTGGCACGAAACACCATCTTGGTATTCCTCACCTACTGTTGTGTTACTTTTTGACACAATTCCGTTCTCACTGCATTTCGTGCGTTTATCCTCGGCGAACGCATCTGCATGCAATCAATGTACTTCAGGGTAGCTCAATCAGAGGGGTACTGTTGCCTTTTAAATGAATGTAACCACCGCCCACAAATGAACATTGTCCACATATCCATCCAAGCGCATAGAGCTAACCAGCAGAATAAAAAGTTATAATCAGTCCGGTTGTATTTGCCGGCACCGTTCGGAAAAGGGCTCATGTTCCGAAGACGTGGTGCACCGATTCGCAAATGTCCTTTTCAGTGCACAAGTGCAGTGGGTTGACATAAAAATGCCAACTTTCGCCAAATGTACTTACTTTGGTGGCAAGCCCATCCTCTGAAATATGACTATACTTGCTTTAGACATCGGGTATTCTAGCGCCCAGAATTTTGGTGAGCAAATTGAATTCATAAGGGCCAAATCACGAAGAAGCGTAAAAGTCGTCTTAAGATCATTCTCGATGCGTGAACTCAAACTGTACTTACTTAAGGTCTTTGTTTGCCCTGTGCTAGACTACTGTTTGATCATTTTTATAAGCAGCAACAAAAGCGACCGCGTGTTATTAGAAAACCTACATAGATCATTCACAAAGGCTCTCTTTAACCCACCTTCTAAAATTAACTACTATGAGCGTTGTAGGATGCTACAGCTGGAGCCGCTGTGGCTATGACGCAGGAAGCAAGGATTAACTTTCCTATTTGATTTGATCCTTTGGCGTGTATTTGCGCCAAACATCAATATTCACTTCAAAATGGTGGTTACGCACTTCGGTATACCAAGAACAAACTTCCGGTGTTTACGACGAAAACTAATGTCCGAAGAAAATTCGACCTAAACAGACACTGAGATCTGGAACAGCCTCTCTATTGCAATAAGAGGATGCGACTCGCAGCAACTGTTGAAAAGAGCAGTTTCAAAGTAGCTGGCGACGCAATACGTAAAAACATTGTTACGACTAAATTGCAATGAAAAATTGCTATTAGTGGAGGAGTCGATTTGTGTGTTGATAACAAATATACATGAATATGCCACGTACATTGAATTCACTTTGTCAAGCCCTCCTGAAGAGATATATTGGACAAAAGATGTACTGTTGCCAGAAATCTCTTCACACTTCTTCACCCGACCCACTTTGCTTCTCTACTCGGAAAAGCGTAACACACAGACACACCAGTAAGTGTGAACTGCAGAGGGATTGCAAACGGAGATTGAGATGACCATTTCTATCTCCACTCGTCATCTTCTGCTTATTCAGCCACGTCTGTCTTGCAGCCATACCAAAAACTTTGAGCTAAGAAGGAAACGCTAACTGAATCTACCCATCTTCATTCGCTTTTGTCATTCGCTTTTCTTTTATTCGTCTATGCTTCCCATATTGCTCTCATGTAAACACATCAGGCAGCAAAGTCAAGCTTACCGATTCTACTTCCAACATCGTCATCCCTATTTCCAATAGTTCGCTTTCATTTTTCCTCTTAACTTGTTTACGCCTAGCGTATAGTTAAACCAAAACGCCTGAGCCAGTTGACAAGTGCCAACCACGTTCGCCTCACACACAACAGATAAATCTCCCATTCTATCTGTCTCGGCCTATATGTACAGCTGCCATTCACAACCATGCAACTAATCACGCAGGGTAGAGCAAAAAAGGCAGAGGGGATCGATTGGTGGCCACATGGTCAACAATCCGTGCGCTTCGCAATACCGCTGCAGACTGAGGTTTATGGTCAGCTGCTACTGCACGCAGGGATGAGGTTGCTCTCGGTCAATAGCGATAGCTCCCATCAATCTGCGGATGTGGGGGGTCTTGATTGTGCATTGGCACGTTAAACAATTCATTGGTGACCGGTCCTCACGAATTCCTTTTGATTTTCCAGACAGCTCGGCTCCTCAATTCACCCGGTTCCCAGGTCACAGTCCCCATTTGGTCGTGTAACCACTTGGGAGCGTGCTCATCTACCCCGACAATTAAATCTCGACCCGTTCACCCAACAAAACTGTCTCCGCAGTTACAGGTAAATTAGTATAAAGCATAAGACATGCACCGTCTCATCCTCAGTGTTTTAATGAAACAAGGAGCAAGAGTCTTCTCGATGTGATTAAACGTACTTCTGCTGCATTGTACGCGCTTCTCAGTAAGGCTTATCCGGCTGGCATTGACTCAAGATGTGATCACCTTTGAAAAGCAGCTCGATAAATATCGGACTGTTCTCGTGTCCTGTCGTTCGGTCTCACTTGTTTATGTCACATCGGTGTTCTGTAAATCACAGTGGATAATCATTGGACTAAAAGGTGTCTAAACTGAGATTGTCTGTTGTGTGTATGCGGTACAAAACAAGAACACTCGATAAGACAATGTCCGGACAAGGGAGCCTTTGTGTTTCATTGAGGAATATCTCTAGAAATACAATTAATGATTTGTCCGGGTAGAATTGCGGCAGACTAAACTCTTAGTCGAACCATGCCTACATCGTGTGTACTAGATCTGTAGGTCTTGTGTGGGTCTGTAACTTGAGTTGTAGGTTGATGACGATGTTGTCACACCTTGATGGAGTGTTGTTTGGTTGATTCTCTTTGATTCTTCGATGAGTGCTATTTGTTTCGTGATGTTGATCTTGAATTCGTGGCGTTCTTTGAGTTTGTGTTTGAGAGTGGTTTGTTTGATTTGTTGATATTGTTTTTTGCTGATTCTGTTTGACGGGTTTTTTTTTGATGTTGATGTGTTGACTGGATTTGTGTTCTGCTGTTGAGTATGAGTACGTTTTGGGTTTGAGTTTTTTTTCCGATTGAGGAGTTAGATCTTCTTTGTTCTTTGTAGTTTTTTTTTGATTTTTTGACTTTAGATGTGCCTGTGTTTTTATGAGTGTCTTTGATTTTGATGTTTTTTTGATTTGTTTGTTGTTGTTATGTTTTGTCTGATTTGACACTGATAGCCCGATGATGTGATTGTGTTTTGCCTGTTACACCAAACCCTAGTCGTGATATCGAGCCTGACCTGAGGCGCTTTGAAGAGTCAAGCGTTAGATACACACTCTACTTATATCTTGCACTCACATGCGTGATCTCCTCATCCTAATTCAAGGTCGGTGTGATATTATTTCGTCCACATTAACGCGCTAATATAGGATGTTGCTGACCTTCGTGATATCTTCCATATTTTCAACCATGCTTGTGAATAAGTCGGCAAGCAATGGGCCCAGGCGCCTACCCATCGCTGCACAGTCCAGATATATATATATATATATATATATATATATAATATATATATATATATATATATATTTATATTTATGGTTGGCGGCATCCGGTTTCGGATTTGCCTGTCACTGTGGCAAGCCACAGGACGCCTGCGCCTACAGAGGGACCATGGATGGCTTGCGCTGCACCACCCACAGCTCCAACCACACACCCCATATCCAGTGTAAACCCGAAGGAATAAGACCGGGAGGCATGCGGATGGGAGCCACGTTTCATCAACGGAGCCGGCCCACACTCCTTCACAGGCAAACACAAGCACACTGTATTTGGGAATCAAGCGCACACAAGGCGGTGGCTGGACCGTAGTCCGCTCCACACTGAGTGCATGGAACCACTCTTCGAGCCTAACACGGCCACAAGGACCGTGCACCCCGTCCCCTCCAGCAACGACCAACTGTCTCCTGGAGCCAGTATGGACGAGGTAGTGGGTAATAGACAGGTAGGCACCTTGTCAACATGCACATCAAGCGCAGCCACACCGGGGATATCAAACAACAGCCAAACACTTGAGAGAGAGAGAGAAAGAAAAAGAGAAAAACTCGATTAATGCATAAGGAAACGGTGACATAAACCTTAATTAAATAGCATACGTAATAAGTTGTTTACAAACAAATCCTAGCTAAGTGCACGAGGTCAGGAAGTATAGTTCACGGAATGCCACGAACACAAAAATGTTATGGAAATCGAATACAATTGGCTGAAGCGATGTGTGCAAGTTAATGGAATAGAGTACAGGGAGATATTTATATGAGAAAGAAAAGCATTAAGGTAAAAACTGTAAACCCACCACCTGAAATAAAGAGACTTAGCATGCAAGCACGCGGTTAGTAAATCGAATTCAGCGTGCCTACAAACGCTGCGCCGGCTCGTCGTAATTCTCTGCAGGACCCGTCGTCGCTTCTGTAGTGGCCCCAAATGGCACAGCGCATGGCCCACTAGACATTTATATGAGAAAGAAAGGCATTAGGAGAGAACCGAAAACCCACCACCTGAAATAAAGAGACTTAGCATGCAAGCATGCGGTTAGTAAATCGAATTCAGCGTGCCTACAAACGCTGCGCCGGTGCTGCCTACGTTCACTGCGGGACCCGTCGTCGCTTCGGCAGTGGTCCCGAGTGACCTCTCTCATGGCTCACTAGGCCTGCCTGACTAAGGCACTCGCGACCGCATGTTCTACAGCACCATGCGCTCGATGTCGATGGAGTACAATTCATCGGTGCTTGCCGCTTCCGCAACTTGCCGCTTCTTCTCTGCATGCATGAGGGCTTTCTCCCGCACTTCAGCAACTGCCTTCGTGATTAGATCGCGCCATGCACCACGATCAACCGCCTTCGATTCCCATGATCTGCAATCAAGATTAGAACGTGTGAGGCTCACTTTAATCATGTCCTGGTAACGTAACTTTGGTTTCCCAGCATGCCGCTTCCCTATACTCAGCTGACCGTATAAAAGTTGTTTCGGTATTCGCGTCGAATCCATACGGCTCACATGACCGAGCCATCTCAGGTGTCGCAGTAAAAGTATGCCGTCCACTGCATACATCCCACTTCGGCGCAACACTTCCGTGTCTGCAACTCTGGCGCCCCAGCCGATCCGCAAAATTCGTCGCAGACACTGCTGATGGAACCGCTCGAGATATCGCACATCCCGACGGTACATCGTCCACGTTTCACTGCCGTATAGAAGAACGGACAGTACCATGGATTTGTACACCATCAGCTTCGTGCCAATGCTAAGCTGATGGTTGTTCCACACTCGGTACTCAAGCTTCCCGAATGCCGCTGCCGCCTTCGACACGCGATTACGCAACTCAACGTGTAGCTGCTGATCAGTCGACATCACACTCCCAAGGTAGCAGAAGCGGGAGGTGGTTTCCAATACTTCAGCACCAATGCTGATTTGCGGCAATATTGAAGATTGCACCTCCGGTGAAGGCTGAAAGAGACAGACAGTTTTGCTTGTGTTGATGGTGAGCCCGAATTTGGCCGCTGTCGAAGCCAGAGCACTAGTCATGTGCTGCAACTCATCCGCGCTGTGTGAAAACAACGCACAGTCGTCAGCAAACAGCAACATACGGATAGTTGTCTCACAGACTAGAGTTCTCGCACCGAAACGACGGATGTTCAGCAACCCACCATCAATACGGTGCTCCACACGAACACCGTAAGCACAAGCCGCATCAAAAGCACAAGACAACATTGCATGAAGATAGATATTAAACAGGGCAGGAGCTAAGACACAGCCTTGCTTCACACCAGAGACAACTGTAAAGTCATCAGAGGTCTCTCCACTCAGCTGCACCCTCGCTCGCATACCACTGTGCAGACATTCAATTAAACTTACAAACTTACGCGGGCAACCAAACTTACCCAACACCAGCCACAGTGCCTCGCGGTTCACCGTATCAAATGCCTTGGTGAAATCAACAAAAAGCGAGTACAATGGCTGGTGTCGTTCTCTGCACTTCTCTTGCAACTGACGAGCCGCAAACACCATATCTATAGTGCTGCGACCCGAACGGAATCCACATTGCTCTTCCGCCACGTTTGGTTCCACAATCTGACTCACGAGGCGATTGAGCAGGATTCGGGCAATCACCTTGCCCACACAACTCAGCAAGTTGATGCCACGATAATTCGTGCAACATTGCTTGCTACCTTTGCCCTTGTACAGTGGTAGCACAAGGGCATCCTTCAGCTCAGCAGGCACCTCCTCCTCAATCCACACGCGTTGCACCAAGTGGTGCAGCGCAGTCAACAACGCGGGTCCACCGTGTTTCAATACTTCAGGTGGGATCCCGTCACCTCCGGCACATTTGCCGTTTCGCAGCTGAGCAAGTGCTCTCTGCGTCTCATCCAGTCTCGGCGTATCCGCCAGATCCGCCTTCACATCGTGCTGCTTCAGGCCATTCAATGTAGGCCAGTCGATCTCTGAACGGTTGTTCAAGAGACAGTCAAAGTGTTTCCGCCAGACCTGCATTATGTCTGCAGTCTGGGTGCAGGTAGCGCCTGAACTACCATCGATCAGTGTCCTCAGCGGCTCCAATCTCGGTCCATACACCGCCTTCAAGGAGTCAAAGAATTCCTTGTGTTGACGGCGTTCGGCGTAGCATTCCATCTGCTTCGCCTTCTCCGTCCACCATGCATTTTTAATGCGACGGAGCTCTCGGGTCAGTCGCCGTCGAAGTTTGCGAAACTGACTACTCTTCCCCAAGTCACTGGGGTCTGCAACATGTGCAGCAAATGCTGCATTCTTCTCTGACACCAATGCGTCAATCGTCACATTGTTGTCATCAAACCAATCAGGCCGCTTACAGTTTGCGCGCCCGATGGTCTCCTCCGCAGCAGCTGTCACCTGGTCGCGAATGTGGTGCCACAGGTCGCCCACTGTGGCTATACAGTCCACATCACCACACAGGCGTGCAGCCATCGCCTTCTCCAGCTCAGTACGTTTCGCCACAGTACCGAGGGAGAGAATGTTAAATTTACGCCGATTCACGGCGGGAGTGCAATACATCGATTTACGAAAATATATGTACAGTTTGGTCCGAACCAATTTGTGATCAGTGCCACACTCAGCTCCACGCAGTACACGTGTCATGCGCACTTCACGCATATCACGCTGACGTACGATGACATAGTCGAGCAGGTGAGCGTGACCACTCCGTGGGTGCGTCCAAGTTGCTATATCACTCGCACTCAGTGCAAACCGAGTGTTCGTGATTTCCGTCTGCAACCCCCCCGCCTGCACCGCGCAACGCACTCCGCCCCGCCCAGAGGCCCCCCCGTGGAGTCCCTGAGGGGGCATGTACACGCGCCGCCAACGTGGGCCGTGTGCGCGCACACCGGCCACCTGCCGTCGTCGGCGGGAGCACCACGCACCATTGGTGTGGGCCGCCCGTGGCTAGGACCACACGCGGGGTCCCGAAACCGTGCGGTACATCCGCAGCGGTCCGTCTCCGGCACCAGGCAATGGGCTGCGGGCGGCGAAATACCAGAGCCGGTTCAGCCAGGGCAGCACGGGACGCCTGCAGCCTGGCAGCGTGCCGCCACGTCGTCACCAAGTTCAGGTGCATCGATCGGAACGCCGTGGGGGCCGTACTCCCTGATTCTAGCGCAGTGGTCCTACCGGTGTCCCAGCGCCGCCCCGGCATGTGGACACTCGAGCCACGAGGGTTCTGTTCCCCGTGAGCCGGGGAGCCGCGCGCCGCGGTGGCCCCCGTTTCTCCACGGAGGCCCACCGCCCACCCGGAGGCCGACCCCCACGGGGCTGTTGCCCGCCGGTTCAGGCGGGCCCCGTAGGGCGCTGGCCCGTCGCGGTGCCTCAATCGGTCCACCGTAGCGGGGGAGGCCCGCGCCTACTGCGGCCACGTAGCGATCAGTGAGTCCGAATCACGGCTGAGCCGTGAGCTCCACGCGCCCGAATGACCCGCCCGCGGCCGTTTCCCATGCCGTCCACCCCGGCCGCCGTGCAGCCCCCCTGCAGCTCGTCGCACTAGGCCGCGCATTGGCCGCACCCGTTGCGCAGCCGTGAGGAATTGACTCTGCCGGGAGAGCGGGACGAGTTTCGGCTCGTGAGTACGCCGTGAGGCGTGAGAGTCCGGTACCGGGCCGCCACCAATGGCCGTGGAAACCCCCGCAGCCCTAGTGAGTGGCACACAGTGAGAGCAGCCTGTCACCGTTCGCATTGCTCACCAATGCCATGCGAACCGATAACATCTGTCCACACCGATGCATCACGCCCAACGCGCGCGTTGAAATCACCCAGCAGAAATAGTCGGT